>CM064338.1:42065729-42743229 GCA_032595735.1 Pelochelys cantorii | reverse complement strand
CAGCTATTGTTCTTTGGAGAAGGAAAACTAACAGACATGAAAGCCCACAAAATCTGGAGCAAGTACATTTATAAAACAAGTTTCTGGTTTAGTAGCCTTCTGGAATCTCCGGTCTATATAGAATGATGCTGATTCCCCTGAGACAGCATCACTGAAGTTACGTCGGATACGTTTTTTTGTTTCCAGTTGCCTAAACAAATAATCTCTGGTAAGATGTTTATGATTTTCTTTGGTCTTTCACTGAACAGTTCCACGAGCTCTCTTGATCTCTCTCAGTGTTTTAGTAACAAAGTCATTTAAAATGAACTGCTCAGGAAATCATTGAAAAGAAAATCAGGCAGTGCGGTATTATGAGTTTCTCTGCACAGCAGGGAACAAAGGCAGAAGTAGAGTTTGGTTTGTTTCTTCGAAAAGAGGCAGTAAGCCTCTGAAGCTCTCTAAAACAGAGTCAGGAGCTTAAAGAGCCCCACAAGATTTTTTTTAAAAAATCTCATAATTTTCTTAAGTGTTTGCCTGAAAAGGAGGTTTTTTTATTGGAGGTTCCTTTTCTTTGCCTAGTACACTGTTGCAAAAACAAACACACAAGAGTCTGAGCTGCATTAACAGGTGTGTTGTGAGCAAGACACAAGAAGTCATTCTTCCGCTCTACTCTGCACTGATTAGGCCTCAGATGGAGTATTGTGTCCAGTTCTGGGCACCGTGTTTCAAGAAAGATGTGAAGAGCAACAAAAATGATTAAAGGTCCAGAAAACATGGGCTATGAGGGAAGGCTGAAAGAATTGGGCTTGTTTAGTTTAGAAAAGAGAAGACTGAGAGGGGACATCATAGTGGTTTTCAAGTATCTAACAGGGTGTTACAAGGAGAAGGGAGAAAAATAGTTCTCCTTGGCCTCTGAGGCTAGGACAAGAAGCAATGGGCTTACATTGCAGCAAAGGAGGTTTAGGTTGGACATTAGGAAAAACTTTCTGTCAGGGTGGTTAAGCCCTGGAATAAATTGCCTTGGGAGGTTGTGGAATCTCCATCACTGGAGATATTTAAGAGCAGATTGGACAGACATCTATCAGGGATGATCTGGATGGTGTTTGGTCCTGCCGTGAGGGCAGGGGTCTGGACTTGATGACCTCTTGAGGTCCCTTCCAGTTCTAGTATTCTGTCATTCTATGATTCGTCCAGTGTATCTCACTGAGTAGCGTAACAGAAGAGTGAGGTTCATCACCATGCACATGATTAAGGATGTTAGCGGCTAGCCAGATAACCGTTTAACCAATGAGCTATTGGTTAATGGTTCTGGTTCACCGCAACAACCTCTCCCCTTCCTCCACGTGCTCTACATTTAAAACTTGGACTGGCAGGCTGGCTCTGCCCCAGCCCACCGAGTTTTAAATGAAGAGCACGCAGGGAGCCATCTGCCACCCTGCACTGCTGCCTCTGATACAGTGGCAATAGCATGGGGCAGCAGCAGGCTGAGGACTGAAGGGGAGGGTGTGCCACGATCCGAGTGGTGTTGAGGGCTGGCTGCCTCCAGCCCTGCCTCTTCTGCCTGAGGCCCTGCCCCTTCTCGGGGCACGGAACTTCCCTTCCGACCTTGCCCAGAGGCCCTGGGCCACAGCTCCTTTATCTATAGCCTACAGCAGTCTGAGCACATGCACTAGATGGGCCTTTAAGCCAGGCTGAGATGATTTGTTGGCTCACCAGACAAGGTCTTTGTTTTCGAGCGTTAACCTTGGGGGATTGGGAATGGGACACGGATCCTATTACAGCAGGTCACAGTCCCGAGTTTGGATGAGGTCAGCAGCATCTCTTTTATTGGCTAGCTTGTGACTTAGGTGAAAGGAGAAGATGGGCTAAGATGAATTTGCAGTAGATAGGTATCTCAGCTCATGCAGTGGACAGGTAGGCCCCCATCCCCAGGTCCATCTGGCTTTGGTGGGGAACGTCTGACACAAAGACTCTCGTTGAGTTCTCTTTTAGGAACATTCCCTGTTCCTCTTTCAGTCCCTGTTCAGTGGATGGATATTGAGCTTCACACGATGATTAGGTGCGAGTGCAAACTGAGCTGACGTTCTGAATTCCCTCCTCCTCCTCTGCAGGTTTATTTCTGTTCGAGAAGCAGAAGGCGCTGGCTTGGGAATTGGAAGGTCTGGGGTCACTTCACAGCTCTGGCACCTACTTTCTCCGGGCATCAGTTCCCCATTGGTGAGATGGGGCTGGTGACATTCCCTTTGATCGTGTGGATGGTAAGCTGTCTGAGGCAAGGACTGCCTCTCACTCTGGGCATGTGCCACACGTAGCACAGTGGGGCTGTGACGCTAGAACACAAATCACATTTCCCAGTGGTTTTGCCATGTGTATTCAGATGCTTGTCGCTCATATTCTTAGATACAATAGGAGGCCAGACTAACACAGGCACAGAACTTCCCCCAAATAATTCCTAGGCCAGCTCTTTTACAGTCCTCACAACTGACATCAGCGAATGTTCAAAGAGACTGAACCAAGATGAGCTAGAAACATAATATGAGTACAGAACTGCGTCTCGGTCAACCTTACAGAAAAGAGATAAACAGGGGAAATTTGGAGCAGTGCTCTGTGTTGGCACTGATACATCAATGCTTAAGGTTTGAAAGCTAGAAGAAAACGTTATTGGAAACCAAATTGATGATAGCCCTTTTTTGTTAAAACCTAGCAAATGATAAGAGTTTATAGAAATGAATAAAAAAAATACTTGCTAGGAATTCCGATTTTTAAAAATATGACTAAAAAAATTATACAGAAAAAATTTAACAAACCCTTTGTTAAACCCTTTTATTTTGGATTTAAAGAAATCCAAAATAAAAATTAACCATAAAAATAACACTGTATTTTTAAAAAATATAATCATTTCAATCAAGCATGCGCCTTTTTCTTTTATTTTCCAAAAAAACACCTTAATTGACTTTTGCAGCTAAGCCTTATGCACCTGGTTAAATCTGCTAGTCTAAAATAGAAGTCACTTTGACTGAATATACACAGTCATTCTCCATCTATGGATAACATCCACTGCTCCACTGCTGAAGAGGGAGGGGGACAGGTGAGTCCCATGCGTTGCATACAACAGGGGGTCTGTGACAACCAACTGCTTCGTTTTTATGGCTGGAGGGTGAAGACTTTTTAAAAATTCTTGACAACCATAGAAGGGGAACCAGACAGAAGCTAGTAACTCATTTCACGTGGCTGGTTGGGTCCGCGGTCTATCAGATGGTAGTTTGGCCACTATTGGCCTCAATGAGATTGGAGCTATTGGCCTCGAAAGGAAGGTTCTATAGGCCAGTTATCAAGTCCTGAGACAGCCAGTTCCCCAGGCTTATGCATTAACCTCCCCCCCCCCAAAATAACCCACAAGAGGCTTAAAATTCACAGGCTTCTATAGAAGCCAGTCCCCTTCTCCACTGACCTGCACCACCTCTGGCTAAAAAAATTCGGTATGTATTTGTATGTGTAAAACTAGCCACCAGAGGGAGTCCTTGTAGCCCAATGTTTGAGAGCCTGAAAAGGAATTGGAACAGCTCATTAGAAGTTCCATGCCGTCTACAATTTCAATTATGGTGCATTCTCTAGTAGTGTGGTCCATGAAACACTAGTGGCCTGTGACCATCTTTCTCCAGACCCATGCTCCAAACCCACATCCTGCCACTGGTGAGATTGGAGCACAAGCACCAGCTTCCTACTGTGGGGGGTGGGTGTGACCCTTGTGGGCTGGTTCTGGCTTGCAAGGGAAGGAAACGGCTCCGTGCACTGCTCCCACCTCCTCCCTGCTGGCTGCCGCTCAGGAAACCGCTCACCTGGAGGCTTTCCCTGCTGCTCCCATTGGCCGGAATCATGGCCAATGGGAGCAGCGGAGGGCGGTGCTTGGGAGTGGTGGGAGACACAGAACCAGGTAAGTGCCCCATCCCCTCATGCCCAGACCCCACACTGCCATCACCCTCACACACATCCCCTCCCGCCAAGACCATGAACCCCCACCCCAACTCCTGTATCCTCCTACCCACCCAGACCCCCCACCCTCAGCCTGTTCCTACACCTATCCTCCTGGCCCACCCCCTTCCCTAACCCAGTCCTACACCCATTTTGACATTGTGGGTGGTTGGCTGGTGGTCCGTGAAAAGATCTGAATTGAGCAGGCTGGGCCACGGGCCAAAACCACTGCTCTAGAATATCAAATGCACAGACAATAGCCTATTCAGGTAACAGCCACCAAAGGGACATCGTCATTTTAGAAAATCTGCACATTTGACAATTTAATAGCAAATAGACCATCCAAGCAAACTGTGTCCATGTCTCACTTAGTCTGTGGATTACCTGGGGCTCTCTTAGATCTTCTCCTTCAACATTAATGCTACTGTCCAGATTTAAAAGAGATGAGCCCAAGGGATTATTATTTATGTCACCATGTGGGTGTCCGGCATGCCAGAAATTTAGCTGAGGACACTGGCCTGCCCTGGAGCACTTACAGTCAAACAGCCTGATGTTGGAAGCTGTCCCCTTTACCTCATGAACAGCCCTCTAGGGAATAAGGTTGTCTACATTAAAAGGAAGAGTGACACTGCCACGACTGATCTTCCGGAGTTTGATTCAGCAGGTCTAGTTAAGACTTGCTAAATCGAACTCAGAGGGCACGCCCCACCCTCTCCCTGCCGGCGTCCGGTACTCCTCCTTTTGCAAGGAGTAAGAGAAGCAGACAGGAGCATTTGCGCCCGTCGGCCTCCCGCTGTGGGGATGCCACCAACCTCGGTGTAAGGTACACCGACTCCAGCTGTGTATTTGACAAAGCTGGAGTTGTGTACCTTAAGCCTAAGTGGATCAGCAATAGGCTGGAAAGAAAATGGAAGAGAGACGCATTTGCGGTCGGTTCCATCCACACTTGCTTCCTGAGGATGCTGGGATGAGTTTCCTCCCATATTGTTCCACTAAATGCATCTGTTGTCCGTATTGATTTTGCTGGAAGGACAGGCAGGCGGGTGGAGAGGGGGGACAAAGGGAGGAAGGGACAGAGCGGGTGCCAAGGACCCTCGGGAATGGGGCATAGGTGGAAATGGGGAAAGAAAGGGGAGGACTGAAATGTGAAGAAGTCAGGTGGACAAATACGTGTAACTTACAAGAATCTTTAGGGGAGAGATTAGACTCCTCTGGAGCAAGGTGCTAATTCCTGCCAGCTAACTGGCAGCCAACTGACAAGGGAAAAACTCCAGAGTGGAGTTGGCAGCAAAAGCAAAGGGGTTCTGTTAAGTGTGTGATCTAAACATCTCCCATTCTTTAGTAATCACCAGGCTGAGTTCATATCCCACCAGGTTCTCTTCTGCACTGCGGCTAATTGCAACGACACCGCCGAAGCTCATGGCCCGGCTTCAGGTTTACCGCCGTGCCAACGAAAGCCCTAGCAGACTTCTCAAATGTCCCTGCTAATGAGAAGCAGCTCGCATTTTCGCCTCAAAAGTTCCCTGTGTTTCATTCGAGTCTGGCATCCCCTCGTTTGTGCTGCAGAAATCCATTTGTCTCCGAAATAAAGCCTGATGAAACTGAAGTTCCAGAAAAAGTCATTCGCCAGAACAGAACAAATCTCCCAGCATGTGAAGTTTCCGGATGGACTCACTTGTCTCTCAGACATTGCGTCCCACCTTTGGGCCTTGGCAGAGCAGGAGCAGGTTTGACCTAGTGTTTGTTTGTAGAGACATTTGCTTGGTGTAACAGACTAGTCCGAAGAACCTTCCAGAAACTGCAAGGTTTTGTTGCCTGCAAACACCTGAGCAAGCGAGCTGATGAAAGGGAACCCGTGGTTACCATTTCTTTGTCAGTTTCTCTCAGTTTAGTCTAGAGTCTGCTGACATTGTTGAACATTTTTGTGAGCATACCGCCTTTTCCATATCAAAGCGAGCCTTCCAACGTGCATTTAAAATGGCCAACTACTTTCCCCAAAAACGGAAATTTAGAATATGGAAATTTTAAAAACCCAGCATGGGACCTAGATGACCTATTATTCATTTTAAATGTTTCTTCTCTTCAAAAAACAAATGAAAAAATTCATTTACAAATTCTGCCCAGTGAAATGAAGCATTTAAAAAATGTTGGATTCTCCCCATCTCCATCCTCATCCCCTCCACCATTAGCTCATTTTCCAACAAGCCATAATTAACTATTGGCCTTGTCCACGCTACCGAGACTTTGCCAGTACATCTGGGCTGGGAGACCCCCTAGGGGACACGCAGCATAAGCTGACAGAAGAAAATTCTCTGCCGGCATAGTTACATCACCACCCTGAATGACATTAGCTAAGGGCTTGTCTCCAATTACTGGGAAATAGGCACTGCAGAGATTGATCTCCCAGAATTTGATTTAGTGGGTCTAGTAAAGACCCACTACATTGACTGCTGATGGCACCTCCGTTGACTCCAGTACTCCACACAAGGAGTAAGGGACTCTGCAGAAATTTGACCTAAGGTACGTTGACTCCAATTACACCATTCATGTCACTGGAGTTGTGTGTCTTAGATCAACTTTCTTCCCTTGTGTAGACCTGTCCAGGAAACAGAAGCACTTCTCTGACAGTATAGTTGTGGCTATACTGGGGGGTTTGCTGGCACGGCTGTGCTGGCTGTGAGAGTGATATTTTAGCTGGCAGTTATATGAGCAAAACTAGCATAGACTCAGCCTTACTCACCCCCGTCTCATCCTTCTTGTTTCACTACAGAACAACCGGGGCTGGAGTTCTGGAATTTTCTACTGTCATAACGAACGGCGCTAGAGCTCTCTCATGTGGGCTTTGTATCAGCACACAATGGAAGCTCAGTATTGCTCGGGAGTATGATTATAGAGTTGCCTGAAATGATCAAAATGTCTGTGAGAGATGACATCAGGCAAGACCAATGAATTACGTGGTTCGGTATGCTCTGTAGCAATTGTGGTCAGCGTCTTATGGAATTCCACGCAGAACATGCATTTCTACCATAGCCAGACTTTGTGAGAGGGTCCTGCAGACCCTCACCGCCTCATGGTGGCTGTCGTGGCCACCCCAGGCATTAGTTTACCTGGGTTAGTTAAGCAGATCGATCGGGGAGTCATCAGTACTTGGAACAACCAGACTGTCCTTCTCCAGAGAACGCAGGGTCCCGACTGGAAGCCCTTTGTTAAACATTTGCGTGGGGAGCCCACAAAATTGAGAGAGATGGGACAGCTGGAACATCATTATTCCTGCCACTCTGCATGAGACATTTTGAACCGTCAACCCTGAAGTGGCCTGCCACCGTAACCCACACACCTGCTGGGGGGGGGGGTTCACTCTCCCTTCTACTGGGACCACTTACAGAGAGAATAATGAGTCTGCCCTATGGCCTTTGCTGTGAGCCAGCTGACTTGTAGCTTGTGCAGTTGAAGCTCATATGCTACGCTCCCAAGGTCCCAGGTTTGAGTCCATCCTGCCTTATAAGGAGAGTAAGAGCTGTGAATTCCGACCTCCTCTGCCACTTCTAAATATCTCTGGCCTTGGGATCTAAGCACTAAATGTACTGCAGATGGCAGACTGGCCCTGGCTATGACTCAGGTGCTGTGCCTAGCCCCTTCTGTCCACACACAAAACTCTCACCTGAAAGGGGCGGTGCTAGCTGGCTGTTTTTGGCAAATGCCCAAGGGAGGATTTCGCTGGTCACCCAAGCACTTTGCAGTGATGATGGCAGGTAACCCACCCTGCTCCTGCCTTCCCACATTTCCTCCTCTGTGCCCAGGACAGAGACGTTCTCGCACAATTCCCCGGGAAAGAACCAGAGGGACTCTGCTCCCACTGAGATGCATGGGTGGACTCCCAGACTCCTAGCACTTCCCTGGAATGTGGGCAGCCCCGGGGACGAGACAGTGGAGTGCACACACTCAAGCCTGGCTTTGAAGCCCGGCTTCTCCCACCCCCGGGCCGATCTGCAGCCCCATTCTCGGGGCTGACCGCTAACGACCATCCCAATCACCACACAAGGCTGGCGGGCTCGCCAAGCGCCCCTTCCAGTGACTGCACTTACGCGGAGAGGCTGACTCACACAGAGCACTCACAGTACTGTTGGCAGGAGTAAAGATGTGCAGGGTCAGGATCCTCTCCCCGTCCATTTAACATTGTGGCTACCTGTCCACCAGGACTGTTCAGACACCAGCATTGTGGCTTTGCGTATGCAGCCCACTGGGATCTCCTCCAAACAGCTCAGGGTCGCTTTCTCCTACTTGGCGGGATGGTCACACGGCTGCAAAACATCATGCACGGCTGCAAAACATTCAATTTGCTAGGGTTAGGGTCTCCCATGTGCAGTGGTATGATGGCATCACTCATGAGCTCCTCATTGCTTTTATCCTCCATCAACCCGGTTGCTTGGAGCAGCCATGAGGTCAATCTATCAGTGCCTTGGGGGATAGTGTGATCTTACAACGGCAGTGCCTATGCACAGAGAACAGTCGAGCAGATAGATCACCCCCTCCTTCTTCCTCTTCCTTCTTCGTCTTCTTTGCCCAGTCCCTTGTCTTGGCCTTCTCTTTCCATTTAACTCAACCCACCGGCCCCAGACAATCAGGGAACTACACCAGTTTTTGAGCACCATCACTCTGCTTATAGAATCAAAGAATAGTAGAACTGGAAGGGACCTCAAGAGATCATCAAGTCCAGTCCCCTGCCCTCACGGCAGGACCAAGCACCATCTAGACCATCCCAGATAGATGTCTGACCAACCTGCTCTTTAATATCTCCAGTGATGGAGATTCCACAACCTCCCTAGGCAATTTATTCCAGTGTTTCACCACCCTGACAGTTAGGAAGTTTTCCCTCATGTCCGACCTAAACCTCCCTTGCTGCAATTTAAGCCCTTTATGCTTTATTCCTTTAAGCTACCCTGTGTCTTTCTTGTCTATTTCATGGGAAGTGTTTTTGCTCTGTTTGTACAGCACTTAACTCAGCGGAACCCCACTATTCGTGGGTCCCAAAGCATTACTGGATTCAGCTGGATTTAGTCTATTATTAATCATCCACAGGCTGTTTAACAATACATGATCTTAGTTGACAGTCTTTCAAGTCCCATTTCATCCCAAGCGCTGTTGAAAAAATCCATATGAAAAGACGAATAGGCTGACTTGTGTTCTCTCTCTGGTGGCTTTCAGATTTGGTCCATCCATTATTTCCTGAGGATGAAGGAGAAGTGCCAAGACATTAACACAGCCTTGGCGCACGCCAGGGAATCTTTGCTGACAGCCAGTATTACAGATGGAGGAGCTGGCAAACACCTTAGATGCTCCGAACGCACTCAAATAAATAAATGGGAAAGGTTCCATAAGGCAAGAGACAAAATTAGGGGTGGACCCTGAGTTAGGTTTTCCTACCGGGACTAGAGGTATGTAATGATATCTCTTCCCTTAGCAGGCTGGGGTACAAATACATTTTTGTTTTTAGGATTTTACAAATACCAGCTGCCACCACCCATATATTATTTGCGCTTTTAAAAGCATTTTTCCCCCTGTAACTTGGCCCACAGTCTGATTGCCACAGGATTTTTCATTCTTTAAATAAACACTGCATAATGCACAATAATTACATTCTGTGGATGGAAACTTAAAACGACCAAGGAGGGCGTCCAGGCATGTGTCTGTCATGGCATGCGAGTGGTGGAATGCCATCGTGTTTCATGCGTGCTCACAAAGACCTTCATGCAGAGCGCACACAGAAAAAAAATCAGGAAATTCAAAGGTTTGGCTTCTGCAAATATGGCCACTCAGCGCTTTTGCCGAGCGAGTATCGCCATTTGTGGCAATAACGTTTCTGCTTGCATAATGTGGCTCAGCAACAGATGCTGTACCACCACAAATATGAACACGCTTGTGCATGGAAGAGCTCATCCGTAAGGTAGCAGGCATATTGAGTTTTTGCACTGAAATTCTTTGTGGGGTTTTTTTTGTTTGAGCACAGCTAGGATTCCATACTGCAAACGAAGTTGGCGTAGGTCCTTGTTTCAGGGCTCTTCTATCATCAGGAACTCATTCATCTTGAACACTTTCAATCAGCAGCCATCCTATTTTTAAATAGCGACGTGAAATCTTAGCAAGCTTTCAAAAATAAAATAACCAATGTCTGGGCAGCATCTGAAATTTCTGGCCAATACAAATGTTCAAATGACGTGTTTTCACAACCATGTTGCTAGTGCATTATCCACAGTAGGACAGACTGTCTTAACAATCGGAGATTGGCAGTGCATTTCACTGGTATTATCTGCTGTAAATGCTTGTTTGAAGAAGGCTATGGAGCATTTTGCATGTCCATGCTGGTCTAGTGTGGAACAGCTAACAATGGTTCTATCACTATCAAATCATTACATTCACATACGTTTAATGGTAAAAAGTTTGACACTATCAGCTTTGGGCTTGAATCAAGATATTAACTGGTTTACGCACTACAAAGGCAATTTCCTCCACCTTTGATATTCGCATTTACACATCAAAAGCTATGAAGGGGACACATCCAGTCTGACTCAGCATCATTAACACTGGCCCTACAGCTGACAGGTAACTGCTTTGGTCATTATATGTACCCTGGATTCTGTAATTTCCACTTCAACTCATCTGATGAAGTGGGTTTTACTCATGAAAGCTCATAACCTAATAAATCTGCTAGCCTCTAAGCTTCCACAAGACTGCTCGTTGTTTATAAATTTAATGGGTTACTCTTCATCACAGCAGTGGTGCTAACTCGGGGCCAAAAAATGCAATCATCAATCAAACACAGCTTCCATGGAAGTCAAGGACTACAATTCTACATGTACCAAAAGGGTTTTTCCCCCCAGAATCATAAAAAAGTGAAATCTACAAGCTCATTTTTAGACCTATTTCTATGCTTGTAACAAAATATAGATTTGCCCCAAATAAAACAGGTAGCTTCAGAGCTTTGCCTTGGGAAAAGAACAATTATTTGGATAATTTTGGCTGCTGCCACATTTTGGATCTTTGGGCTACAGTTCTGCCGGTGCTATTCACAAACTGTACTGCAACCGTATGGTTTTAGCAGTTGGCTGAGCTCATGTGTAGCACGAGCTTTTGGGAAGCTGATTTAATGACCGAATCTCTCCATGGATGGTCTTGCTGATGCAGCAGGTATTTCCCATCTACCACTTCTATTAGTCGTCCATCAGGGCACAGGAGGAGAGGCCTTATTGGAAGATCTGGTGGACTGAAGGTGGAGGGTGGAAGGGAAGTACCTGTCGGAGAATGACTGGACGCTGGCCAGTCCACATGACTTCAAACAAAAGGGGGACTAACAATTTAAGGAAGTAGTTGGTAACTAACATGACTCATGTTCATGACACTGATTTCCTTTATTTCCCACCTTTCTCCCCCTGAGGCCTGGTGCCTGTGCTAAACTCTGGCTTGTACTTTTCTAAAAAGACATGAAAGTAAAATGCTCTCAGGCAAGGCTTCTGCGGCTGGGCCCTTCCGATAATATTACGCTCAGGCGTTAACTGCTGGTAGCACGCCGCTGGGACTGTTCCCTGGGCTGATGATGTGAATGGGTATCGTTGGGGAGCAAACAAGTGTTGAGGATGGGCTAGTGAAGGACAGTAGTGGGGTTTGCAAGGAGGAGGAAGGACGACACAGGAATAAGAAGAGAGATTGTTTTAAAGCGACACATATACTAGGTACCAAAGGCCCTTTCCGCAGCAGTTTGGGGGCGACCAGCCTTCCTGCAAGTTCTACCGACAAACCGAATTAAAACCTGCTCTACACTCTCTGAACCAAATGGGAAGGAAGCTTTTACACATGCCTGCTGTGTCGAGAGTTCCTAGGAGGGAGGAGTCCAAATGGAAACCTCAGAGAGGAGACAACTCATTGGAGATTATTTTAAAAACTCCACACAAATACTCCACAGGGGAGGGGAAACCGTCTCACCTCTCTTCTGGCCACCCTCTCCCCGCCTCCTACGAACGACTTTCCCTCGTGAAAGGACACAGCGCACAACCTCCGCAGGTTGCTTTTAAAACGCCTCGCCTGGCGTAGCAAGCCAGCGTGGGCAGGATGGGTGGACTCCACACACCCTTGGCCACCCAACGCCTCCCAGCGCACACAAGACACCCGACTGATGCGCATGTCACGCGGGCTTATTGCTAGAATGCAGCACATTCCTCAAGATCGAATTGCTGAACGACAGCCTAGAGGAACAGCACTGCCCCGGGCAGTAACTATCATGCAATGAAAAGCGCATAACGGCTTTGAGACTACGGCACTGACGCAACACAGACCTTCACAGCTCCCATGATGGCACAACGGTCTATTGCTTCAGTGACCTTAGATTAAGGTTTCCCTGAGGAGGGTCCAGCAGTCACCATTAAAACTGCTCTTGCGTTGCCTTTGCCAGAGGATGAGCCTTACCACGGTACAGGGAATTCTGGGATTACTGCTGGGTTGTTAGCTACAGGTTGAACCTCTCTAAACCAGGACTCTCTGGCCTGTTGGACCATGGATGTTCCTGGACCAGAGAGTCCCAACGGAAGGCTGGAGGCGGGAGCCCTGTGGGGGCTGGGAGCCCAGCCGGGCTAGCTGTAGGGGGGCTGGTGGCAGGAAACCCTGCTGCAGAAGTCCAGCTGGGCCAGCAGAAGGGTGGGTGGAGTGTCTGTGGGCTGCTGAGGTGGGGCCTCAGGCTGCCGCAGCGGGACCAGAACCTCTGGCAACATGGCAGCAGACTTCTGTAGTGGGGCTGTGACCCCCAGTGGTCAGATACCATGGTGGGGCTGCCGGTGTGGCCAGGAGCTTGGCGGGGCCAGCAGGGCTGGCAGCAGGAGGGGATCCAGCAGGGAGGTTGGCAGCAGGGGAGCCGGTCGCCCTGCTGTGGCCACAAGCCCAGCTGGGGTGATATTGGGAAGGAGCTGGCTGGGAGGCTGGAGGCCGGGCCAGGAATGGAGCTGGGCTGGAGGGCTGATGGCAGGGAAACCAAAAATGACCTCCATTGGTCTGGTCAAACCCCTCATTTGGGCCCGCTTCTGTCCCCAAGGTGCCAGACTAGGGAGCTCCAACCTGTACTTGCAAAGGCCTTTAAAAAGGTTTTAATGGTGGCCACGCTGACTGTAAAATGACAGAGGGCTCTGTTGGGTGTATGACCTGGGTAGGAAAATGAAGAGGAGCCTTAGATCTGATGCAATCTTTTCTGAGATTATCATAGTCATGGCTCAGTCTGGCTGGAGAGTCACCAGAACGGACTTGAGACTTTATACTCCAAGTACAACGTTGTCACATCTCACGCTGAGGGTCTACGCTCCAGCGACGCCCGACATTGTGACAGCGCTCAGACCCAGGCAAAGGGTCTCACGGGCGGAGTAAACGTCAGTCCATTGAAAAGGAATGAAGACCAAGAGAACGGCGCTGGTTTGTCCTTGAACAAGGCTGCACGGGGCTTGTAACATCTGCAGATGCTGTGCTAAATACTAGATCATGATTTCAGATCAACATGGGGCAGGTTGCATTGGTGGAAATTTTTCTGTTAAAATGTTAGGGGGGGTGATTAAACATAACATTTCATGGATAGCGGCTGTTTCCTTCAACATGCTGGATTTTTCCTCTCCAGACTGAAAATGTCTCTGTTTGAGCAATTTTTGGCTAAGAACCAACACATTTTTGGTTTTTTTTGATGAAAAGTAAATTTTTGCAGGAAAAACAGTGTTCCAATCAGCTCCAGTGACACGTTTAATTCTGCATTCCCTGGTGTTTGCTGCCTAAAGGTAAGAATTATTGGTTCTTCTCTTTCTAGACACAGTACTGGAGTTACACCAGGGGAACGTACAGCACTTGTGTTCAGACAGACACCCAGCATGTAACTTGCCGGTGCTGAACTAACCAAAGTCAGGGTGTGTCTATACTACGTAGCTTTCAGAGACAAGGTTGTATTGACACAGCCCTGTCGCTAAAGTCAGTGTGTGTGAAAGCCCTTAAATACTGGACTTTTCTTGGGAAAAACGGGACGGATGGTCACCCTACCCAGGATACCATTTTCCATAAGGTCAGCCCTGGGTATGCTATTATACCAACCTACCTGTTCCTCCTTTTGAGTACATTACAGTTACTGCTGAAAGGCCAAAGTGTCTTTAGGTTTGTAGGTCTACGTGTTTTCTGTCAAGCTGATGTTCTTTCATGCAACATGCTGGCTGTCAGCTTCTCCCAGAGGAGTCAACAAAAGTGAATACAACAGCCACCGAGCTACAGCAGTACCAGCTTCTGTGTTATTGCACCAAAGTTAGTCTATGATGTGCAAAAACTATCTAACGTGGCCCCTAGTACCATAGGGTCTGAGCTCCTTAGAGCACCCATGTGAGGCTGGCTTGTGAAATTACCCCCAGTTTACAGATGGGGGATTGAGACACAGAGACACAAGATGGTCCTTTCTGACCATAGAGTCTATGAGACTTTGACATAGCAAGGAATTGGAGCCAGGGTTTCAAGCTAGTCCTTAGCCACCGGACCTTTCTGCTCAAGTCTAAGATGACCCTCAACCAAAACAGAATCAAGACAGGGCCTGGCTTTTGGGGAGGGGAGTTCCAGTCCAAAGTGTCACTTACCTTGACCATAGCAGATCAGAAGAACTTGACCATTGAGTTGAGTAGCTGAGTTGATCCAGGAGTTCTGCAATTTGGGATCCAGTTTGTTCTGTTTCGCATAAGGTTGAGTATATTCAAACATCACAGAAAGAGGCTCCAGAGCCCTATTTCGCCTCAGCACGCTCACGCTCTGGTTTTGCAGAGAGGCACTCTTCCTGCACGAGAGGAGAGGGTGGTGGGCGTTGTCGGTGGTGGGCGTGGTCTGCAAAGACCGGCAGCACCTTCCAATGCAGCTTCCCTTGAGGTTAAAGGAAGCAAAACTTCACAGATTAAGATGTGCTAGGTAGTTATTTCCCATCTTTTTCTCCCTTCCGGTCAAGCTTCGCCTATGCTCCTCTCTTTGAGCCCCTTCAGTAATATGTCATTTCATGGAAAATAGACCATAGCGCTTTTGATATTCCAGCTCCATCTGGCAGCCAAGTCTAGGAGAGCAGGAGAAACACTGAGGTTAGATGAAGACATCTTTGGCTGCCCCTTTCTATATTTTTATTTCAATTACAGTAATCATCTATTCGGAGGTACAAAATACCTCATTTATAATAACCCAGAAGGCAAATGCCATGGCCATTAAAAAAATGGAACATGCAAATTGGTGAAACAAAATTGTAACTGGTGGGACATGATCATTAGCAACGTTTTTGCTTTTGGAAAGCTGAGACCGAGATTATACTGTAGGGTCCCAAATTTCAAAACCTTGCAAGTAAAATTATTATGGGGTTTCTTTGTCGGAAGAGCTCTGAGGCCTTTTCCGACTGCTGGATGACTTGGAACGGGTGCCTGCATATTTTGGACAATCTATTATATTAAAATTGGCAGGGTGGGAGAAGCCATTTTTCCACATTGTGCAGGTCTGGGTCACAGAGAGTTGGAAAAAAGGAAGGAAGGAAGGAGGTGAAGGAAGCTTTATATAAATAATTGTCCCTACTCTGATCCAGCTCAGTGCCTGATTCAACAAAGCCCTTTATCGCTAGAGAGGAGTGGGAATTTGGGATTTGTTCTGGTATTGAACTGGAGTAAATGAAGTTGAAACCTCAGATTGCTCACCAGAGGCACATCCCTTGCCATCATGATTTTACAAATAAGTCTTCCTGGTGCCTGCCATTGGTGGGTTCTCTCTGAGGGTCCGTATGCCTCTGGTTGACAATGTTTGAGCTTCTGATGCTGGGCAAAACCCAGCTTTTCTTTAAGAGCTAGATAAGTTCCTAGAATCATAGGATCCTAGGGCTGGAAGAGACCTCGGGAGGTCATCGGGTCTAGCCCCCTGCCCAAAGCAGGACCAACCCCAGCTAAACCATCCCAGCCAGGACTTTGTCAAGCCGAGACTTAAAAACCTCTAGGGATGGAGATTCCACCTCCCTCTAGGGAACCCATTCCAGTGCTTTACCACCCTCCCAGTGAAATAGTTTTTCCTAATATCCAACCTAGACCTCCCTCACTGTAACTTGAGACCATTGCTCCTTGTTCTGCCATCTGTCACGACTGAGAACAGCCTCTCTCCATCCTCTTTGGAACCTCCCTTCAGGGAGTTGAAGGCTGCTATCAAATTCACCCTCACTCTTCTCTTCTGCAGACTAAGTTCATGGAGGACAGGTCCCTCAATAGCTATTAGCCAGAGTGGGCAGAGATGCAAAACATGCTCAGAAGTACCCTGTGTGCCAGAAGATGAGAATGGGCAACAAAAGACGGATTCCTTGATGATCACCTGTTCTGTTCATTCCCTCTGGTGTACCTGGTATTGGCTACTGTCGGCAGACAAGATACTGGGCTAGATGGGCCTGTGCTCTGACTCAGTCTGGCCTCTCTCATGTTAGGCAGAGTCGCTTTGCTTAGTATGGGAAGACCGGCGAATTTTTTGAAAACTTGCCATCTGCTTGATTTTGCCTGAGTTTGGCTTACAACCAGAGAATCATAGGTTTGGAAGAGACCTCAAGAGGTCATGGAGTCCAACCTCCTGCTTAAAAAGCAGGACCAATCCCAACTAAATCATCCCAGCCAGGGCTTTGTCAAGCTGGGACTTACAAACCTCTAGGGATGGAGATGTCACTCCCTCCCTAGGAAACCCATCCCAGTGCGTCCCCACCCTCCTTAGGAAATTGTTTTTTCCTAATATCCACCCTCGACCTCCCCCACTGTAACTTGAGACCATTGCTCCTTGTTCTGCCATCTGTCACTGCTGAGAACAGCCTCTCTCCATCCTCTTCGGAACCTCCCTTCAGGGAGCTGAAGGCTGCTATCAAATCCCCCCTCACTCTTCTCTTCTGCAGACTAAACAAGCCCAAATCCCTCAGCCTCGCCTCGTAAGTCATATGCTCCAGCTCATGGGCTTCTCCCATGTGCATTCATCCCTTTGGGGTCAGCAATGGGGAGTGAGTGAATGTGTATAGAAAAAGGGAGGGGAAATTAAGCAAAAAGACATGCCCCAGAGTGTTGCTCACAATCACAATTATGCTTTAATCACCTTTGGGGCTGCAGCATATTATATTTTATGGTCCATTGGATGTATTTTGTAACAGGCTGTAAGTACATGTGTATTGTCCATATAGCTAATGGAGCCCTGAAGATCGACTGTAAAAATTCCAAGCTGGCTCATGCTCCAGGAATCCTGTAGCCAGACAGACAAATCCCTAATGAGCGCCTCGTGTGAAGGAAGTTGGAATTTCGGAGTATTTTCAGTACGTTTATTAAGCCTCCCATAACCAGGAAGGCTTTTGTTGTGTCCTCACACTTGTGGGTGCGAATTCGCTACACAAAAAAAGAGCCAGACGGGGTTAAAATGTCTTTACCCATTCAGGCACGGAACATTATCCTAACATTGAAACCATCCCCTGCGCTAACTCCTCAATCGACATTTTAAAGCGCCCCTCCTCCCCCGTCTCTCTTAGTTATCGGATTGGCCATGGTCTATGGTCTGGCTTTTGGGCATGATCAGCGATTCTGGAAGCCAAGGGCTGAATTAATCGATGGCTCCAGCGAGGCCTGAGCCTGTCCAGGGAGTGAGGCACTGAGATGCTGTTTGTGGCTCCTCCATCGTGAAGCCAGCTTTCTGCCAGCCCTGCCTTCAATGCCATCTGGAGACGACCTTGCTGGCTCTATGCCACGGCTGCCTAGTCTCCAGGGGAAGGAAGACGGGAGGGAATAGGTGTGGTCAGAACACTGCTGCACTCCAGCAATACTGGGCTGGTGCAACCAGGCTGCCAACACATGAGAGGGAGGGAAGAAAGGGGCAATTGCCCCGGGGCCTGGCGATTTAAGGGCCTGGGTCTCCAGGCCACGACTGCCCTTTAAATTGCGGTTGGAGCCCCATATGGTGCAGTGTGGATGGCACCCTAGCCCCGCCCCAGCTCCGCCCCTTCTGCCTGAGGCCTCACCCTTCGGAGGGCCCACAACCGAACGTCCCAGGTGCAGCAAAGGGCATAAGTGGCGTACAAGTGCCTGTGCCATTCCTAGCGCACCCAGGGTTCTGCATCATCAGGCACTGCTGGCCCCTAGGATAAGGCCTCAGAGTAATGGGAGAGCAGCCGTAAACCGCAGCATGTGCTTGCAGAAAAAGTCCGTTGGCTGCCAGCAGATGGGACTGGATGACAGGGGATGGGAACCACTCGATAATTGTCCTGTTCTGTTCATTCCTTCTGAAGCACCTGGCATAGGCCACAGTCAAAGACAGGCTACTGGGCTAGGAGGACCGTCGGTCTGACCCACTACGGCTATGCTGATCTTCTTATTGCTGTCACAGAATCTTCTTTTTCCCTGAGGGGCTCTTGATTACTGACAACATGCTATTTCTCAGGGATAGAGCCCCCAAAGCTGCCACAATTGTGAAACCTACATAGGGCAAAAAAAAATGTGGTTTTCATTTTCACTCTTGGTTTCACTTTTTGCCACAGTTTCGCTCTGATCTTATTCCTCCTCCCCTCTACCCCACCCCCCGAACACGAACCTCCATAGTATATGTTGCACTTACATGATTGAAACCCCACTGCTTTGAAGTTAGGCAGAATAAACCGGCCTCTCCCATCAATGTCCCCTTGAATCTTTTCCATCCAGGTGCAGAGTTTTTCCATTGATGTGTGGAACAATATTGTATGTGCGCCTAGGCGTGTGTGAATGCGCACCACCAGTAGAGACACAAAACCTAGCTGCAGGCATTTGAATCGCTTCTGAGTGGCTGCGCAAGGGCACAGCATCCTGTGAACACCGTACTGCCATGGCGATCCATACAATTTAGGTTGCAATCTCCATCTCTAAGCATTCACGTTTGTTTTTCGCTTTCATCCAATTATTTTTCTGCATTTCCTTTTTGTCGGGCTAACCCTCGGTGCGCTTGACAGATTAGCAAGAGTGGGAAGCTCAATCCCAATTTTTCATTGCAGTGTCAGATGCTAGCTTGCATGCCAGATAGCTCACACTGCCAGATTCAACTGCCTAAGGCCAAGGCTTGGAAGAACCATCCTATGCGGAGGTGAATGGAAGTTCAGCCTGCCCCTCCTACAGACTGTCTAGTATTATGCAGGCTGGCGCAAAAATCACACGTAGCATTAAGCTCACAAGAATCCAGCGAGAACTAAATTGAAATGACCACGCTCCCATCACTTTGGACCCTCAGAATAGACTGGAATTATAATAGAAAGGCTTTGTTCCAGCCATCAGTCAAACTGCGTCCACTCTTCCCCTGCGCCCCAGAGAACCCTCCGAAAGGCTGCAGGCTTATGAGGATATTTTATTACGTCTCAAAAAAAATACAACAACAAAAAACAGGAATGCAGTTTCATTTGCTGTTTCCTGAAACCTGAGCAGAAAGCTTATAAAAACTGTAGGTCATGCTTGGACTTCAGGGAACAGCATGAGAAATCACTCTTGTTTTCCTATTTCTGTTTGCTGAGCAATTCCACCAATCAAGGAATATTCCCTCAATTATTATTATCATTATCGTCTTAAAACATCTTCATTCTAAGATTAATTCTATTGGTTTGGAAATAAATCAGAATGTTTGGGTCTGAACAAGATACTTCTTGTAGTTCACAGACCGTTTTACAAAAACCAAAGGATTGAGAAAGCAATTTGACCAAATCTAAATTGTCTGGAAACTGTAGTGACTTGAGGTCAAAAGAAAACAACAAACAAAACGTGTGATCTAAAAAGTCTTTTACTTCCTTTTCCCAAACAAACGTAGACATCAGTACCCAATTCTAGTATGAACATGACAGGTGCAAAGGAATCCAAATTTGATCCACTTCAGATTGCTGCTCCAGGCTAGAAAGCTAACATATTCGTGAAAGAAGAGTTACAGGTTGCACAAATTATCCTGTGCAAAAATAGCATCGGGTTGCCCCCTTTCCTTCACTAGAGTAATCAGGTTTGGATTAGTTTATACCAGGAAACAGTTTAAATACGAATCTTCTATTGTTAAAGAGAACCTGTGCCAAGGGCAGGTGGCAACTGGACACTGAAGAGTATCAGAGGGGTAGCCTTGTTAGTCTGAATCTGCAAAAGCGACGAGTCGTCCTGTGGCTCCTTAGGGTATGTCTACACTTGCACCCTCTTCCGAGAGAGGGATACAAATGAAGACATTTGAAATTGCAAATGAACCCGGGATTTAAATATCTATTTTGAAATAGTGCTATTTTGAAATAACAGATGCTGTTAACACACGGTTATTTTGAGAGAAAACCCTTCTCTTGAAATAACCGGTAAACATCATTGTATGAGGAATAAGGGTTATTTTGAGAGAAGGGTTTTCTCTTGAAATAACAGCGTCTTTACAGCGTCTGTTATTTCGAAATAGCACCATAACGCGAATATGCAAATGAAGCACGGGATAGTTAAATCCCGGCTTCATTTGCAATTTTGAATGTCTTCATTTGCATCCCACTCTCAAAAGAGGGTGCAAGTGTAGACATACTCTTATAGACTAACAGATTTATTGGAGCATAAGCTTTCATGGGCAAAGACCTACTTCGTCAGATGCATCTGATGAAGTGGGTCTTTGCCCACGAAAGCTTATGCTCCAATAAATCTGTTAGTCTAAAGATGCCACAGGACTCCTCGTCACTTTTGGACACTGAAGGTGCATCTAGAAAGTGGTGCTATTTTGGGATACGTCCAGTCATGTCCACCTCCTGTCAATAACCTTAAGTCGAGTTATTGTGGGTGGTCTACAATGCCAGGGGGTGGGGAGGAAGTCAACACGAGAAACTCTCGTGTTGACTTACCTTACCCTTCTTGTCTAGGGGAGAGCAACAGAATCGGCCAGAGAGCAATCTGTGTTCAATCTGGCAATTCTTCACTAGACCTGCTAAATCAACCACTGGTGGCTAGATTTCAGAGTGTTGATCCCTGTGGTAGTGTATATGCAGCCTAGGGGCTCTTCCTTTCAACTCTGTCCCTGCATGTTCAGATTGTCCACTGAGTGCTAGCAGTTGGAAAGACACATTCTCCTGAAATACAAACATGCTAAGCAAAGACAAAATTCCAATAACGCTAACCTACCAATATTGTATTTATTGGTCATCATTGGAAAGCACTGAACCCCCCATTAAAGGGTTTTTTCAGGAAGTGCTTTTATACAAAGTGCTTTACAATAGTTAGCCAACAGTACACACAACACTTGGAAAGATCATTAAGGAATCTGTTGAAACCCTCAGCGATTTTCAAGTGGTTTGCAGAAAAAAAAATGTAAGAGTGAGTTGAAGAGTCCAACCTTACAAACACTTGCTCAGGTGAACAGTTTCAAAAGTCTAGACTCAGAAAAGTCAGACCATAAGAGCGACTGTACTGGATTAGACCGATGGTTGAGTCAGCCAGTAGTCTGTCTTCTAAACAGTGGCCAATCCCAGGTGCCCCAGAGGGTAAGAATAGAACAGGGAATCATCAGGTGACCTCTCCCTGTTGCCCATTCCCGACTTCTGGCAAAAGAGGCTAGGGAGACTTCAGAGCATGGTTTCACATCCTTGCCCATCCTGGCTAATTGCCATTGATGGACCTCTCCTCCAGGAACTTATCTAGTGCTTTTTTGAATCCTGTTAGTCTTGGCCTTCACAACATCCTCTGGCAAAGCGTTCCACATGCTAGCTGTGCATCATGGGAAGATACACTTCCTTTGTTTGTTCAAAACCTTCTGTCTACTCATTTCATTTTGTGACCCCTAGTTCTTACCTAACAAGAAGGCGTAACTAACACTTCCTTATCTACCTTCTCCACACCAGTCATTACAAACCCAGAAGTTCATCTGCCTCTGAGGTACCTAATTACCCGGGTGCTTCAGGACAAGTATCCAGATTTCTTGGGTATACGATATGGGCCTTGAATTACAAGTAGAGCAGCTTTTCTCATGGTCAGCCCTCGACTGCCAGAGAAGCCAGGGGAACTATTTGACAGTTCGCACGGTACCCAGACTGAGTCACCTTCTTACCCTTCGCCTCTAGGGAGAGGTAACCTTGCCCATGGTGACTGGGTGTTAGCTCCTGACACCACCAGCTTGTTAAGCATCCGTCTCTAGGCTATGCCAGCCCTGTCTTTGCCTGGCAGGTTATCCAGAGGTGCCCCCCAGGCCTCTAATCCCACTAAACAACTCCCCTGCGGTATGCAGCCCTGACACTGTCTACTCACGGGAAACCCAGAAGTGCAGCATTCCTCAGCTCACTGGTTTTCCCTTAAATCCCTGCTCCTGTAAGCCACACAGCACCGAAGTGCACCAAAAGATATTTAAGAACAGGATGGAGGGTTAACTAGACACAGAAGACAGCAGAAGAAACACAGGGTTACGATACAAAACCAAACCATAAAACACAAACCTGCATCTGTGTAATGGACCAGGCTGGGTCTGGGCACCGCTGACGGCATCCGCTCAGGGCAAATTGCTCAAAATCAGGGCTCCTTACAGCCCCTGACTGGAGACATTTCCCACACAGGCCACAAACCAGTCACTTCAGCTGTCAATCTGGCCAGCAGCAAGCCTCACGAGCAAAACCCCTCAGACATCCCAGCTCTCCCTGTGCCACAATCAGCCCCGCGCCTGCACACAGGTGAGGAGTTATAGAATCCAATCTCACCTACCCCAAAAGGGTTCTCCGGGTCCCAAAAGACCAGCCACAGTGCCTAGTCAATTTACACTTTGGATCTTGCCCTCAAGATCACTCTGGGCCAATCCTTTAGAATCTAAAATCTAAAGGTTTATTAATAAAAGAAAGAAAAGGTGGAGAGTAAGGTTGTTAAGGAGAATACATTACATGGACCAGTCACCAAGTTCTGGATGCAGGCTCTCAGCAGAGATGTTACAAACTGCTGTCTTAAAAGTCTCTGGTGTACATCCTATGTCCGGATGGGTCGACAGTCCTTCCCAGCTTGCTATCCCTCACAAGGCTGCATCTGGGATCAGTGGCAGAATTGAAGACAAGATGGAAACCGCCTCATGGCATTTTTATATCCATCCCTGGTCTCTCCAGTCAGAGCGGGTCACATGGTCGAGTCACCTGTTTGTGTTTCACATGCTGGCAGCCATTATGCCCTGGCTGGCTTCCATGTCCCCAGACACATTCCTCAGGTGTGTATTGGGCACCTTGAGAGCCATTGTCCTTAGGGCTGTGCTAGTTAGCATAGTCATTAATTGGCCATTCCTTCCTCACGACTGGCAGTCTAGGCCCAATACCAGCACAGAGTCCATATTCATAACTCCACATGTAGACATCATACAAGTACATGAATAGCATACATAGACTCAATAGTGCATAAGCTTTCATTTGACACCTCACATGGTCCCCTTTGTACAGACTTTGGGGTAACCACCTCCCCGTGTGCACAGCGGTGATCTGGCTGCTCCCCTTATATCCAGTAACGTGACAATCTGAACTTAATATTTATCTTTCCTACCTAAAGAGCTGGCTGGCTTCACAAGAAACAAGATCCAATTTTTCCTGAGATTGTCTCTGATGGTTTTCCATTGATAGTCTTGAGATGGCTTAAGAACACCCAGCATCATAAGAGCAGTTCATCAGTGCTGGGTAACAACTCACTCCTGAATGAATGGGTCAACTTTTACTTCAAGTCCACAGAACATACTTTTAATATAATCACATTATTCCTTAAATATAACCTGTACATCTGGCTTGCAATGAATATGAATTTTGACAAGTTAGGGGACTTTGGTAGGTACCTGACAGGTAACACTTCATGAGCAGCGACCCTGCAAGACCGATGTTGATTGTGGTGAGTTTGTCAGCTCTAAGGTTGGTTGGAAAGAACAGGAGACTCTTTGACAACAGGCCTCTGCATCACAACCATTCACATATGTAAGCGCGCACAGGACCAAGCAATAATTTGGATGGAGGCTGGTGATGAAGCGCATGCTGGATCTGGAACCTGTCTCCCGGCCCTCTGAACAGTGTTAGGAAGTTTAGGACATTGGATCTTGAAGGTTCTGATTTCAGTGTGTTGGAAAAGTTATGCACGTGAAATGTGATTTGTTCCACAATTGTAGGCTCCTCCTCCTTCCAAGGAGGCTTCAGTTTTGGGCTCAGGTTCCAGGGCCAGCCTAGGCACAAATCCAAGCACAACCTCCTGACAGTGGTTGCTATGGGAATTGAGGGGTGGGGCTGGGTGGGGGGCAGAAGGCCCCGACCGTCTGGGAGTGCTGTGTGTGTGTGTGGGGGGGGGGAGACAGAGGGCCCCTGCCAGCCAGGAGGGATGGGGGGGCACAGAAGACCCTTGCTGGCTCGGGAAGCTTGGCGGAAAGAAGGCCTCTGCCAACCAAGGGGCACTGGAGGAGGAGAGAAGGCCGCTGCTGGCCAGAGTGGGGGGGAGACTGAGGAAGGAGAGAAGGCCCCTCCCACACCGCCAGCCCCCTGACCTGAAGGAAGCGGGCAACACCAGATAGGTCGAGTATTTTTATGTAGATGAAATTGAGTGATAAGTGTGGAGCATCTTACATTTCCCCTGTTAGTTTCCCTGTGGCTTCCTGAGGCACCAGAAGTTGAACAAAAGGCACAAAATGATTCAGACCTTTCAATATATATTGTCCCCCCCCCCCATTTCTGACCATTAATTGCCAGAGGTTGTGCAGCCCTGGGCAGCTTTTACGGCAGAGTAGAGCAAACATTTTCTAGGCCATCGTGTTCCAACTTGCCCCCTTGTTGCACATCAATCATAGCGTCATTGTAAAGAACAGCCAGCAGGTCAGTCAGCTTGGAACCCTCCTACCCGGAGACAACCCTGCCTCTGCCACATCCTGCTCACCCTCTCATGCTCCGGCCTTGGGCGCGTTGAAAAGATAGTTGGGTTAACGCTCAAAAGGGTTGTAGATTGTTGAAATTGGCGATAGGCAATACAAAGCCTCAAGCAGGGCTGGCAATTCTGCTGAGGATGTGATAGACACCGTAAGATCCATCTCACCTTCCTTTACTGGACCTGCATGGAGTCAGTCACAACTTCTTTCATCAGAAGAGGAGGGAGGCATGAATCAATGAGATAATGGAACAAATACAGTGAGTAAGTTGGTACCATCTTTATATAGCCACATTATACGGCAATTAACGCCCAGGGGATTGCAACTGCTCACACGGGCAGCACATCTGGCCAGGTGTATCTACAGAGCCGCACATTCAATTTTGTGAACTGCCGGTGACTTCTGAAATGAGGAACGGGGCGCCAGTCCTCATGTGACTTATGTGAAAACCCAGAGTAAACATTTGACAGGCACTAGATCAGCTCATTCATGCCAGAACAACACATTGCTTATTGTTCACGAAACAAGTTCTTCTGTGTTTCCTTTGCCTGACATTTCAATTGGGGTTCTAATTTGCTTTGCTGACACCATGCCCTCAGGCTGCATTCTTTGGGCATTTCTTGATACTGGCGCATTGTTGCAGCGGGGTGCTGCCAGCCGGGTGACTTTCTTACATCATTGTGCGTCCGAAGCATCAAACCCGTCGGAGGCAGTGCTCTCATTTGTGTCCGTATCAGCCGGCAGACCGGCCGTCGCCAAGCTGACACAGCCTGCCGCCAGACTGCAGAAGCGTGGGCAGAGTCCAAAGAGGTACTCAGGCCTTGGGAAAGAAATGCCCACAAGTTTGAAAATGATTAGCAACCGCAGGCTGGCAGGGCATCCATGGCATTTATTGTTGGAGGGCACAAGCAGCCTTTAGGGAAAAAGTCTCACGGAGAGCGCTCGTTTGAGAGATTAAACTATTCCCCTCTGCAGCTATTGTGCACTGAGATAAAACCGGCGACAGCAGCTGATAAAGTGTCTGACCCAGCCTTTGTATGTGCCACGGTCTCGTCTGTTTCAAGCTGTTCCCGATGGGGAAAAACGACCCTGGAATTTGAGAGGGACATTCTCCAGATAGTTGTCCGCCTCCTGTAAAGTCACAGGAGAGACAGACAGTTGCTCTGTGGCTTTCTCTTTCCCTATGAGCAGTGAAACCTTAGGCCTGGGTTCACCCAGGAAAGGTGGGGGGAGGAAAGGGACCAACTCTAGGAACTTTTCCTCTGTTCTTTTTAACCAATTTTCCAAGCATTTTTAAACGGGCTTCGTGGGCGGCCCGGGAGCTGGCCTCGCCGGTGCCAAATGAACCCATTCACTGCCACAGTGCCCTTTGCCATTAGCTTTGCAACACCCCCTGCTTCGGGGTGATTGAAGACAATATTTGAGGGGAGCCTTCTGAACGGCAAGTCTCCAATCTACATAAGAATATAAGAACTGCCATACTGAGTCAGACCAAAGGTCCATCCAGCCCAGTGTCCTGTCTGCCGACAGTGGCCAATGCCAGGTGCCCCAGAGGGAGGGAACAGAACAGGGAATCATCAAGTGGTTCCTCCCTTGTCACCCATTCCCAGCTTCTGACCAAGGCTAGGGACACCATTCCTACCCATCCTGGCTAATGAGTATTGATGGACCTAACCTCCATGAATTAATCTAGCTCTTTTTTGAATCTTGTTAAAGTCCTGGTCTTCACAACATCCTCTGGCAAGGAGTTCCACAGGTTGACTGTATGTTGGATGAAGAACAACCCTTTCACTTGCAGAGACTGCCAGGCTTCCCGGCGACACCCTCCTCTGGCTGGTTCGGAGCCACAGCTCTTCAGAGAGGAACTATCACGCAGGGCAGCCGCACACTTTCATCAGCAGGGCAATTACAGCCTTGCTCAGCTTACGGCCCTGAGTTACAGGTAGAATTAGGAACCCTTTACAGTACTTTGGTGTTTTATTCTCCCGAACAAGTCAGTGACGCAGGAACCCCCAAACCGAAACATCCCCGGGCTGTGGGAAAACCCTGCGAGGTGCCAAGCATTTGAATTGGCGGGCTGGGAGGGGTGGGGTCTGCACTAAGCAGCAGATGTTGGTTTGCAGGCGCTTGCCCACAGCGGCACTTTGAATCCGAGACACGTCCACAGAAGTGGGAAGCTGGAGGCCATGTCCGGGAGAGCTCTTGCGATGCCAAGAGGAGGGGAAATGGGCCAGTGAAAAACTCCTGCTCAGCCACAAACCTGCTAGGCATTGTTGGATTACGCTGGCGCTAGGCGCCTGACCTAAATATCGCACTCCACTGGTGAATATTCTTGGAGGCTCTCCACTTCCCTGTGCTGGGTGGTGGAGCAAAGTCTCATAGCATCAGTGGAGCTAGACTGATTTTTAGGGGGGGGGGTTAGCTGCACCCCCCCCAGTCTTATCTCACCTGTGCCCCTCCCCACCCCAGGTTGGGGCCATGGCTGGGGATGGCTGCAGAGCCCTGGGCATGGGGATGATGGTTGGGGCTTGTAGCGGAGCCGCCCGGCCTGGCGGCCAGGATCCTGGGCCACTGGGCAGCAATGGTGGCTGGGACCCCAGGGCCAATGGTGGAGCTGGCAGCTGGGACCCCCAGAAGCACCAGGACCTCTGGGCACATGCAAGCAAGGCGGAAAGTGTGTGTGTGGGGGGGGGGGGAAGAGTGCAACACTCCTGACATGCCAACTTCCTGCCCCTATGGGAAGAAATGAAGGAGTTTGACTCTTCTAGAGCATGGGTTCCCAAACTGGGGGGGGGGCGTACCTCCCTGGGGGGGCATGAAGAAATTCCAGGGGGGACGTGAGGCGACCCAGCCACACACACACCTGTCAATCCCACCCCAAGTTTTGCTGCTATTTTTTTGGGAGGGGGGGGCGTGAGGGTTTCTCAAAAATCAAAAAGGGGGCATGATGCCGAAAAGTTTGGGAACTATTCTAGAGGATGGATGCCTTCCAAGAGACTGTAAGGACTGAATGCCTCCAGCAGCCAGCGCTATACAAGGCCCACCTCTGGTCCCATCGAATTCCCCTCTCTCCTGGTTTTAGGATTACTGACATCAATGGCTGTCCAACCACATTTGTAAAATGCAATTTCACCCTCACATCAAATGGGGGTGGTAATTATGACATTAGAAAATGATCCAGAACGCCCCCATTCCCCGCTGTTTTCCCTGCTTCATACACACCGACTGGAACAAAGAGGCTGGGTCAGGCATTTATGGAAAAGAACAAAACCGCAGCCGAACTAGTCCGGCCTCTCTTTAATCAAAGCCCCGATGACTGACCGACGCCGTCTCAAATGCAGTCATTATTGCCATCTTTGAAGCATGGCATGAGTGCAGAGAGTGCTTTCCACACCTATTTCAGCCTCACCGTATTTACCTCAGCCGCAGGGTAGCTCTGGCTCGGCCGCTCCTTTGTAGCTGGTGCCAGGGAAACTCATTGCTGTGCTCCAATATGTTTTCTTTTCGGAATGAGAGACAGGCACTTGATGCAGGAGAGAACATCAATCACACCCAGTAACGGTGAAGGACAGCTCACCTCATGAGAAACCACCGCGTTTATTTCTAACCCTGTGACGAGGAGAAATTAAGTGATTGAGTTTCCAAACACAGATATCTGGTGTGCACATCTGATGCTGGTTTCTGACCCTACCTTGCGGTCGCCTCATCACATAAAAGATCTATTGGCATTGGAAAAGGTTTAGAAAAGGGTAACAAAAATGCTTAGGGGGTTGGAATGGGTCCCATATGAAGAGAGATTAAAAAGACTTGGACTTTTCATCTGCAAAAAGAGGAGACTAAGTGGAGCATATGATAGAGGTGTGTAAAATCATGACTGCTGTGGAAAAAGTGAATAAGGAACAGTTATTTGCTTGTTCCCGCAACATAAGAACTAGGGGTCACCAAATGAAATTAATAGGCAGCAGGTTTAAAACAAACAAAAGAAAGTTTTTTTCACACAGTGCACAGTCAACCTGTGGAACTCCTTGCCAGAGGACGTTATAAAGACCAGGATTTAACAGGGGTCAAGAAAGAACTAGATAAATTTCGGGAGGTTAGGTCCATCAATGGCTATTAGCCAGGATGGGTAGGAATGGTATCCCTAGCCTCTGTTTGTCAGAGGCTGGAAATGGATGACAGGAATCATAGAATCCCAGGGCTGGAAGAGACCTCAGGAGTCATCAAGTCCAGCCCCCTGCCCGAAGCAGGACCAACCCCAACTAAATCATCCCAGTCAGGGCTTTGTCAAGCCAGGACTTAAAAACTTCTAGGGGTAGAGATTCCACCACCCTCTAGAGAACCCATCCCAGTGCTTCACCACTCTCCTAGGGAAATAGTTTTTCCTAATATCCAACCTAGACCTCCCCCACTGCAACTTGAGACCGTTGCTCCTTGTTCTGCCATCCGTCACTACCGTGAACAGCCTCTCTCCATCCTCTTTGGAACCCCCCTTCAGGGAGTTGAAGGCTGCTCTTGAATCCCCCCTCACTCTGCTCTTCTGCAGACTAACTAAGCCCAAACCCCTCAGCCTCTCCTCAAAGGTCATGCGCTCCAGCCCCCTAGTCATTTTGGTTGCCCTCTGCTGGACCCTCTCCACGGGCATAACATTCTCTCTCCCATCAGCAAAGAGCAAGCCCATAGTGACACAGCTGTCTCGGCACACCTATAAGCTTGCTAGCATAGACACAGCCCTCGCGCATCTTGGTGTCTTTCAAGAGGGGAAGCTGTAGATGATCAGCACTCGGAAGAGTCTGGAAAGGGTCTGGAAACCAGTGCCCCTAATGCATGTTTTTATTTATGGGATCACTGAAAGGAAGCTAACCATACAAAGATCTCACAGTGGCTACACTTCTGCATCCCACAGCCGCGTAATAAGGAATTTGTGTCACCCTTACTAACACAATAAATAAAAGGTTTTCTGTGAATCAAAAGTTGGCAATAAACTGCATCCGGGAAGGCAAGAGAGGCTAGAAAGTGGTCTAGCTGCAGTCTCTTAACAGTCCTAAAGGGCAGGGGAACGGACAGGATTGCTGGGACTCTGGGCAATGTGTGGGCAGGGCCTGGCTCTATGCTCCCAGAATGGGCAGGGCCTTGGCAGAAAGGGGCGTGGCCTCAGAAGAAAGGGGCGTGGCCTCAGAAGGAAGGGGCGGGGTTGGGACAGCCAGCCTCCAGTCCCACCCAGAGCTGCTGGTCCCTGTAAAAGAGTAAGCCAGGGTAACCGTCAGAGACTGCCAAGCATCCAAATGCTGCTTCTGGAGAAACACGTCCAGCAATTTGGCACCTGACTCCGGTGACTGTCATCTGACTGGAAAGGGAGTGTGGGTGACATAATCATGAGACCAGGTAAAAGAAAATTAAAAATTCTCGCTTTCAAATATATTTTGCGCAAATAGAATTGGACCATTGAGGAGGAGGAAAAAAATATAGTGAGCGTGTGGGAGAGATTTTATTCATTAATATGCTTTGTATCCCTTCTACTTCACGAACGTGGGCTAAAGATGAATGGTTACAGACATTTTGACACGTAACAGGCGTTCTCTATACGACAGCTACGCTCATGCTGTTTCATTCAGCCAAGGTGGGACTCTGTCAAAACCACTGAGAAATCAAAAGACGATTGTCTGGCCTTGAAACTTTGCTGTTACATGTCACCACCTCCGGCAGCCAGTCTAGCTGCACTTCAGAGTTTACGTTTCAGGAGAAGTTAATAGGCATTTAGGCACCTAAGTCACTTTGGAAAATGGGATTTTGGCGCTTGTGAAAACACTAGTCCTGGTGCTGGGTGTCCATCCTCGACTAAGAGAGGTTTGCCAAAAGACAAAAACAACAGATAGCCACAAAGCCGAAGAAAACTTCCCCAGGCTCTGAGATTTCAGAATATAAAGCCATGAAGAGAAACTGCAGAACTTCAAAAGGACAAGGAGAGACACAGCCTGAGACAACGAATAAGAAACAGTGCCCTTCAGTATTTGCAACTATGCACCTCCTTTCCACCAACAATGGTCACGACTGTGCACACAGAGTGGGAAAGCATCCATGAAAGTACAGCGTTATCTACAACTCTGGCAACTTGCTTGTACAGTTCACACCAGTGCGATTTTAAACCCCAAGTCCTGGCGGAAATTAATTTTTTTCTATGGATCCTGCCATGGAGATAAAATGAGTTACTGAGATGTGAGAGAAGTGGCTAGTTAGTGGGACGGAAGAAGAGGGGTTTTTTGGTTTGCCCCGTCCTCACCCCCCATAATATGACCTGAACAAAGAAGTGTTTATATCCAGCCTGGTGCTCCTGGATTGTCCATCTGATTAGGGATGTGAAAGATGTTCTCTATCAATAGAAACCTTCTCATACGCGGCGGGTTAAATAAACAAAAATATCCTGCACCAAATGGAACATGGGTTGTTCTCTATACAGGAAAGCCCCGCCTTACGACAGCCCGCGTTGCAACCTCCCACAGTTATGGCCATTTTTTAAAGTACAGAAGGGGCCAAAAACCCTTGACTTATGTCCTCAGCCCACATTTATGACAGCACACAGCGCCTATCATAAATGCAGGTTCAAGTTACAACACCCCTGCCTTGCAATGCTATCCCAGAAACTGATCACCTTACAAGTTGGGGGCATGTATCTGCCCCCAGTTCCATCCCTGGGGCAACTAGGGCTGAGTGTAAGAACAACATTAGGGTGGGCAGGGCTTGAACCCACAACCCTCAGGTGTCTAGGACACAACCCTAGCCCCTCAGTCAGTCCAGAACCCACCCTATGAATGCTTCCAACATTTCCCTTCTCCAAATATCTGTGGGGGGGGAGGAGAGGCAGAAATAGAGACTATAGATACTTTTAGTCTTGCCACCTCCCACAGGTCCCAGTGAGGAGAAAAGGAGAAGACCATCCTTCTAGGAAGCAGTCCCCTGAGCCCAGGAAAAGAGGATGATTCCCTTAGCAACTCTCCCAAGAATCTGCTAAGTCCAAAGAGCTGACTGTTCTAACACTCTCACAACCTCGCTTCAGCTCCAGTGTTCCTCTACTCAAGCGCTAACCCTAGATGGATTCACTACTCGGATCAAGGTGTGAGCAGGCTTGTGCAGAGCAGCAGCGATCTGAGGCAATGGAGAGGCATTCACGTGTAAGAGAGAAGGCTTTCACATGGGAGGGCGAAGATGCAGGAGCCCTCCCAAGGCACCAAGACATCTTGATTCACGCCTGACTGTTATTGCGAACGCGGAGTCTGGCCCAGAGCCCGGCCCTGTGCAGTCAGCTCTCTGTGTTTTCATTTCGGCGGTGTTAAAGCGGTGAGATTTTACAGGCATGTTGGCATGTCATAAAAAGGAAGGAGGCTTTTAACACCAAAGCACAGCTAGTCTTCTCTCTGTTTATCTCTGCTGAGCTTAACGCTGGGGTTAGGCTTTGCCTTGTGCATTCCTCCAGAGAGGAGTTAGAGCAGGCGGGTGTATTTATGGTAGATCTGGGAAGCTGGGAATTGAATCTACCCAACTGAGTGTAAGTGATTCCCAAGTGAGACATGCCCAGAGGCAAGACAAATGGAAAGTTTGGTTTGTAATGTTACAAAGCCAGCACTTGAAGAAATTTAACGCTTTATTGGAACAATTTAAACCATTCAGGAGAGTCGTGGTACATCCTGCAAAGATGCCTGGGAGCAAAGCATACATCACGCTCTTTGTCACAAACTAGGCTCAACCTCTGAGCCCAGATTCTGAAAAGAGTCTGCATTGGGGAGGGCCCTTAAAGCTAATGCACGTACTTCTGTATGTTTTTGACTTGAAGCCTTGTGGATTACCGTGAGTCAGACTATCAGGCTACATCTACACAGCACAGTTATTTCGGGATACCGGAGGTATCTCGAAATAGCTACCCATGTCTACACAAGCCACCCATTATTTCAAAATATTTTTCAAAATAACAGGCATGCTATTTAGGCATCCCGGTAACCCTTATTCCACGAGGATTAAGTGATGTCTCCAAACAGCATGTTATTTTGAAATTTGGTGCTGTGTAGATGCGACAAATTTCAAAATAAGCTATTTCAAAATAGATTTGAAATAAGATAACGCAATTTCTGCGACGCAAATTACGGATCTCATTTTGAGTTTAGGGTGCTGTGTAGAGACACCGTAAGTGTAATTGTGTTGTTAAGCGCTGCAAAGAGAAAGCACAATTCAATAGAAGCGTCACAATGCATACATTATCCAATTATTTTATCCTCTTTATGCATGTACAGAATCTCAGTGACAAAAAAGATGTCCACAGATATTTCCCTCATTGACCAGACAAGGTGGGTGAGGTAATATCTTTTACTGGACCAACTTCTGTTGGGGAGCAAGACAAGCTTTCGAGCTTACACAAAGCAATTCTTTGGCCTGACCCGACGTTGGTCCAATAAAATATATCGCCTCATCCACCTTTTCTCTCTAACTTCTTGGGAGCAACATCTACACATCACCTCCACTTCCTTACTCAAAACTGAGGGTGTTTTTGCGAATGCTGGTAATGCCCCAGGCGAATCAGGAGCAGCTTCCTGTCGGTATTCCCTGCTCAAGCCGCGTTGGCTAGCTGTGATTAGTCAGATAAGTCACATGGTATTGTTTCTGTTCTCTGACTGGATGAGTGCACAAGCACTCCCAAAAGCACAATTCTGTTTCCACGTGTGTTCTGGAAATTTACCTTCCCCAACTGTGGTTCACACAAGTATTTAGGAAAAGGGATCACAAAAGTGTACCTGAGACGAGGGCCGTCGCTAGAAATGTGGGTGCTCCATGGGGGGAAGGGGTCCACGGGGGCCACTGCACTCAGAGCTGCATGGGCAGGAGCTGGGGAGGGGAGGGGGGGCTTGAGACAGGCAGGGAGGCAGCAGGGGTCGGGCCTGCCCCCACTCTTAGTGATGGTGGGGGTGGGAGAAGCAGAGCAACCTTGGCCTGGCCCACTCCACTGTGCTGCCTCCCAACTGCGTCGCTCAGGGAAGGGGGCTTGGGTGAAGGGGCTGGACGGGGGCAGGGTGGGGATTTAGGGGAAGAGGTGGGGTATGGGCAGGATGAGAAGAGAGAAGGGACCAAATGCAAGGATTGGATGAGGCCCCACACCCACCTAGAGATGGCCCTGCTGGGCACACCCCACAGGGCGGCTGGCCAGGGGATGGGGCTAGCTACCAGAGCCAGCGCCACTCCATACACAGCTGCCCAGGGCACCTTGGAATTTGAGGTAATTTGGTGCCCCAAATTTTGTGGTGCCCTAAGTGGCTGTGTATTTTGCATACTGGTAGGAATAGCCTTGCTTGAAGCCTGTCTATTGAAAAACCCAGGCAAGTATTTGTGGGAAATGTCTTGCCACACTCACCCCTTTCTCATAAACTACTAGCCCCCAGCAAGAGGCTACAAATCTCTTCCACTTGGCCCTAGAGCAACAGAACATCACCTCAGGAACATGGGGCACCTCTTCAGACCCAGAGCGAAATGGGAAGTAGCCCCCACTGCACAGGGCTTCTCCATGTTGAGGTACCTCCACCCTTCCCTAACAGGTCTCCTCATACATCTTTTCAGGTCAACACTTGGTCAAATTCTCCTCAGAGCGCTTAAATGCGGCTGAGCGCACACCGTTTGGCCAGTGTACAGCAAGGCACACAAAACCTTCGAAGAGTTTACTGCTCTCAGGAGTCACTACTGAAAAGGGTTTGTGAATGTGATGATTCAAATTTCAGGTTTACATCAAGCACCAGACACAGAGGCCCTGGTATGGCCAACAGACAAAGAAAAAAAAAATCAGAGCAGGGCTATTTTAGTACTAATGATGAACCTTTCTAGCTCAGACAATTCTGAGCACAGAAGATTATCCTGATATTTGCAAGTGGGGCTTGAACTAATGTTCCTGACTGTCAAATACCAGTGGTCTATTGCTGCTGTGCATGGCAGGAGTTATAAATCTGTGGATAATCTATTCCAATCCCTTGGGGAATTTTCGGCCTATCTCGGCCTCCCTGAAATTCCGGGGGCCAAGGCCCTATGAAATTTTGACTCATATGTCATAAAAATAAAGGGGTCGGTTGAGCGTCAATGTGCCAGCTGCAGTTTACTTGTGACCTGGGCAAATGCAATGAGACAGTCGTGTTTATGGAAAGCTGAAACCCAGGAATTCGCAGGGCTCACATATAGATAAAGTGTTTTGGTTGTCAGCGACATTTAATATTTCCAAACAGCAGAAGGGGAAACGGGGGGAGGAGGGGAGAGGGAAGGGGGAGGGGAAAACCCCAACAAGCCCACCCGCTTTTATCCTGGCTTACCCCCTGCCAGCACAGCTGGTGCTATGGCTGGGGAGCGCGGCCGGAGCACTGGGCCTTATCCTGCTCCGCTCTGGCCTGCTCCCCACCCGAAGTGGGCCCTTCTGGCTACACCACTGAGGTAAACCAGGGTTCTAAAAAGAGCTAGATACATTCAGGGAGGATAGCCATTGGCGGGGTGGCTGGGCTAAATGGACCTTTGGTCTGACCCAGGATGGCCGTTCTTATGCCTGTTCTCGCCTCTCTGGTCATTTGTTTGAACTCTCCTGCCCAGCTCTCTGGTGACCAACCGTCAGACTTGCCCTTGTGTGTGTGTGTGTGTGTGTGTGTGTGTGTTCTCAGCATATCTTTCCCACTGGCCATGCCTGCTCCATGCACCAGGAGATCCCCTGCTTGGAGCCACTCCGAGGGGCAGCACCTCATCAGTGTTTGGGGAGAGGAGGCCGTCCAGGCCCAGCTGCGCTGCAGCCAGAGGAATGATGATACCTCAAGATGCATGACCGGAAAGAGCCATGACGGGATGCAGTGAGGAAGCTGCGAAACACCTACCACCAAGAGGGGGAAGCAAACCGCCGTTCTAGTGTTGTGCCAACAACCTGCAGGCTCTACAAAGAGCTGGATGAAATACTTGGAGGTGACCCCACCTCCACTCCGAAAGCCCCCCCTGGATACTTTGGTGGTGCTGGGGCCCTCCAACTGCAGTCTAAACATCATCTGTCCCCAGCATTACTGCAGCTCTATTATATTAGGGAGCTGATTTATCTGCAGTGCTGCTGATCCTTGGCTTGGGCATACTGAGAGCATTTTGAGATCTTCGCCGAGGTTTTGGCTTTAATTTCTTTCAATATGTCCTCATGTCGCCAACTCCAAACTCCATACACAGTCTCCTATCTCTAAGTGTTTTAATGTCAGAGGGAAAACAGCTACTTTGGCACCATTTCCCTCACTTATCAGATTTCAGTGACAGGCCTTCTCCACAATCTTAGCCATCAAAAATTGCTGTTGGCAGTTGAGAGCAGAGGAGTTGAGCCTTCAAAAGCAATAGTCCTTTCCGCCCTGAAGTCCTGTCATCCACATTAATTGAGAAAGCCTTCAGGGTAGCTACCAATACAATTACCACCTTGACGACTGCGCATTCACAAGCCACACTACTGCGCCCTGATAAAGTCTGACGGGTTATTTATTAGGAAGGAATTTGACAGGTCGGGCCCAACCTCTGACAAACGAAGTCCTTGTGATCTCCAGGAAACTGCTTTGAAACGCGAAGTCTAAGCAATTGTTGTGAAAGGCCCCCACGACAAAGGCTTTTTTTCTTGTCACGCAGGAAACCTGAAATGTCACTGCTTTTCCAATAGAGAATAATCTGACCTGACCAACCGAGCTAGAGCCTCCCATAATTCAAAGCAAATTCTGTGCGCTCAGGTGCCTTTCATCTCTGGACGCTGCACAAAGCATGACGTGGTACCTCCCCCCCCCCCCCGGCCCCAGAGTGGGTGGGGGAAAACAAGCCCCAGGTCATTTTTCAAAGTGGCCTCCCTTGGATGCCCAATGACAATTAATTTTGACTCATGGTGCGTCAGAACAGGGCTGCTTTTTGTGGCAGGCTGGGTCAGACACAGCACGAAATGGCCACCCAGTAGTAACTAATGGAGCAGCTCTGATGCTAAAAGCATCAAAATATCAGAAGCCTCAGTTAAAACACACCTAAAAGCCATGGTATAGGCATTGCTTATCAACAAAGGGAAAGCCAGACTGGATAACAAGCTATCTAATCTAGTACTCCATCTTGCACAGCAGCCAGTACCAGCTTCTTTAGAGAAGGGACAAGGATCATAAGAACATAAGAACGGCCACACTGGGTCAGACCAAAGCTCCATCTAGCCCAGTGTCCTGTCTGCTGACAGTGGCCAATGCCAGGTGCCCCAGAGGGAGGGAACACAACAGGTAATCATCATGTGATCCCTCCCGTCACCCATTTCCAGCCCCTGACAAACAGAGGCTAGGAACACCATTCCTATCCACCCCGGCTACTAGCCATTGATGGACCTAACCTCCCTAAATTTATCTAGTTCTTTTTTTAACCCTGTTAAAGTCCTAGTCTTCACCACATCCTCTGGCAAGGAGTTCTACAGGTTGACTGTGCGCTGCATGAAGAAAAAACTTCCTTTTGTTTGTTTTAAACCTGCTGCCTATTCATTTCATCTGGTGACCCCCTAGTTCTTATGTTATGGTAACAAGTACAGAACTTTTCCTTATTCACTTTTTCCACACCGGTCATGATTTTATAGGCCTCCATCATATCCTTCCTTAGTCTCCTCTTTTCTCAGATGAAAAGTCCCAGTCTTTTTAATCTCTCTTTATTTGGGACCCATTCCAAACCCCTAATCATTTTTGTTGCCCTTTTCTGAACCTTTTCCAATGCCAATATATCTTTTTTAAGATGAGGCAACCACATCTGTATGCAGTACTCAAGATGTGGGCGTACCACAATTTTATATATCTTATTCTCTATCCCTTTTTTAATGATTCCTAACATTGTTTGCTTTTTTGACTGCCACTATACATTGAGTGGATGTTTTCAGAGAACTGTCCACAATAACTCCAAGATCTCTCTCTCCAGTAGTTCTATCTAAATCAGTCCCCATCATGTTGTATGTATTAGGGATTAGGGATGTAGTTTGGATTATTTTTTCCATTGTGCATTACTTTACATTTATCAACATTAAGTGATTGGGCAACAAAATGACAAATGAAATTTAGTTTTGTGAGATCTTTTTGAAGCTCTTCAAAGTTTGCTTTGTTCTTAACAACTTGAGCAGTTTAGTATCATCTGTAAATTTTGCCACCTCACTCTCTCCATTCTGAAAACTGACCATTTATTCCTACCCGTTGGTTCCTGTCTTTTAACCAGTTATCAATCCATGAAAGGACCTTCCCTCTTATCCCATGACAACTTACTTTACTTAAGAGCCTTTGGTGAGGGATCTTGTCAAAGGTTTTCTGGAAATCTAAGTACACTATATCCACTGGATCCCCCTTGTCCACATGTTCATTGAGCCCCTCAATGAACTGTAGTAGATTAGTAAGGCATGATTTCCCTTTACAGAAACCATGTTGACTTTTCCCCAACAAATTATGTTCATCTATGTGTCTGACAATTTTACTCTTTACTATAGTTTCAACTAATTTGCGTGGAACTGACGTTAGATTTACTGGTCTGTAATTGCCAGGATCACCGCAAGAACCCTTTTAAATATTAGCTATCTTCCAGTCGTTAGATACAGAAGCTGATTGAAAAGTAGGTTACAAATCACAGTTAATAGTTCCACAATTTCACATTTGAGTTCTTTCAGAACTCTTGGTGAATGCCATCTGGTCCCAGTGACTTGTTACTGTTAAGTTTATCAATTTGTTCCAAAACCTCCTCTAATGACACCTCAATCTGGAACAATTCCTCAGATTTGTCACCTCAAAAGAATGACTCAGGTTTGGGAATCTCCCTAACATCCTCAGCCGTGAAGACTGAAGCAAAGAATTCATTTAGTTTCTCCACAATGACCTTATCGTCTTTTGAGTGCTCCTTTAGCATTTCCATCACCCAGGGGCCCCACTGGTTGTTTAGTCGACTTCCTGCTTCTGATGTACTTAAATATCTTGCTATTACTTCTTTAGTTTTGGCTAGCTGTTTTTCACACTCCCTTTTGGCTTTTCTTGTTATATTTTTACACTTGAGTTTATGTTCCTTTCTATTTTCCTCACTAGGATTTAACATCCACTTTTTAAACGATACCTTTTTATCTCTCACTGCTTCTTTTACTTGGTTGTTAAGCCACGGTGGCACTTTTTTGGTTCTCTTACTGTGTTTTTTTAATTTGGGGTGTATATTTAAGTTGGTGTCTATTGTGGTGTCTTTGAAAAGTTTCCATGCAGCTTGCGGGAATTTTACTTTTGTCACTGTACCTTTTAATTTCTGTTTAACTAACCTCCTCATTTTTGCATAGTTCTCCTTTCTGAAATTAAATGCCACAGTGTTGGGCTGCTGAGGTGTTTTTCCCACCACAGGGATGTTAAATTTTATTACATCATGGTCACTATTTCTAAGCGGTCCAGTTATATTTACCGCTTGGACCAGATCCTGTGCTCCGCTTAGGACTAAATCAAGAATTGCCTCTCCCTCTTGTGGGTTCCAGAACCAGTGGGCAGCTATCAACTAGTTTCCTTCTGACCTCATCAGGTGGCTGGTTCCCAGAAGCATAAGAATGTATAGCCCTTCCCAAACTCTGATTTTTAATATTCAGTATCATTCCTCCAGTTATTCTCAATGTCTGAATGTCCAACTCCTTTGAAATCTTCTACTCTTTTGGCTTCAGTATCTTGCTGATTAATATTAGGCCATTTGGCCATGTCTACACTAGGAAACTATTTTGAAATTACTAAGTTTGACTTACCTCCCAATTTAACAAATTCAGAATAGCATATCCTCCCTATGGGGAAGCATGGAAACTAGTCTGAAGCAGGCTCTGTTAATGTGAATATGCTTCCTTGGATTTAGAGGTGCAGGAAGCACTGGGGAGTAATTAGTTCGAATTACTCTGGGGAATAGTTATTGCAAAATAGCGGCACTGAGGCATCCACACTACCATTATTTTGAAATAACTATTTCAGAATTAGACTTATTCCTCCAGGAAAACAGAAGTACAGATTTCAAATTAAGCAGTCCGTTATTTCAAAATAACAGGCTTGTTAGTATGAACGCTCTGCTCATAAATTTGACCTAAGGGGGGGTTATTTTGAAATAAAGTCCTAGTGTAGACCAGAGCTTTGATGAAAGGAGGGGCAAGCGGAGGATTATAGTATATGCCATCCCCCCTCCCTCTGTCTCCCCCACCAAGGACCTACTTGCAATCTCTCACACATCCAACATTGGAAAGATCAGACTCGAGCTAGCACTGCGGCTTTGGCAGTGCAGGGGTTAAACAGTAGCCCCACACTGCGAGGAGTGCCTCTTGTATGACTCTCTCTCTCTCTGGCATCCTTCCCAACTCCCTCCAGTATGTTTCATGTCATAAATATGGATTTTCTGAAAGGGAAAGAATAGATTTGCCAAATTCATTCCATGCAGTTATTTTGTCGGGCACAGCACACCCTGTATTTGTGGGCCCATGTAGAAACGAATACTAGAGACATTCTGTTTCCTCTGCTCGAGGAAGGCTCGGGAGAGCTTGGCAGGTCAAGAGTGAGGGGCTGGCTTGGACTTTGCAGGACTAGAATAGTAAAAGCGCTGCAGATCCGGGCTAGGATATCCTGTCCAGCATTTGGCCGGTCTGGGCACGCTCCCAACCCTGCAGTAATTGTCCTACTTGTCCGGAAAACTATGCTCACCCGCACAGGTAAAAATACAGAGTCATTTGTGCGAAAGTCACAGAACATTGCTGAAGTGTCACAGACTCCGCTGGCCAGCCACGTAGCAAAGCCCTGGCTTCTTTCCAGAGGCCGATTCCTGGGCAGGACACACAGTCCTGCTCGGCTTGCCTGCCCGCCCCATTGTCACGAGCAAGCAAGGGACTGAATGGACAAGCCTGACAGCAAGATGAGGCTTGTTCATTTCAGTCCCCGGCCAGCTCACAAGCAGGACACAGCAGGGAGACGATGCCGCGTATATGCATTCTCCTGGACATGGGGGCTGGTGCAGGTCTAATGAGAGACACCATGTCAGCACACTTGACGTGTTTTCTTTGACACAGGGCCGAGGCCTGCACCTGTCCTAGAGAGCATCACTTGGGGTACGTCTACACAGCAAGGCAAAAGTCGGATTCAGATACGCAACTTCAGCTACGTTAATTGCATAGCTGAAGTTGAAGTAGCTGAATTCAGTTTTTGGTTTTTCCTACACAGCAGGAAGTCGAAGGAAGAACACTCTTCCTTCGACTTCCCTTACACCTTGTGAAATGGGGGTTACAGGAAGTGGAGTAAGAAGTCCTTCCGAGAGACATTATTGCAAAATAATGACTTGCTGGGTAGACGTTCTCTTTGTTATTTTGGAATAACGTGAGTTATTCCGAAATAATGATGCTGCCTTGGACCACAGAGCATGAGAGTTAGCTTTAAAAAACAAGGAGAGACCGCGAAGTGGCCTGCAGCATCTTAACTGTAAGAGGAGTTGTGGTTTAGCAAATTTCTCTTGCCACGGGTTGGGAGACCAAGCACCTCCCTGTTGCTGGAGGTGTAGATGGGGCGGGGAATTATGCAGATGCTGCTGGATATTAGCACAGCCATGCATGTGGCTCTCATGTTCAGTGGGTGCCCGCATTTGTGTGCACATGGTTTGGTGCAGCTCCCGCCCATGCTCCAATGACATGGACGTGCCGCTTGGTTTAACAATAACATGGGCCTGGCACATAGGTAGGCCTGCCAACAGTGGGGAACAAAAGGGGCAATTGCCCTGAGGCCCAGGGCTTCCAGCTGCCACTACGGCGGCAGCCAGAACTCCGGGCCCTTTAGATCAGGAATGGGGAACCTAAGGCCGAAGGGCAAGATACGGCCCCTGGCTTGCCTGGATCTGGCCCCTGAGGCTCAGAGCTGCCCCCCAGAATTGGGGAGGCCACGCTGGCGTTCCAGCTCCCCTACCAACCCCCCATTGAGGTGGAGCACTCAAAATCTGCTAGCCTGGTCCCTTCTAGGCTCTGGTGTGTGAGGGGAATGTGGGGAGGGCCTGTCTCCTTCTCACACAGGGGCCATGTCAGTGAGGTATTTTTGTGGGTGTTTTTTATTTTTTTTGCTTCTTACTTGTATGTGGCCCCCAACTGATTTTTCTGTGGGTCAGCGGCCCCTGACCCTAAAAAGGTTCCCCATCCCAGCCCACTGGAGCCCTGCAGAGTGTGTCCCGAGCAGCACGGAAAGACTGCCTGAGGTAAGTGCAGTGCGGTCTGGGCGGCACTGAGGCTGCCTGGGGAAAGCTGGGCCCAGCCCCACCCCATCTGCATGAGGTGCTCTCCCTTCTTGGTGCACATAGACTCAGGGGTCTAGGGACTCGGGGGTCTGTCAGCCCCACAGCACCTACGTTGAGGTTTCACTCTCTGGACTTACTCCATATCCCATTCAAGGTGAATGTCTAGTGGGCAGGGGGCTAGCTGGGGAGTTGGCAGATGGGAGTTCAGTTCCTGGGTGTGCCAGAGTGCCTTTAGAAAAGCCACGCTCTCTGTGCCTCAGTTGCCCGTCTGTTCAATGAGGATAACAGCAGTGCCTCATCCACACAGAAGCCCTGGGAGGTGATAACATGAAAGATCCTCAGGGGCTCAGACCCTACTCTAGTGGAAGCCATATAGGTACCCACAGAGGAAGCAATATCTTGGCTGAAAAAACTCGATTTATATCCCAGAGAGCCACTGGTGCTGGAGAGGAGATGGCAGAAGGTTGCTGGGATGCACCAGGTGCCATGGGTGGCAGGTCTTGGAGCAGGGGAAGGCAGTGCCTTTCCAAACTGCCAGGCATGGCCCCACTCACACTCCATCTTTAGTCCCTCCCCCCGCTTCAGCATGTCTTCCTCCGCTTGGGGGTGGCCCAGGCTTCAGCTGTGCCAAGGCTGCAGCCACCCACACTCCCCATGCTCTGGGGCCAGGGAGGCTGGAGCCATGTGCTGCCCACTCTGGGGAGGGTGCAGGTGGGGGCCTGCCACTAGGGCGGGGGGTGTGGTCCCACAGGGGGGCCTTGGGTAACAAGGGTGGGCAATAATTTTTGATGGGGGCCACTCCAACAATGTGGCAAGTGGTCAAGGGCCACACTTTTCTGTGTTCGTGGCTGGCGTGCACGGTCTGGGACGGAGGTTGGGTGCACAAGGGAGCTTGGGGTAGGGGACCAGGGTGCAGGAGGGAGTCTGGGGTCTGGGAGGGAGCTGTGACCCAGAGCAGGAGGGAGCGGGGTTCTGGGTGCAAGCACTGGCCAGGAGGCACTTACCCTAGGCAGCTCCCAGCCAGGAACCCAGTGGGCCCCTTGGGCAGGCTCCCTGGTTACTGCAGCCCCACACACCTCTCAAAGTAACCAGTTGCTGGGACCAGTGTGTGTGTCTCTGCACAGTGTGTTCCGCAGGAGGAGGGGAGATCCGCGAGCTACCTGCTCCTGCAAGCATAGCCCAGGCAGCTTCCATTGGCTAGTTTCTGGCCAATGGGAACTGCAAGAGTTGTGTTGGGTGTGGGGGCAGTGTGCGGAGACCTCCATCCCACCATGGCCCACGCCATGCTGAGATGCACATGCTGGCCCCAGCAACTGGACATTTTGAACAGCGAATGGAGCAGCAGCCAGGGAGCCTGCCCAAGGGTTGCGCTGGGCTGTGGGACATTGGTGTCCCACAGAATCATAGTGGGCTGGATCCAAATATTCAGTGAGCCTCCTACCCCTGAGACAGAGCATGTGGGAAGCCACTGCAGGAGGGAGAAACCGACAGAGAAGGGGGAAGTGTTGCCGATAAGGTCAATTTGCTAGCCTGCTAGATCATAAAAGACATTTTCTTTCTTGGGTGGATTAATACTCATTTGTTATGATACCTTACGATTACTCATTCATGCTTTCAGGGGCTGTGTTTTACGAGTTCCCGTGGATGTTATTCACAATAGCTATTCATAGTACTTGGTGGTAACGCAAGGAACCTATGGGCCGGTCTCCTGTGGGATTAGCTAAAGCAAGTTAGTATGGGTATGTACCACCTTTGGCCTACATACATGGCCTACAGGTTGCCCCTCTTGGCTTTGGGGAATTGAATGGGGAACCAAACAAAGAACTGGATCTGTTTCTCTTATGTCTGGAATAGGCCAGAAACCACAGAACATGGAAGTGGCAAGTAAGGCCAACGGAAACTGTTCCAGGAGGTTGATAATTAATATTAATATGCAGGAATGTGGGTCATAATGTGTTAACCCACCCACAACTATTTCCAGTTTGGGGACAATTTATATCTTCAAGTCAGTGGCACAGCCATGGGCACCTGCATGGCCCTACAATATGCCACCATCTTTAGGACTGACCTCAAACAACGTTTCCTCATCTCTTGCCCTCTAGCAGCCTTACTCTACTTACGTTACACTGACGACAGACGGAGCCACAGGAAGGAGACCCTTGAAGAATTCCACAGGGATTTCAACAACTTCCACCCCATCATCAACCTTAGCCTGGACCAGTCCATACAAGAGAGCCACTTCCTTGACACTACAGAACAATCAAATGACGGCCATATTTCCACCACCTTATACCAGAAACTTACCGACCGTTACAGTTACCTATATATCTCTAGCTTCCATCCTGGACACATCACCCGATCCATTGTTTACTGCCAGGCCTTAGATACAACTGGATTTGCTCCAATGCCACAGACAGAGACAAACTCCTGTGGGATCTCTGTCAGGCATTCTTAAAACTTAAATACTCACGCGAGGAAGTGAAAAAACAGATTGACAGAGCCAGACAAGTTCCCAGACATCGGCTTCTTCAAGATAGGACCAACAACCAAAATAACAGAACACCACTAGTCATCACCCACAGCCCCCAACTTAAACCTCTCCACTGCATCATTAACAATCTACAATCTATCCTGGAAAATGATCCCTCATTCCCACAGGCTTTAGGGGACAGGCCAATCCTCACCTACAGACAACTCCCTATCCTGAAACAAATTCTTTCCAGCAACCATGCAGCACACCTCTATTATACTCACTGTGGAACCCACCCCTGCAATCAACCAACTTCGTCCACACATCTAGACAAGCGACATCATCACAGAACCTAACCACATAAGCCACCACATCAAAGGCTCATACAACTGCACATCCACTAATGTGATCTATGCTATCGAGTGCCAGCAATGTCCCTCTGCCATGTGTTTTGGCCAATTTCTGCGACAAAGGATTAATGGACACAATTCAGATATTCGAAATGGTAACTCACAGAAACCTGTTGGAGAACATTTTAACTTGCCCGGGCACTCACTGATGGATCTAAAGGTGGCTATTCTCTTGCAAAACAATTTCAGGAATCAACTAGAGAGCGAATCTGTGGAACTGGCCTTCATATGCAAATTTGATACTATCTCGCACAGCATGAACAAAGACATGAACTGGATGGGGCTATTATATTCAACACCCAAATGACATCAAAGGCTAAGTATCAGGCACTTACAGCCTATTTTATTAATTTCATTTAGCATAGACACTTTCATTGACAAGGTTTTTTCCCCATTTCTTTTGCCTCCCTCTCTTACTGCTTGATATTTCAAACTCTGGGCCCCTTGCTCCATATTTGTCCTCTGAAGAAATGGATTGTGCCCACGAAAGCTCATGATACTTGTCACAGTCCGTGCTTCCCCTCAGATCTCTGGGCATCATCATCGCGGGCAAGGCAGCCATTCCCGCCCCACCTTGCTTCCGAGCCATCCTCCTCCCTTCAAGGGGCCCCAGTCTGGGATGTCTCTTAGTTCCCTCGTGTCCCGAGTCTCTAGTGTTCTGTATATCCCGGACTACCCAGCGCCTGCCCAACCCGGGCTTCGTTTCCCTATGTGGCGGATGGAGGGGAGGGGGACCTGGGCCTGCCCTCGCTCCAGGTCCCGACCCAGGACCCTAAGGACAGGGACACGATTCCCTGCCTGGTTGGTGGGGTGGCAACCGTAACTCACCAACCCTCGAGCGACCTCCTGACTCCGCCGCTCAGTCCTGGGTCACTTCCTCTCCTCCACCATGTCCTGCCCCCGCGTCTGCCCCTTGGCCATCCGGAGTCACCTCTGGCGACCCCGACTCCACCGCCGGGCGCCGCGGCTCCGTTGTCGCGATGCGGCGTGTTTCTGGCCCTGGGCCCTTCCCGGCTCTTGGCTTCCTCTGCCCCCCTGGTTACCTCCTTGGCCACCCGAATTTCCTCTGCCTCCCTGCTTACCTCCTCAGCCACCCGGGTTTCCTCTGCCTCCCGCACTTCCTCCTCGGCCCCCCTGGCCTCCTCTGTCTCCCTGGCTTCCTCCTCTCTCGCCTCCTCCTCCCTGACTTCCTCCTTCCTCCTCTGGGACCTTCCGGGGCCTCCTTTCAGCCCCGCGCCGCTCTCTGACGTCACACCACGCCAGCCCCCTCGGGCCAATTCCATGGGGCGGCCCCAGAGCAAGCAGTGCAGGTCTGGTGCCCCACTACCGTCTCCCCGCATAGAGCCTCCACGGGGCCAGCTGTAGTGCGGGGCTCAGGGACCGCGGCGGAGGTGGCGCCGGCGGGCTTCGCAGCCCCGTCACAATACTATATATATTTTTTGTTAGTTTCGAAAGTGCTCCAAGACCATTTTTTTAAAAAGTTTTTTTAATTACAGAGCAACACAGCTCCCCCTCTGAGACCTATAGAGTAAGGGTACCTGAACATTTATGAGGGTGAGGAAATAAGATTTGGGCATGGTAAATGGACATTGATTTTGTCAAGTCTCGGCTTGACAAAGCCCTGCCTGGATTGATTTAATTGGGATTGGTCCTGCGTTGGGCAGGGGGCTGGACTTGATGGCCTTCTAAGGTCTCTTCCAGTTCTATGGTTCTATGATTCTATGGTAGGTTGGGCCTAGATTGAGCAGTGCCAGGACCCTAAAAAAAACCACACAAGGGGTTCCAGGAGCTTCTACTTTTATATTCTATCAAGCTATTAGCTCAGCTTCTGCAATATAGTTAAGCTGCTCAGTACTCAAACCAGTTCGGACCATTGAATTCATCGGGTATTCCAGGGCAAGGTTGGTCCTCTGTCTCCTACTACCAGGTCTTTGGAGAAGGGTTTGAATGCGTTAGGCTAAATAGTTTTTTATAGTAGAAATGCTACCACCAGGAGATACTAGCCTCAGGTGCCCATCACTGCTGTGAGTGGGCCACAAGAACAGCCCTGGTTCAGCTCAGGTGGCTGCAAGGTTGTCATAACCAAGGTGATCTCCCAGGATAGCATAGTTTTGCTCATTGCTCTTGCATCCCTAGAATGTGTGTGTGGGGGGGGGGGCACCGACTGAACCATAGCAGCACTGTGATTGGCTGCAGAGGCAGTGCGCAGGTCTCACAATCAACATTACGTGCAATTGGCACACATGTCCCTTCACACGCCTTTCACTTTAGCAATACTGGTAGGAAAAACAAAATGCCGTGCAGGCCACACATAGAACCCTGATGGGCCACAGTTGGTTCGCAGGCCACTAGCCACCCACCACTGACTTACAGAATTGTTCTACTGCTTCATAACGCTGTTTCATAGCATTGTTATGCTTTCAGCTATTGTAAGAAAGGCCTGGTCGATTAGTATCATCCTCAGTTTAAGCATTCATCCAAGAGTCTTCTCCCACAGTAGACCTCTCTGTTCTCTCATTCTGTAGCCTGAATTGGGACAGGAACCTAAATATCCTTGGTTCAGATGTAGCCCCAATAACTAGCCTATACATTCAGGTCAACACACGGGAGCAGAGCAGCCCAGAGAGGCTAAGGAAGACTGACACTGGGTGGAGGAGGGCATTGAGTGGTGGAGATGGGACACAGCATCCTTTTTCTTTTGACTATGAGGAATTTCCTCCCAGCAGCAGTAAGGCAGAGCGAGGGCTGGGCCTTTGCACCTCCAAAGTAGCCTGGCACCACTTCTTTGGAACTAAGCAGCCTCCGAAGGGTTGTGGGAGTGGTGGGACTTTGCTCCACCATTTGGCTTCTACAACTGGCAGCTGAAGAGAAGGAAGCGATTCATTGGGGCAACCTCTGCACGTTTGCTCCCTCAGCCCATCTGAGTTTTGAACAACAATTATGCATGATCTACCAACTCCTCCCCACCCCCACCCCCCTATCTTGCTGGGGCAAGACACTCCCATTATCTTTAATGGAAATTTTGCTCAAGTAAAGACTTGAGTGTTTGGGCTTTTAACTGGAGAGTACAGGTTCGGGGAGCGGCTCCCCTATTCCCCTGTCCAAATGCAGACAAGGTGCATACACAAGTGCATGCTCAGAATCTGTCTCCAGCCATGGTCTCTTCGTGGGCAGGGGAGGCCCTTTTGCTCGTTTGTACAGTGCCAAGCACAATGGAGTCTTGGTCCGCGACTGCATCTCCTTCACGCTCCTGCGAGCCAATGAGAGAATGGCATATGGCTGCCGAATGCTGTGGCCTGGTTAATGGGAGGGATTCTCTTTTGGAGTAGGATGGCCTAGATGGGGCTGGCGCTTGGAAAGGAGAGAGACATCCCGCTGGGCCGACAGCCTTGACGGGTCCCTAGGCAAGATGGGGGTTCTGTGTCATACCCACAGAAGAGGTGGGGCCTCAGGCAAAAGGGGTGGGCCGGGGCTAGGCAGCCCTCAGCACTGCCCAGGAATTGCTGCACCGCCCCCAGGCAGCCCTCAGTGCTGCCCAGAGTGCACCACACTCCAGCAGTGATTTGAAGGGTCCAGGGCTCCAGCCACTGCCACCTCTACTGCAGTAGCACAGCAACAGCCAGGAGCTCTGGACCCTTTTGTATTGCCAGACCCTGGAGCACTTACTCCTGCCACCTCACCCCCACACCTTAGGCACGCCTGGAGCTCTCTATTCCATCTGGTGCTTCCATTAAGGCCAAGTCTACACTAAAGGGAAAGATTGAATAAAGATACGCAACTCCAGCTATGTTAATTATGAGCTGGAGTCGATGCACATTGTTTCAAGTTTCACCACCATTCCCATGGTGGGAGACCGACAGGAGCAAATGCTCCCATCAGCTTCCCTTACTCCTCGCAGAAGTATGAGTACCAGTCAACGACGGGGGCACCCTCTGAGTTCAATTTAGTGGGTCTTAACTAGACCTGCTAAATCAAACTCCGGAAGATTGAACATGGCAGCATCCATCTTCCATTTAGTGAAGACATGGCCTAAGGGTTACACAGTTACAATTGAGCTATCAGCCTTAGCTTCATCCCTCCCTCACTGTTTTAAAATTATAACCTTCCTCCCCTCATTATCAAAACGTCTTTCCTATTCGTTAATTGTTTGCAAAGCCAACACGTAAGGAAGATTGCTATTGTGTTTCTAGAGGATACTGGCTGTTTAGCTGATCAGTGTCCTACACTGAAACTTCAAGAACTCAAGGAAATACATTATCAATGAGTTTATTTTCCCAGTCTATGCTATTTAGTGTCGGACTAAGGACAACAAATGCACAGGGCTTACATTATAGCTACTGCCCTCACTGCCCAGGGCAAAATCCCAGGGCAAATTCTTTTCAAATGTTAATTACAGTAGAACATGGCAGAGTCTTATTGACTCCATCAAACCTGACAGACAACCTCTCATTTTACCCCAATCCACTTAAAGGGGGGAGGGGAAAGTGGAACATAGCTTCAGGCTCAAATATTTGTTAGTCGAAAAACCTGCAAGCTTCAACCATAACCTTGCAATTTCCCTTGTATGTATTTATACTGATAACAGGTTGTGGACAGCAATTACTGGGCTTGTAAATACAAGCCAACATCAGCTCCCAGGGCCAAAGGGCAGAATGAATGACAGTCGGGGCTGCACAAGAAAACTGGTAGCTTAGTGTTACAGAAGTATAAATGAAATTCTTTCTTGCACATTCTTAAACTGAGACAAAGGGGGGGAAATAGAAGCTGCCTGAAAATCAGGCAGAACAGCCTTGTAAGAATATGATCCGGCATCAATACATCCTCAGTTTGCTCCTTGGAAATCTACCGGACCCAGGCTCACTCCTAGCAGATGACAGCCAGAATTGTCATTCCATTCGTTCCTATTTATTCTTTCCAAACACCCCAAATTCCAAACTTGCCTACTTACCCACAAAAGAGGGATGCATGTCCAGTCGGAGTGCTGTACAGCATGTCCATGGGATGCCCAGATTCATCCACGTCCTCTTCCTGGAAGCATGACACGCGTACGCTCTTGAAATACCGAACCATTAGGTACATCAAGGTAGACAGCAACAGCACAACAGTTTGATGCAAAACGGGATCCATGCTCACTCCGCTGTGGTATCTGCTCTGCATGGGTGACCAGGACCAAAAAAGGCACAAAAAAGACTGTTTCCTGTTGATCTCAAGCAAGGGGGAGGAAAGAGACAAGCGTATTACGGGACACTAACAACACAAACCCATAACCACCCGTTGCACTGTTTTGGTCCTAGCGTGCATCGGGAGCATAACCCAGAATGCAAGGTGGGGTAGGCACCATGGGATAGCGACCCACAATACATCACTCTCAAAGTCGACAGCAGTCTCCCTACTGGGGATGTGCTACTTTGAACTACCTTGAATTCTTCTCCGCAGTGGGGACATGGCCCTTCAACTTTGCACAATCGGGTGACCAAAAATTCACCTTAATAGATTCGACCTTACCTCATAGTGTAGATGTGGCCTGAGACTCCTATTTGTGGCTGTGCACATGGCTGTTTACACCCGCCAAACAGGCACAAACTCACCACTGCAGATGTACTTTGTGCAGCTGCTGCGTGGCACACAAACTAAGAGAAATTAAAGGCTATACAGGTCAAATATAATCTGTTGATTTTCATTCTGAATACCAAGGGTGGGGTGGGCAAGGGAAATACATGAAAACAAGAAGATGAAAACTTTAAAATGCTACCACTTCATGCCCTTTTAGAAAGGGTGCCTCCAAGTAGAATCGTCAATGAAGAGAAGATAGGACAATTAACTATACATTAGAAATAAGAGATTTCATCTCACTTCATCAAAGTAAACTTAGGTGGGGGGAGGAAGGGCACAAACAAAGTATTTTTACCTGTCTGTGGGGTTGTTAGCCCCTTGTTTAGTTATTTTAGCAGCAAGTTGTTTAGTATTTGTCTGGATGGCGCACTTAGAAACCTGTCATAGTCATGGTGCTATGCAAACACACAACACAGGGCTGGTCTTCACTAGGAGTTTCCAAAATATTCCACTTCATAAACCAGATGAGGGATACAGGGCTGCGTTCACATGTACCCGAGATGAAAAGCATGCCACAGTACATGGGGGGGTTAGATTTCCCTTCCCTCCCATGCAGGGAAGGCAGCTACAGAGCAGGCATGTAGCAGATGCCGTACTCCCAGCATGCAATGCAGATGGGCTCCATTCAAGCTTTGCAAGTGCCAATCCAGAACACCAGCTGTGCTTCTTCAGTTGCACAGGTCCATTTGGCCATGACTTCAGTAAAAGGTGCCCTAGGGGCTGGCATATTTATTACAGATCTTCCTTGTGCCAATCGTTTGGAGACCACATCCATTCGACCGCCAAGTGCCATAAAGCCTATTTACTTGGGCCTTATAGTTGGAGGAGCACTAAGAGGGTGGGGAGGTTAATCATGATGTAAGCAGGGGCTGAACTGCTGCTTGCTATCAGCCAGCACAAAGGAGGGGTGGGTGTGCCCACTACAATTGTTTAGCTCTGCAAGGTAATTAACTGTTAACTGTTATGTAAATACAGCCCAGGAGAGAATCCCAGGTGTGGCTATGTAAATCCCATTCAGCCAGGGCTGATGGAAGGTCAGTGTTGGAATGGAATGTGGAGAATTGTATATAATTTGGGACTGTTGTGGGGGTCACTAATCATGCTACCCCTAAATGTGGGAACTGTAAAACATGCCACCAGTGCTTGCAGGAGAGACACCACCATCATGGTAAGAGGTCTCGGAAGAACAAGCCTCCCCCCTTCCAGAGTTGAGTGAACTGAGCTAGGGGGAAGGGTTAAAGGGCTTGAGTCAGCCTACTTCACACCTGCCCGGTGTGAGCTATAAGACTGGCCCAGCCTGCACCTTTCCCCCTTTGTTTTAAGGACAGACCTAAAGCAGGCTCCCTGAGGAGACTTTTCTTTTGCTTGTCCCGTGAAAGCTGGATTCATTTCCCAGTCCAGCTGGTGGCTGAAGAGTTGAAATCACTGGTTTGGCTGAGAGCCAGGCACATTGCAGCCAGTGAAGTGGTGGTGACCAGCAGCGTGGCGAGGAGTGGTGGCAGCAGACAAGGAGTGGCGTCAGGCGAGGAGCGGCGACCCGTGGCGTGAAGTGGCGGCAGGCGCCCAGCGGCGCGTCCAGTGGTGTGGGATGAGACAGCTGGTGGAGCGTGGTGGAGTTTCGTATAAGGTGCCCCCTATCTATCCCCCCATCCCCATTTCTACCCAGGTTGAGAGGTGAAACCCTGCAGGTGAACTTTGGGACTCTGGGTGGCACGGAACAGGGACAGAGACTTTTGGGGTGTTGGACTCTTTGGACTTAGGGCGATTCTTGGCGGGGGGGGGGCTTGGCTCATGTTTGGGTTATGAACTCGATTTGTGGTGTTTTCCCCAGTTAATGCCGTATGACTTCTCTGTTTCTTTAAATGTTTCTTTCCTACACTCAGACTCAGTGCTTGCGAGTGGGGAAGCATTGCCTCTCAGAGGCACCCAGGGGTGCGTGAATTTCCCAGATTACTGGGTGGGGGCTTGAGCCGGTTCTATGTGAGATGGACCCCTAGATATTGAACCCAGCCCTGGTTACTGCCAGGCCTACCCGGCAGAAGGGTTACAATAAGAACATAAGAACAGCCACACTGGGTCAGACAAAAGGTCCATCTAGCCCAGTATCCTGTCTGCCAACAGTGGCCAATTCTAGATGCCCCAGAGGGAGGGATCACAACAGGTAATACGCACATGATCCCTCCCCTGTCACCCACTTCCAGAGACACAGAGGCTAGAGATATCATTCCTACCCACCCTGGCTAATAGACATTGATGGACCTAACCAGAATGAATCTATCTAGTTCTTTTTTTAACACTGTTAAAGTTCTAGCCTTCACCGCATCCTCTGGCAAGGAGTTCCACAGGTTGACTGTGCGCTGAGTGAAGAAAAACCTTCCTTTTGTTTGTTTTAAGCTTGCTGCCTACTAATTTCATTTGGTGACCTCTAGTTCTTATATTATGGGAATATGTAAATAACTTTTCCTAATCGACAATGGATACCTACAGGAGCCAGAATGATTGCCTATTTTTTCGTTATTATTCTAGTGCACTACAAAGTGTCGTATGGTGAGTCCCACTCTAAGCTTTGATGGAACATGGAGGGGGCATCTGGAAAATGAGCAATCTAGCAAAGGATGCTAGGATGGGGGCAACATGGTCCGGGCAGTACTGTGGGCTGGCTCTGCCACTTCTGGGAGTGTGGAGCCAGAATCATGACTCCCTTGCCCAGGGGCCCTGTAGGTCTGTTGGCTCACCTGTATTTGCACTGACAGGACAGACTAAAGAATACCAACTACAGGTTGAACCTCTCTAGTCCGGCACCCTCCGGACTTGACCAGTGCCAAACCAGATGTAGGCGGGAGAATGGTCCCGCTATTGTGGGGAACTTTCCTGGCTTCTGTACTACCCCGGTGAAATGGACCAGCAAAAGGATCTGAGTCCCTGCTCCCATTTCTTTTATCCAAAGGCCTCCCTGACCCTGAAGGTTCCCCTTCCATTCTCCTGAGTAGCTGAGTCCTCGAAATCCCAACAAAGCTGGGCCCAGGTTTTCTGGGGCTTAATACCCGACCTTGTAGTTACTTAGGGCTGGGGCTAGGGTGTCCCCACTCCAGGGTGCCCTCTTCACACTGGATGCTTTCTTGACCCAGTGATTATGACAGCTCAAAGTGAATACAATGTATTAAACAGAAAAGCATAAGGAAAAAATGAGAAAGGTTAAATGAGAACATAGCCCCGTTCCGTAGCACGGGGACATCACAAACAGCAGTTTGCAGAGTGTAAGGACAGTTCACAGTCTGTTCCTTATAGGTCTCAGGGCTCTCTCTCAGTCCCTAGCTGTGCTGCAGGGGGGGGCTGCAAGTTGGACATGCTTGCTCTGGCAGTGACCACACGACTTCAGGCTGTAGGTGGCAGGACCCCTCTACCAGTTGGAGTTACAATCCCTCTCCAAGTCTGGCCTGCAGGGCCTCTTGGCTGGTGGCCTGTCCCTGCCCAGAGCCTCTTTTCCCCCCTTTGCTGGTCCCAGCTGCTCACCACACCCAGCTCCAGACTATGCTGCTTTGCCAGCCTCCAGCTCCTTGCATTGCTTCTCTGACCCCTTTGGCTCTGGTCACTGCAGGTCTGCTCCTCAGCACAGGGTCTGCGCTCTGTGGGCTGTGTGGGCCTCTGGTTCTGTCACTGCAGGTCTGCTCCTCAGCACACCTTGCTCTCCTTGCTGCTCTTCTTAGCTCTCTCCCACTTTGACTCAGAGACCCAGAAAATCCCAGCTCACACAGAGGATGGGACCTGGCCTCCTAATTCCCTCATTGGCCTGTCCAACCTGTCAATCAGGCTGACCTGGAGTGTTGGCCTCTTCCCGTTGTCCCTGGGGACTGTCAGTCTCAGGGCCCTGATTTCTCATGGACCCTTCCCCTTTTGGTACTGGGAGCTGGCCAACCAAAAATTCCCACTGAGTTTTAGAAAGGGGCTAACAGTCCCCTTACACAGAGAATTTGCCAGACCATGGGAGGTCAATATTGTCTAGCAGCATTGCCAACACTTCCACTGCTTACTGGGATTTTAGAAGACATTTAGGGGTAAATTAGAGCTAAAAACCAGCACAGTACACTGAGAACCAGGACTGGTGGCTGTAAACAAACTTTATGGGACCACAGGAAACTTGGCCACATCCATGATAAGCAGACATCCAGCTAACTAAAATCATGACGGACCATGGATGTTGCCAGACAAGAGAGGTTCAACCTGTATTAGCACCCACTTTCAGATGCTCAGCCAAACCATACTCCAGAACGTTCCAGGTGCCCCGCGTCAGTAGCAGAAACCGCACCTGTAGTGCCTCAAGTGTTTTGTTCCTTGAATCCAGCCACCGGAAATTGAAACCCAGTTCTGAGCCAGTAGTTGGTGGCTTGCTTAGAGCTGTACTTTAAATTCCCAAGCCTTCACAAGCTTATTCTTCAGGCCTAATATTTCTTAAGGGGTTGCACACTTTTGGGAAGTGGAATTTCATTTCTCTTTTCCTTTTCAAGTCTGTTTCTCCCCTCAGTTCCTTTCCTGCACAGTTAGGCAGACGCTCGGAGCAGATTGGGCCGGCAAGGAAATTGGCTCAAACAAAGTGTACAGTCATGGCTCTGAGGTGTAATTCTGAGACAGCGCAAAGATTTTTTGCTTCCCGAGGAGGGAGACAGTCTGGAAACTGTCTGAGGTAATAACATGGTTGGAGGAGTAAAATTAAACGTTGCTGAGAAGTCTGATTGAGGAAACACTATCTGGCTGAGTTCGGCCAGGATTTTCTTCTGTTATTCCAATGTCAACAAAATGTTTAGCGGAGGCATAAAGAAGCCATTCCTAATTCAAGAGAACTTGATTTTAATGAGTTGTCAGCTTTTCACGGTGATCCAGAGGCAAGACCAAGCTGTTCTTAGTGCTTCCCTGGTGTCCGAGGAGAGGCAGGCATGGCCTTAGGGGAAGGCAAGCAAGGCGGTTGCCTTGGGCCCTGAGTCTTCAGGGACCCATGCTGCTTGGCACCTATCCACTTGCTTGCTGCCCTGGCTGGGAGCCACTCACCTTGGGCCCTGCAAACTCTCTGCCCGGGCCTGAGGAGAGGTTTTCCCCTCCCCTGGAGCAATGCTAACTCCCATAGGTCAGAGTTTAGTAGAAGGGTGGGCAATCATTTTTACAGGGGGACTGCTTAATGACTTTTGGTACATGGTCCCAGGCTGGCTCCCCCGCCCCCCAGAAGGGGCGGGGCCTGAAGCAGAAGGGGCGGAGCTGGGGACTAGCCTCCCCCCAGAGTTGTCTTTGAAGTAAAAACACAGCAAAGGGCTCGCAGAGCCTGGCCAAGCCGCTACTGCGTTGCCTGGCAGCCACCGAGAGTGGTGGTGGCTATTTAAAGAACTCACAGCTCTGGCCACTGCTGGGGTAGCACTGAAGCTGATAGCCCTTTAAATAACTGCAGCAACCCCGGGCAGCTCCCAGGCAACGTGGTAGCAGCAGGGATGAGAGGTGCGAGCCATTTAAAAGGTTCACGGCTCTCGCCCCTGCCAGGGTAGCGCCATGGCCAGGAGCTAGGGTCCTGCTGCCTGAGCCACTGCCTGAAAATTCAATGTCATGGGCAGTGGCTAGAACTAGAAAGCGGCCCACTGCAGTTCATGGGCCAGATCAAAGTGTTAGGTGGGCCGGATGTGGCCCCTGGGCCAGATACGGCCCCTGAACTGCATTTTGCCCCCCCTCCCCACCCCAGTCTAGTATGAACATAGCCTGGGAAAAGAACATTCCCCACTGCTTCCCTCATGGAACAAACATCAGCCCACATGTGGCCTGTGGACCGTTCGTTGTGGCTGGTCTATCGCCACCGTTTAATAGCCAAGCCGTGTGATGTCGCAAAGCTCAACCATGGCTCTCTCCCACTCCCCTTTTAAAAACCAGTTTGCCTGCCCAATTGCTTTCTTGCGCCACATGGCATCTGTGCTGCTCCTTGGCAAGACGGCTACGTGAGCACGTCCGGCGTGAGTCTTCAGTATGGACCCACTCCAGGGCCTTTCAGACTTTTGACGCCGTCTAATCCATGAGTAGCCACTTCATGCAACCTGATCCTTTCAAAAGCAAACTGCGGGCTGCATATGCCGATTTGCCATCCCTGGGGCAGTACCAAACGTACTGCAAAGGCCCTGGAGCTGGGAAGTGAGAAGCCACTGAACCGACAGTCTCCTCTGCACACAAACAAGAAAACCTAGAAGCAACTTGCGCCTCTCCAGCCCGTCAGCCCCATTTAACTTGTTTTCCTTTGCAGCAGACCCCGTTGTTACTGTGAGAGATGTAATACCAGCTTGAGGTAAGTCATATTCAAAGTGCAGTAGCAGCAAAACAGACTTTAAATGGAAACAATTAATGGTTGGCAAACACTAGTCAACAAACAGGATCGCATCTGATCACTATTACTCTTTAGTTGCTCATGTGAGGTCACCTAAAATGCGACAGCCTGATTGGAAAGATTTTTCTTTACTTTTTCCTCTTTCTGGGCAGCTCAGACCAGTTCATTTTACTTGTGATTGTCTTGAATTTGGTCTTAAACCAGAGTTCCCTGTAAGCCCTGCTTGTGCGGCCACTCATGAGAAATTCAAATGACGCCCAGATGATTAGCAGAGCACCCAGAGCTATGTTATTTGTTTCTGTCGGTGGTGCACATTTAAACATTCCTCAGTGCACATAAAATGTATTCCACACATGGATGGAAAAGATTAGACGGAACATTGGTCTAAGCTATTAGCTTCTAGGCAAGACTGCAACATGAACATTCAGAATCAGAAGTTAAGTTAATGCCTATTATGCCCGCTGGCGTGTTGGGTAGCAACGAAGGTTCTCCATTTTTTGTTTGTCTTTGGCCATTTTCTCCAGTGTGCCCCAGTTGTAATTCATTCTCTTCATGTCTGCCTCAACAGTACATCACCAATACATATGATTATTCCTTGTGAAAGCCTACAAAGTAACGTCTCCTCTGATGCACAAATCTCAAAGCACAATTGAGTGGAAGTATCATCTCCGTGTTAAAAACAGAGAAACAGAGGCTTAGAGAAGTGAAGTGATTTGCCCCACACAGGCTGCGATACAGCTGCAAACAGAATTCCAGTCTGCTAAGCCCCAATATAGAACTATATCCACTAGGCCACACTGCTTCTCCTTCAAAGAATAGCCTGATCCTATAAAGATGCTAAGTCCCATTGACTTCAAGGATCTAGCCCTCAGGGAGGAGCATGGGCAGGTGAAGATCCATTGGCTACTGTTCAAAATGCCGGATCAAATTCTGGCCTCCGACACAGCTCCCCTTGACTTCAGTGGAGGGACATGCCTGTGTCTGCAGCCGGCTGTTTCCATGAATTTGCCCTTTACTAAGAGTCCCTCTTCCTTTGTGTATGGGCTGGGAAGATTTTTGAATTAATGACAGACATAAAGACAAGCCTTCCTATTGATCACTGACATTTACAGATAGGCAATGACACACAATGCTGCTTGAGAAATTGTGAGCGCTTGATTTAAGGGCATTTACTTTGTACGTTCTGACATGCCAGGTTGACAGTTTCTGTTTTAACAGCTACGATAAAGTTTTTAAAAACAAGGAGTCCTGTGGCACCGTAGAGACTAACAGATGTATTAGGGACTAAGCTTGTGTGGATGAAACCCACTTCATCAGATGGGTTGGACTGGAAGTTACAGAAGCAGGGGTGTATATAGAAGGAAGAAGTTGCTTGTGTTAATGAAGCTAATCAAGTCCCGGTGGAAGTGAGTCATTCACAGCATTTGGTGTGGAGCTCTGAATATCCAGCAAGGGGAAATCGCCTTTGTAGTGCATTAACCAGTTGTGATCCTTATTCAGCCCTAAGTGGATGGTGCTGAATTTGCAAATGAATCCCAGTTTGGCTGTCTCGCTTTGTGATCGGGTTTTGAAATTCTTTGGGAGAAGGATGGCTCCTTTCCAATCCGCTACTGAATGGCCAGGAGGTGACAGCATTCCCCTTCAGGTTTAGGTGTGTTTCCATTCCTGATGTCTGATCTGTGTCCATTTAGAGACGGTCTGATTTGGCCAGTATACATGGCAGAGGGGCACTGCTTGCCCTTGATGGCATAGATCACGTTAGTGGATGTGCAGGTTTGTGTGGTGATGGTACGGCTTGTGTGATTAGGTCCTGGGATGGTGTTTAACTTTTTGAATCTCAACGCACCATCCTTACATAGTTGTCTGATGTGAGCAAAATTTCTCACAACTGTGAAAACAGAGAGAACCAAAAACAGCTTAGAAATGATCAATCATCCATCATCAAAACAAAGCAAATTCTGCCAAACCGATCGTACGGCAGCTTCTGTGCGTTAGAGAGAGAGATTGCAGAGAGCAGGGACAGAAACGGAGTGAAAGATGAGCACCCCTTCTCTTTCCTACAGGTGCTCACTCTTAGCCAATGCTGAGACACCCTAGTAGGCTGAGTGGGAAGCCCTGAAATGCTGCTGCACCCCCTCCATGGTGCCTGTGAGTGAAGAACATCGGTCCCAGGGCTGACAATTGAGCACTGAATTGATGTGGAGGAAAGAGTAAGAAGGGAACCTAGCCCCAATCCACATTCTGTCCGAGCCCCAGCTAATCCAGATCATTGTGAACTCACCAGCAATCGGGTTCCGCAGACGGTAGAGAAACTGAGGAGAAGTGGGGAAGGGGTGGGGGGGGGCAGATAGAATCATAAGAAATATGAAAGGAAACTTCATCTGCCGAAAATGATCTAATTTGCTCTGCCAGCGACTCCAAACAAGGCTACTTAATCCCTTCCCAGCTGAGTGACATTGCTAAAGATCTGCAAAGAGGCTGCAAGAAGGGCACTGGCAGAGGTGGGGTTCCAGGGTGCATAGCCAACAGACACGTTGGGCTAGAGTGTTTGAATTTAGGCCCAGGAAATGGCTCCTCCCATTTCCTGCCCATCTCCCACTGTCCCCCCCCCCAGTAGGATACAAACTGCTTCTCACTCTTACATACAGAGACCCACATGTGGGGTAGCCCATGTAAGGGCAGTGCGCTGTCCCCCCCTTGCTAGGGCATGGAGGTCCAGTCACCATCAAGGCCTCAGAACAGGATCAGATTTTGAAGGACCTGTTCACAGATTTGTCACTTCGGTTTGAGCCTCCTTCTTGGAGCGCTCTGAAAGCCCTGACCAGTTCATGCACGTCTCTGAAGTCAGAGGAATAATTCAACTGGCAGGTCACACCCGTAGGCTCCAGTCTTTTGCAGTTAGAGCACCGTGGGATTTGGCTTGTAAATGCGTTGGGTGCGATGGACAGCATTGATTTTCCTCACTTCCCCTCCTTAAATCCTCCTTTTTATTGGGGAGCAGCAAAACAAGATGCGACTTCTAAAACAGGGAGATTTGGCTTACTATCACACAGGGAGAAAATTAGCCAAAAGGAACAAAACTGCATCTGGCTTACGGAAATGCAGTGCTCCATGTGGCCAAAAACCCCCTACACCTCTGCAGCTTGCTTCTTAGAGATTCAGAGTTGATGGAATGTGAGCTGACAACCTGCTTCTCACTGGAATTACAGCTGGCAAGTTAAACAAAGACCCTCAGCACAGTGAATTGAGCCCAGGACTACTAAAGAAGCAGATTGCATTCCTTAGCCAGGAGGCTGAAGGTATCAGTGCTTCAATGGGTTGAGAGGAAGGATGGCCTAGTGGTGAGCATCCACGTTTGGCCCTCAGGAGAGCTAGGATCAATGCCCTGCTTTGCCATGGACTTCCTGTGATATTGGGCAAGTCACCAAGCCCCTCACTTCCCCTGCAGAGTGGGGATCCCACCTCAGTGGGGTGCTGTATGGATAACCACCTTCAAGATCGGACAGTACTCGGATACTGGGGCAATGGTAATTATCCAACGTAAGTTTGAGCAGGGATTCTTATGGTCTTCTCTAACTGGTACAAAATACTCCACAGAAACAAACAAGGTGACTGTTGTGTAGCATTGCACAGGGGTGGAGGGTATCTTGGGTGGGGGAACCACCTGCCTGGCCCCACCCAGCCCCCACCTACTGTGGGTGTAATGGAGGCAGAGCATGGCTGCCCCTGAGCACCCTCCCTTGCTGTGCTCCAGGGCTGGGGAGTCTCAGACCACATGCTACCCTCCGTCTCTGTGCTTGAGGCATCACCTCTCCTCCCCATAGTGCTCCAGGAGGGGGGGTGGCCTTGGGCAGAAGGGGCGGGGCTGGGGCCTTGCCTGCCTGGCCTTACCGTCACCCACCACCCATGGCCTTGCATCCTGATTCCATTACCATTTCAGGTCATGTTCAGTGATGTTTTAGCAAAGCCCGACCACTTGCTTTGCAAGAGAGTTCTACCATTCAAAAACCACAATGTGTTTTCCTCCTCCATGGGAACTGCAGGCCACTCTAGCTCTGCACATCTCTTCCTGGGAAACGCCGTTAAAAAAAGTCTCCGCAGCAGCCGGGTTAGTCTGTAACTTTAAAAACAACGAGCAGTCCTGTGGCACCTTAGAGACTAACCAAAATATATATCTAGTATCCTGAGTTTTTGTGGGTAAAACCCACTTCTTCGGCTGAGCACCATCAGTTTAAAAAGGGAAAGGAAGGGTCCTTCCTTTCCTCAGCCATAATAGTGAGCATCAGGTGGGAGAAGATCCGTTTGAACCACACCCACAAGACGTTGCTGCACTCCTCCCATTCTTGAGGGAGATTTCCTGAAGCTACAGCCGCCATGCACAGCATGAGCCAACAAGCTAATTATCTTACATCATCGCCAATCAATGTTGCACGCCTTGAAGATAAAGCAGTCGATCTTGACGTTCCTTTGTGGCCGTCAAAATTCAGAGCAGAACCATGAATCTAAAGTGGCTACGTTTCATGCCGTTAGGAAACACCCGGCTGCTAACACTAATGCTGTGGATTCCTGGACTGACCATCATGACACTAGATCATATTTGAAACACGTAGGATAGGAAGAGGTATGTTAGCATCTTAATGCTGCCTACAGAGAAGATGCTGTTTAGGAGACAGCCAGACTGTGTTTCCATGAATATGAATGCCAGCTCTGACAAGGGCTCGGACCACACTCCACAATCACCCAAACTAGTTCAGATTAAGCGGCCCAGACTTCAATCGTATCAAGACATGGTCCCTCTTTCCCCTCCTCCCTCTTTGCAAAAGCAAGGGCTGGGAGTCCGTGCTGCACTTCCTTGTGCAGAGTCTTAGGCCAGGTCTTCACTAAACGGAACTCAGCTGGGCACTGGGAGGAAGCGGGGCCTCAACCAGAGCATGCAGTGCTCCCATGGCGATTCTGAAGGGCCCGGTCTCCAGCAGTGTTGCAATAGCAGCAGCGGTGACCAGGAGCCTTGTGCTCTTTAGAATTGCTGGGCCCTGGGGCAATTTTCCCCATTGGCAGGCCTCAACTCACCATGTTACTGTTGTTACTTTACTTGTGTCTTGGAAAATTTTCCATCTAAAATCAGAGCAAAATTTGAGAAGTTTAATGAAAACCATTGTCGGTTTTGAACGCATTTAAGGAATGTTCTTCGTCCTTTGGAATATGGCAAAGGGAAGCCAAACCTCATGCTGCAGTTTCTGAAAACAAGAGGTCTGACAGGATTTCTCGAGCCGTCTCCTTTTCAGATTCAAATGTGGAAAAAATTAGGGGACAAATCAAGTTCTCACACATGCCCTTTCCTCCTAATTGTGTTTTTTTCCGCTGCCAAGTCCTAACATTTTGTACAGAAAAAAGGCTTCATCTGATTATATTTTTGTTGTTTCCTCCATTAGTCTCACGTACTAAAGAAATTAAATAAAGTGTCCCATCGTATAATTGTCAAAACAAGGAAGACAGCCATGCTTTCTATTCTTCTATGATTTCACTTCTAAGTCTGAATCCAGAAGGAAAATAAATGTTAGTCTAATTCAGAAGCCGAGTAGTTTAGACAAACTGATACTACTGTTTCTTTTTCAATTGCCAAAAAATATATAAATAAATAAACCACCACAACACACCATGGATTTTAGATAAGCCCTAAGTGAACACTATGTCTGCATCAGTTCTGTGCACAGGGACTGAGGCTTTGTCTACACCGGCGGCTTCTTGCGCAAGAACATCTTGCACAAGTGTTTTTGTGCAAGAAGACTTGCGCAAGAAAACGTCCACACTGCCATGTGCGAGCTGTGCTTTTGCGCAAGAGCGCCCATGGCAGTGTGGACGCTCTCTTGCGCAAGAAAGCTCTGATGGCCATTTTAGCCATCGGGCTTTCTTGCACAAGAAATCCCTGCCGAGCGTCCACACTGCCCTCTTGCACAAGAGCTCCTGCGCAAGAGGGCTTACACCTGTTAAAAAAGAGCATAGCTCTTGCGCAAGACGCCCTCTCTTACCATGCCGTGCTGTAAATTTCCTTGCGCAAGAGCGGGCGGGCAGTGTGGACGCTCTGCAGAGTCTTCCGCAAGAACGGCCATACTTGTGCAAGAAGCTGCGAGTGTAGACATAGCCTGACTGTTCTCATTTACACAAGTGTAGTTTTAGAGGGAACTCCACAGAAGTCAACAGAACAAGTCAACATCAGTGTAAAAAGGGAGAACTCTGACTTCAGTGCAGTTGTGTCTGTTTACACTAGGATGTGTCTATGCAGCAAAGTTATTCCGAAATAACTATGTGAGCGTCTACACAGCCATTCCGTTATTTCAAAATCATTTTGAAATAATGGACGGCTTATTCCGACTTCTGTAAACATCATTCTACAAAGAATAATGCCTATTCCGAAATAGCTATTTCGAAATAAGGTGTGTAGATGTTCCACTTCTGCTATTTCCAAATAGCCCCTCACGAGGGCCATTCTCAGTTATTCCTCCTGGGGCTCAAAATCAAGATAGCACATCTACCTTAGGGAAGCCTATCTCGGACTAATGTTGAGGCTTCCCTGCAGTGCAGACGTACTATTTTGAAATACGCTATTTCGGAATAACTATTCTGGAATAGCTTATTCCAAAAATAACTGTGCAGTGTAGACGTAGCCCCAGTGATTAACATCTCCTAGAGTGTTACTGTGCATTTTATACCAAACAACAGAGCAGAATTCATCTGGTTGTCCTTCTCCTAGGAGAGGAGTTGTGGATAATGCTACCCTAATTTATGGTATAGGACAGACATTGTGATATCCTCCATGTAGCATTAGTCCCCTATAACTAGTACAGACACAGTTCAGGAGACTCCACCAAACAAAGAACATTCTAGAAATGCCACCCCTAGAACCAGCCAGTAGCTTTCCTGGCATGGCCATAAAGGCACAGTCCACCTTCAGAATTACTAAGGTCAGGTCTACACTAAAGGGGAAGGTCAAATCAAGATACACAACTCCAGCTACATTAATTATGCAGGCCCTTACTCCTTGCAGGAGCAGGAGTACCAGCCACCTATGGAGGCGTCCTCTGAGTTTGATTTAGTGGGTCTTAATTAGACCCACTAAATCGAGCTCCTGAAGATTGATTGTGGCAGCATGGGTCTTCCACTTACTGAAGACATACAGCTAGTCTCTGACTTACAAATGAGTTACGTACCAAACACTTGGTCGTAACTCGGTCTGTTCGTAAGTCAGACCCCAAACATTTAAATGGGACCGCATTGTTTGTAAGTGCAGATTGCCATTCTTAAGTCGGGGACTGGCTGTATGGGAGGTTGGTCATAAGTGCAGATGGTCATACGTCAATGTGTTGGTAAGTCGGGGACCACCTGTAGGCTAATTTTGGTTGGCCATATTTCTAGAGGTGTCAGCAAAGACATTACCTTTAATAAAAGATAATCTTTAATTCCCGGAGACTCCAGGACAATCCTGAAGGGCTGGCATCCCTATCCAACATACAGTAGAACCTCAACCATTACAAATACCAGAATGATGAACTGACCAGTCAACCGCACACCTCATTTGGAACCAGAGGTATGTAATCAGGCAGCAGCAGAGACAAAAAAAGAAAGCAAATACAGTACAGTGCTAGTATCAACTAATAAAAAATAAGGGAAAGTTTTAAAAGACTGGGCAAGGTCATTCTTGCTTGCTTTATTGAAATTAAGATGGTTAAAAGAAGCATTTTTCTTCTGCATAGTAAAGTTTCAATGCTGTAGTAAACCGATGTTCACTTGTACGCTTTTGAAAGAACTATAATGTTCCGTTCAAAGGTACAAACTTTTCAGAGTTATAAACAACCTCCATTCCTGAGGTATTTGTTTCTAACTAGATACACAGCTCTAAATTGCTATTGCGTAGTCATTTTTTGTATGAAATAATCATAGTAGGGACAAGAAGTGTCATTAAATCTTTAGAGGGGGAAGAGAAGTTTGAGAACAGCATAGACTGCTCTTTAGTCTTCACTTCTGGACTCATGCCAAACTCCCTCTCTTTATTTCAAATCCTAGGGCTGGCCCAGTATGGCTTCCCTAGTGGTTCTTCTGTAATATTTACAGCACCAAATATAAAATGGAGTTCTACATGTAAGCACGGCTTTAGCAACAACCCTCTGCTCTGTGCTTCTGTCTAGCAAAGGCTAATTTATGGCAACCAAGGAGCTATGTTAATTCCTCGGGCTCTTATAAAGATACAACCTCAACTTTCCATGAGCTAAGCAGCACCTCAGAACGTTCAACAAGTTTCTCCCATAGCAAAGATGTATTGGCTGCACACCTCTTTCACCGCATCTCACGCCTTTACAGAAAAAGGCCAGGCAGCCCACAGGTATTGTTCATGCATTTGATTTAATCTGAGGCCTCAGCCAATTGTTGAGGACAAAATGTGCTATATTATTTCCTGAGGCGTTAGGCTGCTATTTTCTTAGTAAGGACTGGTCTATACTTACCCAGACAATGATGCTCTGGAGATGTATCTTCCAGGGTTCGATTTACTGGGTCTAGTAAAGACCCACTAAATCGATCACTGATGACACCCTCATCGACCCCGGTATCCTACAGGTTCCTGCGGAGTAAGGGAAATCAACAGGAGAGTTTCTCCCATCAACTTCCAGCAGTGGGAACACCACGATAAGTCAAGCTAAGGTACATCGACTCCAGCTACAATATTCACGTAGCTGGAGTTGTAGCTGTTTCTTCCCCCAGTGTAGACCTGGCCAGATCAGCCAGCCAGCCATGTCACATGAAACTGCTGCTACATTCACCCCACAGGGAAACAACCCATGAATGCTTGTCTCCCAATGGGAAAAAATTGCCCTTTTTGCAAAATCCTAGATTTTTCCCTGCCTAGACTCAGTTCAAAAGAGTAGTCTGAGTGGCTCGCTGTGTAAAAGCCTCACACACTGACAGCTGTTACAGGCTTTGGAATCCTGCTGGCTCCTCCCCTCTGCAGCATGTCTGTATTCAGAATTTTAATCTTGCCCAGTTTTATAAATACGAATAATCTGTTAAACCAATTGCAAAGTAAACAACTGGGGCAAGTCTCTGGGAAGCGATATGTTTTATCTGGAACAATTCTGGCCTCACTAGAAGCAATGGCATGTACCTAGGTGATAGGGGGTATGTATAGCACTGCCTAGTTGTGCATATAAACATATAATTTTGCATTAGGCTTTGATTATGGTGTATTGTAACAGCAATGAAATTCATTTGCTTTCTTTCAATATTTGTTTTGTGAGCGCTGCTATACCTATCAGTTCCGCAACTAGGTGTGGTACGGGACAGAAAAAGGTGCGCACACACACACACACACCACACACACACCATGATGACTCTTTCCACCGAGAGCTCTGCCTTTTACGTCAGGGATGGGCAATAATTTTTTACTGGGGGACACTTCATAAATTTTTGAGGTGGTTCCGGGCTGCACTGGAAAGGGCGGGGCCTCAAGCGGAAGGAGCGGGGCCAGGATACTTCCCTGCTTCCCCACCCACAGACCATGATTGGTCTGGGAGTGGGGGACCGTGTGAAGTCTTTAACCCCCCCCCCCCACACACACACAGAGGTTCCCCCTAGGTGCCCATGCCCCTGGCGGTGGGAAGAGACTTCACACACTCCCGCTTCTGCCCCCAGGCCAATCAGGGCTTGGGGGCAGGGGAGCACGCAAAGTCTCCTCCTGCCCTGCCAGGAGTGCATGGTGTTTCTAAGCATTGCGTGCACCTGGCAGAGCAGGGTGGAGGAAACTTTGTGTGCTTTCCCCTCCCCCCAGGCCCTAATTGGCCTGGGGGCAGGAGAGGAGCAGGCCCAATCAGCCTGCTTGGCAGGCCAGATCCAGCCTGTGGATGCCCTTTTGCCCACCCTTGCTATAGAAGCTCCTACACTAAGCTCCAGAGGTCCCAGGTTCAAATCTGCCTGGTGGTGGTTTTACCTCCACCAAAAATCAGAGTACTCATGTACAGGGATTGCAGCTGATTAACTAAAGCAATTTGTTCCAACAGAGCCAAAGGACAATGGAGTCCTGGTCTGTGTTGAACGCTCCTACCCAGTATGGTTAAATAACTAATTAAACCCGTGCACATTATGTAGAACATTCTTGGGGATTCATTACTGGAGGAGAGAAGACAGAGGTGGAACGCATTTTCAGTGTGGCTTCTCAAGTTTAAGAAGTGTTCTCACAGTGACATATGCAGAAGGTGTCTGTGCATTTCCTGCCCAAAGGTGAAAATCAGCCAAAATCCTTCCGGCGGTGATTTGTCATGGCCTTTGAAGACCTGAGCTATCAGAGCTGAGTGGATGGGTACTTTGGGGTATTGTAACCTCATGGAGTGGAGTTAAAATGCAGTAGAAAACCTAGATCCCATACAAAGTGAATGCCGCTCCTGTAATCTCATAAGCCTCTACTCCTGATCCTGCTTCCACTAAGGAATGGAGTAGTCCTGCAACACCTTAGAAACTAGCCAAGGTGTCCAACCAGTTCTGAAGCAGCAGCCACTGCAGTGGCTATTGCTGTAGCAAATTAGCCACATTATTCTGAAAAGGTAAATAATTTTGTGAGTGAACTAGCCACATGGGACTAGTGTGTTGGACACCATGGATATATAGTATCATGAGCTTTCGTGGGCTTCCTCGGGAAGCGTGTTTTGCCATGAAAGCTCATGATTCTACATAGATTTCTATTTCCTGATATATTTCACCCACAAAGAGTAGTCTTTTTTTTGTTCCCTAATGAAAGTATGTGTTTTTAGAAACATCCCTGGATTTCCCTAGGACTGAGGTGCTCCTACTGGCTGATATCCCTGCAGGGGCTTATAGTTGCTCACATGCACCATAAACACTTGCGGGGGGGGGGGAGACAGCTCAGTGGTTTGCACATTAGCCTGCTAAACCCAGGTTTGTGACTTCAGTCCTTGAGGGGGGGGCCATTTAGGGATCTGGGGCAAATCCATCAGGGATGGTACTAGGTCCTGCCATGAGGGCAGGGGACTGGATTCCATGACCTCTCAGGGTCCCTTCCAGCTCTACAAGATAGGTATATCTCCATATATATATATATTTGTTGGTCTCTAAGCTGCCAGAGGAGTACTCATTTTTTAGTTACAGACAAACCCGACTCCCTCTCTGAGACTATTGAAGTGAATGAGCATGTTGGCATTTCATAGTGGGGGGTGAGCTTATCCATAACCAGTGAGCTTATCTAAAGTGCTTGGGGGATTTGCTTATCCACTACTGGGACAGGGTGCCCCGCACTGGCCCCTGTCAAGGGTTAAATCCAGCCCTGGGAGAGGAATAGGGCTGTGGAGTCAACAGCTGCTGCAGGTAGCAGCCAATTAGGGCCCAGCTGGGGCTGCATAAATAGGGGCTCCCGGAGAGGAAAATCACAGATACACTCTTGCTCCAGCAGTGGAGCAGGAGGGGCCTGGTCACGAGGGAAGCTAAAGACTTCCTGAGGCAGAGCAGGGCTAGGGAGCTCTGGAAAGGCAAACTCCCAGGCTGAGGCCTTGTTTTCAAGGCCTGACAGCACTAGGGCTACAGGGAGGCAGCCAGGGCAACAGGTCCACACACCCCTGGCCTATGATGAGTAGCCACTTCTGGCTGCAGTTTGGCCCTGAGCCAAGAGGCTCGATGACAACTGGCAGTGGGACACTGAGGCAAGGTGGGCATAAGGAGCTGAGAGTTTCCTGAGGGGGAGGACCCCAGAGCGGGTAGGCACCGTGACAGGGCAGTAGCCTGGGGGAAGGGTTCTGCAGTTTGGGAGGGACGTGGGTTTTGATACAAGGTGGTGGAGAACAACAGGTAACAGCAGACGAGATGAGACACCAGCCAGAAGGGGGCGCTCCAGGGCTGAACTGATTCCCTGAGTCCCCAGCAGGAGGTGCTGCGGCAGTGAGTTCCAACCCTGTTACACAAGGCGGCTGGCTCTCCATGAGACATTTCAGGAGCTTGTCTGGTGCCATACTGGTGTCACTTGCCTAGGTCTCACTAGTGCCAAAAGGAAAGGGGACTCCTGAGCTGTGTCTGACTCGTCTTGGTCTTCCAGGGAGCAGCTGCCAATTGGGGAGTGCCACCTTTGCCACCATGGCTAGCCCTGGTAAGCTCCCCCCAACCTTCCAGCCCCCTACCCTGAGCCCCCCACACACTGAACCCTGAGCCCCCACCCCCCCCTCCTCACCCTTTGCCCCCCAACCCTCCCTCCTGTACCCCCATCCCTACCCTGAGCCCGCCACCCCCTTCCCCAACTCCTGAAAAGGATTATTACAGTTAAGGAGCAACACCGGGTCTATCGGCTAGTCTGGAATAACGTGGGCTCAGCGCACACATGGTAAGGGGATCTCTGCAATGACATGGCAATAGTCCCTAACCCATCTAGGGTCAGTGTTCAGTCTTCAGCCTCAGACTCTTCCAGAATCAGTCCCTGAGGAAACAAAACATGCCTAGGCCCTCATCTCTTCCCCCCTCCCCCCCGCTGCATCCAGAAAGGTTTCTAAAAAACAAACTGATTTGAGAGACATGTAGGTGGGTTTTTTTTTTAAAGATTTTTTTTATTCCAAATTCAGGAAAGGAAGGCTGCTCCCCATGCACAAGGCCAATTTTCAGCTCAAAGTGCAGTTTTTTTAGGAGGCATTAAAGTCTCTTGAGGAGAGAACTGGAAATACTGACAAGTTGAACTCCAGCAGCATGATAGGGGTGCCACTGGAATCCTCTTAACTGCAGAGCTGTACATGGCCGGGCGGTACGGGGGAGGGGAAAAAGAGGCTGTGATTTCGGTCCGATCTGCCAAAAAAGTAAAATTGCTTTGCTAGTTGGCATGACAGACTTTCTGTATAAACAAACTGTGGTTTAAATGCTCCATTTTAAAATGTTATGTAAACAGTTTCCAAGAGAAACAACATATTTTCAATGCTGATTATCTCGGCGTCACTTTGCACGTGTGAGAGCTTGTAAAAATGAGAGTTGCATGTTTAAAGCAGACTGGCCCCTAGTTATCCATTGCAGCTCTTGATTACAGTGAGCTTACACCAGGGATGAATTTGGTCCAAGAGTGGAGCTTTGAGAAGGAACTTTTTGGAGCATGGCAATCAGCCCTTAACTGCTTCTCTGAAGCTTACACCATCCAAGGGCTAACCCTGAATATCTGCAGAACAAGAGCTCTCCACCAGCCATCTCCTGGTCAAATCATGAGACCCAACAGGGAAGTTCTACAGTGACAGAACAACTGGAAAATGTAGAACACGTTGTCTACCTTGGAGCCACCTCTCACAGGGCAGGCCGACATCAAGTTTGGGCATAAAGGTTGCCAGGCCAGCGAACTGTCTCAATGGCTATGCGGTAACTATGTCATTAGCACCCACTAGATTTAGTTTATAAAACAACTGTAATCCCAACTCTAAGTGGCTGCGAGTCTTGGAAGACTTATACACAACACACCTAAAAAAAATCAGCAACACCAGCTCCAACACATTCTCCAGAAGAACCTCCACGTAAAGTGGGAGAATCGCTGGCTTTGCTGCTCTAATCTCAATGTTAACCCTAATCCACAAACTAAATATGAGTCAGGGTGACATCATTGCAAAAAAAAAAAAAAGCAAACATGATTCTGGGTTGCATTCACAGGAGTGTTGTGAGCAAGACATGAGAAGTCATTCTTCCACTCTGCTCTGCATTGATTAGGCCTCAATTGGAGTAGTGTGTCCAGTTCTGAGCACCACGTTTCAAGAAAGATGTGGAGAAATTGGAGAAGGTCCAGAGAAGACCAACAAAAATGATTAAAAGTCTAGAAATCATGAGTTATGAAGAAAGACTGAAAGAATTGGGTTTATTTAGTTTGGAAAGGAGAAGACCAAGAGACATGATAGCAGCTTTCAAGTATCTAAAAGGATGTTACAAGGAGGAGGGAGAAAAATTGTTTTCCTTGGCCTCTGAGGATACGTCAAGAAGCAATGGGCTTAAATTGCAGCAAGGGAGGTTTAGGTTGGACATTAGGAAAAACTTCCTGTCAGGATGGTTAAACACTGGAATAAATTTCCTAGGGAGGTTGTGGAATCACCATCTTTGGAGATATTTAAGAGCAGGTTAGATAAACATTATCAGTGATGATCTAGATCAGGGGTGGGGAACCTAAGGCCCAGGGGCCAGATGTTGCCCCTGGCTTGCCTGGATCCGGCCCCTGAGGCTCAGGGCTCCCCCCAGAATTGGGGAGCCCATACTGGTGAGGGGGGGCTGTTTCTGACTTGTGTGCAGTCTCCGACTGATTTTTTTTTCTGTGGGTCAGTGGCCCTGACACGAAAAAGGTTCCTACCCCTGATCTAGATGGTACTTGATACTGCCGTGAGAGCAGGACACTGGACGACCTCTCGAGGTCCCTTCCAGTTCTAGTGTTCTATGATTTTATGTTCTCCTGGAGGCCAACACCTTCTGGTTGGAGGACCTGATGATCCATCCCCAGCTGAGGTAGAGCAGCCACTGTGTGCCCATGCCTACCAAAACAACTGCTGTATGCCCAAATCAATGGGAAAAGGAAGTGGGGAGACCAGAAGAAAGGCTTTGAAGATACCCTTGAGACAAACATCAAGAGATGTAGCATCAACATCGCCACACGCTAGGAGACAATTGCCCAGAACAGGGTGAACTGGCAAGGACTTGAGAGAACAAGCAACTTTAGAAAAAAATTGTTTTGCCCTGGGTGCAGAAACACAGCAGAAAAAGAAATAACAGACAGCGGTCATGCAGTCATTATGGCCATTCCCCTCTCTTCCAACATCACCTGCAATGTTAGCTCAAAGACTGGACTCCTCCTTCAAAGGGCCCATAAGAAATAGAACTGTGGAAGAGATCATCCTCTATCCTGAACGACTGACGCTGACCACAACCAGCAAAAGTCATTAGTTGTCAAGGTCCACTGTGTGTGCTAGAAAATTATAATTGCTTTACACTAAATTAGAATGAATACATTAAATTGTATTGCTCAGCACAGGAAGTTGTCGCCTAACTACCAAAAGATGCCCATCATGGTCATATATTGTTCTTGATTTTCAACTCACAGTGATGGCAGATACTGACTATATCAAAAGTTGATAGCTTTAGCTAATTTCAGGTATGCCATCTGAGTTCCCTGTTATTGGACCTCTGACACAGCCTACAATACCCTTTTACTCTAGTCCTGAGCAGACAAAAATCCTAAGCCACACACAACTTCAAGGCTTCAGAGGGGTAGCTGAGTTAGTCCGTAACAGGAAAAACTTAAACAACCAATAGCCTAGTAGCACCTTAAAGATTAACAAAGCATGTAGAGGATATCATGAGCTTTCATGGGCAAAATCCACTTCTTCAGTACTCCAGTCATCTGAAGAAGTGGGTTTTGCCCATGAAAGCTCATGATTTTGACTACATGTTTTGTTAGTCTTTAAGGTGCTACTAGACCACACACACAACTTGCCTGGGTTGTGATTTTATTACAAACCTGAAAGCCCAATTCTTTAAGAAGTGGTTGAACATTCAAAAAAATTTCCCATGCCCCTGAACTCAGCCTCGATTTGAGTTTGACTCATGCTCTCAAGACAGCCAGAGTTTTCTTCAGGGTTAGACAAGCTTTTTTGGATGTGCTGAAGCTGTTTGTTGGTACATTTAACGTCTCACTTATGTTGCCTTCCTAAAAGTCACATGGCTCTCCCTGATTGGCTGAGCCCATTCTCTACTGGCTTTGCAAAGCCAGTAGAAGCAGTATCACTTGATTTCTTGAAAAGATTATGCTTTTTGCTGATCTCCCTAACCCAGAGACTTGGAAAGAACATTTTTTTCCTAGCTGTTGTGCTGGACTGGCACCCCTCAGCACAAGTTAGCTGTTGTTTTTCATTCTATCACTTAGTGGAAACCAACTGTATTAACATTTAGCTTCACTGAAGCACATATTGCTATTGTGATTTTGCAAAGAGTTCCCTCGCTCTAAAGTTCAGGCTCAGCCAGTGCCCCCAAATTAAAGGGTGAGGCCACATCTTCACTGAACAGAAGATCGACGCTGCCACGATTGATTTTTCGGAGTTCGCTTTAGTGGGTCTAGTTAAGACTCACTAAATCAAACTGGGGCCAGTACTCCTGCTTCTGCAAGGAGTAAGGGAAGCCAACAGGAGTGTTTGCTTCCATCAGCCTCCTGCTGTGGGGACGGCAGCGAAACTCGAAACAAGGTATGTCAACTTCAGCTATGTAATGTAGCTAGAGTTGTGTACCTTGATTCATCCTTTCTTTTAGTTTAGGCCCGGTCTAAGTGTGAAAAGTTCTCTTGAGTTTGCTCTTTGTGCTCTCTAAAATGGCTTCTTTCTCCTTACTAAGCCTGCATAGCCAGATTTTCCAGGCAGTCCTGGTGAATCCCTGTGAAGAAGGCATATTCACTTGAAGCTTGCCTATGGGTTTGGCAAGTGAGATTTAGATTGAGGAAAACGTGTCTGAACCCCATCCTTCTTGATCTTTATGGCCAATGAAATGATTTTGATACCAAAAACTCACTAGCCCATTTGAGACCGAACCTCATTGGGGTTCTGCTGCTGTATTTAGGAACCAAGTTCTGTTTGCAGTGTCATATTGAAGCCACAGCAAAGCCAATATGTTGATACAAACTCTCTAGGTTCCATCAAAGAAGGGTCCCCAAGTCAAATCCTGGAGCTAGCATTTATTATCTAGAGTTTCAGTGGGACTGCAGTCTGGGGTTTGCTTTCATTCTGGTCTTGTCTGTTTTCAGCTGAATTTCAGCTTGGGGTGTTGCAGTTTAGAACATCCAGGTTTCAACCATTCATAGTCCTGAGCCAAACCTCTCTATCACATTGACCTGTTCATGCCCCCTGTCAAGTGAGCTAGGATGGAGCTACATTTCATTGGCTGCCGAATGCAGATGTTAACCCGACACCTGAGAGATGAATGACTCATGTTGTAAGCCGGTGCTACCTCTGGGTTTCCACCAACTCCAGCAGGTTACCATTTAACTAAGGAAGAAAAAATTGGCTAACGCACAGCTAACTTTGGTTGGTTTTCTATTTTAACGCCTCTGCCGATTCTACATCTGCACTTCTTTTGTAATCCAATAAAGCAGCTCCTTTTATGGAGCAAATGGTGACGCTGAGCAGATGCTATCGGATTATGCTTGGAGAGGGCATCTAGCAACACTGGAACTCACTACAAGCAGCAGTAGAATCTCGCAGGAGTTTATGAAAAAAAATGTGAGGAAGGGTGTAAAAGCATGCTAATTTATAAAGACATAGTCATCTGTAAAAACAGTGATGGGGCAAGCAAAGCCGTGAAACATTACGGCTGGTTCCCTGACAGACTGAACTATCTACTGCTTGCACAGATGTCTTTTTTCATGCTGATTTGTATTGCAGCTGATCAGTCATTTTGTTAAGATCATGGGTCAAACGGAACCTGTTTACAGGAGATCTGTGACATGGCTCTGACAGCAGCTCTTGTCTCTGGCTGCCTTGTGATCCATCATCTGAACTTTCACTTAGAGAAAACTTCATTCTCAAGCCTTTCTTGAGCTGTGACAATTGCACAGGAATCACTTTCTGAAGGTTAACAGGCAAACATCTCGGTCTCTGAGTCAGGAAGCATCCAGGAAAAAAAAAAAAAAAAGGGTTCAATTTCTCTAATACTTCCCCCTTTCCCCATCACCTCGGTGCAAAACAGACATTAATTCAGTAGACGTGATCACCTGGGAATTCCCTTTGTGTATTGAGTCACTCAGGGCCCACATGGCCACCATGCAGTTTTACACCATACTCCAACCAAGCTGCTAATAAAGGAGCTAAGTGCTCTAGTGTCTTATTGGAGAGGAAGGATCCTGTGATGAAAGAATACAGCTGAAAATCAGGAGACCTAGTTTTTATTCCTGGATCTACCACATTGTGCTGGCTTAATTTCCCTGTAGCTGTATTTCCTGATCTGTAAAAATGGGGGGGATAATTATTCTGCTGCCATGATCAAGCTTACAGAGTTTGATTTGGCAAGTCTAGTTAAGTCTCACTAAATCAAACTCAGAGGGCATCCAGTACTTGTGCTCTGGCCAGGAGTAAGGAATCCAATAGGAGCATTTGCTCCTGGCGGACTCCTGCGGTGGGAACACTGCCAAGCTCAGCTTAAGGTAAGCCAATTCTAGCTACATATTCTAAGTAGCTGGAGTGGTGTACTTTAAACTGAGCTGCTGGGTCTAGTGTAGACCTGGCCTGAGATCTTCAAAAGAAGGGTGGAATATCATTCTATAACCAGTTGAACCCCTGTAGTCCACCACTCTGGCCTGGCAACATCCATGGTCCAACATGATTTTAGTTAGCTGGATGTACACTTATGGGTGTGGCCAAGTTATCCCATGGTCCCAGAATGTTTGTTTGTAGCCACCAGTCCTGGCTCCCAGCGTTCTGTGCTGTGATTTAGCTCTAATTTACCCCTAAATGTCATCTAAGAAGCCAGTGAGCAGTGGAAGCGTTGGTAACGCTGCTAGCCAATATTGACCTCCCATGGTCCAGCAAATCTTCTGGTTCAGCACTGGTCAGGTCCCCACTAGAGAGGCTCAACCTTGACTAGAGGACCAGACTCCAACACCCTGCCTTTGTCTGTGTAGCACCTTACTCCAAAATCGTCTACTATCTCATCGTCATCTCCCAATGTGCACAGTCAAGTACCACCCAGCCTCACTCAGGGTACCAGACATCATGATCAGCAGTTTAAAAATTCCCCCAAACTGTTCCCTTAATTCTTACACAGATGGAACAACCCTTGTTCAGTTTCCAAGACCCATTCTACCCTGGCCTCTGCAGCAGAGCTTGCTGAAGGCAGCATCAGCCACTAAGCGGGTTTCCATGATGGATGTTCAGTAGAAATGTTCAGCCTCCTCCTTCGTGAGTCAGTGTCTGTTGAAAGGAAACTGAAAGGAGGAGAGCAGCTGGACAACACCAGAGCTAAGCACAGACCAGTTAAGCAATCCCGCAAGTGGGGCTTTCACGGCAGCTGTGAAATGGGAACGCTTTTCAGTTTCCAAACTATCTGTGTTTGCCTACGGAGCTAAGCCACCATATCCTGTTTTTAAGTAGAAGGATCAACAGGATTTGAAGATGAGCACTGCTACCGTCCAAGAACCATATGGCAGCACGGTATTCTTGTGTTTAGCATTCCTGCCTCTGATGAATACTGTGCCCCTCTAAATGCTTAATTAAGCTTCAGGAGGGAAGACCATGCCCCAAAGGCTATTAACACAGGCAACTGTATGTTTCACAAACATTATTCCAAAAGATAGCACTTCCCAGTCTGACTAAGAACTGTCTTCATTCCCACATCTGGAGTCATCTTTGTGTATTGTAGATGCATTAACCACATTTCATTTTGCAATTGAAGTGCATCAGAGAATATCTGTACGCTCAATTTGCCTGTAAAAATTAAAGATTGAAATATATAGTACTCATCAGCCAGTTAGATACATTGTCACTGATATTTTTTCAGTGGCTCAGTGTCTGCCATGGTTGAAAAAAAATCAGTAGTCTGTAACCCAGCTCCTGTCAGTGCTGGGTAGCACTTTTAAATACTTGACATAAAACATATCGTGTGCAAACAGCTCTTGTTGACTAAATTTAAATTTAACTTGAGACCATAGTGGTAGGAAAGAGATCCACCATTACTGAAGAGATCTACTATAGGTTGGTGTCAGGGGTGTGCACTCCCCACCGTGCCTCAGTGCCCCCTGACTGTCCTCATCTAGCCCCTCTCAGGGCAAGTTACAGTCTGTACGGGTTGCTCATCATAGGCATTGGGGTTCTCTCTACTGCCCCGCTTACCTAGGCTGCATTGTAATCCGCCTCCGAACCCCGGGCCTTGCCTCCGGCCCCTAGCCAGGGAGAGTCCTGGCTGGCCCTCTCCCAGCCCTAGCTGGCTATCCCCGGCTGTTCCCCCTCCTGGGAGTCCCTGCTTCCTCTGCAGTCAGCCCTTCACTGGCCCCCCCAAAGCAACTGTGCTTCTCTATATAGCTGCCCACTGGGCCCTCACCCCCCTACCGGCTTCAGCTGGCCTCTTCAAGCAAACTGTGCTTCACTAGACAGCTACCAGCTGGGCTCTCACTAGCCCCAATGGCTTCAGCTGGCCGCTCTGTTCTCAGCCCCGGCTCAGGGCTTGAGTCTTGGCCTTAAAGGGCCAGTGCAGGGCAGGCGCCCTGTCACACACCTTCCCCTTCGGATCAAGTTTCCCTTCTTCCGCCGGCCCCCAGCCGGGCGTCTCATATACCTTCCCTCGGCCTCTCATATACCTTCCCTCGGTTTCCCCTCAAGGCCTTAGCTACCTTCAGGTTTGCCCTAGCTGCCTCTGAGCATGCGCCGCAACGTCAGCGGGTCGGCAGGCGTGCTCCCCAGAGGGTCACCCCACCATCTGTCAGGGGTGTGCGCTCCCCACCGTGCCTCAGTGCCCCCTGACTGTCCTCATCTAGCTCCTCTCAGGGCATTCCACTTCTTTAGTAAATTGACATGGTAAATCTGCTTGTCTTTCCGTTTTCCTGACAATTTGATTTCATAATCAACTGGTCCTACCTGTCGTATGACCTCGAAGGGCCCTTGCCATTTGGCCAATAATTTTGAGTCTGGTGCTGGTAAAAGCAGGAGTACCCTGTCACCTGGTTGGAACGTTCTGAATTTGGCCCCTCGGTTATAATATTGGGCCTGCTTATTTTGGGCCTGGAGGAGGTTCTCTTTAGCTAACTCCCCTACGGTACGGAGTCTCTGTTGTAAGTCCAAAATGTAAGATACTGTACCCTTCACCCTTGAGTCCTGCTCCTCCCATGTCTCCCGCAATAAGTCCAGTATTCCCCGGGATTGTCTGCCATAAAATAACTCGAACGGGGAAAATCCCGTGGAGGCCTGGGTCACCTCTCGCACCGCAAATAACAGTGCCGGTAGTAACTGGTCCCAGTCCTTTGGGTCTAGCTCGACAAACCGCTGCAACATCCCCTTTAAGGTACTATTAAAGCATTCGACAAGTCCATCTGTTTGTGGACGGTAAACTGAGGTACGTAACAACTTAATGTTTAAGAGGCAGCAGAGTTCTGCCATCAGTTTAGAAGTCACATTGGTCCCTTGATCTGTTAATATCTCTCTCGGGATTCCCATCCGGGAAAATACTTGCACCAACTCGTTTGCCAGTGTTGATGCTGTCGTGTTTTTGAGTGGAATGGCCTCGGGATATTGGGTGGCATAATCAGTTATAACCAAAATATACTGGTGTCCCCGTCGCGACCTCTCCAGGGGTCCCACTAAATCCAGAGCCACCCGGTCGAACGGAACATCCACTACGGGAAGAGGGACTAAGGGGGCTTTTGGCACCACCCCCTGCCCCGTCCTCTGGCATTCAGGGCAGGACTCACAAAAGTCTCTAACCTCCTTATAAATCCCTGGCCAAAAGAATCTTTGCGTTATGCGTTGGAGAGTTTTTTCCTGCCCCAAATGTCCTGCCCAAGGATTAGCATGTGCAAGGTCTAATACCTGCCTCCGGTATCGTATGGGGACCAACAACTGGCTAACTTCAGTCTGCCCATTGGCCGTCCGCGCAATTCGATACAATCGGTCCACTCTTACCTCGAATCGCAGGAGTAGGCGGGTAGCGGCTCCCACGCTGTGGTCCCCTGTCCCTTCCGCCGCCTGTTCCCAGGCATGTGTCAAGGAGGGATCTTCTCATTGTTCTCGTTGGAAGTCCTCCTCCCCTCCTACTTCCTCCGAAGCGAGGGTTTTCTCAGGGTCATGGTCCTTCTCTGGGCCTCAGGATGTTCCCCTTTTCGAATCCTCAATCCTTGCCGGTGGTGGCTGCGCCGGCCCATCCCAGCTACGCAGGATGCGTCCGAAACCCGGCCAGTCTCGCCCCAGGAGTACCGGGTATACAAGTTTCGGGGCCAGTGCTACCCGGCAGATCACCTCCTCTGTCCCATCGGACAGACGGACCCACCCTGTGGGGTAGGCCTTCACATCTCCATGTATGCATTGCATCAAGACGTTACCACTTGCCTCCTCCCACTCTGGGACCAACTCCGTTCCAACCATTGTCTGGCTGCACCCGGAGTCCACCAGGGCGGTCGCTGGCTTTCCCTCTAACCTTACCTGAATGGTAATCCTTGTCTGATCCTGTGGTCTCGCACGGAGGTCAGCAGCCATCACCTGGCCGTACGCCCCATCTGTATGGATGTCACCTGCTTGCCGGCGTCCAATTTGTCCTGGCCTGTAAGACCTCTGGGAGGGACTCCAATCTGAGCTCCCTTGCTCATGGGTTTCGCCCGTCTTCTTCCAGGCGCTTTGTCGCTTCACCCTTCCCCCCGTGCTAGCCGGGGCTCCCCAGGTCCTCCTAGGGCACCCCCTCCTTATGCATCCAGGCTCCCCACAGGCCCAACATGTTCATGCCCCCACTGTTGCCTTCACAGGGGATGCTCTCCCTTTATCCCTATTAGCTGGGTGGGGCCTCCCGGGTCCCATTCCGTAGGGGCACTCCCTCTTCAGGTGTCCCCTGTGCCCACAGGCAAAACAAGTTTTCAGTCTCAGCCCTTGCTCCCAGTTCTTGGAGCCTGGTTTACTATGGAGTCCAGGGTCATGCCTTTGTAGTGGCCGGCTCCATCTTTTCCACGGCCTAACCCGTAGGGCCCCCCAGGACCTTCAATACTTATTCATAATTTTTTTTTCCCCAATTCCCCCACAACGGGACAAGGCTACCTTACACACACTAGCCCCCGTTCGCCTCGGGGTGTGGTTACTGCCCACATTCTCCACCATCTGTCAGGGGTGTGCACTCCCCACCATGCCTCAGTGCCCCCTGACTGTCCTCATCTAGCTCCTCTCAGGGCAAGTTACAGTCTGTACGGGTTGCTCATCATTGGCATTGGGGTTCTCTCTACTGCCCCGCTTACCTAGGCTGCGTTGTAATCCGCCTCCGAACCCTGGGCCTTGCCTCCGGCCCCTAGCCAGGGAGAGTCCTGGCTGGCCCTCTCCCAGCCCTAGCTGGCTATCCCCGGCTGTTCCCCCTCCTGGGAGTCCCTGCTTCCTCTGCAGTCAGCCCTTCATTGCCCCCCCCAAAGCAACTGTGCTTCTCTATATAGCTGCCCACTGGGCCCTCACCCCCCTACCGGCTTCAGCTGGCCTCTTCAAGCAAACTGTGCTTCACTAGACAGCTACCAGCTGGGCTCTCACTAGCCCCAATGGCTTCAGCTGGCCGCTCTGTTCTCAGCCCCCGCTCAGGGCCTGAGTCTTGGCCTTAAAGGGCCAGTGCAGGGCAGGCGCCCTGTCACAGTTGGGAAGTGTCATTTGCAAGATGTTCCAACAAATCTGGAGAGGCAGTTACCACTTAGATATGAAAGTTACCAAGCAAACGGGGCAGAACATAGACTTATCCTGAAAAAGAATCAATTAGATGTCACAAAGGTGCAGTTTGTAAAAGGGCAAGATTGGTGTCCTGGTCTCTGCATGTAACTGACTGCACCTGCAGAAGTGGGTGCATAAACATTTTTACCCCCCAGCAAGCCACTTATACACAGAAACTGGGGAGCGGTGTGCCCATGCTCCCAGCTTGGCAATGCCAACGACCACAATGTGCATGCCCGTCCGCCGAGCCTGGCTGAAATTCGGTCTGTGTCCTCTTTGTGATGGTGCAAGTGTAACAGGTGTCAAAGTTGCCCCTCTCTCCAAAACAGCAGAACAAGAAGGAATGAATCAATCAGCAGAATGAAGCAAAAAACACCCCTGAGAAGTTGGCACCCAGGGCAACAGCCCCTAACCTGCCCCTAGCACCGGGGTAAGAACAGGGCACAGAATAATACCTCAGATACTCTCAAAACTCTGGCTGTTTCTGGTAGGGCTCCATTATATTACTCTGTATCAACGTATGAATAACCAAACTATGTACTTTATTGAAATCTTTAAAAAGAACATTCCCAGGACTACAATTTTAGGCATGGGGGCCAACAGACTTGCTGAAACCCTTGCGGGGCTGGTTCTGTGCTTCTGGAAGGGGCGGGGCCTCCAAGTGGAAGGGGCGGGGCATGGGCAGCTAGCCCTCAGCACCCCCAGGACCTACAGTCATCTTTGGGCTCTCCCCTGGTTGACTGCAGTGGGAAATGAACAGGTGTGACAACAGAAATATCAGTTTTGGCTCATGGTCACAGAGCAAGTGAGTGAGTGACAGAGCCAGGCCAGTTACCTAGCCTAAGGGCTGTTGTGCAAATGAACTGGTGTTCTGCAAAAAGCAATTTATTGTGTATGTAACACTGCCAGGCAGAATCAAACCTGAGACCTGTGGAGCTTAGAACATGAGCCTCTGCTGCATGAACTAAAAGCCAGGTGGCCCTCAGCTAAGGCTGTAGAGTAGACTCATTCTCTCTGTAAGTGGTCTAAGTGCCACTTCATAGGACAGTGCGCCACACCCAGCAGGGCCAGCCATAGTCAGCCTTAAGGCCCATCTAGCCCAGTATTTTGTCTTTTGAAAATGGCTGGGCTTTCCAGACGCTGTAGAAGGAATAAGCAGAACAGGGCAATTATCAAGTGATCTACCCCTTGTCATCCAGGCCTCGCATCTGCCAGTCAGAGGCTTAGGGACATCTAGAGCATGAGGCTGAACCCCTGGCCAACTGGGCTAGTAGCCACTGACAGCCCTAAACTCATCTAATTCTTTGTAACATCCAGTGGTAACTTCAGCTTTTCCAACACCCTTGGCAGGCAGTTCCACAGGTGGACTGAGCAACAGGTGAATCAACATTTCCTTAGGTTGGTTTTAAATCTGCGGCCTGTTAATTTCATTGGGTAGCCCCTGGTTTGGGTTACAAGCAGGGGAAACTAACACTTCCCCATTCATTTTCTCCACCGTCTATAAATAATGTAAGATCATTCCCCCTCCTCACTCAGTCATCTCTTTCCCAAGAGGCAGTGCCAGTCCTTTGCCTGTCTCCTCCCATAGAAGCTGTTTCTTCCCTCTCATCATTTTTGTTGCCTTGCTCTGTATTTTTTGTTGGTGGTGGTGGTTTTCAGACAACACAATGATGCTAAGAGCTTTGAATAGTAAGAGCTAACTCAAGATCTTTCTTGAGTCGTTGGAAAACATAACCCCAGCTTCAATGTTAAATTACTAGTATTTAACATTGAATTTCATCTGCCATTATGTTGCCCAGCTTCCCGCTTTTGAGTCCTCTTGGTTACTCTGTTCACTCAGCTTTGGGATTGAACTACCTGAGTAATTACGCAGCATCTGTACATTTGGCCACCTCTCCATTCACTCCCTTTTCCAGACCATTTACGATCATGCTGAACTGCATGGGTCCCAGCAGGGAGCCTGGTTCTGGCCGAGTGTAAACCAGCAGCAATTCCCAAGTCATTGGAATCACATCCATGTAAAAACCATTGGCATTAGATAGGATCCGGGTCCAATACCTGAAAAATGGAATCCAGCCTCAACAACAGACATAGCTTGGCTCCAAAAATGCCAAGGCCTAGGTGCAAGAACACAATCCAGCTATTCTGACTGCTGGGTAGCTGCTGACTCCGATGCATTCACTGGCTAGCCATGGAGAATAGTCAGTCTGAACCTTCCTCTTTGCACTGATAATTGTGTGCGCTTTCCGTGGGTAGCCAATCGCTTGTGCCCAAAGCCTCAGTGGAGGTGAACAGAACCCTGGCTTAGCTCACACCCAGAGTGCTCCCCATTGAAGATCATTGTAGAGAAGAAGGTTCTGCTGGTTAATATCTATTAATTACCTCCATTTAATTATTCGTCACATTGCTCTGAATAGATTCATGGTAGGCTTCCACCAATGCAGCAGCACCAGCTTTTCCAGCGTGAGAACTGTGCGGTGTCACAAAACTTTCATTTCACCAGCATGCTAAATAAGTGCAAAGGGTCACAGGCACTTAGAGGATGACCTCACTCACTTTACCATTAATCCTGTGTTGAATATTATCCAGGAGAGAGTAATTTTTAATGAGGCTCTGGCTCGTCGTGTTTAAACTTGCACATACCTGAGCTGCTTTTAGGCCTGAATCGGCAGAAAAGAAAACACCACAACTTGGCTCGAGAGAAGTGCTAAGAGTCCTAAATCCACCTTCTTTTCATCTCGGCATTTACGCAGTAGTACAGAGTACATAGAAGAACAATGGAGATGGTTACATTAAGACAAACCTAACAATAGCACAACATTCCTCGGGCCAATTAACCCAACCATTTCAAACCTGCAAATCATTCATAGTGCACTTCAGATAGTGTAACTGATGGCAGCAGTAAAAAAGTATGTACAATGCAATCAACAGTTTTAAGTAAGATTGATTTCAACAAGGGGTACTAGCAGAGAGTGTTTGTAATAGCAACACACACAGTCTTTTTGTTCTGAAGATCTTGGGGGGGGGGTAACCAATAATTAACACAACCCTTGACACCCTCGTGAAGGTTTTAAAACATTGTGGTCACATAGGTGGGTTCTTAAGGTTAAGCCTGTCAGTCTATATTTATGTACCTCAAATATACATTTTTGCCATACACTCTATATATAGAATCACACAGATACAAAATGGGAAGTGACTGTCTATGAGGGAATACTACAGAAAAGGGATCTAGGGTCATAGTGGACCACAAGCTAAATGTGAGTCAATGTAACACTGTTGCAAAACAACAACAAAAATTCTGGGATGCATTAAGAGAAATGTTGTGAATAAGACATGAGAAGTCATTCTTCTGCTCTACTCTGTGCTGATTAGGCCTCACTTGGAGTATTGTGTCCAGTTCTTGGCATCACGTTTCAGGAAAGATGTGGAGAAATTGAAGAGCAACAAAAATGATTAGAGTTCTAGAGCAGGGGTGGCCGACCCATTAAACAAAGAGAGCCAAAACAGCAGCAGAAAAAATGCGAAGAGCCCATCAGAATTGTTGAGAAACAACAACAAAAAAAAAAAAAAGGATGCTGCCCCTTTAAAAAACACAGGCTTAGGCTTTTTGGCCACATCAGGCTTCTGCAGGCCACCGCCATCTTGCGTATGCCATTTTGAATTGCTGCCAGACAGCTCCCCTGCCCCAGTGAGCACAGAGGGCTGGGGGACATTTCGAGAGGCACAGGGGCAGCTTTGCAAGCCGCAGGGTAGGCTTCACAAGCTGCACTTTTGGGGGAGGAGAGGAAGAACCACATGCGGTTGGCAAACCCTGGTCTAGAGAACATGACCTATAAAGGCAGACTGAAAGAATTAGATTTAGTTTAGAAAAGAGAAGCCTGAGAGGGGACATGATAGCAGCTTTCAAGTATCTAAAAGGGTGTTACAAGGAAGGAGGAGAATAATTTTTCTCCTTAATCTCTGAGGACAGGACAAGAAGCAATGGGCTTAACTACAGCAAGGGAGGTTTAGTCTGGACATTAGGAAAAAACTTCCTACCTGTCAGGGTGGTTAAACACTGGAATAAGTTGCCTAAGGATGTTGTGGGATCTCCATCACTGGAGATATGTAAGAGCAGGTTAGACAGACACCTGTCAGGTCTGATCTGATGGTGCTTGGTCCTGCCGTGAGGGCAGGGGTCTGGACTTGATGACTTCTTGAGGTCCCTTCCAGTTCTGGTGTTCTATGATTCTATGGGAGGGAAGGCATGGTCAGCCCAAAGCGGATAAACAAACAGACTCTGGAGAATAGATTATAACATGGGACAAAAGTAAAAAGTGAGCTTGTAATTTGTGTGGGCAAAGTCAAGTCATCAAGTTTAGTGATTTTAGAGATGGAAAGTATGATCATTTCTAAATGTATCCCCAGAGGCCCATCCCGGGGGCAGGGAGAGAGAGGGAATCAGTCATCCACCATCAGCAGGCAATTCTGTTTTCGGGGGGCGGGTGGAGCCCTAGACACACATAAAAGGGTTTGAAATTTCTTGATGGCCTGGACAAGAGGCTTTGTTAGAAAATATGCAAATGAGATCACCACTCATGCAAATGAGTCCCTCATTAGCATATTTTTGCCAATCCGTTTTTGCGCAAAAATAAGCAGTGTGGATGTTTTCTTTTTGTGCAAAAAAAACCCTTTTTCTGTAAGATCCTTATGACCCAAAAAAGGAGGTATACCAATCTTGCAGAAAAAGGGGGTTTTGCACAAAAAGAAAACGTCCACACCACTTGTTTTTGCGCAAAAACCCCAGCACAAAAACGGATCGGCAGAAAATATGCAAATGAGATTGCGACTCATGAAAATGAGTCCCTCGTTAGCGTATTTTTTGCTGAGAAAACTCGTAGTGTAGACGTAGCCTCAATAAGCTCACATTGATACTAATGGAGCAATGCACAAAAGAGTCAACATGTCATATTAGCCAGCTCTTTCTTGGGTCATTTTATGTGTTTGATTGAGGATCATTTGGTCTGTGGTCTTACTTTTAAGCTTCAAAAACAACATGACATCCTCATTAGCTGTCCAAGGGACCAATTCTGTTCCCATTGTAGAAAGAGGCAAAAACCACCAATGACTTCAGTGGGAGTAGGCTCAAAGCCTACTCTTGGGTCAAGAAGCATCCTTATCTAGTGTAACTAAGCGTAGTGTAAATAAGTGTAGGGTCATTGAAATCAAGTGACACCAGAATTGCAATATGATTAAAATGTCAGACAGTACTGGACAAATAGGAATGACACTTTTTCCATTGAAATGTTTTGTCCACGAAAAATTGCTTGTGTGTGTGAATTTCCATTTTAAATCAAAACATTGGGGTTTCCACTGAAAAATAAACTCAACAGGAGGAGCACTTTTGTGGGGGGTGGAGTTCAGTTTCAGTCAAAAGAATTTCAAAAGAAAAGCCACAATCAATACTAATTTTATTAATTAATAAAAATTCATTTCCCAGTCATCTGGTGCTTTGGAGCAGGTTAGGCTAAGTGTTTAAATTTAAAATGAGTTTTTAAAAGTCTGACAGCTTAGACTTTTAAAAAAAATGAATTTATAAAAGCAATTCAATTCATGCTGTGGATTAAGCCACCAAATCTGATGTTATACAAAAGTCGTTCAGATAGAAAGAACTTCTGAATAGTTACATATTTCACACTGGCCCTCACGTAACTAGACAAGGAGAGCCATGCCAAATAGTTAATGCATAGCATATTCTCTCTACGGCATAGCCCACATGTGCCAAGTTTCACTCTGAAGCTAATGTTTTACAAAAGCCTAGTTATAAATCCCTGAAATGCACGTTTATAATTCTAAGGGATGCAGATCTGTTCTTGGAGCAATGCAAATGGTATCCATGAGATGATCTATGGCCCAATGACCTATGGGCAGTACAAATGGATTTATCTGGAATAACACTTAGGGGACTGTTTGTTAATAAAATAACATTTGAATAAGTGTCAAGAAGTCTACAATAAAGTCATAAAGAATCTGGGTCATTAAAAACAAAACACACACACACACTTTCCTAATCTTGATAATGTTCATCTTCAGAAAGACCCTGCCAATTGCTGTTTGGTTTAAACATATGTAATTTATGCCAGTATTAATGGTCATTCTTTCCAACAGCAGTTCATCTGCATCCCTCAGCAAGCGGGTTAGAATTGCACCAATCTCACGGATGACATGTGAACTTGTCAAGTACTGAATGGCCATTATGAAGGCGGAAAGTCTGTCACAGGTCACAAACTCTGGCTTTACGGGACCTGGCTGATTTCTGTAGCAGCTGGTAGGACTGCGGCACCTCCCCCCCGAACCCTCATGCTCCTGAGCTGCTGTGCCCTCCATCCTAGAGCACCCACAATGCCCCTTGTCTGCCCAGCAGCACCCAAGTTTTAGTCAGGGGTACGTAGAATGGCTCACAGATGGGAAACATGCCATGAATTTTTGTTTCCTGCTCGTGACCTCTCCATGACTTTTACTAAAAAGGACCCCGCACTAAAAGGAAGCCTTAATGATTACTTAATATTTGTATTCGCCTCTAGGAATTCCACCTCGGTTGTGGTTTTGTTGTCCTGAGGCTGGAGTAGACACGAAGGAAAATGTAGTCCCTGTCCCAAATAGCTCGCAATCTAAGACATTGGTTACATTTCCCTTGTGCCAAAGTGTCAGGGCTGGAAGCGTTTAGAATAAAAGATTATTGCTTATATCACTGGTCACCAACCAGTAGATTGGGATCCACTGGTAGATCTTGGAGCCTCTGACAGGTGTTCTTGACTTGTTTGGTCAGGAAGCTCTCAAGGGCTGGCACTTCAGTTGCCCCTCCACCCACTGTCCTACTGCTCCTGCCCTCTGCTTGGAGCTGCCCCCCTGGAGCCTCTTGCTTGTTGTGCAGGGTGTAGGAGGGAGAAGAGGAGGGTGCTGATGTCAGGGTGTCCCTCCTACCCCTACTTCTGTACCCTATCTCCACACAGAGAGGAAGCTTGGCAATGCAAATCTCTGTCACTCACACACTGTGTGTGTGTGTCTGTCATTCTCACAAACACACCACTGTCCTTCCTTCTCATCTCCTGACCCAACACATACGTGGGGGGTTGTTGTTACTCCTTTTACTGCTTGCAAAGTGAGTTAGTTTGGGTTTGACTGGTGTGGGCATTTCATAGTTTTCATTTCTCTCTCATGCTTAAATTTAATTATTTGAGGAGTGAGTTCTAAAATACCTAACCTGTCATGGCTGGAGTCATTATCCCGGTGGTAATTGCTCCTGGAAGAGGCTGGCATGTCCCTGCAGCTCCCGAGAAAGGCAGAGCAGGGAGCCTCCACATACTGTCCTTGCCTGCAGACACCACTCCTGTTGCCAGATGCTTTCAGAAAACATCCTGAACATGGCAGGGAAAAAAAAAAAAAACAAAACAAAAAAAACCAAAAAAAAACTGAACAGGGGACCAAAGTTGTTAGGGGGGCAGGGGGAAGGTTGCTGTGCCTTTACAAATCCCCGCACTCCTCGCTCCCCCTGCCCCCGCCCCAACGCAGCAGGGGAAGAATGTCCCCGCCAGCCTTCAGTGTTTTGTTTTTTTAACAGATAGGGGTCACGAATACTGGGAACCCATGGCCAGTAGAAGCTGTGGACTCAGTGCCTGTAGAGGAGGGGCAGCACAAGGGGCCATGGAGCCACTGCTGTACATGCCAGCTGTTTTCGGGAGCAGGGCCGGGCCCAGGTAGGAGTACGCCTGCCTTAACCCCACTGCTCCACCACCCAGAAGCCATCTCAGTTAAACGGTGCCCAGCCAGAGCCTGCTTCCTGAACCCATCCCAGCCCTGAACCTCCTCCTATACCCAACCGCCTTCCCACAGCTTGTACCCTGAAACCCCTCCTGGACCTCAATCCCCCACCCTGGGCTAAGCCCGGAGCCCCTCCCACACTCCAAACTCCTTGGCCCAAGACCAGAGCCTGCACCGCAACGCCCTACCCCAGCCTGGTGCAAGTGAGTAAGGTTTGGGGAGGAACGGGGATGGAGAGAGCAGGGTGAGGCCTCCAAGAAGGGGTGGAGGAGGAGCAGGGCCTCAAAGAAGGGGAGGGAAGGAAGCGGGGCCAGGGTGTTTGGGTTTGAGGTAGATCTTACAATGCACCCACCAAGGGAGCAGGCACGAGCGGCAGGTCATGACTCAGGTCTCAAACCCGAGCCCACATGTTTCACAGGACCTGCCACATTCCAGCCAGCAGCCAGCTCCCAAGGAACCTGTCATGGCTCCTTCCCCACTCTGGCATGATACATGCAGAAGTGGGGGCCAGCAAGTGTACCCCAAAACCTTATTTACCAGGCTTTGGTATAAGACTTCCCCCAAAATCTTAAAACCCTAGATTTTGGGAACAAAACTTCCACTGCCACCACCCAAATATTAATAAGGAAATCAGGGGAAAGATCATTTGGGAAATCTCACCCCTAAAGTAAAAAATCAGGGCACACAATTAAACAATCCCCCGTTAATAAAAAGAAAAGAGAAAGAACTTTTATTATTACAACAATATTCCTGTTGCAAGCATAATGACTAGATGAAAGGTAACAAAATATACTCATGGAGAAACTCCATGGGCCTAGAACTTAGTTACAAAGAAAAAACAAACGTCTTTTAAACAGTGCACAGACATCAGATCCCATACCCACAGTGTAACAGAATAAATAAAATGGATTTATCTAAACTTTACCCTACGTACAGAAAGTGTCTTTTCTTGGAGGGATACAGTGTCTGTCCCTGTCAATAGCTGGAGAGAACCGCCCAGAACAAAGGAGGGAAAAACCAAAAATTCCTTCGTCCCAGTTTGAAATTCCTACTTACATTCCTATTGGCCACTCCACATGGCTAGGTAAGGGACATAGTTAACCCCTTAGTCCCCAGGCTGCTGGCTAACCCTCATAATCATGACAGAGCCCAACCCCAGAGTGAGGCTCTGCCCCAGAGACCTGATGGGTAGAATCCCAGAGAGACAGATTGGCCCTCTGGCCCTACTTCTAGCATCAGAAAGAGGAAGCTGTCCAAACAGCTGTGTCGACCCTCCTCTAGGCTGGGTACCTTGTGCTTCCTGCTGCCTGTTGCCCATCCCTGCTTCCCAGGCACCTGGCTTGTGGTTCCCAACTTCCAGTTGGTCTCCTCCCTTTGACCCTCTGGTATCCTGACTAGTTCACAACTTGGGGTTCAGATTTCCACTGTGTCTTTCACTTCTGACCTCCTGGTAGCCTGACCCGACACCTCTCGACTCCTATCTCGTAGCTGTAGACCCCAGCTCTAGCCCCCCCCACCACCTGGCTGTGACGCTGCCTCCCAGCATCTCTGGACCATATATGGATTAGGTCTAAGCCACCAGCCAGTGGCCCTACCTTGCTCCAGCATACCATGAAGGCTGTTCCTCGGGGGTGCTTCAGGTGCCTTTCTAAAGTTGTAGTGAGACCCACTTTGTATCATTCCCCTAGCACCTAGGAAACAAATGACCAACAGCAGCACCTTTGGTGAAGCATCTTTGGTTTAAAACAAACAAAAGGAAGTTTTTCTTCACCCAATGCACAGTCAACCTGTGGAACTCCTTGCCAGAGGATGTTGTGAAGACCAGGCCTTTAACAGGGTTCAAAAAAAAGAACTAGATACATTCATGGAGCATGGGTAGGAATGGTGTCACTAGCCTCAGTCAGAGGCTGGGAATGGGTGACAGGGGAGGGATTACTTGATGATTTTCTGTTCTGTTCATCCCCTCTGGGGCATCTGACATTGGCCACTGTTGAAAGACAGGATACGGAGCTAGATGGACCTCTGGTCTGACCGAGTGTGGCCATTCTTATGTTCCCCATTCCACCATAACAGCTTATCTAAAATGAGCCAAGCATCTTTCAATTGTTTTATTTCATATGCCATTGTTACCAAGGGTCTGGTGGATTTGGATGGGGAATTTGGGTTTATGTTAGCACTGACAGCTGTACTTGAGCTTCCTACAACGAAACAGACACGTCATCATATTCCATCCGGCTGTGAAGCTCATCCTCTAGAGATCTAGCAATGTCAAGGAGACCCTGGAGAGCCTTCTGTGTAGATGGACATTAGCTCTCAAGTGTTGTTGGTTTCAGCTAATCACACTAGTGAATTCCCTTCAGCTAGTTTGACATCAATGCCACTGTTGATCTGAAATCCATACAAGATCTTTAAAGAAGCATTCATCAAGAAGAACATGATATAATCCTAGAACAAGAGCAGAGCACGTCTTTCTCTTAGGATTACCACATTTTGAGGGAAGGTGTTGTATAGGGTTTATATAACACTACCTTTTCTGAACCAAATTTTCTTAAAAATAGATTTAATTGAATACCATTGCGATTCATTGAATACCAAGGGGAGTATCAAAAGAACATCCAAAGTGCTGATTTAACAGCAAAGTAAATTCGTTAGGGGCAGAAAGAATACAAGTGATTCAGACAAACTACAGTCACTGCATGATCTGAGAAGTCAGAGAAAGGGAAGCGTGGTAGCAAACAAGGAGAGTTTCTATTTCTACTGGCTATCTTGAATCACGTCTTTATTGTGTTATTCACCCAGGGTTGAGAGTTGATACTAGCACTTCAGAGTGTCTATATTTGCCTTCAGTTCATATCCCATTACTTGTACATGGACACAGAAACTGGCCCAGCCCCCAATGACTTCAATGGAAGCTGGACTTATTTACTTTGGGGGATGATTTTGACTTGGGCATTAAAAGTAACATACACGCTTATGTTACATGTGCTTCTCCTACAGTTCACAAGTCTTTATACCCTACAAATATGGCAGTTAGATATATTTGTGTTTTATGGAAATAATTTAAAAGTTTACAATGAAAAAAATAGGACTTACAATAAAATTCCATATTGGGTCAGATAAATATAGGACAGACTACACAGAGTTAGTTCAGGGTCACCCTGCCTAATTCATATGCAAAGTGTAAAATGAGAAACAAAAGTCACATGAATATATTGAAGACATCCTGTAACGTGATCTATGCCATCAAGTGCCAGCAATGCCCCCCTGCCATGTATATTGGCCAAACTGGACAGTCTCTGCAACAAAAGGATAAATGGACACAAATCAGTCATCAGAAATGGTAACACACATAAACCTATAGGACAGGGATCAGTAACCTTTTCAAACCAAAGAGCCAACTACATCAAAATTCAGAACAAGTGGTCAACCAAGAGCCGTAGAAGAATGCCCATTTGTATGACTGAAAATACACAGCTTAATATTATTGATAATTGACACGATGATTAATAATAGCACAAATGAAATATTGTACTCACAACCTTTATTTAATGGGACTTCTGCTGCTGCATCTTTTCACACTTTTCTTTGAAGTTTGCGTCATAACTGGTCAAATTCAGGTTCATGCGTGTGTTCAAGCTACGTGAGTAAATATGCACTTTTAAAATTGACAATTTTTCATTTTAATTTAAAAAGTTGCATGTGTTTTGGGAATAACAAAAGAGACTTATTTGGTTCCATACTGAACCATATTTGGTTCAAGAGCCATAGATTGCAGACCCCTGCTATAGGGGAACATTTTAACCTCTTAGGAAATTCATTAATGGGTTTAAAAGTAGACATTCTTCTACAAAGGAATTTCACCAGCCAACTACACAGAGAGAGTGCAGAATTGACCTTCATATGCAAATTTGACAGTTTCCCGGGGTTTGAACAAAGACATTAACTGGATGTCCCATTATAAAGCCAGCCTTCCTTACATTGAACACCTCATTGACATCAAAAGCTAAGTACGGGACACTTCCAGCCCACTCAATTAGCCTCATTAGCACTGGCACTACAATTGACTGGAACTCTCTCCCACGCCTTCTTTTTCCATTCCAGCTTCCAGCTCATCTGAAGAAATGGGTTTCATAGAATCACAGAGCTGGAAGAGACCTCAGGAGGTCATCAAGTCCAGCCCCCTGCCCAAGGCAGGACCAATCCCAACTAAATCAACCCAGCAAGGGCTTTGTCAAGCTGAGACTTAAACCTCTAGGGATGGAGATTCCACCCCCTCCCTAGGTAACCCATTCCAGTGCTTCACCACCCTCCTAGGGAAATAGTTTTTCCTAATATCCAACCTAGACCTCCCCCACTGCAACTTGAGACCATTGCTCCTTGTTCTGCCATCCGTCACTACCGTGAATACCCTTTCTCCATCCTCTTTGGAACCTCCCTTCAGGAAGTTGAAGGCTGCTATCAAATCCCCCCTCACGCTTCACTTCTGCAGACTAAACAGACCCAACTCCCTCAGCCTCTCCTCGTAGGTCATATGCTCCAGCCCCCTAATCGTTTTGGTTGCCCTCCACTGGACCCTCTCCAATGCATTCACATCCTTTCTATAGTGGGGGGCCCAGAACTGGACACAGTATTCCAGATGTGGCCTCACCAGAGCCAAATAAAGGGGAATAATCACTCCTCTGGATCTGCTGGCAATGCTCCTCCTAATGCACTCTAATATACCATTAGCCTTCTTGGCTACAAGGGCACACTGTTGACTCATACCCAGCTTCTCATCCCCTGGAATCCCCAGGTCCTTTTCTGCAGAACTGCTACTCAGCCATTCAGTCCCCAGCCTGTAACTATGCTTGGGATTCTTCCATCCCAAGTGAAGGACTCTGCACTTGTCCTTGTTGAACCTCAGATTTCTTTTGGCCCAATCCTCTAATCTGTCCAGGTCACTCTGCACCCTATCCCTGCCCTCCAGCGTATCTACCTCTCCCCCAGCTTAGTGTCATCTGCAAACCTGCTGAGGGTCCAATCCATCCCCTCATCCAGGTCATTAATAAAGCTGTTGAACAAAACCAGTCCAAGAACATATCCTTGGGGCACTCCGCTAGAAACTCACCGCCATCTTGACATTGAGCCATTGATCACTACCTGTTGGGCACGAAAGTCTAGCCAGCTTTCTATCCATCTTACAGTCCATTTATCCAATCCATACTCCTTTAGCTTTCTGGCAAGAATATTGTGGGAGACTGTATCAAAAGCTTTGCTAAAGTCAACGTATCTCACATCCACTGACTTTCCCATATCCACAGTTTTGTCCACAAAAGCTCACGGTATTTGTTAGTTTCTAAGGTGCCACAGGACTGCTCGTTGTTTTCAAAGTTACGGACTGATACGGCTGCCCCTCTGGGACTTCGTGGATGCGTAGGGAGGTGTAAATGCAGCATGGGATGAAATGGCAACCCTCACATCAGTACAGTTGAAAAAGAACTGACTACAACTGGAGCTTTTTATCTAAAATATACATCAGGGAAAGTGGTTTCTTCATTTTTAAAATAACTGAACATTAACTGAATATGGTTGTTTTACTCAAAGATGAGTTACTAGAACAAGTCTTGTACATACATGACCTGATGGACGAGAAGACGACAGATTTTCTGACTGCTATCTTTCCTTTCTTAAATCAGAACCAGATCTATTTAGCTAACACAAAATTAAAAGCATGTCCAATTGCTGCTTAATTGAAAAAGTTAACCCAATTCATAGGGTTTAACCTTATTTCTTCTTTCCTGCAGGCTCAATCTGGTTTGCATGGAACGGTAATACCAAAGATCCTAGAATTAAAATGTCAGTTCCATTTGTTACATCCAATTGGCAGGAACACAGAAATTCCAACCTGTTGGTCAGGTTTTCTGCATCTTCAGTCGTGTTGTTCAGAAGTGATAGGTGTTCCCTTGTCTTAGGTGCCTGATAAGCTGTCAGATATATTCAGCCACAGCTAGCTGTGCTAGCTTTCCAGAGGCTCACTTTCTGTGTTTATCACCTCATTCTCACTAGAGCAGGACCACAGCTTTGAACAAAACTGTTAACGGGTGGAGCTAGGAGGCCGACTGCTGCCGTACCCTGGCTCTGAAAAGAGAAAGAGCATTCCTAATCTGGGAATTCCAGATGGAGAAGACGCCTACTGAAGTCCCAGAAAGGTAGGCAGGCACAAGCCACAGTGGATGGTCCCTTCCCTAGCCCTAGAGGGTGGAGTTTCTGGACTCAGGGCTCGAACAATCGTGGGGGGGACAGTGAAAAGCAGATGAAGACGACAAATGAGCAGGCAAAAATTCCTGTTTCACTCTTTGGGAAATGATGGGATTCCCTCAGATTCAGTTTGCCACAGAACGTAAAGGAGGGAAAAGGAAGCTGCTAAACAGCTCAGTGGGCTCTCTGCTGACCGAGGCAGGTACACAGCTTGTAGAGGGCCACAAGAGTCTTCCATGGAGGTCTTACCGCCGAGAGACCTAGAGTTGTGGGATTGGCCTGTTTCAAGTCTCAGAGGGGTAGTTGTGGCACAGTAAAGACTAGCAGATTTATTTGGGCATCAGCTTTCATGGGCAAAGACCCACTTCAGCAGATGCATTTTATTCAGAGACGAGCACATTGGTGTAAGATCTCTCTCAGGCTACACTGCTCTTCTGAGCTAACTCCACTGTCTACACTTGCAATAGGTTGACAAAATGTTTGCCATTCACGGGTGCGTAAAATCTCCCCCCCGCCCCGGAAAAGACAAAAAGTTTTGCCGTGGCAAGTGTCAGCGTGAATGCAAAGCAGAGATTTCTTGTGGGGGCTGGAGGCATTATGTCAACAAAAGTGCTGACTGAACGGCATTTACACATGCCAACTTTTAGCGAGAGGGCTGCATTGACACCGACCAAACGTGGGACTTCTGGAGCTTAGTGCATGAGCCTCTGCTACTTGAGCTAGAAGCCAGCTGGCTCTCAGATAAAGCTGCAGAGCAAAATCATTCTCTCTCTCACCACTCCATGAGAGAGTGAACCACACCCTGTAGGTGTGTGGGTTTCAGACCCAACCTTCACGCTAAACATTGCGTAGTACAGACATAGCCTTCCTTACACTGAGTTGGCCAAATTCAGAGGTAACCTCCAAAAGGTCATTAAGTAGTGAGTCTAAATTAGTGTCCTAACACTAAGGGGACCAGATGAAGGTGCAGGTTAAACTAACCTCTGAATTTGACCCAGGTGCTACATCGCAGGGCTTCTTCAAGGCAATATTGACGCCATTGAGCAATGGTGGTTTGCACTCTCACAGAATAAATGCCCAAGGGAAGTGGACCTCAAAGGAAGGCTCAGAAGATAGTGTTTCGATGTGGTACCCAAACATCCCCACATGAATGGAAAATTCACCTGGTCTAGCCAGTTCACATGAGTCAAGTTGGACAGAAAATACTGTACCATTACCATAGGTTCCTTTGGTAGATACCTACTTCTGCCTGCTTCTGGTAAGGCTTGGAATTACATGGGGTAGCCATTTTGGGGGATTTTTAGAACTTCTGCTTTTGGTCCAAGGCAGAACAAGAGCTGGTGGTCTAGGTTCATTTGCAGCATGAAGGACAAACTCAAGACAGCTCTCATGTGAAACACCATCACTGATCATTATAATCAATGCATGTACACAGTCTCAGCCATGTTCTATTGTAAATATTCAATTCGTTAATCCTAATTAAGTATCATTATCCCAGTTCCACAATCAGAGAGAGGAAAGGACGGGCCCAAGTCAGCAGAAGAATGCATGCAAGGCTAGAAACCAGAAATTCCCGGCTCTCACTCCATTAAATTCATACGCATGATGTGACCTCCCACTTTGGTTTCTCCAGGCATCTTATCAACAAACATAGTTTCCAGACTTTCAGTAACGTTTGTGCTACATGCATTTATCTGGCTGCTAAGACTAGAAACGCCAAGAGGAGGGAATTTAATAAATGAGAAACAAGTCCATTTGTTGCTGGAAAATCCCCACTTTCCCAACAGAATATAAGATTTATAAAAACAAACAAAAATATTAAGAATAGAGACCATCCTTACACTCTGCTAAAAGGCTCTTAAATTATCACAGTTCCATATGTTGCAAGATCATGTGTTCCCTCTGGGACATGCAGTAAAATCCTGGCACAGCTTTTAGCCAAAGGCAATTGCTTATCAAATGCAGAACATGACACCAAAGAAATAACTATTTCCTGGCACAGTAAAAACAAATTCCGTGCCCTCTGCAGTGCTCCATTCCCAGAGAGAGATCCATATACTGCCAGTCACAACGTTTAGGATAACCAGGGTCTGCCATTACAGACTCATAGGACTGGGAGGGACCTCAAGAGCTCTTGTGCAGAGGACTGGACTAGAGTGCCCGGAGCTAGGGAAGGTCTCCTGGACAATCCTAATGCTGAAGATGAAGCGAGCAGAACATATAATTTACTGAGGTGGGGTCCACCAACCTTTTTTATATTAGAACTTCCTCCTGAGTTTTTGCACAGTTCTTATTACAGCATTGTAACAGGGTAGCACTCACCTCCCCACACCCTCTGCCAGTATCCCTTTTAGTCAATCTCTTAGGTCTCTTTCCCCACAGAAAGAGAGTGGTGCCTCCAGGGATTTCCCTCCAGGAGACAGCTCCTTGCCCTAGCTTAGGGATTTACCTCAGTTCATCAGTCTCTTGTTAATCTGTTCCTCACTTGGAGAGAGTGGTGCTTCCAGGGTTTCCCCTCCTGGAGACAGCTGCCTCAGACAGTGACTGAAACGCTGCTCCTGCAGCTTCTTCTTATAGACCTTCCTGGCCCCTGATTGGCTGGTTGCTCTTGTAGCCACTCTAGCTTGCCTTGGAGGACTTCTCTATGGTCCTTTACTGGGACGGGATGGGGCAGGACCACCCCGTCACAGGCACCCTGTGGGCTTGCAATATCCCTGTAAATTAAGAAAATACTCAGGAGTAATACCATGTGATCATCCATATAGAACTGTGATGGGGTGTCTGCCTCTCACTGGCCCTTTAAGGGTTAAAACCCAGCCCTAGGAGAGGGGTGGAGCTATGGGGTCAGCAGATGTGGCAGGAATTAGCCAAGTAGGGCCCAGCTGAGGCCCATATAAATAAAGGTTTCTGGAGGGGTGGTGATAGACTTACTCTTGCTTGGAGCTGGAAGGACTTGGCTGCCAGGGAAGCTGGAGGCTTCCTGACTTAGAGCAGGGCTGGGGAGTTGTGGCCAGGCGAGCCCCCAGGCTGCAGGGCCTGAAGCAAGGTCTGAGACTACTAGGGTTGCAGAGAAGCAGCCAGGGTAGGCAAAGGCAGCAGGTCCACACCCCCTTGCCAATGATGAGTGGCCATGTCAGACTGCAGTTTGCCCCTGAGGTAAGGGGCCAGATGAAGACTGGCAGTGGGTCACTGAGGCAAGGTGGGCAAAGGGAGTTGGGGGTTCCCAGACAGGGACCCCAGAGTGTGGGGCACTGTGGGAGGACAGTACCCAGGTAGGACGATGCCACAGTCTGGGAGGGCCGTGGAGCCTAATACAATGTGGCCCAAAATAACGTAACTTCAGGCGTGACACCAAAGGGGGCACTCAAGGGCTGAAGTGCTAATTCCCGGAGCGCCCAGCAGGAGGCGCCCATGGCGGTGAGGCCCGCTGTGTTACCAGAACCGATCTGCTGTGAATTGAATAGAGCTGTCTTCAGTGGCCACACAGAGATCCCCCAGGGACAGGGCCAAGTTTCTAGGTGGACAATGTTGCCAATATGCCTCCCTGTGCTAGCTAGGCAATCAAAATGAAATCCTTCCCAGCAGACAGCAGATCCTCTAAGCCAGGATTAGGGATCCTTTTTTGGGTTGAGGGCTGCTGCCCCACAGAAAACACCTCCCCCCCGCACTGAGGTTGTCACCAATTGAGAAGCAAAAGGACACTTCTCCATGTCCCCCTCATACACCAGAGCCTAGCGAGGCCCAGGATAGTAGATTTTGTGGGCTACCCTAGGCTCTGGGGTGGGTCAAAAATGCAGGGCTCAGTGTGTAAGAGGGGGATGGTGGGAAGTAGGTTTGGGGTCAGGGAGGGAGGGTGCAGGCTGGGGGTTGGAGAGGTGGGCAGGAGGAGAGGTGCAAGAGTGGGCTGAGAGCGTGGGGGCTGTGTCAGGGCTGGCCTTACCATTTGGCAAACTGAGGTGGCCACCTCAGGTGCCAGACTGTGGGGGAGGGGGGCGCCGCTAGGACCCAGAGCGTAGAAAATTGTGTCTGCTGCTGGTGCATATGTATTCTCTGCTCTAGACGCACAGAGATGGTGGAGTGCCATGCTGGAGGAAGGAGGGCACAAGAGACATAACAGGCAGGCAGGAGAAAAGGGGGCATCATTTGAGCTCCCCGCCTCAGGTGCCAAAATGTTGTGGGCCAGCCCTGGGCTGAGTGATGGGGAGGGACGCTTACCCAGTGCAGCTCCCCGGGTTGTGTGTGGCTCAGTATCCGTGGCTGCTCTCAGGCATCACCCCCTGCTGCTCCTGTTGGCCAGAGTGGCGGGGGGGGGGGGAAACCTCCAAGCAGTGCTTTGCTGCACCAAGCGGGGGCGGAGGGGGGCGAGGAGGGAGCAATTCCTTTGCTGCAGTTTAAGCCCATTGCTTCTTGTCCTATGCTCAGAGGCTAAGGAGAACAATTTTTTCTCCCTCCTCCTTGTAACACCCTTTCAGACACTTGCAAACCACTATCATGCCCCTTCTCAGTCTGCCCTTTTCTAAACAAGCCCAGTTCTTTCAGCCTTCCCTCACAGCTCCTGTTTTCTAGACCTTTCATCATTTTTGTTGCTCTTCTCTGGACCTTCTCCAATTGCTCCACAGCTTTCCTGAAACGTGGTGCCCAGAACTGGACACAGTACTCCAACTGAGGCCTAATCAGCGCAGAGTAAAGCGGAAGAATGACTTGTCGTGTCTTGCTCACAACACTCCCGTGAATGCATCCCAGAATCATGTTTGCTTGTTTTGCAACAGTGTCACACTGTTGACTCATTTAGCTTTTGGTCCACTATGACCCCTAAATCCCTTTCTGCAGGACTCCTTCCTAGACGGTTGCTTCCCATTCTGTATGCGTGAAATGGATTGTTCCTTCCTAAATAGAGCACTTTGCATTTGTCCTTATTAAACTTCAACCTGCTTACCTCAGACCATTTCTCTAGTTTGTCCAAATCATTTGGAATTTTGACCCTATTCTCCACAGCACTTGCAACCCCTTCCAGCTTGGTATCATCTGCAAACTTTGACTCTCTATGCCACTATCTAAATCGTTGATGAAGATATTGAACAGAACCGGCCCCAAAACAGACCCCTCTGGAAGAGTGCTCTTTCAGACTTCTGGCTGAGAAGATAGCGCCAAAAGCCGAAATATGCTATATCGACTTCAGCTCCGCAATCGGCTGTGTAGACATACCCCATTTGCCAAATGGAGGGGGGCAATAGTTACCTGTTTTCAGGCTTTTGGAGGAGAGATGCCGTACAAAGCAGATGTATTAATAAGAGACACATGAATCTCAAATAGTTTGGAGTTTTGATTGATCATCTAATCTATGATCTACGCCAGGCGCCTGATTCTGAAAAGAACCTGGACATCACCAAGAACAGGTGTTCCCACAGAAGGTTTAGGTTATCATCCTGTTTTGAATTGGTCTGGAAACAGTGTGACTAGAACGACAGCCTCCCACTGGTGTTTTAGCACTTCTCCTTCCAGTCCCTGCTGGAACCTGGATGTGGATTGCTGCACAATACTCAAGGGGGAGGTGGGAGTTAACTGACCTCTCTCTAACCCCAGGGAGAGTGCAAGGGGATTTCTTACTCTCCCCATTCGAGTTTGCCCATCCCTAATGAGTCTCTCGGCAATCCATGTCAGTATTTCATAACCGTATTAGAACAAGGAGCCTTCGCCAGGATTCTTGGTGTTCCAGAAAGTTATAGTTCACTCTCCATCCTGTTCGGGACAGAGTCCGTAGGAGCCAAGCTGCCTGGGTGTTCCAAAGAGACAGGGCCAAACTCGGCTTTCCACATTGACACGGCTATAACTCAGAGCACAGTTTGGTCCCGTCGTGCCCTAAAAGGGCAAGCGAAATGGGGCAGAGGGTCCTCTGGGAACCACAGTGACTTGGCTCTTGACTTCAAAGACTCGCCTGCTGGAATATTATAATGTATGAGGAATAGGAGAATGTAGGAGTCGCAGGAGGTGGGGGGCACGGTTGCATCTGAAGTGGTGGCCCACACAGCAGATGAAAGAACTACCCCTCCCAGCAGTTCCTTTTTAGCTGCCATGGTGGGCAGCTTGTTTGAGAGCCAAAGGAGCAGAGTTTTAAATCCCTGTTCCCGACATGGGTGGGTGGAAGAGATTGGCCCAGTTGTAGCTGTCAGCTGCAGAGCCTGAATGTACCACAGTCCATTATGCAGCACAAGGAAAAACTTATGGATGTTCACCCACCACAAAAAATGAGACACGAGAGATGACAAATTTATGTTCTGCTCAGCACTAGGAAGGAATTTGTCTGGACTGCCACTGGGCTCCGGGCTGGAATCCTTACTAGGGTAAAGCTGCCATTAGACACTGCCTGAGTCAGCATCAGAGGGAGACGTAAGTGGTGTGAAAAAGTACAATAGTGCTAGAGTGTCCGGGCTGTTAAAGGACGGACACAAACAGTGTGAACCCTGCATCACCACAGTGCCAGGGCTGAATGGTCAGCAAGTTCCTCCTCTGTCCAGAGATAGGCTAACTTTGCCATTTTGTGGCCCTTGCTTCAGCAAAACTCCCACTGACATCAGTGCAGAGTCTCCTGGGACTGAAATTTTCATACAGATGTAACCGCTACCAAGTGGATTTGAACTTGGGACCTCAGCATAGGAGCCTCTACAGCTTGACCTATAAAACCCAGCTGGCTCTCAGCTTAGGCTGTAGAGCTCCCTTGTTCTTATCTCTCTCTAAGTGGTCTAAGTGCCACTCCATGGGACAGTGACCCACACTAGGCGTGTGGGTTACACAAACACTCGCTGATAACATGTTGGGGGGGCTCAGTTGAACCTTCATAACTGCAATGGCTTTGGTGCCCATCCATACTCAGGCCAGGTCTACCCCAGGGGAGAAAGTTGACCTAAGTTGTGAATAACGTAACCAGAGGCCAACGTGCCTTAGGTCGAATTTCCATAGTGTCCCCACTACTGGAGGTTGAGGGGAGAAACGCTCCTGTCAACTTCCCTTACTCCTCATGGTGGAGTACTGAAGTGGATGGGAGCACCATCAGCAGTTGATTTGGTGGGTTTTTACTAGACATGCTAAAAATCGAACCCCAGGAAATCGATCACTGCGGCGCCAACTGGAGAACATCCCTTAGTATTGCAATCACTTGGGCTGAACTGGGGCATTTTGAACTCTTGCTCCCAGACAGCACCAGCACCCTTGTGAAGTGTTAGGAGTGCTGGAAGGTCTGTGGACACAGAGGATATGTCTACACAGCAATGTTATTTTGGAATAACTGACATTATTCCCAAATAACATCATCTGCGTCTACACATAATCAATTATTTCGACATAATGTTGAGCTGGAGGACTTCTTACTCCAACTCCTATAACCCTCATTATACGAGGAGTAAGGGAAGTCAGAGGAAGAGTGCGCTTTCGGACTTCCTGCTGTGGAGACAGCTCCAAAAGCCGAAATAAGCTATTTCACCTTAAGCTCCGCAATAGACGTAGCTCAAGTTGCATAGCTTATTTAGGCTTTAGACCTGATGTGTAGACGCAGGGGAGGCCCGTGAGCCTAGGCAAACTAGGTAGTTGCCTAGGGCGCCACCGGCCTGGGCGCCTGATGATGATGTCACAGCCATTGATGGCCATGCAGAAGGGGATGCCCATCGCGCCTTCCACCTGGGGCACCAGCTGCCGCAGCTGGCCTTGGGCCACTCCTGTGTAGACGTGCCCAGATTGTTTAGCAAGCGTTTCAGGTCCCCAAGCCGATACCAGCAGTGCTACAATCCCTTCACATCTCTAGCCCCCTAGTACCAGTCCCCTCCCATGTCCTCATCTCCAATGTGGAACCCCACCAGAGAAGAACAGGTGCTGGCTTCCGGCAGCACAGTGACCGTCATGCACATGTGACAATGCCCAGCAGGAGTGTATTTCAGTGCACTGGGCAAGCAAACCCCTCCTCAAGGGGTTGAATTAAAGCCTGGATAAGACATCTCTACTTTGGGAGCCCAGCCAAATCGAAGCAAGACTCCAGCTCTTGCATGGGACTTGCATTGCATCTGGATTTTCTTTTTATTGGTGCAACCATCTTTGGAGAGGTCAGCCTAGCTCTGTTCCCATGGAAGTTAGCAAGAGCTTTACTGTTGACCACAATGGGAGGGAGTTATGATACCACCAAGTGCTTCCCAGCCATGAAAAAAAAAAATTAAAATTAACTGCAGTTAAAGCTCAATTAACTGGCATGTTTTAATCTCTCCCCATACAAAGCTTCAGTCTGGTAACCGGGACTAGTATTCTGCCCAGGACGTTATGCAAGCACTCATTCTGCACTCTGCTTTCGTGTGAAAGAGGCAGAAGACAAGGAAGAAAGCTGAATTCTGGGATTTAAAAAAAGAAGCAGCTTGCAGGTGTGTCATAGGGAACGTCTACACTACAGTGTTATTTCGGGATACTTCCGGTATCCCAAAATAGCTATTCCGCATCTTGACAGCACGCCAGTTAGTTCGAAATATCTTTCGAACTAACAGGCATGCTGCTCCGATGTCCCTGTAAACCTCGTTCCACGAGGATTAAGGGACCTTTTGGAATAGCACTTTATTTCAAAATTTGGTGCTGGGTAGACAGCTTATTTTGTAATTTGGTGCTATTTCAAAATACATGCAAGTTGCATAGCTCAAAGGGTGTGTCTAGGCTACAGGGTTTTTTTGAAGAAAGTAGCCTTTTTTCAAAAAACCTTTACCTGCGTCTAGACTGCAGCTGCGTTCTTTCAAAAGTAAATTGAAAGAATGCAGTAGTTTTTTCCAATCGTGGTAAACCTCATTTTACGAGGAATAACGCCTTTTTTTGAAAGTACTCTTTCGAAAAAAGGTGCTATTGAATGCAAACTGTGCTTTTTCGAAAGAGAGCATCTAGACTCTTTTGAAAAAGCGGCTCGCTTTTTCAAAAAATCTGCTTGTAGTCTAGACGCTCTCTTTCGAAAGAGGCTTGTAGTCTAGACATAGCCACAAATTGAGTAGCTTATTTTGAGCTAATGGTGCAGCATAGACGCACCCATGAGGTCATTACATATTCAACCCTATGCCCTACACCTACAACAAGAGTGTGCCGCAAGTAGCCCACTGACCATGCATTTCGGGAATGATAAAAGAGCCATATTTGGTTCCATACCGAACCATATCTAGCTTGAGAGCCATAGGTTGCAGACCCCTTGTGACGGACCAGGCTGGGTCTGGGCACAGCTGAGGGCTGTCCTCTCAGGGCAAATTGTTCAAAACTTGGGATTCCTTACAGCCCCAGTCCGGAGACCTTCCAGACAGGTCACAAACCAGTCACACCGAACGCTTCAGCTGCCAATCTGGCCAGCCAGAAGTCTCATGAGCAAAACCCCTCAGACACCCCAGCTCTTTCTGTGCCCCAATCAGCCCCGGGCCTAACACACAAGTGAGGGGTTATAGAACCCAATCTCACCTACCCCAAACAGGTTCTTCCAGTCCCAAGCAACCAGCCACAGATCCCAGTCAATTTACACTATGGATCTTACCCCCAAGATCACACTGTAGATTCTAAAGGATTGGCTCAATCTAAAGCAGTGGTTCCCAAACTTTTCGGCATCATGCCCCCTTTTTGATTTTTGAGAAAGCCTCATGTCCCCCCCTCCCAAATAGCAGCAAAACCTGTTGACTGGGGCCAAAAAACAAAAATAGCAGCACAACTTGTGGGGGAGGAGAAATTGATAGGGGGGCTGTGTTGCCTTGTGCCCCCCCTGGAATTTCTTCACGCCCCCCAGTTTGGGAACCCACGATCTAAAGGTTTATTACTAAAAGAAAGAGAAGCATGAGAGTAAGGTTGTTAAAGAAAATACATTTCGTGCATCGAATCCCGCAGTTCTCACTACAGGCTCTCAGCAGAGATGTTATAAACTGCTATCTTATAAGTCTCTGGTGTACATCCTATGTCAGGATGGATCCACAGTTCTTTCCAGCTCGTTGTTCCCTGCAAGTCTGCATCTGGGATCAAGAGCTAAACTGAAGACAAGACGGAGGGTGACACATGGCATTTATATACCTCTCCTGGCATCCTCCTGGCCAGAGCAGGTCACATGGTTGAGCAACCTCTCTCTGTTTCACATGCTGGCAGCCATTATGCCCTGGCTGGTTTGCAGGTATCAGTCACATTCCTCAGGTGTGTATTGGCACCTAGAGATTCATTGTCTCCTTGCTAATTAGCACAGCCACTCGCTGAACATTCTTTGCCTATTGCTCTGTCTGAAAGAATTTTCCAGTATCAACACAGAGTATATATTTATAACTCCCATACAGAAATTATACAGTACATGAATGGCATATACAGAATCAGTAAAACATAAGCTTTCATGTGACACCTCACAGGGCCCCCTTTGTACCGACTTTTGGGGCAACCCCCTCTCCCATGGGGCAGCAGTGATTTGGCTTCTCACTTTAAAATCCAGTAACGTGACACCCCCAACGCAAAACTGATGCAGGAAGTGATGCCAGTAACATCACTGAGGGCATCATAGTCCTCCCCATGTTTTGGCTCTGTGTTATTACACGTTCTAATCCAGTATTAGAAACCACAGTGCAGAACTGGATAAGTGTATGAAAACCAAATTCGCCTAAAATAGGCTTCCACATTGCAAAGTCTGTCATAGCGACAACCATGTCCTTGCACTGTTTTACAACCCCAAGGTAGAACTTGGTAAGAACCACAGCCAATTGGATCTGCTTTTGCAGCATGATCCCTATGTGTGTCATATGATTTTGTGCAGAGCTAAAGAAAATAATAAATCTATCCATGCCAGCTCTGGCAACTCTCTGAAATCCAGTTACTACTGAGTTAATATAGGGATTCTCATCTCCCGTAATGTAGGCATCTTGGCCTTTAGCCATGAACACATAATGGTGGTGTGCCTCAGTTTCCCCTCTCACATAGCACATTATGGCTGGATTCACCTTTGATCTTGGAACCTCTTACAGGACAGTTACAGGCATTAACCATGAAATATCAACATCACAAGGTCCTTTAACATACAGTCTGCCAATTGGTACATTTCTTGACAAGTTACATGGTATTTCCACAAGATCATGCACACTGTACATCTTTACAGTTCTCAGTAACAATAGTATATTGGTTACAAAAGTTAACATGAGTAATAGGAACAAATCCATATCCAGTGTACATTGACAGTACTTTCTCTCATGCCACATCTTTGGCTCCACATTATTATAGTTTTGACGCTTCAGGTGTAAACTGCAATTTTCCTTTGGCTAAGCAAGTTCTCTCCATCCCCCTTGTCCTGTGGGCTCAAAACTTGTCTTAGCAGAGACAAGGGGCTGGCTGGGTGTGTCTCCCTTGCTCACAATGGCCATGGAATTCTCTCGCACCCCCAATCAGTAGGGTAACAACAATAAGCTGTAGACTCACAAGTCTCTCGTCCTTCCACCTCTAACCTGTTTCCACATGGAACCCAATATCAAATTCCCTGATCCAGTAGCCTCCCCAGGAATTGAAATGGGGGGGGGTTGAATTTACAGGGGGGGTGTCAGGGCCGATGTGGGGTGAGACCGTGAGGGTGAAGGTGGGCTGTATGGCACCATAGTACAGAAAACTGGGGGGGGGGGGGTGTTGGGGAAATTCGGGGGGGTGTAGGGAAATCCCTGCCCCGATTGATTACAGGTGTCCACAGTGTCCAGAGATGGGAGCTTAACTGCCATCTCCTGCATTCTAAAGAGATGAACCACACAGCTGTTCTGCCCTGCAAACTTAGCTACATGGTCCTTCCTATGAATCTGACACACACACACTGTCCACTCTTATCATTAACCTGGAAACATTCCTGTCCCAATCACGCTGACTTCCCAGCAAGCTGGTCAAATACAGTCACTTGGTTATCAGACTGCTCCAATTGTCTGGAGCATTAACACCTGCGTGTCTTAATGACAGAAGTGGCACAGAGATTCTCTTATGCAGACCTGGCTGAATTATCTGCAACCCACTCAATTCCAAAGAACCACAGAACCAAATTGATGTCCGGGGAAAACCTCCCTCTCATAGAGCACAATCATCCTTGCAAATGAACTGTAGAGGTGAAAAGGGGATTTCCTCTAGGGTCATCCTTGGAGTTTATGGGGCCCTATGCCGTGCTATTACACTGGTGCCCCTATGTCTGATGGAAGCCGGGGGGGGGGCTGACAATTTTTTAGAGATGTGATTTTATAATCTTCAGCATTACACTACTGAACTATTTTTAAAGCAATTTTTAAACTAAGGCCCTGTCAATTAACACAGTAAGTTCACAGACTGACAGCATATACCTGGGGTTGGCAGATTCTTGTTAACTGGATTCATTACCACTTGAGTGGCTTGTTCACAGGTGCAGTGTCTGCTAAGATGTCTGGCAGGTTTTTTTCCCACTTTTAAATTAACTAGATCCACTTCAGAGGAAGCAGAGCTACAAAGCAAGGATAGGTAGAAGCTGGTGGGTAGACATTAAGACCCAGCGGTGCCCCCCAATTGTTGGATGCCCAACACAGCTGTGTATTCTGATTATGAGTAAGGATGGCCCTGACTTCCATTTAGAACAATGATTTGCAAGTATCTCAAGGAATGGAACTGGCTGGAGACTTCAGATGAATATTTAAAAAGTGTTTCTTCAAAGGCCCTGCTCACATTCCCTTTGGGCTTGTTGGATTACCCTCAGGAAGCAAGTTTCCTGGCAGGACGATTCACGCAAACAGCCAATCTTAAGTCAGTGAAATACACAAACACTGGCAGGCAGAAAAAAATAAACCCAATTTGAATTTCCAAGTGACCACATTAGAAATCTGACCTTAAGAGTTACACTCACCCAATCAACAAACAAAAAGAATACCAGGTGATCTCTGTAGCCAGTCAAAAAAGTTAATCAGATACAGAGTGACCTGCTCAGACAGGCTACAGGTTGAGAATACGTATTTGCAGAAGAAGTTTTTCCATTTTGTCCACAAGAGGCGGCGGCAATCTTCATTGAATGAATTAGTTGTTTCAAATCATTATGCCAACTCCAAATCCTCACCTGGAAGAAATCAGCATCTCTCTATTAACTGAAGAACTTCCTGACGTCTGGGTTGTCGTCATCTGAGCAACACTGATGGGGGCAAACAGGCCCCACACTTAAGGGCTGGGAGTAGCCCAGGCCCTGCTGGCTGAAAGAGCCCCGCCCCTCCAGCCCTGCTGGGCATGCACCCAGCAGAGCCAGCATATAAAAGCAGAGGGAACCCGGCAGGAGGGGAGGCAGCTGGAGGGTAGAAGGGCCCAGGCGGCAACCCCGGTGTTCCTGCAGCAGCTGAGGCCAGAGCGAGGGCCAGCATTGGACTCCGGGAGTGAAGCCAGCAGCCAACCCTGCCTGAGGGACCGGACCACCTACACCGCCAGCCCCGGCCCCGGCTAGGACTGCTGCCGAAGCAGACAGACGAGAGGGGTGCCAGGGTGGTAGGAAGCAGCCCAGGGCAAGGGATTGCAACCACGGCTTGGTGTGTATCGGCTGGATTCCCCACCGAGCAGGCAGGAGCAAGCGTTCCTGCCTAAAGGGCCTTGGGCTGGGACCCAGTGGAGAGGGAGGGCCTGGGTCCCCCTACCACCGCTTTCCACACCCTGGGGAATCGCCCTGGCCGGGAGGCTTTTCCCAGAGCTACACCTCAAGCACCATATTTGCCCTGATAGAGGGGCCTGGACTTTATTTTGGGACTACTGGTGCTGTATTTACCCTGATAGAGAAGCATAGACTTTCTGTTGATATTGTTAATGCCGTGTATGCCCTGATCTAGGGACCCGAGCAGGCAATGAGACTCGAGGGGTGCACCCCACGCTGTGGGCGTGCCCCTTGCCAAACACCAGTTTACACCAGATAATCTGGCCCAGTGGTACTTCCAATGGAAGACAGTAGCTTGAGGGATGTCTTGGAGCGTGCACACAGAGCCCAGAGCAACCTCAAGAGCATATGGTTCTTGGGTCATTTTCCCTGGAACAGCTGAGCCAGAAGTAGCAGCTAGAAGAGTAGTCTTCAGGGGAGAGCTTTCATTTTAGAAAGAGACACCCTTCCTGATAATAGATTCCAGTTCCCTCTTCTCCACTAACATCTGGTGCATATTTATAGGTAGCTGATTTTTGCCAGAGTGATGATTCCACATGTAGTACCGTACTGTTGCTTTACAACCGCTCAAACTTGCTGCCCATATGTACAGTGTGAGCTCCGGACCCTTTCTAGCTGTTGATGGGCAACAAGGTGCAGCACCTTAGAAAGTCCTCAGCCATAAGCAGCTAAGACAATACAAGGGCATGTGAGGAAAAGAGGAATGTAGAACTCAGTCAACGTTGTAATGGCAGCTATAGGAAACCAACGGAAAGCTATCCAGTTTGTATAAGATCTTTATGGAGCCCTGTGTCAATCCATCATGTTTTTGTATTAAGCCCAGATGTAGATCATCTTCTCATCAAAAGAAGAGTGGCTGTGGTTGTTACAGTTGGCCAGCTGGTTTTAAACTCTTTTTTTCCCTACAGTGTAATATATCCGCTGCCCATTGGAGCGCATGTCCCGCAGAATAAGTTTGCAATTTGTAACCAGCACGCAATATGCTTCAGCTATAATTTCACAAATCATCCTGGAGCCTCTGTTTAATAATAAATCTTCTGACCCGTCAGCATTACAAGGGACAAAGGAAGGACTGAAAGCGGAGTTTGACTATAGAAAGCAAAGTAGATTAAAAGGCTTTTGTGAAATCCACAAGGGGTCACTGTCTTGGCAGAAATAATCCTCTAAAATTGACTTAAAATGTATAAGTGATCTTATCTCCACTGCTTTTTTAAGAATGCCTATGGTAAGGGTGGGCCCCTCTAAGGGTGCTTGGATTTTGCAGGGTCAAGTGTACTTCTTGCAAAAGACAAAAAGATAAAAAAAATCTAAAACCAGAAGGCAACAGGCCAATCAGTTTTATTGGAACACAAACCCCCAACCTCTGTGTTAAGAGGCGCCTTGTGGAAGTTACTCATTATAGAAAATGTAACAAATTAAATCAGAAAGTCGAAGTGAGACATCGGTCAAAGTACAGTACAAGTTTCTATGTGACAGATTCCCAGCTAGGAAGAAAGCAGGCTCGGGAGAATGAGCACTCTCCCTCAGAAGTGCGCACGTTTAGAAAATGTATGGCATACTTGTCAGGTTTTATTATTTGCATAACAGTGCCCAGAGAGAGGACCCCACAAGAATCGAGCCCCAATGCTCTCAGTACTTGTACACACCCGTAGCAAGCTAGTCCATCCCAAAGCTTACAATGCCAATACACATGGGGGAGGGGAATGAATAAGAAGAAGGTCTTATCTAAGGCCCTGTCTTCACTAAACGGAAGATGGATGCTGCTGCAATCGATCTTCTGGAGTTTGATTTAGCAAGTCTAGTTAAGACTTACTAAATCAAACTCAGAAGGCCCACCCATCAGCAGTTAGTATTCCTGCTTCTGTGAGGAGTAAGGGAGGCCAATGGCAGCATTTGCTCTTCTCAGCCTCCCGCTGTGGGGATGGTGGGGAAAACTCGAATCAAGGTACATCGACTTCAGCTACGTAATTAACGTAGCTAGAGTTGAGTATCTTGATACGCTCTTCTCTTTAGTGTAGACCCAGCCTAAGGTGTTACAGCAAATCACGGCAGAGTTTGAAACAGACTCCGTGTCTCTTAATTTCCAGTGTTGTGCTACTCCATGCCTCTCTCAAAAATAAAATAGATTGACCTTCCCCCCCCCCTCCCCCTTACCACCTTTTCAGTATTGTAAAATATCTCCTCTATGATTTTATAGAAAAAGCAGCACTTTATGTAAGTCTATCTCCCTCTACATCCACTCTGGCAATAGGTCCTAGTTCAAAGTCACAATCTTCTCCTTCCATTACATCTGCAGGCTTAGCCACTGGCTTGTCATTCAGTAGTAAATCCAAGTACTGCCTCCACATATTTAACGGCTGGTATGTCGTCTTTGTCAGGATAGCACCTTGAACTGGTGTGTTGGTATTTGTTTTTCCCTCCTGACAGTCTGCTGAGGTTCAGTTTCTTCTTGTCATATTGCTCTGCAGCAATTTTTAACTCCATTCGCACAGCTTGCATCTCCCCGCCACGCTGACTCAGACCATGCCGAATAGGAAGTTTGCTTGAGGAAGGATTCCAGGACCAAGGGAAGCACACACCAGTTCCATTCTAGCATTGATCATAGAAGTAAGTGTAGAACACTAGACCTGGAAGGGGCCGCGACTGACCATCAAGTCTAATCCCCTGCCCTCATGGCAGGACAAAGCACCCTCTAGATCCGTGGTGTCCAACCAGTTCTGAAGCAGTGGCTACTGCTATAGCGAACTAGCCACATTCAACTGGCCAAATAGCCACATGTGGCTAGTGGGTTAGACACCACAGATCTAGACCATTCCTGACAGGTGTGTGTCTAACCTGCTCTTAAAAATCTCCAGTGATGGAGATTCCACCACCTCCCGAGGCAATTTATTCCAGTGTTTAACCACCCTGACAGCTAGGAAGTTTTTCCTAATGTCCAACTTAAACCTCCCTTGCTGCAATTTACACCCCTTGCTTTTTGGCTGATCCTTAGAGGTTAAGGAGAATTTTTTTTTCCTCCCTCCTCCTTGTGTAGCCCAAGGTCCAGCGTGTATCAACTGCAGCCCTCAGAATTACAAGTTGTGGACTACAAATTGCAGCATGTTGGGAGAACTTCCTGGTTCCTGCTAGGATGTGCCCTCTGCTCCCAGCAGGGTGTCAGCAGGGACGGTGCCAGAAGCAGCTTACAGGCTGCATGCTGACAGAGGGGGCTGTTGAACTGTGATCCTGTTTTATGTTTTTTACAGAAAAAAGCCTGTTCCTGGTGATTTGTCTGAGTGGGTCTGGTCTGAGGTGTGTGCACATGTGCGTGTGCGTACACACACACACACGCACCCCCCCCCCCTGCATAGCACACCAAGCAGCCTCAGGCCTAGCCTCCCCTAAGCAGTCACAAGGCTTCCCCTATGCTGAATAACCTCACACTGGGCTAGCCAACAGGAGGGGATACACTTGTTAACACCCTTTTTGACGGGAGCATACATTTATCATCTCATGTCTCGTTTGCTGCGGGTAAGCCTGTATGATTTTGCACATTCCACCTTTGGCTAAAGCTTGCTCTGTCTAATGGGCGGTGAGAAATTCACACCCTGCAAGTGACAGCCATAACTACTGGACAAATCTCTTCCACCCACGTTGGGAATAGGGATTAAAACGCTGCTTCTTCAGCTCCGACATTTCAGCTAAGAAATAATGCCCTTGTAGCTGGCCGGAGGGGTAATGCTTTCATCTGCCTTTATGCCCCAGATCAGGGGATCTCAAACTTGGTGATACCACAACCCCCTAAAATGCTAAATGAATGTGTGACCCCCCACTGCCCTGGATCGCTTCCTCCCCCTTTCTCACCAGACTCCTTCCCTCCTGGGGTTCCATCAAGGCATTTGCGGTCCTCAACACCCTTCCCCCTGTAGGTTCCTCCCCCCCCATCTCTTTCCCGCTCCGTGTCTCTTTGGCACACGCGCTCTCTCTCTCTCCTCCCCCCCCCCACCCCCATGTCTCCTCTGCCTCCTCCTCTGACCCCCACTTGCCTTATTTACCGCCGGGTCCTCTGCCCCAACCCAATCCCCCAGCCCGCTGCCTGAGGGACCCCGCCCTTTCCCAACTGGGGAAGCATTCGGTCACCCAGCAACCGTGCCCTGGCCGGCCCCTTGCACGTCTGCTCCTGCGCCAGCCTCACTCTCCCGCCGCCTTGCCTCCTCCTGCAGCTGAGCCGCGCTCCTGGAGTCCCACGGCCCAGGCCACGTGGCTGCCTTCCGCCGCCCTTCACAGCCCGGGGGAGAGGGGTCACAAGTGAAAAAATGAATCCAGCTGCGACCCTTCCCCCAAGTTGCTGTGAAACACTGCCCTAGATACAACAGCCCTTACATACTGCAGACTAGTACGTTACTGTATTCCATCAGGTGAGTCTTTGAATCTAGGGCTAACTCTGTCTGGCTCCCAGGGGACCCCATTTTAGGACAACAACGGGGCTAAACGGTGCTCTGTGTTGTAGCAGTGTAAATGTGGAGAGCATAGTTTGGCCTCATTTCTTTGGAACCCCCATTCAGGTTGGCTCCTAGGGATGATGGTCTGAAGACCTTCACCACCATTGGATCGGGGGTACCACAAAGTTTTCAATAACTTCATTCACCAGGAGAAGAGCACGCTGTGGCTCCCAAATTAACCCCCCATTTATGTCCCAGGGAGGATGTTTCAGGATGCAACTCAGCAAATAGCAGCACACTCAGTCACCTACAGCTCTACCATGGCGACATAGTTACCGCACAGCTCCCCACGTTGCTGAGCCTCGCTCTTGGAGCGTTCACAAGATAAGCAACTTTTCTAGGCAGGAGTAGACTGGGAACTGCATTTGAAAAGTTGCAGTGTGGGAGGTCTAGGGTGGATATTAAGAAAAACTATTCCAGTAGGAGGGTGGGGAAGCACTGGGATGGGTTCCCTAGGGAGGTGGCGGAATCTCCATCCCTAGAGGTTTTTAAGTCCTGGCTTGACAAAGCCCTGGCAAGGATGATTTAGTTGGGGTTGGTCCTGCTTTGGGGTGGGGGTTGGATTCCTGAGGTCTCTTCCCACCGTAGGGCTGTGTCTACATTGCATGTTTCTTGCGCAAAAACAGTTGTTCTTGTGCAAAACCTTGCTGGCTGTCCACACTGCATGCGCGTTCTTGCGCAAGTAAATTTACAGTATAGTGTCAGAAAACAGGGCTTCTTCCGGAAGAGTTATTCCTCTCCCCACGAGGAATAAGCCCTCTTGCACAAGAGCTCTTCCACAAGAGGGCAGTGTAGACAGGCAACATGAATTTCTTGCGCAAGAAGCCCCTATGCTTAAAATGGCTAAGAGAGTGTCCACACTGCCATGGATGCTCTTGAGCAAAAGCACATGGCAGTGTGGACGCGCTCTTGTGGAAGATTTTTTGCACAAGAACTCTTCCGCAAAGCAGTTCTTTCACAAGAAGCCTGCAGTGTAGATGTAGCCTAGGAGCCTACGCAAAGAAAGTACTGACCTACCAATGACAGTCCTGGATCACCTGCAGGTGACAGCCATCTTGCTGAAAAAGAGGCACCTCTGCAAGGCACTGGTGTTAGCAGGTTAGGAACCCTGAGGGGGGAGATGCAGAAGCATTAGCCCATCTGCTGAAGAAACCTACATCTATATCTTGCTAAACGTATTGTTGAATACACTTGGGATTAATGCAGCGTGAAAGCACAAGGATGACAGATTTCATACACTGCACTCCCATGCTACCCATCAAAAACCAAAAGAGGTTGTTTGTATGCCAACCAGCTACCATTACAACAGAATCAGCTATGGAACCATCATTAAGTGCTTTAGGTCTGGTCCTAAATTCCTTATTTAAGCAAAATTCTCACAGAAGTCAGTGGGAATTTTTTTTAAAAATATGGTCTTTATTGTTAAATGCATTCCAGTGCAGGGGAGGACTTCTGCTTGGTAGATTTCCATTCAGTCCACCTTCAAATCATGTAGGTAAAGTATAGCAGTCCATGAATGTGTATGTGTGTGTTACAGGCACACACTGTGAATATAACCTAATAACCGTCGACAATTCTGTTTGGAATGTACATTTACCTCCATGGTTATTTGTTTACCTTTACACTGGCGTTTTAAATGCTTCAGGCAAAAAGTAATGGGGCCAAAACACAAGCGATGTTATTTGGGATGGTTTATTTTCCTGCATCGGTCACCACTTTGATCTGGATCCGGAGACAAAACCTCAGCACCGCAGTGGATGTGAGGCTCAATCCCATTGACTTCACTGTGAGTATTCATCCGCAGCAAGCTATGAGCAAGTGTGCATCATTGTGGAATTGGGATATATGGCACAAACTGCAGGGGAAACAGCCTGAGCATACAAGCTTTCACGCAGGGATTAAAAACAGCTTTATAATAGGAAAATGTGACAGAACTACAAAAATTGGACTTGGGGTAGGTAAAATACCTGTTAAGTGGACTGCGTCCATTGAAAAGAAAACTAATGTGCATTTTGACATAGCTGATCAATTATCTTTGCCCTCCTTGTAATCTGTGAGCTTTACTTCAAAGACAGGGGAAACCATAAAAGAGCTAGCTGCTAACCACGTTATGATAAATTTCTCTCTGGGAGGCATGCGCCATGTGGTAATTCCAGAAGACAGAAGGACAAAGAGACCAGTCTACCTTGCATCTTAACACTGTAGAGTAGGTCAAAAAAATTAAATGGAATAGTTCTGTACTGAAAAATGCCGTTTTGTCACAATCAAAACATTTCAGAGGAGCATGCAGACTTCGATACAATCGGAGGGAAAAATTTCACAAACATTTGAATCAAAATTGAATATTGCATCCCAGCTTTCTCATTTTGTTTGGACTTAACTTCAACTTCATACTAAATATTTCATATTAAAAGTTTTAACATTAAAGAGAAACATGCCAATATTAAAATGAAACATTCTGGTAAAAATCATTTGGACGTTTCCAAAACAAAATATTTCAGAATTTTGTCATTTCCTCTTTAAAATGTATTTAAAAAATGGATTCTCTCATGGGACAGAAATTTCCATTTCTCCCTCGCAGCTGTATAACCTTTATTTGCGCGTTACATTGGTAGTGTCAGCTTACAGAGTTTTACCATCCATGAGAAACTCTTCATCACCAACTTTGATTTTCTCCTTTCAAGAGTGAGATTCTAATAATAATCCAGTGGGACTTGACTAACTTGGAGAAGCGAGGGGCTGGTGTGGATGCCTGAAAAGCAAGGGCATGCAAAGTGAAGTGCATGCTGATTGCACATAACATTGGATGAGGAGGGAGTGCATGGCTCTCACTGGCAATCAAGTACACAACTGCAGTGAGGAAAACTACCCTATCCCAGAAGACTGCCTTGGTTCCAACAGTCTTGAGACCCACTGGGATGGAGGAGGGCCACTCTGGTGGCCCATTCACTAGCCAAGGTTGCCCATTGCTGAGATTCTATCACATTCCTTGATTTTTTTTTTTAACTTCATTGAAAAGTAGAAGATAAAGATTTTGGAGAAGGGCCTGAAATAAATGAGGGATAATCACAGATTATTTCATAGAATCATAGAACCATAGAGCTGAAAGAGACCTCAGGAGATCATCAAGTCCAGCCCCCTGCTCTAGGCAGGACCAATCCCAACTAGATCAACCCAGTCAGGGCTTTGTCAAGCCGAGATTTAAACACCTGTAGGGATGGAGACTCCACTACTTCCCTAGGTAACCCATTCCAGTGTTTCACCACTCTCCTAGTGAAATAGTTTTTCCTAATATCCAACCTGGACCTTTCCCACCACAACTAAAGACCATTGCTCCTTGTTCTGCCATCCATCACTACTGAGAACAGCCTTTCTCCATCCTCTTTGGAACCTCCCTTCAGGAAGTTGAAGGCTGCTATCAAATCCCCCCTCACTCTTCGCTTCTGCAGACTAAACAGACCCAACTCCCTCAGCCTCTCCTCATAAATCATATGCTCCAGCCCCCTAATCATTTTGGTTGCCCTCTGCTGGACCCTCTCCAATGCCTCCACATCCTTTTTGTAGTGGGGGGCCCAGAACTGGACACAATACTCCAGATGTGGCCTCACCAGAGCCGAATAAAGGGGAATAATCACTTCTCTGGATCTGCTGGCAATGCTCCTCTTAATGCAACCTAATATGCCATTAGCCTTCTTGGCTACAAGGGCACCCTGTTGACTCATATCCAGCTTCTCATCCACTGTAACCCCCAGGTCCTTTTCTGCAGAACTGCTACTTAGCTGGTTGGTCCCCAGCTTGTAACAGTGCTTGGGATTCTTCCGTCCCAAGTGCAGGACTCTGCACTTGTCCTTGTTGAACCTCATCAGACTTCTTGTGGCCCAATCCTCCAATTTGTCTAAGTCACTCTGGACTCTATCCCTGCCCTCCAGCGTATCTACCTCTCCCCCTAGCTTAGTGTCATCTGCAAACTTGCTGAGGGTGCAATCCATCCCCTCATCCAGGTCATTAATAAAGATATTGAACAAAACGGGTCCTAGAACTGAACCTTGGGGCACTCCGCTAGAAACCAACCGCCGTCCTGACATCGAGCCGTTGATCACTACCCGCTGGGCCCGGCCTTTTAGCCAGCTTTCTATCCATCTTACCATCCATTTATCCAATCCACATTCCCTTAACTTGCTGGCAAGAATATTGTGGGAGACCATATCAAAAGCCTTGCTAAAGTCAAGTTATATCACATCCACTGACTTTCCCCATGTCCACAGAGCCAGTTACCTCATCATAGAAGCTAATCAGATTGGTCAGGCACGACTTGCCCTTTGTGAATCCATGCTGACTATTCCTAATCACTTTCCTCTCCTCCAAGTGCCTCAAAATGGATTCCTTAAGGATCCCTTCCATGATTTTTCCAAGAACCGAGGTAAGACTGACCGGCCTATAATTCCCTGGATCGTCCTTCTTGCCTTTTTTGAAGATGGGCACTACATTTGCCTTTTTCCAATCATCCGGGATCTCTCCCGATCTCCACGACTTTTCAAAGATAATGGCCAAAGGCTCCTCCATGACATTTGCCAACTCCCTCAGTACCCTCGGATGCATTAAGTCCAGACCCATGGATTTGTGTACATTTAGCTTTTCTAAATAGTTCCTAACCTGTTCTTTACCCACTAAGGGCTGTCAATCTTCATCCCATCTTGCGTCACTTAGCACATTAGTCCAGGAGTCCACCTTGTCCGTGAAGACAGAGGCAAAGAAAGCATTGAGTACTTCAGCTTTCCCCACATCATCTGTCACTAGGTTACCTCCTTCATGCAGTAGGGGCCGCACACCCTCTCTGATCACCTTCTTCTTGTTAACATGCCTGTAGAAACCTTTCTTGTTATCCTTCACATCCTTAGCCAGTCGCAATTCCATTTGCGCTTTCGCCTTCCTGATAACCCCCCGGCATTCTCGAGCTATACATTTAAACCCCTCCCTGGTCATTTGTCCAAGTTTCCACTTTTTGTAAGCTCCCTTTTTGTGCTTAAATTCACCAAGGATTTCCCCCGTAAGCCAACCTGGTCTCCTATCATATTTGCTGCTCTTGCTACGCGTTGGAATGGTTTCTTTCTGTGCCTTCAATAAGGCTGCTTTAAAATACTGCCAGCTGTCCTGGACTCCTTTCCCCTTCATGTTAGCATCCCAGGGGATTCTGCCCATCAGGCCACTGAGGGAGTCAAAGTCTGCTTTTCTGAAGTCCAAGGTGTGTATTTTCCTACTCTCCTCTCTTCCTTTGGTCAGTATCATGAAATCTACCATCTCATGATCACTGCTTCCCAGGTTGTCACCCACCTCTACTTCCCCTATTAGTTCCTCCCTGTCTGTGAGCAGAAGGTCAAGCTGCGCATGGCCCCTGGTCGGATCCTTCAGCATTTGTACAAGAAGTTATCCCCAACATTCTCCAAAAACTTCCTGGATTGCCTGTGTACTGCCGTATTGGTTTCCCAACAGATGTCAGGGTGATTAAAGTCCCCTACAAGAACCAGGGGCCGTGCGATCTGGAAGCTTCTCTCAGTTGTCCGAAGAAAGCCTCATCTACGTCATCCACCTGATTCGGTGGCCTGTAGCAGACAGCAACCACAACATCACTGCTGTTGTTTGCACCTCTAAACTTAACCCATAGACTCTCAACAGGTTTTTCTCCCTCCATATACCGGAGTTCAGAACAATCATAGTGCTCTCTTACGTACAGTGCAACTCTCCTCCTTTTCTCTCCTGCCTGTTCTTCCTGAACAATCTATACCCTTCCATGACAGCGCTCCAGTCATGCGAGTCATCCCACCAAGTCTCTGTTATCCCAATTAAATCCTATTTCTTGGACTGGGCCAGGGCCTCCAGTTCTTCCTGTTGGTTGCCCAGGCTTCTCGCATTAGTGTACAAACATCTCAGATAACCAGTTGATCGCCCCATCTTCTCCATTTGAATCAGGGGTCCTCCTTTCTTGCTTGTTCCTCTTTGGATTCCTTCCCAGTAACCGACTTTCCCACTCCCCTCAGGGTGTTGGTCACCGTCCCCCGACGAACCTAGTTTAAAGCCTCCTCACTAGGTTTGCCAGCCTGCCCGCGAAGATGCTCCTCCCTCTCTTCCTTAGGTGGATCCCATCTCTTCCTAACAATCCTTGTGCCCGGAACAGAGTCCCATGGTCGAAGAAACCAAAGCCCTCTCTGCGACACCACCTGAGCAACCACGCATTTACTTCCTCAATTCGACGATCCCTGCCCAGTCCTTTCCCTTCAACAGGGAGGATGGACGAGAACACCACTTGCGCTCCGAATTCTTGGGTCCTTCTTCCCAGCACTACATAATCCGCAATAACCCGCTCAAGGCCATTCTTGGCCATATCGTTAGTTCCCACGTGGAGAAGCAGGAAGGGGTAGCGATCCGAAGGTTTGATCAGCTTGGTAAGCCTCTCAGTCACATGCTGAATTCGAGCTCCCGGTAAGCAGCACACCTCTCGAGATTCCAGGTCCGGATGGCAGATGGATGGCTCAGTCCCTCTTAGGAGGGAGTCCCCGACCACCACCACCCGTCGAGTAGGATTGCTTGTGACAAACTGAAGGAAGATGACACCCTTCACCAAAACAGCTGGCCTACACCCCTCGAGCAGAAAGGATGACCAATGGTTAGAGCACAAGCCTAGAGTTTAGGAGACCTGGGCTCAAGTCCCTGCTCAGCCAATCATATCCTGCTGGGCCCAAGACAAGTCAGTCAGTCTCTGTGCCTCAGTTCCCCCATCTGTAAAATGGGGATAATAGTATTGCCCTACTTCACAGGGGTGAAGGTGAAGATAAAGACATTCAGCGCTCAGTGATGGTATTTAAATTCCATGGAGAGAATTATATTTTCCCGTGCAAGAGCTTCTACCATTCAACACTGCACAATAGGAATCAAAACCAAAGCAAAAAAACACAACATGATCCCAATCCTGCAAGCACTTGCTTAAATTTACACCTGTGTAATCCTACTCAAGTTAAGTATAGTTGGGATTAGGAGCTACATTTCCCAGAATCTACAGGAGCTCCCTCTTTCCCCTGCATTTGTCATAGCTGTGTTGTCTCTGCTCTGAATGAAAGCGGATACATTAAAAATAAGAGATTTGGTCTTGTACGCTATAGAGGAGAACCCTTAAATGACGAATTGCTTTGGTTTTTAAGTCCAGTCCCCTGCCCTCACAGCAGGATCGAGCATTGTCTAGACCAGTGTTTCTCAACCAGTGGGGGGAGAGAAGTCTGGGGAGTATGTCAACACATCTGAAATTTGGAGAAAACTGAATTTTTGTTTTAAGTTGTCATGTTTTATTATTTTTGTACTTTTTACACCCAAATGTTTCATCGCCCACCTTGCTACAATTAAGTTGTTTAAACAAATGTGTTGCAACAGTAGAAAAAAAATTGTGTGTGTCTGAAAACTGTAGGTACTGGGGGTACTTTATAAAAGTTGAGAACCACTGGTCTAGACCATCCCTGATAGACATCTATCTAACCTGCTCTTAAATAGCTCCAGTGATGGAGATCCCACAAACTCCATAGGCAATTTATTCCAGTGTTTCACCACCCTGATAATGTCCAACCTAAACCTGCCCTGTTGCAATTTAAGCCCATTGCTTCTTGACTTAGCATCAGGGGTGCAGTAGAACAAGAAAGCACCTCTCCCGACTTGCGGAAGACACTGGCGTGGGCTGGCTAGCTGCCAGCATGTCTGCAAGCGCGCCACAGGAAAGAACAGAACGGGCACGAGGCAGGCAGATGACCGCTATGGCGCAGGCCCTGGGGGAGGCATGCAGTACCACAAAGCTGACAGCCCAGGCACGGGGAGTTCAGGTGAACTTTCAGAGCCATCTTCACACCTTCCCTGTTGTGGACTGCTGCAGTGCAACCTACACAGCTCTGCTTGGGCTGCCTATATGTGAGTATGACCCAGACTCACCCTAGCAACAGCCCCTGCAGCCCCACCCCAACAACTCCCTACTGGAGGCTTGGTGGAGGGGACCTCACAAGACAATCGGTGGCCATCTTACTCAGTTCCTGCACCAGGGGCCTACGGCCCCAGAATGATCTGGAACTTTTATGTCCCTCCCCCGGTGTTCCCTCTAAGCTGGGCATTTGAATTTCTCCTCAGCTGGGCGGCCTTTGTGTGGCCGCTCATTAGCAGAGCGCCCACAGCTAGTTTTGTTTGTTTGTTTCTATTGGTGGTGCACATTCACACATGCCTTGGCGCACATACAATTTTATTCCACACATGGATGGAAAAGATTAGCGGGGACACTGATCCAGTTCCCCCCTCCATGCTACAACAGAAGCATAAGGGGGCCATGGAAGGAGGGAGAATCCTCCCCCCCCCCTTAGTGTTTGCTTTCCACAAGGAGGCAGCAAAAGCTCAAGCTGAGATTTTTTTTTGGACAAGTCCATGAGCTCCACTCTAGGCAGTTCTGTGCATCTTGCTACCCATGGAGAAAACATCCCAGTGGTTTTCTTCCCTGTCTCATGTCTGCTTGTTTGCCTATCCGTCCTCAGACTGAGCCTACTTGATGTTTGGAAAGTGCACCGTGAATACTACCTCAGTGGCCAGAGAACTGCTATGTAATAACCTAACGATATGGAGATATAATTGTTTTATTAACCCTGTAGGTGACCTGGGCTGCATTGTTATAGTTTAATAGACGGCAGTGGGGAAACCAGGCAGGGAAACAAACGCAAGAGGTCCAGACACACAACCTCCAAGATAAACATTTGGTGTCAACGACAAGACAGTGGGAGAAGCTAGCAGGTTTCAGGAGAGACAGGCTAACCCAAAGATTCTCTGTAGAGGAGCGGAAAGACCCATCCTTTCAGATCTTTCCCTAAGACTTACTGCTGCATGGACCTGGGGACAGGAATGAGTAAGGGCCTCATTGGGTTACCTCTTTAAGATCCGTTTTCTCTGAAATGCGTCTAAATTAACACTGTACACTTAGGGATGCCAACCCTTCCTGGTAGCCCCATGTGCAGGTGGTGGGGGTCGGGAGAATTAGCATGCTTAATCAGTTAATGGGTTAAAACTCAAGTTTAACCGGTTACCCGAGGAACCGGGATTTTACATCCCTACTTACACCAAGGTGGCTGGCTGGTCTCTGGATACCAGTCATTGCTACTGGAGGGAGAGGGCATCCAGCCACTGGCATCAGGTTTGCTGAGGTAATCAGAGTTGATCACAGGGGAGACCTAGCCTAAGAGTTGGAGAGTGATGTGATTCCACCTCAAGAGAGACCAAAGCCAGGTGTCTCAGAGTGGCGGAGAGAGGGGGTCAGAGAGACCAGGAGGGTCTCACTGAGTAACGGTGACAGAGACCAACAAACAATTAAGTGGCATGCGATGCAATCCACTTGCCAAACCGCCAACTGCCTGTGGACACGGTCCCACTGAATACAGCCCTATAAGCCCTATAGGGCGGATGGGACTTCAGAGAGAGCGTTATAATTAGCTCCCGGCCGTATGGCAATAGCACCCAGATGGATTTGGAAAACGTTGTGCAGACTTTCAGAAGGATTCCACGAGGAGGCAGTCCCAAACATGGCTGCTGTGACAGCAGGCCGTAGGCGGCGGGCCTGTCCACCCACACAGTGTTCAAACAGCTAGCGGAATGCATTTCCCATGCAGAAGAGAAAGGTGCCATTGATCTGTGCTAGTATCCCAATGAGAGATGTGCCACAGCTTTCTACATGAATCCAGAGCTGGTTAGCACCCGGGGGACATCCCATACCCCTGTACCAGTGTCGATTTCCAGATGTTACAAGGATTCCATTGCAGAGGCAGGAAAAGGACTGGAAAAAGCTTTCAGCGCATCAGCCCTCCTCTGCTTTCTATTTGTGGTTTGGAGGGGAAGAAGGGGTGGGTGTGGGGAAGAAGGAGCATGAAATAGTCTTGACATTCCACGGGGGGGGGGGGGGAACGACTTTACAAGAGCAGCCACCATCATTAGACTTGGGAGGAGGCTCTTCACGGCTGTTTGCCAGTCAGTCCTCAGGCGTTCGCTCAGCCCACAACAAGATGTATTTGAGGGAATAAATTGGGGGCGAGGAGGGAAGCTGTCAAATAAGCCATCTGAGGGGAAAGTATGTAGAGGAAAAGTGAAACCATTTGACAGACAAGTAGGAGGGTGAAGGGGGTCGCAGCTTATGCACGTTTATGCAGACTGAGGCCTTGCCTATACTTACCCAGAGATCAACACAGCAGAGATCCATTTCAGATTTGGGGGGGGTGGGGTGTAACCTGTGCATGCCCTGATGTGGGAGGGGGAAGAGAGTGAGACCATGGGGGGGGGGCAGATGAGGACAGCAGCTTCAGCAGTGCTATTGAACATGCTCAGTACAAGCCAAGCAGCAAATTGTGGGGGAGGGGGGGGTGGGGGCTGATTCCATTCACCTTCTCCCCTCACACATCTATATCACTTCTTTCTAGGGCTACTAAGGCCCTGGAAAATGCTAAGTTATCTGCCAAAAACGCTAGAAATTAGCTGACAGGAGCACTGTATCTAAACCCTATATAAGAGAAAGAACATTTAAATATCATCAGCACTGAGTGGGTCTAATATTTAACATGTTCTGACATCTTGTGGCAAGTCACCTAAAGGGACACGGGTTAGTCTTCAAATTGTATTAGTCTTATTTCTTACTAACCACAGAGAGACCGTCAGGACTCCTGGGTTCCCTCCCAGCTCTGGAAGGCGAGTGGGGTCTAGTGGGTTACAGCAGGGGGCAGATACATTTGGGCTCTATATAAGATCAGAACAACCACACTGGGTCAGACCAATGGTCCATCTAGCCCAGTCTCCGGTCTTCTGAGAGTGGCCAATGCAAGGTGCTTCAAAAGGAATCAACGGAAGAGGCATTCACCAAATGATCCATCCCCTGTTGCTCATTCCCAGCTTCTGGCAAACAGAAGCTAGGGACACCATCCCTGCCCATTCTGTCTAGTAGCCACTGATGGACCTAACCTCCTTGAACTTATTTTGTTCTTATTGGAACCCTGCTACAGTTTGGGCCTTTCTACCATCCCCTGGCAAGGAGTTCCACAAGTTGACTGAAGAAATAATTTGTTTAAAATCTGCTGTCTATTAATTTAATCCTTGTATTATATTAGGAGTAAATAGCATTTCCTTATTCTATTTTCCCACACCATTCATGATTTTCTAGACCTCTAACATATTCCCCCCCTCTCCCCCACCCTTTAGTCATTTCTTTTCCAAGCTGAAAGGTCTCAGTCTTGCTCATCTCTCCTCATATGGAAGCTGTTCCTTACCCCTAATCAGGGTTCCCCGTAAGCTGAATGCTTGGGTGGCAACCCAGGAGAGATTCAGGTGATGCCCAGCTGATTGGCAAAGTGCCCATAATGCCCACAGCTGGCAGAATGTGGTTCTATTGGTGGTGCACATCCCCACGTGCCTCAAGTGCACAGAACAAAATTTATTCTGCACATGGATGGAAAAATTAGAGGGAACATTGCCCCTAATCATTTTTGTTGCCCTTTCTGTACCTTTTTCAAATCCAATACATCTTTTTTGAGATGGGGTGACCAAATCTGCATGCATGCAGTATTCAAGATGTGGGCATACCATGACTTTATATAGAGGCAATATGATATTTTCTGTCTTATTATCCATTCCTTTCCTATTGATTGCCAATGTTCGGTTAGTTTTTACACTGCCACTGCACATTGAGCAGATGTTTACAGGAAACCATCCACAATGATTCCAAGATCTCTTTCTTGAGTGGTGACAGCTATTTTAGACCCGATCATTTTTGTATCTGTAGTTGGGACTATATTTGTCCATGTTCAATCCTTTGCATTTCTCAACACTGAATTTCATCTGCCTTTGGGTTGCCCAGATTTGTGAGATTCCTTTGTAACTCTCTGCAATCAGCCTTGGACTTGACTATTTGGAGTCATTTTGTAGTATCTGCAAATTTTGCCACCTCCCAGTTAACCCCTTTTTCAAGAACACTTAAAAGTTTCACAGTACTGGTCCAAATTCAAATCCCAGCAGCACAACACTCATTGCTTCTCTTACCGCTCCATCTTTTAAGTACCTAGCAATGTTTTCATGATGATCTAACAATCCCTTAATTACTTGAACTCCGGGTCATCTGAAGAAGTGGGCTGTGCCCACGAAAGCTCATGATACCATCGACATGTTTGTTAGTCTATAAAGTGCTACCAGACCATTTGTTGTTTTTTTCACCAGTCTTTTGTTATTCTTAATCACCTGCCTCCCTCTTTGTAGAACAAACTCCCTGCCCCAAAGGCAAAGCTGTAAACTGCAATAGAGTTTGAGCTGCTAACAGTTGCCTTTGGAGCCAGGGCATGCAGCTTTAAGCAGACCTCAAACTAGGAAGGGGGAAGCTACTGCCCACCCCCACCCCACCCCATGTCTTCTGGGGTTCAATTCAGTGGGTCTAGTAAGAACCCGCTAAATCAACTGCTGATAGTGCTCCCCAGAGTCACAAGGAGTAATAGGGAAGTTGGCAGGAGAGTTTCTCCTATTGTCCTCTGGTAATGGGGATGACAGAGGAATTTGACCTAAGGTAGTCGACTTCAGGGATGCGCTTCTCATACGTAGACTGTGTATTCTAAAGTCGACTTTCTCCCCCAGTGCAGACCTGGCCCAAGTCGTGGAGCACCAGGCGCACTGGTCATGTAACAAAGGCAATTTAGGGCTCTCGGTTATACCCATCAGAGCTAGATATTGGCCCAAATCAAATCCCTGGATTTGGACTTTGGGGTTATTTAAATCCACAGAATAAATTTGTTGGGGCTAAGATCTAATAATCATTAAAGAAACTCCTAGTTTCATCATGAGAAACTCTTAGTGCGCTAGCCACAAGAGCATCCTGAGATTCTGGAACTGCATTTGGCTACTCGCTCTCTGACACAGACTCCCTACAGGACCCTGGCCATGTTATTTACTTTTTTCAAATCCCCATTTGTAGAAACAGGAAGAATAATTATTCCTCTCCTCCCATCCCCTCTTTGTAGTCTTGAATATTCAGGCCTTGAGCCTGAGTTGTTATAATGCACGGGTACAGGAATAATCCCACCCCAATCACATCTACCAGATTGAGCTCTGTCTGTCCAATAAAATAGTTACCATTATTTTTCTGCAGCTGGCAGATAATTTATTCACAATGCATTTTTTCACTCATTCGGTCAGCTGTGCTTACCAATAAACCTGGGCTGATTCCAGGATGCATTATATTTAAAAGCCTGCCTAAGAAGGATATCCAAACTGATAGGAGTTATCTGGTTAATATTAACATACACACAGCTTCTTAGGTCATTTTAAAATGAACTCCTCCAAGCAAGAGACTCAGAGTAATGGTGACACTGTTGCCCTGCAGGTTAGAGGTACTATCTGGAGACACAGATGTGGTGTCTCCTCTGTGCACACTTCCATACATAGATCGGTGTGTACATAAAGGAACCACTAGAGCAGGGGTGGGGAACCTATGGCCATGGGGCTGTATCCGGCCCCTGGCTTTCCTGGATCTAGTCCCCAAGGCTCAGGGCTCCCCCCCCCCCAGCATTGGGGAGCTGGCACTCCAGCCCTGTGGTCCCCCTTCCTCCCAGATACCACCCCCCGACTCCAGTCCTGCACCTACCACCCTCCCAGACCCACTAACCCCCACACCAGCCCTTTCCTGCACCCTCCCTCCCAGACACAATGCCCCAAGCCTGCTTCCCAGCAGCCCCTTTCCACATACCGAACTCCTCATTTTTGGTCCCACCCCCAAATCTACTAGCCTGGCCCCTGTTAGACTCTAGTGTGGGAAGGGAATGGGGAGGGGTTTATTTTGGGGGGTGGTTGCTTCTCACTTTCGTGCAGCCCCTGACTGATTTTTCTGTGGGTCAGTACCCCCACCCCCACAACAACAACAACAACAACAACAACAAAAATGTCCCCACCCCTGCACTGGAGGAGGCATACAGAAAATACTCATACACCAGTGCCCACAGCATAGTCCCAAAATACAGCCATGTCAGAACACCCCGACTGTGCTGTCATTCCCGGATGTAGCCTTCATTCTCGGGAAGGCAGTCGCACACCACATGAAGACCTTTCAGAACCATGGCTGGCATTGGGACTGTCACAAACAGTGGGACAGATCTAAACCTGGCAACAGCAGGCAAGAAGACACAGGCTCAGCTCCAGACGCCTGTCTCTTCTGAGGCCCCAGAGGGTTAGCAGAGTTCATCTGTAAGCCCTGGTCTACTCTAGGGAGTTATTTTGAAATAACTTTCCTTATTTAACAAGCGGCGCGTCCACACCACCAAGCTCGTTATTTCAAAATAAGGAGCTGGTTCTTTCAAAATCTGCACTCCTGCTTCCCACGAGGAATAACGCTTATTTGGAAATAGTTCTTTCGAAATAGCGAGAGTGCAGATGTTCGGCTGCTGCTATTTCGAAATAACTGCTCCCCAGAGTCATTCAGAGTAATTACTCCCCAGTTCTTCCTGGGGCTCTAAATCGAGGTAGCACGTCCACATTAAGGGAACCTGCCTTGGACTAATTTTGAGGCTTCTTTGTAGTATGGGCACACTATTGTGAAATAGTTATTTTGGGAGGAGTTATTTCAAAATAAGTTATTTCGAAATAATTTCCTAGTGTAGACATGCCCTTAGAGAGTAACAAATGTATTTATATATTTTGCCCATGAAAGCTCATGATTACATAATCATGAGCTTTCATGGGCAAAACCCACTTCCTTCTTTTTCTGTGTTAAATTGTGGGGGTCCCCCTTTTCTCTCCACTGCTCATCTGAGAGGGGGGGGAAAATACTTATCAACTGTAGTACCGGTGCTAATGAGGCTAATTGAGTGGGCTGGAAGTGCCCCCGTACTTAGCTTTTGATGTCAAGTGGGTGTTGAATGTAAGGAAAGCAGGTTTTATAATGGCCCATCTATTTCATGTCTTTGTTCACGCCATGAGTGATTGTGTCAAATGTGCATATGAAGGCCAGTTCCGCAGTCTGTCTCTCTGCAGTTGGTTTTTGAAAATCCTTTGTAGCAGAATGGCTACTTTTAAATCCATTAATGACTGCCCAGGTAGGTTAAAATGTGCCCCCACAAGGTTTTCATAGAATACTAGGACTGGAAGGGACCTCAAGAGGTCATCGAGTCCAGTCCCCTGCCCTCATGGCAGCACCAAATACTGTCTAGACCATCCCTGATAGACATTTATCTAACCTACTCTTAAATATCTCCAGAGATGGAGATTCCACAGCCTCCCTGGGCAATTTATTCCAGTGTTTGACTACCCTGACAGTTAGGAACTTTTTCCTAATGTCCAACCTAAACCTCCCTTGCTGCAGTTTAAGCCCATTGCTTCTTGTCCTATCCTCAGAGGCCAAGATGAACAAGTTTTCTCCCTCCTCCTCATGACACCCTTTTAGATACCTGAAAACTGCTATCATGTCCCCCCTCAATCTTCTCTTTTCTCTTGTAGTCCTCTGACCTGGGTCAGTCGATTTCTTCCTTGGTATATGGTGAAAACAATGACGGTCTAGGACTGGGCCAACCTCCGTGTCTGAGAAAACCAAAGCAATTCCTCATTTAAGGGTTCTCCTCTATAGTGTACAAGACCAATCCTCTTATTTTTAACTTATCCCCTTTCATTCCAAAGCGCTCCGCAAGGCAACATGAAAGAGTTCCAAAGGGTCATTTCATCCCCCCCATTGCAGGGTAAATACCTGGGGGAGAATGTAGGGTTGCAACAGTAGATTGCAGTGACTACTTTACCCACAGAGAGTGGCACCAGGAATAAGAAGCCCTCTTATCTAAAAGACACTACCTCTGATTATAGTACCACCCAGGTTCAAGACTCTCAGATTCCCTGGATCATGCTAGACCCAGAACTCAACGTGGGAAATCTGGGTCTTTTTCTGGTTTTCTTAAAAACCCTACATTTTAAAGACAGCTTTGTGGGCACACATCCAATCCCCCTCATGATCTCCCTGCGTCCCCCCCTTTCATCCTTCTTCTGCTGACCTCAAGTACCCTGATGTGTGGCAACTTCTTTTGGCCATGGAGAAGTGTGCAAAGATAACAACATGTCGCCGTGATACGAAACAGAAGAGGAGGAGGATCTGCACACGAGCTTCGGCTGGGGAAGAACTCGCGTCAAATGTTAATAGATGCGTTTTCACCATTCCGGCTTGCCTCACGGCCATTGTGATTAAAAAGGAGGCGCTTAAGCACTGCAAAGTTTCCATGCACTTCATTAAAGAAAGTAAAGATTTAGATGCTCATCTGAATCTCATTGGTCTATAAATTGGGCTGGCTATCACCCAAGGAAGCCTGTACTTGTGAGATATCCTCTATTTCCTGGTCCTGGCTGAGAACACTGTGGGAAAAGCTTCTCTCACAGAACATTGGTGGCTCTACCCCTGGCCCTGACTGAAACCGGAAAACGGAGAGGCAGGAAAAACAGTTAAGCAGCATTTTTCAAGCCTCACAAAGAGCTGTCTGGGTTATTTTTATTGTATTCAAACCTGTTTGCCCACTGGAGAGTAACATTCAGCCAGTTATTCTCAGCAGAGGTAAGAAGACTGAAAATGTGTCAAGCAAACCAGAAGGACACGGGACATAAGAATGCACCTTCTCTATGCCCCATCTACAGGGGCAGCCAATGGGCAATTAATGACAATTAAACCAAACATGAAGGGCCAGGAACCACTGAAATGTTGGGTTATAGACTCTTTCAGGCCCGTAAACGTTCTTCATACTCGCTACCAACCAGCTAGCTCTCTGCTCCTTCAGCGGGCTATCTTTCTAGGCCTGTTATCTGATGCCTTATGACTCCCTTTGTCCAAGCTGATCCGTGGCCCAGAGATTTGTTTGTGACCCTCGCCTTCCATGCCAATGTTATTCATGGAGCAACTTTGTTCTGCAGCAAAGCAGGCAAAGCAGTTGTTAGAGGGTGATTTAGTGAGTCATGTTTCCTCAAGAATTCCGGGAAATGCTTAGCTGCTTTTTAATAAGTAGAAGACTTCTCTGCTGACTTCCATAACCAAAATAATGGAGAGGAATAAGAAATCCTAGCACAGTGAGGGGGGCGGGGGGGCGAGGAGGAGGAGGAGGACGACAACTTCCTCATGTATGAATCTGTCCTAAATGGGAGAAGTCAATTAGCCACATAGATCCTTTTAAAAAAAATTACAACTGTTTATGCAATTATTGGGAAATGCACACTTCAAGAGTGTCCACCAAAAAGGCTTGCTTTTATTAAAAAGGAATGGTTTCACAAAGGCACAACTGTAAGAAAGGCTGTAATTTGCCCAAATAAAACTTAATGTTTATCCACAAAATAGCTGTGGTTTATTGTGTAATGTGTGTGCTATGTGTTCTAATTTAATAGGCTTGCAATTATATTGAATCCATTTTCGTTGCGGAGCAACTCCGGGTGGTTCCCACAGTGTGCATCGGATGGATACAACTTTGTGATGGGTCGTAAATCAGGAAAAGGGAAGAGGATTACCAAGGCAGCACCAAGTATGGCTTCGGTGAAGAGCAAAATGATAAAACCTTCTCGCAAAGCAGGAATAAAATGACTGTTGTATGAAATAGCCCTGGGCAGTCAATGGTGTTGCGCTGAGACGCTTTCCTGGATCTGATCAGAAAGACGATGGGGCACTTGTGGAGAAATTGGAACTAGAAGACCACAAGGTAGCTCAGCAGGGACCTTCGGTCATTAAGGCCTTTTGAAAGGTGGTTAGTCACTTGAGTCCCATAGAAAGTCAAGGGGAGCAGTGAGGCTTCCAAATAGCATCCTTGTACCTCTGAAAAGATACAGACAGGTTTCTGAAGGAGGATTTCTTACACCTCTTCAAGAATGTTGCTGTTTAACACACGTGCCTGCCTGTCAAGAACCAAGATATGTGCAGGGATAAAAACCTCCAGCCCTCCCACAGTAGAGAAGAAAAGAGCAGGAAACAACAGAAAAGGGAGTGAAGAAATCCCCTACTACTTCTCTTTCCTCCTTTACATTGGACTCTTCAGACCTTCTTTCCCTCAAAACACTGTGTTAGGAGGGCTCTGAACAAGCTCCATAAAATGGCATGAAGCAACCATCCGTCATTAACAGGAGTGTTGTGAGCAAGACACAAGAAGTCATTCTTCCGCTCTGCTCTGATTAGGCCTCAGTTGGAGTGCTGTGTCCAGTTCTGGGCACCATATTTCAAGAAAGATGTGGAGAAATTGGAGAAGGTCCAGAGAAGAGCAACAAAAATGATTGAAGGTTTTGAAAACATGAGCTATGAAGCAAGGCTGAAGGAATTGGGCTTGTTTAGTTTGGGGAAAAAAGACTGAGAGGGGACATGAGAGCAGCTTTCAAGTATCTAAAAGGGTGTCACAAGGAGAAGGGAGAAAAATTGTTCTCCTTGGCCTCTGATGATTGGACAAGAAGCAATGGGCTTAAACTGCAGCAAAGGAGGTTTAGGTTGGACATTAAGAAAAACTTCCTAACTGTCAGGGTGGTTAAACGCTGGAATAAATTGCCTAGGGAGGTTGTGGAATCTCCATCATTGGAGATACCAAGAGAAGGTTAGACAGACACCTGTCAGGGATGGTCTAGACAGTGCTTGCTCCTGCCATGAGGGCAGGGGACTGGACTTGATGACCTCTTGAGGTCCCTTCCAGTTCTAGTGTACTGTGATCTGTGACACTTTAAAGGTACAGCCAATGGCCTGGCGTGCTCGGCTTCTGTGTGCTATTTTTCACCAGTTCAGCAATTCAGTGCAACGAGTAGTATCCACACGGGGAAGGAGGGAGAGGTTTCTTCCTGGGTCATTTCAGATCCAAAATTCTTTTTAATGAAGATTTGCAAAATGGTAGCAACTTTTAGGCCTGGTTTCCACTAGAACATTAGGTTGGCATAATGACAACAGTCAAGGGTGACAAATCCACACCCCAAGCGGTGGGCTGACTTATGGCTGTCTACATGAGGACTTAACTGTCCCATCAGCATAGGTAGAGTTGACACTGAAGCACTAGGCTGTAGATAGGGGAGCTGACAAGATTGCAGACACTCCTGGAAGGGGCGGGGCTTTGGCACCCGGCCCCCAGGTCCCTGCCGGCCCTCAGAGCTGGCCGGAGTGCATGGCGTGGGACCGCACGGCCTGATGCTCCAGCAGCGATTCTAAAGGGCCCGGGGCTCCGGCCACCACCACTGCTGTATCCGCAGCAGCCAGGAACCCCGGGCCCTTTAAAATCGCGCGCCCTGGGCAACTGCCCCCCTTTACACTCCCTGTGAGTGGGCCTGGCTGTAGCCTTTTAAGTATAGGCAAGTCCTTAGTAAGAGCGCTCACCAGCCTTGAGGAGCCTACAATGTACTGAGACAAGACACAGGGCAGAGGAGGGAAGCATCTTGCTCCAAGTTACACCTGCTCATTGGCAGAGCTGAATCCAAGTCTCCTGATTCACAGTTCAGCATCCTACCCTTAAAATGGTATAGAGTAAAGTGAACCACCCCTGAGGAAGCTGAGCGACCGAAGTCCCAGGCTCAGCCACAACTGCTCATTTTCTGGCTCTCATCAATGTGACGCTGCCTACACAATACATGCATTCTTGTCCAGTATAAAACAAATGTATATTTAATCACTACACAATAACCTTAACTCTGACCCACTGAATTGTTACTACCGTAATATATGGTACTTAAAGTTTTCCTTGAAAGGATACAGTTAAATGAAAATATCTTACCAGTTAACATTGTATCTGACAGGGCTGCTCCCCACTCTGGCACTCCGAGTGCAGAAGGTGAGAGCCTGCAAGAGAGCTTAAAAGCCTTGCCTCCACAAGCACTGGCTACAAAAACTTTCCCCCCAGAATCACAATACACAGGATTTGGGGAGGGGGGTGTCGCTGCCACCATCAAGTGATTTTTATCCCTAAAAAATGAGGGGTGAACACTTGAACTCACCCCCAGTGGTACCCCAAGCTCTTTTGCCCAAAGAGAACTCGACAAAAGAAAAGAGAAAAACAAGCTGCAGTCTCTGGTAGCTGACCCCTCAGTCAGAGGCCTACAGACAGACCTGCCACAACACAAGAATCAAATTAGCACCTTAAAAAAAAAAAGTGATTTTTATTACAAAACAAAAGAAACTTGATAAAGCATCCTTGGCTGCTAGATGTTACAGAGCAACTAAGGAAAACAAATTAAAACACAGAGGCAAATCTCTGGGAGTGATGCTTAGATGGTAAATGGACAGGGGAGGCAGAGATTCACACAGAGCAGTTCAAACCAAACCACAAAATAAAGAAAAATTACAGTGAACACAACTAGATTCACATTTCCTCCCCTTTACTTCCAATCTTCTTTTTGTTTAGTCCATTTCCATGCCTGGAATTCCTGGGAGACATGGCAGTCCTGCCTGGGTTTAAGTTGTTCTGTCTCTCTCAACCCCTGGGTTAACTCCCCCCCCCCCCCAAAAAAATAGGCAAGGAATCTTATACAAATTCAGATTTCAACACTGTATGCCCATTGGTTCTCTAGCTCCCTGCCAACCCCTTTGCTAGCTACCTGAGTTTAACCCCTTAATCACCAGGTGCTGGTCAGCACTCCCCCTGACCATTAGAGTGTCAAACTGGCTAAAGGACATTGCAACATTCTCATGAAGACAGCAATTATATATGTTCCATGCACTGGGAGGCAGTGCTGCCTAGTAGATATGGCCCTGGAAGGGGGGGTGGGGTGTCAGCCGTGGTAATAACTAGAAGATCATGGGGCTGTAGGCAAAAATCACACATGTTTGTGGCCTTCAATTTGAGGCTGTTCAGTGTAGGTCAGTAACTTAGTAGTTGCCATTAGCAACCTTAACTAGGGTGGGAGGAGTTAAGGATGGGAAGGTGAGTTTGGTTTTGGAACTTCCCAATGTTTTCTTGTTCCATTTTTCATTCATTGCTTTTGCACAGGTGCACAGCTACTGCACTGAGCTACGTTAAAAGAACACAAAGGCTCAGATCTAGCCAACAGATGCCCTAGCATAGACCCTGTGCCCACATCAGCACCCTGATGCCACCAAATCCAACCACTTCATAGCAGGGACGTGATCCCACAGACAAGCGCACTGCTCCTCTCTAGAGCATCCAAATGCAGAATCAGAACCTGGGCCTCAGAACATTTTTGTTTTGTTTTTTTAAGTATAAATACAGAGCCAGGAGCCAGATGCTCAGCTTTCCTTGAGTCTCCTACATGCCATTCCAGGAAGCATGAAGAAGACTTCGAGCTGGCTTAAGTGGTTAACCAATGCACTGGAGAATCCTCCAGCAATGCACTGTTAGCCTGGCTAGATCTGTGCCACCTGGCATTGCAAGCCAAAGTAAACAAGTCGTGACCAAAGCAAAGGGGGGGAGGGGGAACAGCCAGAGGACTCCTGCACTCCAGCGTTCCCCCTTCCTGGAGGCCACTCAGGTTCGGTGGCTTGAGGAGACAGGAGCAAAAGTGACGGCAGATCAGCGCTAACAGTCCAGCCCACCGATTAAACCCCACGGATGTTCTGGAACGAGGTACATTAGTGGGCACTAGCCCAATAACACCATTTTGCTGGGCTTTTTAAAAATTATCGTTGCAAGTTATCACGAGCGGCAGAATTTCATATAAGAACAGAAAAGAAAAAAAAAAAGAGTCTGACCCTGTTGCATAAGATTTCAAACCAACCGCCCCTGTTTTTAATGCTACAATCTAATGTGTCTTTGCCCATCTCTTCCGCAGGCGGGGAGCTGAGCGCCTTGCTAGGCACAATTCCACCAGACCCCTAGCATCGCTGGCGGCTAGCCAACCAGCCTGCCCCTTCCCCTCCCCACAATGCTGCCTGCTCAGAAACCAGAGGGGAGGAATCAGCAGGAGCACTGCAGTACGCAAGGTGCTAGTAGACATCAGTATTTGACATCCTGCCTCGCCTACGTCTGCTTTGAACAGGGCTACTGCCTGGTCTGTAAGACACCGGCTCCCCCCTGGAGCCATGGCTACACATCACTCTCATGGTACCAGAAGGGGGGGGAGGAGAGATAGGAAGCTAAGCCAAACCAGGCCAGAGAGAACATGCTGTCACTGCTATTTGGAGCCTTACTTTGCTTTCTGTATCATTTCTAGCGAGAGGCCTGATCCAAGCACTGGCATCCAGCCAGCCAGCAAACTTTAGGGAAGTTTAGAAGTGACCTTTGCTGCTGGAGTTCATTTCTCCTTACATTGGGGGCCTTTCCTGACCCCCACTTTCAGGGCAGCATTGGGGCGAGCTGCATTCTGCCTACGTAGCTTGCACCAGAATTAAGAGAACACGATCGCTACTTAGACAGGTCTCAGGTTTTACACCCTTCCCTGCCTCCCCCTGGGACTAGCACTTTCCGCACCAACACAAAAGAAATTATTCTCTTCCAGCAAGAGCAAACTTGACCTATGTGCTTTGCTAGCTCTCTAATTCAGGAACAAACCAAACCAGAGAGCCCTTTACTTACTGCAGGCAAGGCTGCTCCTGGAAGGCCCGGAAGAAGTGAGGGTTGAATTGACAAGAGGTGGTAACAGCTGGAAATCTAGGTAACCCTGCTATAAAGAACAGGTGGCTGCCATCTTCCCATTTGTGGAGTGCATAAGGCAGCTCTCCACTAAACTCCTGCAGTTGTCCGCACTGGCTTTGGTGTGTCAGGCGCATGTAGGGAGAGAGTGCCATGTGTCATTGATTGATTGATTGATGATTGATTGATTGATGTAAAACCCCTTGCCCCCATGTGGGAGGAAGGCAGATTTACAGCCTCGCTGTGATTCAAATGCGTGCTCCTGGCTAGACGGCATCTGAAGCTTTGAAAGTAACAGAGGGCCCTGCTGCTAGGTAACTCAGCAGCTAGGTAACTGAGGTGCCTGAGGGTTAAGTAGCTCTGCTACCCAGCATAAAGTCAGTGTAAAAACAGGGGCAGCTGGATGAGCTGGGGGGTTTGGAACAAGGGTCCAGAGCTACCTGGTAGTTCAAACCCAGCGAGTGGGTAGTAAGCAGGAGCGTGTGTTACGTGCAGGCTGCTTGGAGGCCTCATGAAACATGTCTGTGGCCTGAAGCCCCTCCTAGGACACAGGCATCCAAATCGCACCCAAACCCACCCCCACAGGCAGCCCCCATCGCAGGAGCTGCAGCTGAGGAAATAAGAACGCAAATGGGCATGAAGCCAGACCGTCCCTCCTGGCCTGAACGTGGGGGCTCCCACGTACGCCTGCAGCAGGCTGGCCACACGCGCCTTGGCTAACACCCTGCCAGGCCAGGTGAACAGAGAAAGGGAACAGGGGTGAAATAAACACAGCCGGTCCAAGCAGGGCTCCAACAGCTGCTGAACGCCCCAGGGCCAGGGGGAATCCCAGAAAGGGTTGGGCCTCCGGTGGAAGGGGCAGGGCTGGGGGCAGCCAGCCTTCCGTGCCCCCTGGAGTATGCCAGGCCATCCCCCCATATCCTTAGAGCACGGGTGGGCAATAAAATGGTGGCAGTTCGCCAGGGTTAGCCTCTGGCAGGCCACCACTGTATTTGCCTGAACCTCTGCAGGTATGGGTGATGGCAGCTCCCATTGGCCGCGGATCACTGTTCCCAGCCAATGGGAGCTGCGGGAAGTGGAGTGGACCAGGACTGCTTCTCGCAGTTCCCATTGGCTGGGAACAGCGATCCACGGCCAATAGGGATTGCAATTGCCCTCACCTGTGGAGGCGCAGGTGAATATAGCGGTGGCAGCCCGCCAGGGGCTAAGCCTGGTGGACCGGATCCAGCCCGCAGCCCAGGATTTGCCCACCTCTGCCTTAGAGCCACCTGGAGCGCACCACAGGGTGCTCTGGCAGGGATGTAAAGGACCCAGGGCCCCGGCCGCTGCCGTCACCTCATAAGCAGCAGGAAGCCCCAGGGGAACTGCTCCCTTGCCCCCCTCCCCCCCCCAGCAGCGGGCCTGTGTCCAAGAGACCAAGCTGAGGTTATTCTCAGGAAAGGCAAAATGAGACACTCACCTTCCTCAGAGGCCAGAGGGAACCTTTTTGCTTTCACTTCCATCATTATCTGACTTCTGAAACCATCTTGTTTAGGCTGAGTTTCCTGAACTTCCGCCGCATGACTCGTGACTTGGAGAGAGCTCTGGGTGGTCTGACTGCAAGGCCTTTTCCATGGAAGACGGCTTGAAAGCCAAATGAGGGCTGTTGGACGTGCTGATTTACTGTTACCAAACAGCCATCAGGTTCAGAAGTGGTGCTGGGGCTTGTGTTCAGAGAATTTACCCTCAGGACAGTGAGGACCTAGAACAGGTCCAATAGCTAGTAAGGACTAAAAAGTCCTGGCTACATGTATTAAATTACGCAATCTGGCAGCGACAAACAATAGTGGAGGTCTAATTTCATAGCCTCTTCCTAAAACCTAAATCACATTTCAAGACTCAATTAGCTTCCAGATTTATTCCTGGGAAAGTGTACATGAAATTAAAAACAAAACCAAAAACACCCGCTCTCAACCTGGCCCCCTCCTTGGACGTCGCCATCCCATCGCACATTGGGAGCCTGAACCCCAATGCTGTGCTCTCATGAGGCCCTGTCAGCGCTACCGGCCACAAACTGGGTTCAAAGAAAAGTCACTAACAATGTCCAAGTTGAGTGAAGAGCAAAAATTGCCCAGCAGAAACCGTGCGCAGTGAGCGGGCTGCCAGAAAGTCATTCGTTTTTATAAAGCTAAGATGTTATTAGTCTCACAGGACATTCACTTATGAACAGAGGGAATCTGGCTCTGCAATGCTGTGTCTAGGATCTGACTGACCCCTGTCGAAGTAACGCTGTCAGATCCAACCGGCAGCACAGGCCTGTGGGACACTGCAGCCAGGGCAGCACAGTGGAGAATCAGGCTTGGGGTTCTCCTCTGTGTCCTGCTAAGCGAGAGGGTGTTTTTGACCACACCAAGTCAATGCCACTGCAGTTGCACCTTAAAAATAAAATGATAACTGTTTGATAGCGCTTTTCTGCATATTAACCTGATCCAGCGGGACAGTAGGGATGTAAAATCCCATTTAATCAGCTAAGAACAGAATAGCGGCCAGACTGGGTCAGACCAAAGGTCCATCTAGCCCAGTGTCCTGTCTGCCGACAGTGGCCAATGCCAGGTGCCCCCAGAGTGAACAGAACAGGGAATCCTCAAGGGAGTCCTCTCCTGTCATTCATTCCCAGCCTCTGACAAACAGAGGCTAGGGACCCCATTCCTACGCATCCTGGCTAACAGCCATTGATGGACCCAACCTCCATGAATTTAGTTCTTTTTTGAACCCTGGTCTTCACACCATCCTCTGGCAAGGAGTTCCACAGGGTGCCTGTGTGCTGCATGAAGAAATATGTCATGTTTAACCCCTCAAAATAGTGCGTTATTTCAAAACAGATTTGAGAGAAGAGATGCAATTTGCGTAGCTCAAATTGTGTTTTCTTATTTCAAGTTTAGGGTGCTGTGTAGATGCACCCTCTGGGTATGACTAGACTACATGCCTGTGTCGACAGAGCCATGTAAACTAGCTTACCCGACATAGTCAACGAAGCAGGGATTTACATAATCCCCACGTCATTAAAATAAAAATGGCCACCACGCTGTGCCGACAATCAGCTGATCCGGCACAGGGCGGGAGTCTAGATGCGGATCGGTCGACAAGGGAAGCCTTTGTTGACCGCTCCTGTAAACCTCGTTTCACGAGGCATAAGGCAGCGGTCAACGAAGGCTTCCCTTGTCGACCGATCCGCGTCTAGACTCCCGCCCTGTGCCGGATCAGCTGATTGTCGGCACAGCGCGGTGGCCATTTTTATTTTAATGAAGCGGGGATTATGTAAATCCCCGCTTCATTGACTATGTCGGGTAAGCTAGTTTACATGGCTCTGTCGACACAGGCATGTAGTCTAGGACATACCCTAAAGGACTAATGGTAACAGAAAGGCATTTGGCTTGGTTTTCTGGTTATTTGGATGTAAACTATCTTCCATACTGTTTTATCCAAACCCTGAGAAAATGGCCTGGACGGGTGAATTAGAAAATGAAATTTAGCCCTCTCACTTCATTGCTTAGACAGACTGAAATGCATGAACACTGGCGTTTTTCAATGAGGTAGAAGGCATTCAGTGTCCATCTCTCATTGAATTTCAATGGGCTTTGGACTTCTAACTAGGAAGGAGGCAAAAAGAACTTTGAAAAAGGCAAATAGACAGCATGAATGGTGAACCGTCTATTAGACCTTTTTCAAAGTTAAATAATCAAACTATCAGAAATGGAGTAAGGGAGAACTGTTCTTTTTTTAAGAGGTGACTACGTCAAAGTGGCCTTTTCAAATACTGCATGTGACAGATGTAGAATGTGATGCAGACGGGACGGCCTTCTGCAACAAGCTAAGCAAAAAGATCAATACAGCATCTCTAGCGCTCGCTTTCAGTGATGGTTGCATGTTTTGACACCATCCTAACAATAGTTGTAAAATAAACAGAGATGTACACGATGAATATTGATGCGGCATGACCTCAACTAATCTGCTCCTAATTAAATATCATTTAAAGCATGATTGTAATTTGGAAATGACCATAAAAATGGCATCATGGCATTCCAAGCTTGTATCTCACTCACTTCCCAATCAAGTTTGCTTATTTTACAAGTGAGAAGATTATTTTTTCAATTGCCCAAATACAACACCACTATATAACTATGTGGTACGCCCCGACCTTGAGTACTATATGCACTTCTGGTCGAACCATCACAAAAAGGATGTACTGGAAGAGGAAGGCAACAAAAATGATTAGGGATATGGAAAAGCAAAAGATTGGGAATCTTCAGCTTAGAAAAGAGATGATTTAAGGAAGGCTACAATAGAGGTCTATAATACAATGGATGCTGTGTAGAAAGTGAATACGGAAATGCTCTTTGCCCTTTTGCATAACACAAGATCTAGGAGTTACCCAAGAAATTATTAGGCAGCAGGTTTAAAAGAAACATAAAGTAGTCCTTCTTCACACAATGCAATCAACCTGTGGAACTCACTGCCAAGGGATGTTGTGAAGTACAACTGGATTAAAAAATGAATTAGAAAAGGTCATGGAGGATAGGTCCATTGATGGCCAATAGTTGAGATGGTCAGGGATGCAACTTCATGTTCTGGGTGTGCCCAAGTCTCTGACATCCAGAAGCTGGGACTGGACAACAAGAGATGGATCATTTGATAAAAGAGCCTGTTCATTTTGTTCCCTCTGAAGCATCTATCCCCGGCCACAGATGGAAGAGACGACACAGGGCAAGCTGGACCATTGGTCTGGCCCAGTCTGACTGATCTTTTGTTGGTATGGCAGCATGCCTGATCCTGGGACTTGAGAGCTGGACCAGGTTCCCTAAAATCATGGCATTGACTTAAGTTCATGAGTTTTTTAAAATAATACATGTGGTGTTCTTTTGACATGCTTCTAGTATATTGACTTTTTGGGGTCATGTTTTTCTCTGCAACTGTCAGGGCAAGAAACTGACTTTTTTAAAATGAAAGCTGAAACTCTCACTTGATCACAGGACTTCAGACGTGGCTGTATGAAAACAAACACGGGGGAGACTCTAAACTGCAAGAGGTCATCATGGTGGCAACAAACGATGCCATTGAACACCTGTACTGATAACAACGCAGGAGTCAGAAAACTCCCACTATTATTCCACAGCCGAGTGGGCTTGGGAGTGCAGAATAAAATGTAGGAAAATCACATCTCTCATCAAAAAGTCAACAGATTTCACCCTGAATTCACAAGGGCTGCTAAAGTAGAAAGGCCTTTTGTCCAATCACTTTTCTGATCACAATCCAAATGTGATTATAAAACAATGGTCTGCCCTCTTAGTTTAGTGGCTAAAATGTAGACTATAGGTTGAACCTTTCTAGTCTGGCATTCTCTGGTCCAGGAACATCCATGGTCTGGCATGATTTTAGTTAGCCAGGTGTCCACTTATGGGTGTGGCCAGGTTTTCCACGGTCTCATAAAGTTTGTTTACAGCCACCAGTCCTGACTCCCAGTGTTCTGTGCTGTTATTTAGCTCTAATTTACCCCTAAATGTCTTCTCAGAGCCCAGTATGCAGTGGAAGGGTTGGAAATGCTTCTAGACTATATTGAGCTCCCGTGGCCCAGCAAATTCTCTGGTTCGGCACCGGTCAGGTCCGGAGGGTGCCGGACTAGAGAGGTTCAACCTGTTGAAGAGTGGCAGTTTCCCAACACCACTGTTCCAGTATGCCAGGGCAGTGTTTCAAAAGTGACTGGAGATCTTGGCTGTTCCCATTTTTGGGTGCTGATTAAGCCATTTAAAAGGCATATGATGTTCTCAAATGGGTGCTCAAGCACTTTAGGCACATAAGCACGGCCATACTGTGTCAGCCCAAAGGTCCATTAGCCCAGTGTCCTGTCTTCCCACAGTGGCCAATGCCAGGTGCCCCAGAGGGAAGAAACAGAACAGGTGATCCATGCCCTGTTGCCCAGTTCCAGCTTTCAGAATATCAAGCTGCTTCACGGAATATCAGCTTGTGCATTCCATAAATCAGGGGCGGGGAACCTAAGGATCCAACCCCTGGCTTGCCTGGATCCAGCCCGAGGCTCAGGGCTCTCCATCCAGCATTGGGGAGCCCATGGTGGTACTCCAGCCCCACCCCCCCTCGTCAGACCCTGCAGGGCTGGAGCACACAAAATCTACCAGCTTGGGACCCCTAGGCTCTGGTGTGCGAGAGTCATGTGGGGAGGGTCTTTCTGCTTCTCAGTCAGAGAGAGGGTGTTTTTTGTTTCTCAGTTGTGTGCGGCCCCTGACTGATTTTTCGGACCCACAAAAGGGTCCCCCACCCCTGCCATAAATGGAGGCTTCCAAAACTGCCAGTTGCTTTTTACAATCTTGGGCTTTTCCACTAAGAACTGGAGAGAGACTGAATAGCTACAAGCAGCAGAGGGAGGGAGCAGGGGGGAAGAGCCGGCTTTGAAGCCAGCTCTCCTCATGTGTTGTCTCCGCAGAGCTGCCTTCCACAAAGGCAGTGAGGGGGGCAGGCAGGAGCCAGTGCTGGAGGACAGCATGCTTAAAAGGCAGCTCCCACCGAAGCATCCGTTCTGCAGAGTCGCCTCTGCCCCCACCCCTGCCCCGCTGCTGCCTCTATCAGAGGCAATAAGTAGCGTGCGGCAGGGGAGGCTGCCGTGCAGCATCCTCTGTCCGCAGTGGACCCAGGCTTGCCACGGACAGAGGCTGTTCTGTGGGATGCTGGCTCAGCCTCTGTCCATGGGGAGCTTGACCTCTGCGGACAGGGGCTGGTGCCGCCCTGCGCTGCTACCTCTGATACAGAGGCAGCAGCACAGGAGAGCAGGGCTGGGAGCGCACTGGTTGCCGGCCCCCAGGGACTATTGAATAGTCGCGTAACTGATAATATTTGATGCAGTTACACAACTGTTCAATTCATCACTAACATCCCGAAGACACACGCAGACTTCACTACATCCCAACCAGCATACTTGTTTTCCCAACTGGAATACAGGCCAGCACGCAAAACTACATTTTCAAACACATTTTCTTTCATCTTTTTTTCCACCCCGTTGCTCTTGGCCTCCCTTCATGTATGAAGCATTGAAGACAACTGGAGCCCTCTAGTCAGAAAGGAGCTGTTTTTTTTTTTTTTTAAGTGAATTGGCCTGGATTCGAGCCTGCAATCTGCACTCGGGAAAATCTAAATTGACTCCAGAATGCCTGAGGAGAGATGGCTCAAAACTTCTATTTAAAGTCAGAAAAATAACTGTTCTTCCCTCGTTGGAAAAAAAAAAAGACAATAAAAAACCCTCTAATGCGAATACTTTATTATCAATGAGTGACTGGTATTAGCTTTTTGTCTGGTATTAATAATATTTCCAAAAACCATACATCAAAATTAAGGGCTTTCTCCTATTTTTGCTGTATAATTTTTTAAAATCTGTATTGTAAGAATTATATAAGCCAAAGTGCATTTTCCTTTTTTTGTCCATATACACATTGCACCATACATAAATAATTACATTGTAAAAATGACTCCATAATTACAAGTATAATATATATTTTCATATAATATATAAAACTTTATATTAAATCTAGGTAGATGATATTTGGGATAGTCTGTTTCTCTCTCTCTTTCTCTTTTCCTTTCTTTCGGCAGAGGTTGATTGTTATCTACTGTTACTGAGTAATATCTCCAACCAGCAAGGACAGGACGTGATGAACTGTCTGGAATAACACGGCCCCCATCCTTTCGCAAAGCTTATCCGAACGCTGTTTGGGTCGTAGGGCCCATCTGCATAATCCAGATCCGTGGAGTGTTGTAAGAGGCAAGACTTCTCGTAATCAAACACCTTTATCGAATAGCCAGGCATCACTTTGCGCACTATTAAAGTCCTACAATTGGGGATGTCCAGAGTTGGGGAGTTGACAAAGATAGGGTGCTCACTGCGATTGTAGGCCCATACCCCATCTGGCTCTTTGCTAAGTAAAATCCCATAGCCGATTTTGCTCCGAGTCCTTCTAACAGTTTCACTCCTATTTTCCAGGGTTAGCTGTCCGAGGCAGAAGCCATTTCCTTGAGGTAGGTCATAAAATATACTGACAGACTGTTCATACACTGTGTAGAGGCGTCCCACGCGAGTCCGATGTTCCCAGTAGGCAACATTACACCAGTGGCTCTGCTTAATGGCATCCGGGGACATACTGGCATCTGTGGGAGGGATAAAAGCAAAGGAACATTCAAAGGTTGCTCATATAGCACTGACTGATTTCAAACCAACAGCTCTCTCTCTCTCTCTCTCTCTCTCTCACACACACACACACACACACACACACACACACAAATAACCTATTTAATAATGATCACAGCTTGAAAATGACACAAGGGAAGAAACCCCAAGCTAAATCGACCCCACGGCAAATCCTCTGTGCTCACACCAGGGCCATCAAATGGGGTTGCCAGATGGTTTAACCAAAAATACTGAACAACCCCCCAAAAAAAAACCAACAGGGAAAAAATTCTGTTGAGAAAAACAGAAAAGGGGGAGACCAAAATTGTTGAGAAAAAAAAAAGGACCCTGAGAGTTAAGCAAAAAAAAAAAAAAAAAAGAAAAATATAAATATAAATAATAATAATAATTAATAATAAAGGCCCCCTTAAGAAACGCTTTTGAGGCTTTTTGGCCCTAACAGGCGGCCGGTGGCTGTCCTCCATCTTGTCTTCCTGCTCCGGGCCAGACGGCTCCCCTGCAGAAACAGGTAAGCACCTGGGATTTTCGTCTCCTGGCCGGGAAAAAAATCCAAAAATACCGGACATTTTAGGTGTCTGGTATTTTCTGAATTTTTCTACTGGAGAAGAGGCAAATATACCGGACTGTCCGGGTCAATACCGGACACCTGGCAACCCTACCATCAAACTATCCCAAGCGACTTGCCAAAACACATACCACTTCCTCTTTTTCACTGGGAGCATGTCTAAAAGCCACAAGCAGGCTGGACCTTTTTGTGCTCGGTGCTGTGCAAACATACAAACAACCAGGGGCAGCCCATGGCGCCCCCGATGACATCAGTCCATTGACGGCCCTGCAGGCAGGGGCGCCGATCGCGCGCTCCGCCTGGGGCGCCAGCTGCCGCAGCCGGCCTTGGGCCACTCCTGCAAACAACAATCCCTGTCCCAAAGTGTTTGCAGTCCAAAAGACAAGACTTAGCAGGAGGAGCATACAAATCAAAGGGGCCAGAGTGGAAGGTCAGGAGTCACAAAATAAAAATGTAACAGGTTGTGCAAACTCTTAGCGGATGAGTAAAATCCCATTTAAAATGATATGTTTAACATAGGGAGGTGGTGCTCCAGCTGGATCCACTGCACCACAAGCGGCTCTGACCAGGCTGGGTGCGGGTTAACCAGTTACCGGCAGGCATCACCCGTAAGGTGGATTTGCTAAAATCCCGTAGCTTACCAGTTAACCGGTTACCCATTTACATCCCGACTGATCATCCAACACCCGAGTCATGTGAATTCTACTGCATACTTGGTTTGGCCACTATGGTGCACGTGGTATTCCATATTGTGCACTGTCTCCCATCTCATGATGACAGCAAGCGTCACACACAGCTGGACCACTGCACTGTTCCTCAAGTGCTAAGAGAACCAAAGCAAGTTCCTTCATGTTACACCTGTTGTCAGAGGCAGGGGGAAGTATTTTATCAGAACACCAGGCAGTAAGCTCCCACATTGATTTAAACATTAATCATCTCCGTTGGCAATCCAGGACACCAAAGGACACAAAATATCTGTGAAATGTTTTCCAGCTAACTTTTGCAAACAGAAATTACTTCAGTCAGGCCTACTTGATCATAGTCACCAAACATGTAAACCAACATACCTTTGTTTTCAAAGGCAAACTCATGTTGACACGTAATGCATGGATGTACCTTGAAATGTTACTTACTACCTTCCAAGGTAAAGGATCTGAATGCAACTATAGTTTGGATGATTTCTCCTAGCTAACGATTTTGGCAAAGGCTCTGGTGTCACTCTAGTGAGAATAAGAAATGTAAGGCCCACTTCCATGGCAACAGTAGAATATTTTCCATAAACTACACAAGTGTATGTGTGCAACCTTGACTGGCTGATCTTCCCACCAACAAGAAGCCTCCTCTTTCTCTGAGCCACGTTCAGTGAAGAATGAAGGTACTGGGACAGTGAGGGGAGCCTTTAAAATTCACGCTTATTATTATTTACAGGACCTCTCGAAACCATAATGGAATTCACATCTCTTAAAAGGGTCCCTAAAAGGTGAACGAAGCTCTTTCCAAACGCATGGACCTGATGCATACAGACTTTTTCCCCCAAAAAAAATCCGCTCTGTGATTTCAAGGATGACTGAATAGTAAATAGATTCTTCATCCAGGGTCTCCATTCTTCAGCTGCAATTCCATTAGATTTAGCTTAGATCTTCCGGCTACTATGAATAGACAGCATACGTGCTCCCCCATTACAGTGCTCTCAGCATTCAAAACACTCATGACATGCACACATGCCAACCCCCGGAAAAGTGAGCTTTGCACACTTTCCTTCGCTGACAGTAAGCTCTTTTTTATGGAGGTGCACTTTGGACTAAGATTTTTCTGCTTCCGATTGGTATAGTGCTAAATGGTTTACTCCGTTGGCAAAACTGTGCTTAGAGACAAGTGCCGCGCTTAACTAAATAAGCAAACATGACATAAAGAAAACAATTACTTCATTTGTTACTGCATGGGTGGCGGGGGAGGAGGTAGGCTGGTCTTTTCATAACCAAGCTAAGTCGGCCACTTCTGTATAAAATAGGCCTAACATTTTTGTTCCGGGCCAGGGTCTCAGAGTTACAAACCCGGCACGAAGCTCTGCATTGAGCCAGCCTTGTTCTATACCCTGCATTAAGCTCCCTGACAATATATCACAAGACCGTGGCCTCTTGACCTCGCTGCCTTCATGCCATCGAGTCTGATTAACTCACACACAGAGTGATGCCATTATTTTGCTTCAGAGACTCTATTAAGGCACCGGATTTAAAGCACAGGCCTACAGCTCCAGTTCTTTTCACTCTCAAATTACACTGGAGTGGAATGGGCTTTCCCTCCCATTAACAGCCTTTGAATGAAGCGGCTTTGTGAGAGTTTAACTTGAGTTGTAACTCTACAACTTTAAAGCAGGGGTGGCGGGGGGGGGGGGGGCGGAGAGAGAGGAAAAAAAAGGTAGATAATTGGGCTTTTCCACCTCTAAACATAGAGGTGGCCTGGCCCAAATCTGGCTGCATGCTGCAAGACAAGGCTGGGGTATGTTCACTGTCCAGCACCAGCCTCTTTAGGTGGACGCTCATGAGCTGTCCGAGGCACAAACCTCAACAGGAGGAGACCGGCTCTTCCCATCCCCCACACATCTGTTGGTAGAGGCTCCAGGCCCCATCCATGTGAACAGCTGCCAAGCAGAAGCACCAGGCCTATTTCTCCAGAGTCCCCACCCTGAGGGCTGAAAGTTTGGAGGCTCCCTTGCTCTCTGAGCTGGCTTGTCTGAAGGAGCAACCCAGTGCTCAGTTGCTACCAAAAATTCAGGGTGTCGTCCTGGTCCCCCTGAAGTAAAGGGCAAAACTCCCGGTGATTTCAATATGGCAAGGATGTCACCTCAGGGTACGTCTACACTAGCCCCCAAGATCGATCTAGGGAGGCTAATGAGGGCGACCGGAATTGCAAATCAAGCCCGGGATTCAAATATCCCGCGCTTGATTTGTATGTTCCCGGCCGGTCGCCATTTTAGAAATTGACTAGCCCGAAGTAACTGCCCGCGTCTACACGCGGCAGTGAAACGGGATTCCGATTTAAAGCCCTAACTCAAATTAGCTGATATTCCTCCTGCAGTGAGGTTTACCAGCTAATTCAAGTTAGGGGCTTTAAATCGGAATCCCGTTTCACTGCCGCGTGTAGACGCGGGCAGTTACTTCGGGCTAGTCAATTTCTAAAATGGCGACCAGCCAGGAACATGCAAATCAAGTGCGGGATATTTAAATATTTAAATCAAGTGCGGGATATTTTCGGTTGCCCTCATTAGCCTCCCTAGATCGATCTAGGGGGCTAGTGTAGACGTACTCTCAGAGTAGACTGGGGAGGGCTAAAGGCATCTTTTTGGCTCTTCCGCTGCTCCGCTTGTAAACAGGATTTCTCAGAAGCTGCGTGCTCAGAACCTGTAACTCTTACGCGAAGAAATGTGTCTGAGTGCCTCTGATGAGCAGGCTACTAAAATTCTGGGTGAAAAATAATGCAGAGCTGAATTCATTAATATATTACCCAGGCGATGTATTTTAAATAAGATTCTTCTTCACAAGGTCTTAGAAAGAAAAGATGCAGAATAGGGGTGTGAACGGGAAACCGGCTAACTGGGTCTATGGGGGCAGACTTCCCCGCTGGTCTGAGAGTTGCTCCAGCCCCAACAGGCCCTCGCATGGGGCCGCCAGCCAGCAGCTTGCCCCGTGCTGCTGGGGCCAGGAACTGAGAGCTAACAGCTCGCCCCCTGAGCGGCTGAGACCAGGAGTCAAGAACCGGCAGCCTGCCCCCACAGCATCTGGGGCAAGTAGCCGAGAGCCGGCAGCCTGCTCCCCCAGTGGCTAGGCCCAGGAGCTGAGAGCCGGCAGCACACCCTGAGTAGCTGGGGCCAGGAGCCCAGGGCTGGGAGCTAGCCCCACATGACAGGGAGCAAGCTGCCAGCCCTGTGTGGCTGGGGCCTAGGGATGTAATACCGCAGACGCTTAACCAATAATCGATAAGCAAAAGCTTTGCTTATTGGTTAATGCTATAGACTACACGCATTTCCCTCCCCCTTCCCCCCTCCCCCCCCCCGCAGCCAGTAAATTTTTTAGCAGATTGGCCAGCAGCCTGGCCCAGTCCTGGCTTGTGCTAGGTCCGGGACCTACCCCTGCTGTGGTTCTGCATTTAGAGTGTATTAGAAGCTGGGCAAGCAGGCAGCCCGGCTCCATTCTAGGTCCGGGAGCTCAAACCCAACCCAGACAGGGGCTGCTGCCTCTGTATCAGAGGCAACAGCACAGGGCGACAGGCAGCCGGTCTGCAAGGGGAGCTGGTTTTTAAAGTGGCTCTGCTCATGAACCAGCTCCCGCCTGGCCCCCTCTGCTGCTGCCTCTGATACAGAGGCAGCAGTGTGGAGTGGCAGGGGGCTCCTCAGAAGTGAGGCTGGAGTGCACTGGCTGCTGGCCCCACCCCCAGGGACTACAGAATAGTCGACTAACCGATAAGAATTCATGAGGTTAATCGACTATTCAATTCACTGATATTTAACATCCCTACCAGGGACCAGGAGCCAGCAGTCAGCCCCACACAGCTGGGGCTGGGTGCCGGTGGCTGGGCCTAGGGGCCGGCAGCCAGCCCCGCACAGGGCTGGGAGAGGGAACCCCGTGGGCTGGTGCGGTTCCCCACCCAGGATCATTCTTAGTCAGTTAACCAGTTAAATGTTAGGTCAAACTAACGTTTAACTGATGAACTGGGACTTTACATCCCTAATGCAGAAAGCCTATTAGTTAATCCAAATCCAGCTCCCAAGATTGTTCTTGGCAGCATGTTTGAAAAGCTGCTAACAATGGGGCTCCCTGGCACCCCCGTTCCATGAGGAGATCATGACAGAGCCTAACAGACCTTACATCGCATTTCTCCCCTGGTGTAGACCTGGCCTCAGACCTACTCCTTAACCACTGACCCATCCTTTGGTGCATGTCATTTCCCTTGTCAGTCTTTCAAAAGCCAATTAATACAGACAAGAATTTAGATAGGATATGTAGTCCTGCTTGATGGCCCCCTACTTTCACTGTCAAAAGGCAACAGCTGCCTGATGGAATAACTAGAGAATAGATAATGTTGGGGCTGCCGTTTTCAATGTAGCATCAAGAGTCTGGTGCCCAAAGGCCACAGAATGCAACTGGGAGTTAGTGGTCTACCTCACTTAGGTGCCTTTGAAATTTGCAGCCTGACTCCAGAAGATCAGCAAATTACACAGGCAGAGGAAGTGGTGAAGACCTTAACAGGGTTCAAAAAAGAACTAGATAAATTCATGGAGGTGAGGTCCATCGATGGCTATTAGCCAGGCTGGGTCAGGATGGCGTCCCTAGCCTCTGTTTGTCAGAGGCTGGAAATGGATGACAGGAGAGGGATCACGTGTTGATTCCCTGTTCTGTTCACTCTCTCTGGGGCACCTGGCACTGGCCACTGTCGGAAGACAGGACACTGGGCTAGATGGACCTTTGGTCTGACCCAGCGTGGCCATTCTTATGTTTTTATGACTGAGGAAATGGTAGTCTTTTGTTCTTACATCGAAGTCGTACCCGTGTTTTTCTTCTGTAATCATAAATGACATTGTTAAGACTGTATCTCTTGCCATCCCTCACACAGACATCCCCAGCGATAAGAAAGATGGTTTATTCAGCTCTTGACTGGCTCACGGGCAGTCACAAGGTTAGCCCTTCCTCAACTCGTAAACCCTTCAGCTCATAAACAGCATATCCCGTCCTGGACTCGACAATGTTTTAGCCCAACGTTGAAAATCAATAGGCCGTGCTGTAAAAGGTCTGCCATATGCCTTGTGACACACTGAGAGTTAGTGCGGAGACGATGGGATACACTGAATGCAGTTAATTGTCAAATTGTTGGACGGAAGCTTAAGTTCCTGTTCAACTAAGAAAATTATTCTTGGGAAGTAACATCCAGCACAATCACATAACTTAGCCCTGTGGCTCGACACATCACACTGACCAACATAAACAAAAGTCCACATACAACCTGTTTGCTTTGGGCTCCAAAGCAAAAAAACGAATCCCAGCTCCGGCAAATTTCCCTTCCATCTTTCTTGATGGCTGGAAACTGTTCAGTGAGTCACTATATAATAAAGAGTCCTTCCAAGTTCTCTAGACTGTTCACAACACAACGAATTTGTAAACAAAAGATTTTCTTTCTTTAACCCTTCGTCAAAGGACTTTATCTCCTTTACCATCTCGAAAGGACATACAGCCCCTGGCTTGTGGGGGAATTAAATGATGAGCAGGCTTACTCTTACTTCATCCACGGCGCAGTGAGGAACTTGTATCCAAGCACATCAGTAAATACTGTTGGCTGGACTCTGCTCTTCCCAAAACATGTCACAATGACTTGCCAGCCACTCATCATGGGACCATGCAGCTTTGGGAGACCGATTCAAAGTTAATTTTGAATTATAAACATGTGTTTGGATTCAAATATGACATTTTTCAACCTCACGCATCTCTAATCAGAATGAAGACCAGTCATTTTGAGATTTTTAGAAGTAATTTTAACCAGTTGAAAAAAAAGTTTCCGAACTGCAGTGTTTGCAAAATTGCATGGATACAGTCAGTGATATTAACATAAATGTGCCCTGACAAAAGTCTCATCCATTCAAGCATTTCCAAAACACTTATCCGTCAAATCAAATTCTGTCCTCAGTTATGTTTGTACAAACCACTGAATTCAAGAGTTTGGAATGGGTATAGCAAACCTGGTATTTTATTACAATTTTCCCCTATGTATTGCCATCCAGTGAGAGTAATATTTTGTTCCATGCCAATTTTCTTTATATAATATTAAAACAAACAGTTATATATTTCTACTGAAATGTTAAAACTTTCTGAAAAGAGGATGACTGGCAGACAGAACTATAGTAAAAAGAACAGAGCACAGGTACTAAGCATCTGAATTGCATTTGTAATTAAATCGTCCATGGCGTACACTGTAAACAAACAGAATTTGCTGTGCAGAATAATCGTATCTTTTTGCTAGCTTTCTAGATAATCTTTTCCCTAGACTATCATGTATCTGAGATATCCTCTATATCTGATCCCCTTCCTACACCAAATGTTACATTTTGTTGTTGTCCCACATTAAGTCTAGTCATGCTAACAGCCTTTGAGCTACAGTAAAGTTTGTGGCTTTTCATCTGTAGGGTCTGGAACCTGGTAGCAATTACAAAGTTCTGCATCTGTTTAACCTCCTAACCTCTGCAAAGCCCCGTTTGCCCATTAGGTAAGTAGTTTTTGTTATTATATTTTTCAGAAATTACCCCTTAACCCTAAATTTCTCTAACCAACTCAAAAGAGGATAACATCAATGCTCGATTTTGCATGGAGTTAAAAGTAAAATTATTGAGACCTGCCAGCCTTAGACATTTTAAAGAGGTGTTTTTATTGCAAATCGCTCTGCCTGCTGTCCAATAAAACCAACGACTAAGGAATGCAGCGGTATATGCTCAACATCAATTTCAAGCTCCAATGGCAGGCTGTTACTGTCCCCAACAGTATGCAAACTTTCCACGAATATGCAATAATTTGATAGGAATTCCTCCTCCCTGTCTGGAGTAGTGAAAACAAGGGACTTTTTTTTTTCAACTAGGATGTTCCTAATCAATCATTACATCACTGTTGATGAAGGCAAGAGATTAAATGCCTTTTATTAAAATAACCTCCAGACGTGACTTGAGAATCAATTCATACAGCTGTCCGCCCAAACAGGAGTGTACACACACATCCATCCACACACCCACTCAGTACATCTCATCCAAAACAACCAGCCAACACACTTCATCTCTTTTTCCCCTCATTTCAGTTCCTTTCAAGGCTATCCAGAAAGGAGGGAGGTAAGCAATGAAAAAGTATTTGAAACATCTCCTGTGCTTGGAGCTGAGACGGATGGTAGTTTGAGTTAACGGCGTTTGGACAGACAAGGCAGCGAAAAGTCACCCCTGCAATCTTACTTTTCTTTGGTGGTGAGTGGGCTAATAATGGCTTTTAAAAGCCATGCAAGAGCTGAAAAGGAAACCCATCTATGGCCCAAAGGCAAATAAAACACACTGAAAGGAGACAGTTAAAATGTTCCAGTGAAAAGACGGTGCCTCCGGAAAGCTTTCTAAAGGGTCTCTTTATGAGCCCCGTATACAGCCTCGCTTTCTGCCGTCTCCCCTGCTAAACAAAGTGGCTGCCTGTGCAGAGGTGGATTGGTTTTCATTCTTTTATCTCCCGGCGTATTCAAACAAATCCTGAAAAGATGAACTCATTTTGCAGCCCTGACATAAAGCAAGCACTTTAGCCAGCCCCTATTACAAGAGAGTCTGCTCTGTGTCTTATCCGCTGCCAAGTATTAGTTTCGCCTCCAGCTATTAGACTCTACCACTCACCAGACAGCAGGGGCAACGGACAGAAAGACAGATCCCTGCAATTTAAATAAATAGCCGGTTTCTCCCCTTCTTTTGCACGCTGCCCTGGATGGGCTGAAAAGAAGATCAGGAGGGGTTTTTGGACAGAGTCATGCTTGTTCACGTTCTTTCGGAAAAGTCTGTAAGCCCATTCCTGCTTTCTTCAATGGGACTGGCCACATTTTTAACAACTATCATTGTAGGCAGCTACAACTTATAACAGCCACATTTCAGCTGGCGTCAGAGCTATCTCTGCCATCAAAGCCAGCTTTATCGATCGGACGTATACACTGGAACTCTGGCTCTTGTTTACTTGTGGGCTTGTTCTGCAGTGTCACCATCTCCCCCGGTGAAGCTGTGCCTCCCCGCAGACACATCCAAAAGGAAGCCCAAAAGGAAATTCTCTTTCTCCGTGTGGGGTCTCAAGGTAAAGAAAACCTACCTTGAGGTTTGGATGGTTTTGTGATCTGAAAGCCCTTTAAAAGCAACTCAAGTTCAAAGCCCTTCGCTAATAAAACGCCTCTTGTAAATGAAATGTGAACAAAGAATGCCTTTGCTGGCTATTTCGTACTACCTTTAGAAGCACCGCAGAATTGTCCAGTGCATTTTACCAACATTTTCCGGAGAGCATACAAAAATCACTAGCTATTCACTAGCATGCAGGACTGAAATAGCTCTGCTTCTGTTTGAATTGAGGCCCCAAATTAGTAGTATTTATCGATAAGCACATACTTCAAGCCACCCCTATTCCATAAAGTATGTGCGAAAACCGGCCTCTCAAACTCACAGTCCATGGTCCATGTCTGGCCAGAACAGTTGCTCACCACTTCCCTGCAGTTCCCACCGCCACAGGGAACACGGGAGGGCCTGACCACTGTTGCCACACTATGTCAGTCCCCACTCCCCAGTAATCTCCAAGGCTGTTTCCCTCAGGGGACATGGTGCCATGGCAGGAGAGGGTAGGAGGGATAATGGTGGTGGTGGGAAGAGGCAGGGCTTCGGGGCCAGGAACCAACAGTTCTCCTCCCTGCACCAGCCAGGACAACTGCTTTGGCAGGGGATGGCCCTAAAGGCTGTGAGTTTGAGACCCCCTGTGCTGAAAAGTTAGATCCAAGCTGTTCTGGGCAGCGAAAACTTCTGCATCTATGTGGCACCCCACTGAAGCAAATCACTCAGGCTCTACTACAAGGGTTAAAGAGGTTCTGCACACCTGGGAGGATCCAGACCCTCCATGTGTTAAATCTGGAGACTAAATTCAACCACTAGCCCATGAAATAGAAGGAGTTAATACTACTCAAGACTAACCTCCACTCACACTCTTAAGAGTTGCTAAGGCCCTTCCATAACACAGACCCTTGGTTGGGAGTGAGATTTACACGTCATGTGGTGGGTGGGTGGGTGTTCAGAAATTATTATCAAACTTTGGTCACTGTTCTGTTGTGATTCAGACTGTGGTAAAGCGACAACAAAGCCCGGTCGCACTTTTGTTCCAAGACAGAAAGTAATCGATACAACGCTTTGAAGCATGTTATCATTCCGGTGCTATCGTATCTTAAGTCGGGGTGGGGAACCTTTTTTGGGTCGGGGGCCGCTGACTCAGAAACATCAGTTGGGGGCCGCACACAAAGGAGAAGCAAAACAAAAAACAAAATGCCAAACCCCGAACCCTCACTGAGAAAGACCCTCCCCACATTCCCTTTGCACCCCAGAGCCTAGGGGCGACCAGCCTAATACATTTTGTGTGTGCTCCAGCCCCACACAGCGTGGGAGAGGGGCTGGAATGCCAGCACAAGCTCCTCAATGCTGAGGGAAGCCATGAACCGTGGGGGCCGGATCCAGGAAAACCAGGGGCCGCATCGGGCCTGAGGTTCCCCACCTCTGTCTTAAATAAACAGTCACAAATCAAGCTGTTTTATTTTCTAAATGGAGACTCCCAAGAGGGATGAGAACTGTAACCCCATGGTATTGAACTTTTACAAAGTAACCCAAAGGGATGCTGTTTACATATGTTCTGAATGACACTTACTGTGGGTTACCCAAAGGAAAGGTGATTTAACAAAGTTATTGCATCTCCCAAACAAGGTTCCCTTTAATGTTTTTCATCCTTGTGAGCAATACGTTTTGTTCCCCACAAGGCAGAAACACACGCTGCCGGCTGTGGGCGCTCTGCTAATCACTGGGGTGGCACCTGAATCTCTCCAGGGTGGCCACCCAAGTGCTCAGTCTACAGGGAACTCTTCTCTCAAACTCTTAACAGACATGGACTTGAACAGTCACCTAGGTCTTTCTTGTAAAGGGCTGGAGTGCAATATTTGAAGTGCCGAAATTATTTAGGAGAACAAGTCCAACAAACTTTCAATAAGATCTGAGCTCCTAATTCACTTAGGATTTAAAAAAAATCACACCCTGGATCTGTAATAAAGAATTTCTAATGTGTAATGGGCCACATACCATGTCTGCAACCATATGCTTCACTCACTCTATGGAGAAGCTTGCAGGAAGTTTTCCAGTCTACTTTTATCCCTCTTTAGACTATACAGGTTGAACCTCTCTAGTCCAGCACCCTTGGGACCTGACCGGGGCTGAAACAGAGAATTTGTCAAACCACAGGAGGTCAATATTGTCTAGCAGCATTACCGACACTTCCACTGCTTATGCTTAGAAGACACTTAGGGGTAAATTAGAGCTAAATAACAGCACACACCGAGAGCCAGGATAGGTGGCTGTAAACAAACTTTATGCGACCACAGGAAACTTGGAAGAGTGCTGGAGTAGAGAGGTTCACCCTATATTATATTATATTATATTATATTATATTAATCTTTATTTAATGTTCAGTAATCACTTATCTTTGCTTCAAAATAAACACTACATATTATATGAAAGCATAATATGGGCTAGATGGACCTTTGGTCTGACCCAGTACGGCCATTCTTATGTTCTTATGTTCATACAACAGAGATAATTTTAGATATAGATGTTGTGCTGTGAATAATTTCCTAAGCAAGGTCCAGCTAGAAAATGCAGCAAAAAGAAATTTACATATTCCAAAAAAAAGACCCACCCCACAAGCAAGGGAGCCATCAGTGGAAATAAACCCTGTTAATGTTCTTTGAAACAAGTTCCAGGGTAGTGAAGAGGTTAAAACTTTCCAATGTAGAAATGGAATTTTTATGGCCCTACAAAAAACAATTGTCAATCTGCCCTAGCCATGCTCACAATCATTTCTGTTAAGCCAATATACTTAACATACTTTAGCCTTACAAGTTTCAGCTGGAATGAATCACTAAAAAAAAAAAATAGTCCCCCCCGTACCCTACCAACTACTACATTGCATTAAGCTCCAACAAAAAGATGCCTGTGTGGATTTTCTGCCTGTGGAGAAATTACATATGTGATCATGTATAGCAAACAGAATATGATCATCCCAAAAGCTCTCATTTTCCACTGTTTTCTTACAAGCATTTATATCTGCTTTTCTGAGGTGCAGAGATATTGATTTGTTGCAGTTGGCCACTTAAACGAGGATGCCTAAAATTGCTTGTTTGTGGAGACCAAGTCTTCGAGATAACTTCAGAGCCACTGGTTCCTAGACTATCTGTAACTGCCATTTCAGTTCTAAGATTTAGGAAAATAAACCACCAATCCAAGGGAAGGAAGATGCTCCACAAACCTGAGCGGTGGAGCTCTTCCAGAGTCCAGCATTTTGCCGTTCATTTTGTGGAGGAACTGAAAACCAAAGTAAGTGCAATTTCTTTTATGGATACTCTTCAATCTGTCACTAAAGTAAGCACCTCGAGGGCCGCAACACAGCATAAAACACCCCAATGCCAGGCTTCAATTCTTAGTCGTTGTCCCTCCTGCACGAAAATCCAGCTCATGTCTTCACTACTGCAAGATCGACATGGCGGCGGTTGATCTTTCGGTGGTCGATTTCACGGGTCTAGTAAAGACCCACTAAACTGAATGCTGAGGGTGCATTCTGTCAACCATGGTACTCCTCACAGTTGCGAGGAGCTAGGGAAGTCGACGGGAGCATTTCTCCCATCCACCTCCCTCTGTGGGGACAGCGCTAATCTCAGCTTAAGGTATGTCGACTGCAGGCATGCTATGTATGTAGCTGGAGTTCCGTACCTTAAGCTGACCTTCAAGCTTTAGTATAGACAAGGACCCAGTGAAGGACAGAAAAAAAGTAAGATGTGAGGGTATCACTTTTTTGTTCCTATCGGGAAGAGCTAGGGGGTTCAGCATCCTGCACTCATGGAAAGGCCAGGAGGGCACTCCTGAGGGACTGGAAGGAAGAGCAGCAGATCCTGTTTGAGGGGAGGAGCAGTGGGTATGTGTCACTCCCCTGGAAGTCGAGTCATGACTATATTGCCATGGGCTGCCTCCTCAGAAAGGAACTTAGAGCTAGGGATGCAGACAAACAGTCGAGTATATGATTAACCGATAAGCCTAGGCGTGCTGGTTAATCTTCTTGACTACTTGCATTTACCCCCACCCTTGCTGCCTCTGTATCTGGGAACCCCCACAGATACAGAGGCCAGACCAGCCTCTGTCTACAGCCAGCCTGGGCCACCATGGACTGAGGCAGCTTCGCAGCAGCCTTCTCCCCCGCAAACAGCCTCTGTCCTTGGGGAGCTGACACAGAGGCAGCAGCGTGGGGTGACAGACAGCCGATCTGCAGGGGGAGCTGCTTTTTAAACTGGGTCCCCTCATGGACCAGCTCCCGCCTGGCACCCCACGCTGCTGCCTTTAATACAGAGGCAGCAGCACAGGGTGGCAGGGGGTCCCTGGGAGCGGGGCCGCAGCACACGGGCTGCTGGCCCCACCCCCAGGGAATATAGACTAGTTGAGTAACTGATTTAAATGTATGCGGTTACTCGACTATTCTATTACCCGGTATCTAACATCCCTAGCGCTTGCAAAATTCTGCCCAGGGAATGCCAGACGGTGTGCAGAGAGAACTGAGGTGTGTGTGTCTGACCAGCTCAGGAGAATTTCCCACGGGCCTCTGCACTTCATGGGTACTACTAGCCCTGCGCCTTCAGAAAGGCTACGATGCCACGCTGAGAGAGCAAGGGGAACGGAGGCTGTCCAGAAAACAGCCTGGAGCCCGTGAGGTACCTTCGCTCTTTCAGCAGGATCTTCTCCGGAAGAGGAAAATCCCATTGTGGAATACAATGCAGACTTCCCTTCTACACAAAGGACACACTTGAACTATTTGCATACGGATGTTTCCAGAGGGGCCATTCCGGTTCAGGGAAAGCTCCCAGTGAAGGCAGAATCCATCCCGAAGGACAACTTCACTGGTATTTCTGATACACACAAGAAGTGCGTCAGACTTCAATTGCAGCAAGGGAGGTTTCGGTTGGACACTAGGAAAGTCAGGGGAGATAAGCACTGGAACAAATTGCCTAGGGAAGCTGTTGAATCTCCATCTCGTGCACTTCAAGTTGGAGCAGGACTGGCCACACTGATTTTCTCAGGGGCCATAGAAAATACACTCCCAGCGCCTGCTGATTTTCCATGGGGACTGGGCCACAGGTCTCCCATGTATTTGGGCACCTCATTCCCATGGTGCCTAGATACTTGGGATGATCTACGCCTGGGGTGTGTAACTCTCTCAGAACCCTTAGAAAGTCCCAACCTGGACCACGACCAATAACTCATCATTTTGTGAAGGCCTCTGAGATGCTATCACAGATTTCAGGCTTTCCCTCATGACCTGACCCGGGCTCTATTTGAATTGGTGATTTTGCTGCCAAAGACTCCACACTACATTATCTAAGCTCTGCAATCAACTTTTTTCTTTAAATAACTTCCCGATCAATAAAGGCCAGATACCCTCACACTTACCTGTGCTGAGTAGTATTTTACTCTATCACAGGACGTTCGGCCTCCTTGACAGACAATTAAAATCCTACCGTAAGCAACAAGCAGAAGGAAGGGACTAATGACAACACGCATTATTAGCATACCAGCAACTTTTTCTGTATAAAAGAAACCACTCCACAAAACCATCTGGAAAACCTTACCACCCCTCAGTACAAACAGATTCCTGTTGAGTTCTGGTCAGAAAACTCCAATTCGAATGACACTCTCAAGTTGACTTTTTTGAAGCGGACTAATTTCAAGAAACTCTGGTGTCTGATACGTCGTTCCCTTGCCTTTTAAATACTGTGTCCTGAATATTATAGGTAAGTTCTTTTCCGCTCCCCTGTTGATATTTATGAGGGTCTCTTTAGCAAGAGAGAAACTGGCTATACAGAAGAAAGCATGAAAAAGCAAACAAATGGTGAAGCAAGTATTTTTAGACTCTCAGACTTTACAGCCAGAAGGGACCATCATGATCATCTAGTTCAGTGGTTTTCCAACTTTTTGTCATTTGCAGACCCCTATAAAATGTTGAATGACTAAGCTTAAACATAGTCTGTGGATCGCCAGATGTCTGCGGACCACAGGTTGAAAACCACTGTCCTATATAACAGCCTTCTGTGGAGCCATGACATGTATATGGTCTGCAGAGCCCCAGGGGTGCAGACTACAAGCTGAAAACTACTGCTGTCGTCTGACCTGCTGCACGGTGAAAGCCACCGACCCTCGCCCATTCTCTCCGATAACAGAGCACTAACCTCTGGCTGCGTTACTGAAGTCATCAAATCATCATTTAAAGACTTCAAGTTACAGAGAAATGGCCATTTACTCTAGTTTAAACCTACAAATGACCCATTCTATAGGGGAAGGCAACTCCCACCGGTGTCTCTGCCAATCTGACCCAGGAAAAAATTCCTTCACTACCCCAAATATGGCAAGTCTGTTGCATGATGAGCATGCTGCTAATCTTTTTGCAACTCCATTGAGTACAGTGTTTTCAGGTGCGTACAAAGGTGATTTTTCCTCCTAAGGTAACTTAGCCCTTTAATCTCCATTTCTCATAGGCCCATCCATGACATTTGAGCACATCGGTGTGCTATGCAGTACACTAACTGTTACTTGTACATGGTGCGTGAAATCATAGACATACGTGATAAAAAGGGGCCCCATATATAACCACTCCCTGCCAGCCGCTTCCAGCCCCTCCTTACCAATTATTTCTCAGTTGTTTGCAGGATGCCCCATCTCATACAAGTCAATGGGAGTTTTGCCACTGACTCCAACAACAGTAAGATCTCAGCAAATATTCCGATCAAGGCCATTTCTTCTGATAAAGCAAGAGGGCATGATGCCAAGGCCTACAGAGAACTGGGTGACACGTACTCTGTGTCAGAGGATACGCAGCCAGGAGCCTTCCTGAAGTAATCAGCTCTGACCCAAACAGACAGGCATCGTCTCCAGTTTAGGCAGAGGGGAGAGAAGCAAGATGGTGAAAGATGGGAAGCGGATGTTGGAGGGGAGGAGGAAAGGGTTACAGAAATCAACTTGCCAAGGAATCTGGGGGCCTACAGCTACAAGAGGCTTCTGGGTTCATGTTGGGAAGATTTAGCTCATTTCTCTGCTTTTTTTTCCCCTTGTGCCCTTCTGCTTTGTTCTCACGACCCCACAGCACTATATGGAGAAATCCCCCAATGCACATAGTGATCCCTGGAGGTAGAGAGCAGGGGAGTGTGAGGGGGCATTCGAATCTCTTAAAAACTATCCTGCCCTCTGCCAAAGCTTCATATCTTGGGAACTGTGACTCTCAGAGCCTAGAAGTGTGTCTGCAATCCTTGACCAGAAACATTAAGACAGAAAACACATGAGGCTCTGGGAGAACTCATCTCATAAATCATTCGGTTGTTAAGTTTCCCTTTTAGCCACAGCAAAGTCAAACTCTTCCTTCCCCCCACTGTTAACCATCCTTTGTTTGCTTTATCTCTTGGCTGCTTGGGGTGGCACTGAGCCAACTCTTGTTATTAATTAATCTAGGGGGCGCATGCTGCATTCCTGGCCACCCTAACCACTTCCTACTTTGGCTGGGACGGTGGGCAGAAATTCAGCCTGCCAAATCCTTTTAGTTACATTAGGCTCCTTGCAATATCCTCGCCGTATCTGGTGACCACAAATTGCAAGAAAGAATATTGAGACTCAAACATAAAAAAAAAAAAAAAAAAAAAAATCAGCCACGCTTCTGACACATAACAATGTACTAACCATTTTCCCACCGCTGGGGCGAGATTTCTATAGGATTAACTCTGCTCCCACTGAAACCACTGGGTGTTTTACCCGACTTCAGTGGAAGCACAGTTAGATCAATGCAGAATGCACTGAAAATCCCAACTTCAGTACTGAGAGGGAAACAACCACTCCACGAGAGATGAGGAGACAAAATGTCAACAAGCACACATGGACATGCTCCCCTGAACAGCAGACCCTGAAAACAATCTAATAATAATTTCTTGTGCCTGTAAATCATCCTCATCTGAGAGCTTTAAAGCATTTTACAAACACCAGCTAATGATTAGACCCAATTTCAGAGTAACAATTTCAGGCCTAGTTCTCAAGGCACTTTACAAAGGTTCATGAATTATGACTTAACCACCCCGTAAGAGCACTATTTTACAGATGGGGAAACCAAGGCAGAAAAAGTCAAACGATTTACTCAACTCCATACAAAGAGTAAATGGCAGAGCCATGAAGAGAATGCACAGTTTCTAATTCCCAGTCCACTGCTCTAACCACTAGAGATGATCATCTTACAAAAGGATACACTGAAGCACAGAGATCTGAGGCTGTTAAAACACCATTTGTTGCATGGTTCACACTAACAAGTCATACACACTGCTCTTCCGGCCAGCGTACGCCAGAAATGGCCACTGTACAAAAGTGTTCTGTGAGGACTTAGACTACAAGAGCTTTGTTAAGACTGTCATGCCAGGCAGCTGTAAAGGCATGGCTACCGATGTTCAAACCTTCGCACTTCCAGCCTCTGCAAAACTATCAATCAAGTTCCACTGGTGATCTAGCCACTGTGTGAACACTCATGTCCATCCGGCACTGGTGTCATTATGACTCACAATACAAGTTGAACCTCTCTACGCTGGCACCCTTGGGATCTAACTGGTGCCGAACCAGAGAATTTGCCAGACTGTGGGAAGTTCATAATGTCTAGTAGCATCACCAACACTTCTACTGCTTCCTGGAATCTGAGAAGACAGTTAGGGGTAAGTTAGAGCTAAATAACCGCACAGAACACTGGGAGCCAGGACTGGTGGCTGCAAACAAACTTTATGGGACCGCGGGAAACTTGGCCATCCCCATGATAAGTGGACAACCTACTAACTCAAATCATGCCAGTCTCTGGATGCTGCCGGTCTAGAGGGTGCCGGACTAGAGAGGTTCAACCTGTATTATGCATTAATTATACTGTAGTAAGCCACAGAAGTCTTAGTGGACCACTACATCATCTGTTCCTGGTCAAGTTAAAAGTGTGTTAACCAGAGTTAGAATGAATCATGTTTTAAACTGGTCCGGCAAACAATTCAATTTCTAATGCCTAGCAACACCTGGTGAAATCAGCTGGAAGATTCCCACTGGCTTTGGTAGGCACTGGATCAAGCTCTGAGTCACGGTTGTATCACACAGCAAATCTGTGACATAGTCAGGAACAGACCCCAAGTCTCCAGTCATATTATCTCTAGTCACTAGTGATGCTGCCTCTATGCAGAGGATGGGAAAAAACTCGTGGCAGATTTTTCCAGGTTTCTAGGGTAATAACTAACAGAGAAATAAGCATTTTTAGAACAACAAGGGACTGCTGTTGCAAGCACCATGTTAGCTGAGCAAGCATATCGCCAGCTATTCGTGCCATTTTGGCTATTGTTATCCTCCACGTTACTAAGAAACTTGTCAAAGTGAAAACACCTGGGCACATTTGCTTGCACTTCCCCAGGCACAAGTCTTTCTGCACACTACAGGAATGGGAGTTTCTGCCATACTGGTACCTATTAACAAACCCTGCGGGAAAATCACACACGGTAGCAAGAAGCTGAGAGACTCCTAGTCAAATGGCAGTTCAAACAACTAGTCTCATTTCTAGAGTATCTTAAAACCCAAATCTGGATTAAATTTTCAGGAATGATTAGTGATTTGGGTGCCTCAGTTTTTCATAGAATCATAGAACACTAGAACTAGCAGGGGACCTTTGACAAGTCATCAAGTCCAGTCCCCTGCCCTCATAGCAGGAGCAAGCACTGTCTAGACCATCCCTGACAGATGTCTGTCCAACTTTCTCTTAAATATCTTCAGTGATGGAGATTCCACAACCTCCCTAGGCAACTTATTCCAGTGTTTAACCACCCTGACAGGTATGAAGTTTTTCCTAATGTCCAACCTAAACCTCTCTTGATGCAATTTAAGCCCATTGCTTCTTGTCCTATCCTCAGAGGCCAAGGAGAACTATTTTTCATCCTCCTCCTAGTAACACCTTTTTAGGTACCTGAAAACTGCTATCATGTCCCCTCTCAGTCTTCTCCTTTCCAAACTAAACAAGCCCAATTCTTTCAGTCTTCCCTCATAGCTCATGTTTTCTAGACCTTTAATCATTTTTGTTGCTCTTCTCTAGACCCTCTCCAATTTCTCCACATCTTTCTTGAAATGTGGTGCCCAGAACTGGACACAATACTCCAAACAAGGGCTAATCAGTGCAGAGAAGAACTGAAGAATGACTTCTCGTGTCTTGCTCACAATAAGGATGTGAAAGATTAGTTGACTAGTCTTTATCGACTTGCTTATTGGATAGTCTTTTGACTAGTCGACATCTCCCCTCTTCTGCCTCTATGAGATAGAGGCAGCAAAGGGGGGGGGGAGGCGGGGTGCAGCGCTGCCACTTTGAAACCCCAAGGCTGCCGCTGCACAGCTGATTCGCGGATCAGCTGTGTGGCGGGCTGCCCCTTTAAAAGGCTGCCTCTGCACGATTCAAAGGGGCAGCCGGGAGCTGATCCTAGGCTGATCCTAGGCTCCTGGTGGCATTTCCCCAGAACCCAGGATCAGCTGGGGAGTCCCCAGCTGACCCCGGGTTCCACGCGGCCCCAGGGCTGTTGCTACACTTCAAAGGCTGCGGGGAGCACAGGGCCAGCGGGAGACTCACTGGCGCCGTGCCCCATGTGCTGTTTCAAAGCAGTAGCACCACATGGAGCCTGGGGTCAGACTCTGGCCCCAGGCTCCACATGGCACTGCCACTTTGAAGCACCCTCCCCCCCCCCCCACCGACCTTGCTGCCTCTTTCTGATAGAGGCAGCAAGGGAGGGGAGGGGAGGAAGCGACTAGTCGTTCACATCCCTACTTCGACTCTCCTTTTCCTCTGGAGACAGGCTGACTGAAATTGTGTGTTGCCAGGGTGATTGTGGCAAAGTGGGCTCTGTCGTGGGGAGCTAACGCTGCCCTTTGGGACAGGACTGAGTAACGGTGGGCATTAAGGTTACTGTGCATCAGTAATATTTTCACCTCTCCAGACCCACATGGAGAATGTGGGAAAGATTCCTGCTCTTCCCCTGGTCTGCCAGTATACTCATGCCCGCGAACACACACACACACAAACCCGACACACACACACAAACCCAACACACACACGCAAACACACACACGCTGGCCACATATCTACACACACAGTTGGCAAATTTTTCTGATAACAAGCTTGTTTATGTAAATGTAGACATTCCGGGAATGACTACAGCCTGGCTTACAGTCAGCAGCCCCTCTGCTCCGCCTACCCCCCACTGAGGATTACTCATGGCCCAAAAATGTGGGCTCTTAGTCCCACGTAAGGCAACGAGCAAACAATGAATCAAGCACGCAGGATTTGGGTTCTACATAAGTATTTCTTTTTTAACATTCATAATCCTCTCATGGAAAGTTGGAGACCCCCTGCCCTCTGGACTCTCTCTATATATGAAAGCATCATGAATTGGTCTCTACGAGAGAAAACATCCATGGAAAATAATTCTTGTGCCATGTGGATACTCTACTGGAGCACTGTGTGGGTAGTTCAATGTGTGCTGTTGAATATCACTCCACACTCAAAATTCAGTAGAGAAAATGAATAACACTAAGGGTTTTTACTCCAGTTTTACTACACGATAGCGGATAGGTTTACTACACAATAGTGGATAGGTTTACTACACGCTAGTGGATAGGTTTACTACACGACAGCGGATAGGTTTACTACACAACAGCAGATAGGGTTACTACATGATAGTGGATAGGTTTACTACACGCTAGTGGATAGGTTTACTACACGACAGCGGATAGGTTTACTAGATGATAGCACATAGGTTTACTACATGATAGCGGATAGGTTTACTAGATGATAGCACGTAGATTTACTACATGACAGCGGATAGGGTTACTACATGATAGTGGATAGGTTTACTACACGATAGCGGATAGTTTTACTAGATAATAGCGCATAGGTTTACTAGATGATAGCGGATAGGTTTACTACACGATAGCGGATAGTTTTACTAGATGATAGCGCATAGGTTTACTACACGATAGCAGATAGTTTTACTAGGTGATAGCGCATAGGTTTACTGCACGATAGCGGATAGTTTTACTAGATGATAGCGCATAGGTTTACTACACGATAGCAGATAGTTTTACTAGATGATAGCGCATAGGTTTACTACACGATAGCAGATAGTTTTACTAGATGATAGCGCGTAGGTTTACTACACGATAGTGGACAGTTTTACTACACGATAGTGGACAGTTCCACTAACATGGATTAAACATAGCTGTGGAACAAGCATAACCATGTTTTTTATATTTACTACAATGGGCCTCACCAATGCACCGACATCTTTCAGAGCAACATAATAGAACAAATTCAGACATGGAATTAGCAGCTACAACTCTGCACTGTGGTTGAATATACTTTCATTTGGTGGGACTGGACCTCATGTGTTTATTAAATTATCTAAAAAAGCAGGTATAGCTAATCCGTAGCCTCTAGCAGAAATCCATTACAGCCCAGCAAGTCAGTAATGTCTGGTTTTTAAAAGTCCCCTAAGCATTTTCACCATAATCTCCCATTTGACAAAATCCCTCACCATGCATGTACATACTGAGAATGGAGGTGACTCATGCCAACTACCCACCCTTCCCAGAAGGATTTGTTTTCAGTTCTAAAAACCACAGTTTTTTAAAAAGTGGAAACAAAAGAAAATACCAACACACACACTCACGCCTCTTCCCCTCCCCCAAATGACAGGAGAGAAACCAACTTATGAAAGAAAATTCACCTTATATTCTGCTGTTCCACTCACACCAATCCAGAGGCAGTGCATTAATCGTGCCTTGTTTTGTGTCTCCAAAGAGCAGGGGGTGATTTGATACACAATGGACACATTAGTACTTAAGCCACAAAGTGTACAATGAGGACACATGGACAGCATTAGCTTCGAGTCTTCTGGTTTTCCATGTCACTCATCCAGCATAATTTAACTATAATCATTTGTGGGGGTCATTATGGGGGTCATAGTAGTCAGGAGAAATATGATTGTTCTCAGGAAAGTAAGTGCCTTCGACTGATATATCCTCCTAGCTTTCTTGGACAAACAGGCATCAGGAGGGCAGCGAGCAGCAAGACTTTAAAGCTAAATAAATCACTTTTCCAGAAAGCATTCAATTTACTCCCACGAAACGCCAAATCTAAAATGCCCAGCCTGATCGATGTTATTGCTCTTAGCTCTGTAGCCCTGCCAGTGCTTTGCGTAGAATGCCCATAGAACATTCCGGCACCGAGGGAAAGTCTGAAGAATTCAGTTATAAACACTGGTAATTAAGAGTGCTTGGTTGAGTATAACACTAAATGACTTTCTCATTTCAGGAAAAAGAAGACAGGAGGGGCAGTAGGAAAGTTTGCAAATCAGGGGCAGTCAGATTAACAGAGCATGTGAATGCTTCACCACGGCTAACGAGTTCAAGACCGTACACAACTACTCACAGTTTAGCACCAAGGGAAAAACGTTCCTCTTCTCTTCAGTGTGAATGGATGGAAAAAATAAAAGAAATATTTTTGAAGTATACGCAATAGTGTGATCACAAAGCTCTAGGCGATCTCATTTCACTTTACCGCTGAAGGACCTTGTCAGTACAGATCACCCACGTGTGTGCACACACGAGTGTACACAAATAAGTACGCCCCCAAAAGCCAGCAGAAAAAACTATTCAGTGAAAAAGTGAGGTCTGTTGTATTTTGCTGGAGTAAATCAGCAGAGCTGTTGACACAGTTCCACACCCTGCACATGCTTAATTCCTATTTACACCAGATTAGCTTTATTCCTCCCTCCCCACAAGATTTCCCACTATTTGTGGTGGGGAGAGAGTGAGTGTGACAGATGGGACACTGTTAAACCTGATTACAGTACCCAGTACTGCTGGCCTTATACATGCTGTCCAGTTAGTGAACCAGCATCCTTACATTGTTAACAATAGGAAAGAAACTGCACAATTCACATATTTTATAAAGCTGGGTTAAATCAACATCTGCAAAAAATATCCCCGTTAAACGAAAGAGCAGGGTTTCATTAAGTAAATTGCAAGTTGGCAAAAATTCTGAAAGAAAGGGGGGGAACCCATAGCCAGCTCTGTAATTTAAACCTTATTTTAACTGTGACGACGACAGCACTAGGCTTGCCTTTCCCAAAGAAACAATCAAATAAAGTCTAAAAAAACTCCCCGTCCTCCTCGTCGCCACCTCAGCGGACCACAATGTTTGCAGTAATTATAACGTTACCTAGAGCTTTCCCAAAGAGCGATAGAGAAAAACAATAAACCCAATGGAATCCTCTTCGACAATCCTCATTGCCATGAAATGTTCAAAAACCGGCCAAACTCTGGGAGTTTCCACAAAAGCAGCATCCAAACCTTTGCACAACTGAGGGGCTGCTGGTTGTCTACTGAGCCCTGGACCTATGGGATGTCCTTGATTTGTATAAAATGAAGCTCATTGCACTCAATCCACCTTCAGTAGAGCGGTGCAGCCAGCCAAGACTACAGGTTCCGAGCACAGACCTCCAGCTTGATCCACATAGCGCTTGTTTACACGGTAAGATGCAGAACTAGGTCTAGCTCTTATTTAAAGTTTAAGGGGGCAGTATTCTTGCGGCACACAAAGGGCAAACATCTGCCCTACACCGACGTTCATCTGAAGTAATTCCATTGCTACCATGGTGATCCTGGAGGTCCGTGGCTCTCGCTGGCTAATTCTCACCAGGAACCGTGTCACAACGTTCCATTCAGTGAATTCTTCAACAGAAAGGAGATGGGCCAAAAGCATTCGTTTGGCGGTTTTGGCCCGGGGAAATATAGCAGTCTTTGTGATGCCCCATCACACGCACCACTTTAAATGCGTAACGTTTTCCTGCCCAGAACCTGGTTAACCGGTGCGGGTGGGAGCAGCTCCAGCCCTGTGTGGCCCAACACAGACAGGGAATGCTCCAGGCATCAGGAGCAGCCCCTGTCCTTCATGTTTAATGGGTTCACCTATTACATGGGATTTTACAACCCTAGTTATCATCATTGTTTGTAATGCCCGGGAGACCCCAGAGCTCCCACAATGCTTTGTGTTCCTCTGATTCACACCAATGTGCCTTAGCAAACAACACAGCAGCACCTTCTGAGTGTCACTCATCACGTTCCCCGCCCTTTTCCTCCATCCATCACACCTGCCTCACCCTAGGGGAAGGGCTCTGCCTTCCCAAACCGCCAGCATGGCCCCGCCCACAGCCCGCCTACTGTAGGTGTTCTGGGGGTGGAGTGTTGCTGCCCCCAGAGCCTGCCTTCCCAGTGCTCCTGGCTGGGGAGGCTGGAACCACTCTTTCCTCACCTCTCTCCCCCTCATTCCCCCCGTGCTCCAGGGAGGTTGGGGAGTGCGATGCACTGCCCCGCCTCCTCTCTTCCCCATTGGGGGCGGGGCCTCAGCAGAGGGGGCGGGGCTGCAGGTGAGGCTCGGGGCCTGCTCCCCCCCACACCGCCCGCCCATGCTCACTTTATGTGCTCTTCTCCCATTCCGGTGCTCTTGCCTTCTTCCGTGGGCCTCTGAGTGCGTCTCCAGGGCAAAACCCACCTACATGGCAGCAGCGGGTCTCAGAGCAATGCCAGCCAATCAGGGCTCGTGCTGCCCAGTTAGCTAAAAACTGCAGTGTCATTTCAGAGGGTTCCAGCCTGAGCTCAATTGTCTACACCAGCATTTCTCAAATTGGAGTCTGCGAACCCCCAGGCGCCTGCCAGCCCTGCTGATCAGCTTGCCCCACCCCTTCCCTCTTTCAGCTCCTCCCCCTGCACCCCCGCAGGCCTCCTGCATGCTGATCCCCTGTTCAATGGCATGCATGAGGGAAGGGGAGCAGTGGGGTGGAACAGAGGCAGGTGGAGCAGGGGCGGGGCTTAGGGGGCAGGGCCAGGAGCTGAGCAAGGGGGAGAGGCCTTGGAGGGGGTCCATGAAAAATTTTAAACCAAAATGGAGGGCCTCGGGTTGCTAAAGTTTGAGAACTGCTGGTCTACCCCAGTGTTCCCTGTAAGCCATATGCTTGGGCAGCTGCACAGGAGAGATTCCAGTGCTGCCCAGCTGATTAGCAGAGTGCCCACAGCCAGGTTTGTGTTCCTCCTGGTGGTGCACACTCACACATGCCTCAGTGCACATAAAAATTTATTCTGCACACGAATGGGAAAAATCCACCTGTGGATGGAAAAAGATCAGAGGGAACATGTGTCTCCACTGCGTTTAGCCCCACAGTGCAAGCCTGAGTCAGCTGTCCCTCAGACTCGCTGCTGCGGCTTTCTATTGTGTGGTATAGGCTTTAGGTACATAGAATTACCTCCTGGTCCCACAATGCCAGGCATCCAGCATTTCTCCATTCCGTCCCTTCCAAAGCGTATGTCTACACTAGCCCCCTAGATCGCTCTAGGGAGGCTAATGAAGGCGACCGAAATTGCAAATCAAGCCCGGGATTTAAATATCCCGCACTTGATTTGCATGTTCCCGGCCGGTGGCCATTTTAGAAATTGACTAGCCTGAAGTAACTGCCCGCGTCTACACGCAGCAGTGAAACGGGATTCTGATTTAAAGCCCCTAATTCGAATTAGCTGGTAAACCTCATTGTGCTGGCCACGGAGCAGCAGATGGGGACGGAGTAGGAATGAGGCTGCATATGGTGCCTCCTTACTCCTAGCCCCTCCAGGTGGAGTTCTGTGTTTCCCTGACAATTTGTCTCCTTTTGGCAGGACTGCCCTTAAAACATTCCGCAAAGATGCTGCTGTGCAGAGGGGGGAGTTTTGCTGTCACCACTTCACTCGGGGGGTGGATTTTTCACATCCCTGTACAATGCAGTTACACCCAGGGAGGGTGGTAGCCTGAAGTAATAAGCGCCCAAGATCTGTTCCAACAGGTACGTCAGCCTGCTTACAGCCAGGAGACGGGACCAGCCTTGCCAATCACAGGAAACCAGGGAATTCCCCATCCCCTGAAGGTGTCTCCATTTGGGATGTCGGCAGCCAGGATAATTCATTTCTACTTCCCCGAACTATAGGTTGGGTTGCATGGAGTTTGAGGAAAAAACATCTACTGCAGAGCCCGGGAAACTCCTCCTAAGGAGACAAACCCAGATCTCTGGACGTCGATTTCCATCTCCATTCTGGAGGATCCATCTGACTCCAGTGTCGTCCCGAAACTGGGGATCTTCTTACTCAACCTGGCTCTGAATCCCGCAGGGCCAGAGACAAACTCCCCAGAGGGTAAATGCAGCTCTGGACATGGCTGGGAATCAGGTGGACACATCACTGAGTCCAACGATCAACGAGGAATTGGAAATAAAGGCTGCAATTTCCTTCCCAAAAGCTCTGCGGCAGGAAAGGCTGGGGGAGCCACCAGCCACTGGGGAGACAAAGAGACCGGATGGGAAATTGAGAGGTGGGGCTTCCCTCAAAGTCAGCGACCAACAGGGCTAGTTCTGAGCCCATGCTGCAAGCAGGCTGGAGTGCCCATCCCAGCGGTTCCCAACCTTTTCCAGATGGGGACCCATTCTGACAACTCAGGAAGACTTGGTGACCCAAGGCAATTCAAAAACGGGGGGTGGGGGGGGAGACACTCGGCGACCCTTTTGAAATGTAATGGCAACCCATATTTGGGTCCCGACCCATAGGTTGGGAAACCGTGGCCCATCCAAACAGCTCTGTGGACCTCAGCAAAATGACGAATTGCATGCTCTTACTTCCCCCCACGTTCTGTTGTGCACCCAGGTAGCCCCCGTCAGAATCTAGCCTTTAACCTCCAACAAAATCCACCTCTCTCATCACCACCACTTTTCATGCCAGGCTCCGCTGCATAACGAAGGATCATGAGCAAATGCAGTTGCTTTTGAAAGTGACTGCTCCTTAAATAAAAAGCAAAAAGAAATGCAACACGCAGTGAAACAAGACAGATGTGCAATCTTGGAGAAGAAGAACAGAATTTTGAAATGTAAGACAGGGATGTTACAATTAGATTAAGAAACTAATCGAATTTTCCGTCGACTACTCCATTAGTTGAAAAGGGCGCTTCTGCTTTGAAATGTAGCAAGAGCCCACCCAGCTGTGGCAACATTTCAAAGGCGGAAGTGCCTTTGTGTATTTCAAAGATTGAAATGCCGCATGGAGCCTGGGGCCAGTGGAAGACTCTTGAGTCCCCCACTGGCCCTGGGCTCCATCTAGTCCTTCCACTTTGAAATGTACAAGAGCCCCAGTGGGGACTCTTGTATACATCGAAGGTGGAATGCCGCCGCTGCGCCCCTGCCTGCTCCCACAGAGCTGGAGCTGGGGGGAACCGGCTTTTAAGCCGGCACCCCCAAGCACCTCCTCCTCTTCCCTCCCCACTTGCTGCCTCTTTCTGATGGAGGCAGCAAGTGGGAGGAAAGCAACTAGTCGACTAGAGTGTCGACTATCCAGTTAGTCACTTAGATCCCTAATGTAAAACCAGTTATTTGTTTCCAGTGTTTTGCCTTCATTTCTCCCCTTTCCTCTCCCCCTTCCCCCTGGCATTTAACACTTCAGTCTGTTATTCCGGATGGCTATTCCCTGTGCTTATTTCCTTTGTGATCTAGACATCCGTGTGTTGGGAGAAAATGGCACATCTCAGGAAGCACGCAACAATCAGCAAGCTGTATGGTGCAGAGAGAAAAGAACACGCCCATGCCACTAAACAAGCGACGCGCCGGATGTGGGAGCACTCACAGTTCCATGGCTGCACAGCCTCAGTGAAGTTATGACCCACTGCCATTAAAATACGCGTCAATTCCAAGTCAGCTGCCTTCTCTAACATAGCTGGGCAAAATTGGAAGCAGCTCAGTAAAGGATGTCAGCAGGCGGTAAATGAAATCTGCAGAATAACATCTATTGGAGGGCTGCTATGTGTGTGCACGCACAAGAGGGAAGCAGACTTTCAATGAGCGTGACGTAGTTTTTTCTAGTAACTACCAGGAGTAATACAGTGTGTGCCCCTGAATGAAAGGAAGCAGCAACCATCGGGGTCTGGATCACTTCTTCTAAGCTAGGCCAACATTTCAGTTTTGTTCAGATTCTTCTCGAGCAGACCACTATGAGGGGACCATGTGGCAATTCTACACCCCCTTCATCGGAGTAGTCCTTTCTCCATAGTGGAAATGCCATTAGGCAGTTGATTTCTATGGGTACATAGAATCATAGAACATTAGAACTGGAAGGGACCTCGAGAGGTCATCGAGTCCAGTCCCCTGCCCTCATGGCAGGATCCAGTACCATCTAGATCATCCCTGATAGACATTTATCTACCCTACTCTTAAATATCTCCAGAGATTGAGAGTCCACAACCTCCCTAGGCAATTTATTCCAGTGTTTAACCACCCTGACAGGTAGGAAGTTTTTCCTAATGTCCAACCTAAACCTCCCTTGCTGCAGTTTAAGCCCATTGCTTCTTGTTCTATCCACAGAGGTCAAGAACAATTTTTCTCCCTCCTCCTTGTGACACCCTTTTAGATACCTGAAAACCACTATCATGTCCCCCCTCAGTCTTCTCTTTTCCAAACTAAACAAGCCCAATTCTTTCAGTCTTCCTTCCTAGGCATAGTACATGGAGGATCCAGCCAAAAAACTCTAGCCCTGCTAACCACTAGCACCAACAGATCCATTGCTCGGTTCCAAAATCTCGCTGATCATCTGAAAGGGCTTGACAAATTACAGTGGAGTGTCCACTAGGGGTCGCATGGACCTTGAGCTGAGAACTCCAGGAGGTGCTCCGTACCAGCAAGTCCCAGTGAAGTCCGCGGGATCTGAGGATCCTTTTTAATACCTTAATGCTGGAGAAATTAAGAAGCGACAACCTCAGACACGTCTCGGCTGCACAGTCAGATGGCACAAGAATGCCCACCCTCGCGCCACATAGCCAGGTTATGCGGCAGTGAATTAATCAAGTGATTCCAGATTTACTGAGCGCAGAAGCGGGTACAGAAAGACGGAGACACAGGGACGTTGTGCAAAGGCAGGCCACCATTTTGCTTCCAGGGTGAGTCTTCTAAAGCGGCCGTTCTCAAAGAAATGCAGACGCCTGAAAGCTGCACCTAGCTGGCTGTCTGATCACTCAGACATCCTGTTTATCCCACCCTCTCTGAGTCCTTCTGGAACACACGGATGGAGAGTGAACTCACTGTTATAAGTGATCTTTACTCATGGCTCAGAGTTGGTAGGCGTGTGAACAGGTAACCGGTTAAGTGTTCCCTGGGAATGGCCCCCCAGGAGTCGGCAGCCTCGCAGGGCAGAGGGGGAAGCTGCCAGCTCCCAGCCCGCGAGTAGGCAGCCTTGCGCAAGGCGGAAGCAGCAGCAGGTGGGGGGCAAGGAGGCTGGCTGGCAGCCCTTTCCCCCTGCTGCTTCCGGACCTGTGAGGCTGCCAACTCCCTCCCTGTTCAATCAGCTAACTTAACCAGCTCACAAATGAAATGGAATTTTACATCCTTAACAGCTGATGGCAGGGGGAACATTTTCAAAGGCTAAAGTTTAAGGGACTGTACGGGGATAGAGCTGTAATCCAGTGAAGGCACCTGGGGCTTCAACCCGCTCCCAGGGAAGGTCAACAGGAGCACTTTGTAGATTTCAGCGGGCGGTGAACAGGAGGCTACCTTTCAGAGAAGACACAAGTGTGGCGACACATGTAAACCAAAGCAGTCACACTTCTGTCTAGCACCTCAGGCCTAATCACACGGCACCCCGCCATCCGCATGCAGAGTCCCGTACACCAAAACACTGGCTGGGCAACCGCAGTGCCAACTGCATGCAGTGAATCTGCACTGATGGGAAATATGGTAGTCTTGCCGTCATGGGAATCAAAGGCTACTGAAGAACTCCGGCAGAATCGTCCCTGACAGAGCTTCCCAGCCATCTCCGTAGGATCACTGCGCTCTTTGGTGAACACAGACGGCACAATGGCTAGCCACAAACGATAATGTTCGGACAGCTACTGCAACAAAAGCTGACACCAGCCGAGTTCTAAGCCAAAACTGTAAGTCATGATTATTTTGCACTAATGTCACCTCTGGCACATCTGGCTAGTGTAGTGCCTTTGGCATAGGACCCTACCACATTCACGGTCCATTCCGGTCAATTTCACGGTCATAGGATGTTAAACATGATAAATTCCATGATGTCACATATTTAAAACAGAAATCTCACGGCATTGCAATTGCAGAGTATTGTTGCCCTTACTTCTGCATCGCTGCAGGCTGCAGTGTTGCCTCCAGAGCTGGGCAGATGGAGAGGAGCAGCGGCTGGCCTGGGATGGTGTGGCCACCCTTACTTCTGCACAGCTGCCGGCACAGCTGGGACCTCAGTGAGCAGCTGCCCCTCTCTGGGGGCCCTGCGCTAAGAGGGCACATGGGCACTGTGTCACTACCCCTGCTTCTGTGCTGCTGCTTGTGGGGCGCTGCCTTCAGAGCTGGGCACCCAACCAACATCCCAACCACCCCTCCCCAGGGGCCCAGCGCAGAAGTAAGGATGGCAATACCGTGACCCTACTAAAATAACCTTGTGGTCCCCCTGCAACTTCCTTTTGGGTCAGAACCCCCAATTTGAGAAACGCTGGTCTCCCCCGGGAACTCTGCAGTACAGCGTCAAAGCAGCTGAAAGATGAGAGAGAGAGCGCGAGTGAAGACCAGATCCTATGGTCTGTGATGCGTTTCGCATGGCTGTGAATTTGGTAGGGCCCTACTTAGGAAGAATGATGAACTATGCTTTGCAAGACTGCTATGAGGCCGTAAGCTGCACTCTTTCCCATTTCAGAGACAAGACTACAGAGATGCAGAGGTCAGTCCACTTGTTCAAAGCCGGGCAGCAGAGTTAGTAGTAGAATCTGTCTTATTAGTTCTCATTTCCAGTCCCAGGCTCTACACATTAAACAACACTCTTCTTCCTCCCTCAGCTCAACCCCGGGAGTTCGGTAGGGTGGTACATAGAGTCAAGTGACTACCCTGGTGTCTCTTGGTGGAGAATCGAATCAGCTGCACAATCCACTGTCAGTTAAGGTGCTAAGGGCAACGTTTCAGTCGTGATTCTATGTTTCCTGGCTCCTGAGGATTCCAGCCAGGCCATTCATGTTATTTATAGGTTCCTGTGTATGAGTTTCCATTTGTTTGTCTATTTAAAAGCAATTAGGTGAAAAAGAACTCCTGGAGTACAGACAAGTTTTTGAAAATGTGTATTAAAAAAAAGTGGTCTGTAGGATCTAAAATGATCAACAGCTCCTTTGGAAACATCCCAGCGTTTCCTTAAATGCCTATTGTGTAAATATTTAAGGTACTTCATGAAATACCTACAATGTACTTAGCCGGCCATAAATCTCTATGTCAGAACCATTGCTGTCTACTGTTTGAGCACCACTTTACAATTTTTTAAAAATCCAAACACAGCCATTTTTGAAAGCTAATTTTGGACCCAACAGACCATACGGTCTCTCTAAACCACTAGGCTATGTCTACGCTGCACGATTATTTCGGAATCACAGAATCATAGAATACTAGGACTGGAAGGGACCTCGAGAGGTCATCGAGTCCAGTCCCCTGCCCTCATGGCAGGACCAAGTACTGTCTAGACCATCCCTGATAGACATTTATCTAACCTACTCTTAAATATCTCCACAGATGGAGATTCCACAACCTCCCTGGGCAATTTATTCCAGCGTTTTACCATCCTGACAGTTAGGAACTTTTTCCTAATGTCCAACCTAAACCTCCCTTGCTGCAGTTTAAGCCCATTGCTTCTTGTTCTATCCTCAGAAGCCAAGATGAACAAGTTTTCTCCCTCCTCCTTATGACACCCTTTTAGATACCTGAAAACTGCTAACATGTCCCCCCTCAATCTTCTCTTTTCTAAACTAAACAAACCCAATTCTTTCAGCCTTCCTTCATAGGTCATGTTCTCTAGACCTTTAATCGTTCTTGTTGCTCTTCTCTGGACCCTCTCCAATTTCTCCACATTTTTCTTGAAATGCGGTGCCCAGAATAAGCTGTTCCGGAAGAAATACTCTGAAATAGCTTATTTCGAAATAGAATGTCTACACTACAGGGAAGCCTGGAAATGAATCCGAGGCAGGATTCCCTAATGTGGACGCACTGCCTCAATTTAGAGCCCCAGGAAGCACTGGGGAGCGATTACTTTGAATGGCCTGGGGGAGGAGCTATTTCAAAATAGCAGCAGTGGAGCATCCACACTACCGCTATTCCGAAATAGCTATTTCGGAAGAGGCGTTATTCCTCGAGGAATGAGGTTTACAAATGCCGAAATAAGCCGCCTATTATTTCAAATTTTTTTTGAAATACGGGCAAGCTGTATAGATGCTCCCATAGTTCTTTTGGAATAACGGACGTCATTCCAAAATAACGCTGCTGTGTAGATGTACTCTTATAGTCAATTGTGACAAAGAGCCTTTGGAGAACTCATGAATGCACGGCCATTCCTCTGCCACACTTATACATAGGGTTGCCAGGTGTTTGGTTTTGAACCTGACAGTCCAGTATTTGAGCTTTCTGTTTGGGAAACAAATTGAGAAAATATAAATGTCCGGTATTTTCTAAATGTGATGTAATGTAGATTGTGATGTAATGTCAAGTGTGTCTGGAATTTTTGTTGAAACCACCTGGCAACCCTACTTATACACTACTGCTCCTCGTGCTAAAAATCAGCAGGAAATAATTACTAACCCGGTCCACCTCTTCTCCCAAAATGGAGTGTGGTTGCGTAATAAATCATTCCAGAAACCACACCTCCAGTAGTCACTCAATATCTTTTCTAAACTATCAACAGTAGCCACGCAATAGTCTGCATTATGAATGGAAGGCCTGCAATTTTTCAATGTAAAATCCACTACTGGATCTTTTTTGTAGTAAGAGCAAAAACAATGTAAAACTGGAACAAGTCACTTCTATTTCGTTTGCAGTCCTACCGCTTCAAGAATGAAGTGATTTCTTTTCAAATGCCATGTGGCAGGTTTGAAGCAAACCCTCGTTGGTTATAGCTGGATTCTAAAACACTCCTCCACACTATACTAGAAACACGACAGGCCCTTCACTATACTGACATTAGTGGATGCTGCTAGAATAAACCATATCTCCCGTAAGAGAATACTTGCCTGAGTAAAGGAAAAGATTAAATTCAACTAAGATTGTGCAGAAATTTGCTTCGTCACAGCAGGTGACCAATCTTAATTAAAATTCTTAAATAAATGCAAACTGTTCGAACTAATGGGCAAACAATACATTTAGCACATTTTCCATTAAAGTGTTTCCTTACTGCAGTTTAATTGTTTTTGAGGCCAAAAAACCCAAAGCAAACCAAACCAAAAACCCTTAAAAAAAACGGCGATGGGGAAACACAAGTTTATTGACACCGCAAACGAATGGCTCTGTATTGTGTCAGATGACGTTTGCAAAGGAAGTCAGTGAAGACTTGGATGGCAGTGAAAGGCTACTGTTTTAAAGAAGAAAGTGTGCTGTTCAATTGAATGGGGTAAATAACTTTGTCTCCAACTAAATCACGGAAAGGCTTTCAAATTCCGGGCACTTCTAGAAGCACGGCTCATTTTTATTTATTGTTGTACCCCAATGCCCCCAGCCTTGTGAACAGTGCTATTTGAGGCTTTGCAAAAGCAAGCTGTGTCAAGACATAAAAGGTCATTATGTGCGTGGTGCCAAGTTCTTAATTACATGGTGAGCAGCCTGTGCTTATTTTCCAACACGCGTTATCTTTTTCACTTTATTCTAAACCACTCCCCAATGTGAACTGTGGCAGCTGGATTTAGTGACAGCGTGTAGTCAACCTGTGGAACTCCTTGCCAGAGGAGGCTGTGAAGGCTAGGACTATAACAGAATTTAAAGAGAAGCTAGATAATTTCATGGAGGTTAGGTCCATAAAAGGCTATTAGCCAGGGGATAGAAATGGTGTCCCTGGCCTCTGTTTGTCAGAGGCTGGAGAAGGATGGCAGGAGACAAATCGCTTGATCATTGTCTTCGGTCCACCCTCTCTGGGGCACCTGGTGATGGCCACTGTCGGCAGACAGGCTACTGGGCGAGATGGACCTTTGGTCTGACCCAGTACAGCCATTCTTATGTTCTTATGATGTAAGTCCAGAATAGTTCCATGGATTTCATATATGTTGGATTTATACCCATGTAACTGACAGCCAATGTTCCCGCTAATTTTTTTCTACCCATGTGTGGAATGAATTTTATTATATGCACTGAGGCATGTATGGATGTGCACCAGCAATAGAAACACATGCTGCCAGCTGTGAGTGACTGGGGTTCTCTGCTAATCAGCTGGGCAGCAGCTGAATCTCTCCTGGGTGGCCACCTGAGCTCACAGCTTAGAGGGAACACTGCTGAGAGGAGAGTTTGGTTCTGGATATTCAATACTTTTTTTTTTTTTTTTTTAAAGAGCATCCTGCTTTAAATGACATTCACTGCCAACCGTTATTAAGGAGCTAACACCCCACTGTCTTCAGCAGCGAATTTTCAATCAGCGGCATCAGACAGCACCATTCAGCAGATACTAAGGATGTTAAAATTTAGATTAATCAACTAATCAAATAGTCAATGCAACGTGCATCGACTATTCGATTAGTCAATAAGGGCACCTCTGTCTTTGCATGCAGCTAGAGCCCTGCCAGCTCTTGTTACATTTCAAAGGTAGAAGCGCCGCAGGGAGCACGCAGCCAGCAGGAGACTAAATTCTGCTCACCTTGCTTACACAAAACCATTGTGACTAAAACGGTTAGTAAAGCAAGGAGCGTCTTACCCTCAGTAATCACCAAATTGCTTTCTGCTGCTCTGTCCAAACGCTTCTGAAAAGCTCTGTCCTCCACGTCACATTCCAGAGGCCGTGTGTAACCAACACATCGCACTGCGCATCTCTGAACCACGCTTGTGTCTTGTTCCTTGTGATTGTGGTGCGATCTAGCGAAGCCGTATGCACCTGCTTGACACTAAGCACACAGGTAGACCCACAAAAGGCAACGGTGCTAGTCAGGACGAAATGACAGTTAAGGCTAAGATTCTGTCTCGGATATTTTCAGTAAAAGTCACGGCCGGTCGTGGGCAAAAAAAAAAAAAAAACTTCACGGAAGCTGGGACAAAATAGGGATCTGCGAGTCCCCACATCGTCGGAAGTGGGGCAGTTGCATGAGGGACAGGGGCAGTCTACAGCAGCTACAGGGGCCCACAGTGGCAGGGAGCTCGAGGGGTTCTCCCTCCGCCCTCAGGGGCTAGGGCTACCCCTGCCATCCACAGCTCTGGGGCCCAGCAATGGCCAGGAGCAGGGGGGAGTTGGGTTCCTCACCAAACTGGAGCTCAGGGGTTCTCCCAGCTCTGAAAGCCCCCGCTGCCAGGAGCTCTGGGGGGTTTCCCTGCCACCCAGGAGCTCGGGATACCCCGCCATCCACAGCAGCCATGAACTGAGGGGTACCCCACAACTCCCTGCCCCTTCAGACAACGGTGGGACCCTGCAGTCACAGGGGTCACTGGAAGTCACGGATTCTGTGAGTTCCAAGATCTCCGTGACGAAATTGTAGGCTTGATTATAGTATATGCGTTTAGCAGACTCAAAATCTTAGATTCTCTCTCCTTATGGAAAGACTCATAGAATTTAAATTAACACTGTAATCCCGCTATAGGTAGTTTAAAGTCCTACACCCATGATAATTAATGATATTTGCTGCCTGTTACATCATGTTCTTGACTTCAATTTAAGAGAATCTCTACAGAATTTAAGAGATTAAATGTCTGTCACAGAATTCCATACAACAGTTAAAGGAAATGGAGGAGGAAAAACAGAAAAGATATCTTTCTTTACTAAATTCTGTGCTGATTTGGAATAACGTCTATAGAACCTCCTGGCTACGTCTAGACTGGCATGATTTTGCGCAAATACTTTTAACGGAAAAGTTTTTCCTTTAAAAGTATTTGTGCAAAAGCGCGTCTAGATTGGCACGGACGCTTTTGCGCAAAAGCACTTTTTGCGCAAAAGCGTCCATGCCAATTTAGACGCGGTTTTGCGCAAGAAAGCCCCGATCGCCATTTTCGCGATCGGGGCTTTTTTGCGCAAAACAAATCTGAGCTGTCTACACTGGCCCTTTTGCGCAAAAGCCTTTGCGCAAAAGGACTTTTGCCCGAACGGGAGCGTCAAAGTATTTGTGCAAGAAGCACTGATTTCTTACATAAGAACGTCAGTGCTCTTGTGCAAATTCAAGCGGCCAGTGTAGACAGCTGGCAAGTTTTTGCGCAAAAGCGGCTGCTTTTGCACAAAATCATGCCAGTCTAGACGCAGCCCCTGAGTATTTAAGAAACCCTATCGGCATCATCCATATCAAATTCTGTAAGACTCTTCCATAAAGGTTTGACTCTGTTGTTTATTTAGCATGTGTTAGAGCAAAAGTCCATATTCACATACTAGAGAGACACGGCAGGTGAGGTAATATCTTTTATTGCACCAACTTTGGCTGGTAAGAAAGACAAGCTTTCAGGTAAACTCAAAAGTTTGTCTCTCTCACCAAGAGAAGGTGGTCTAATGAAAGGTATGACCTCACCTCGTCTCTCTCATATCTTGGGACTGACATGGCTACAACACTGCATATTCTTGTGTGGTATTCTTTACATAATAATCTGCTGAGATTGCTTTATGTAGCTATCGATTGATAAATGACAAATATAGTTATGTAATATGAAGGTGACACAGTGCTCAGAAGCAACCCTATGATAACTACCTCGTGTTTGTATAATGGATCCAGGAAACATTTAGAAAGGGGACAGGTTGCTTCTTTTAGCTTCCAGAGGGTTACTATAAAAGGGAGAAATAAAAAGATGATATTTTTAAACTCCTACACCCATGATAATTAATGATATTTGCTGCCTGTTACATCATGTTCTTGACTTCAAACAATGAAGCTAACCCAGCTCTAATTTAAATTAACAAGAATTTTGCCACTGATGTAACAGGGAGCAGGCAGAGGCTGATACGTTACAGTATTTTTGATTTTGAAAAATGGGTTTTCTCTCGCACATGTCACAGATGATCACCCAAACACCCTTCCTTAGCTTGGCGGCCAAACAGAACCAACCAAGATGACAAAATTCTATAGCAAACACACAGCACCAGGTACCACCAAATTATCTCAAATATTTCTCCATTATTTCCACACAAGGACAAATGTTTAAAGGTCTCTCACAGTTTAGTGTTTTCACCAATTTTACAGACAAAATGCCCTGTGCCTTTATGTTAGTTTGGGCTTAAAATTGCTAGCATTGAATGGTGCATGCAAATACCAGCATTTAAACATCGAGCTATTTGCAAGCACAAGCAAAGAGTGCCTAACTATTAGCATTTGTGCCCTCACTTAATTGCACCTGCAAAACTGAAGGGTATTTTTTACCTATGGGCCCAGGTTGTTTTTCCGGGTGTCTGAAAACAACATGCACATCTGTGGTTTCCAAGCAGGAAAAAAGAACACCTCCTCCAGCTGCTAACATAAATAGGATGATCTTTTTAAAGATATCCCAGTGCACAATTCACAAGCCCCACGCTCACAAAAATCAGCAACCTCAGTCCTTAATTAGAAAGCCTACTGATCCAACCTGTGGCTGAGTTATTCAGTGTGCTGGGGTGGGGACTAGTTTGCCGGCTATAGCCAGTCTCATTTTACCCAAAGTGGCATTTACCAGGAATAGTATAAAAAACACCAAGTCATCATTCAAATGCCACAAACCCCATTAAAAAGTGAACGTTTGTGCGAGGAAGTGCCAGGCTCCATTCGCACACGGCACCAAACGTGTAAACAATGGGTGGAATTCAAGTGGCTGGGAGGATGGGGATTAACTAAAGTTGGCACATGAGAGACTCTAACATCAAGAAGCCCGCATCTCACCTTAGAAGCACTTTTAGGAGCTGCTATTGTTTTGCAGTTTCATGGAGCCACCTGTTTGAAAGGCCAAGAACAGACTGTGAGCCTGTTGGTTAACAAGATCCTTCTAAAAATCTAAAAGTTTTTCTGCACCACTAGAACTTGCTAAAGATTTCCTTTTTACATGCACAACAGACATGTCCACAAAAACTCTGTTTCATTCTGTCCTGGGTTCATTACTAGCCTTGTAGCATCCACATCTCCATTGAATATTCGCACTGCATTTCCCCTTCCCTTTGTTAAGCAAGTTCACCATCTCCACTTTCTCTTTTGTGGCAGAAAATTCAAGTTTGCAAAGGGCCTCTTCAGCTAGTCAAGAGAGTCACTGGTCTGCACAGTGAAGTCCTGACACACAAAAGGAAACAGCACAACCTCCAAGAGGAGAATGAATCTCAGTCTTCCTTCATCCACATGAGATAGCTCCATACCTTTGGCTGTGTGGCCTATCATCATATCAGTGCAGGTGTGTGTACAGACACACTATAGAATGCTTCTTACCATTCCAATAACTTGACTGAAGATGAAGTTGAGTTTTTTTTCCGGCTTCCACTTCCCATATTCTCCTTGCGCACAGAAAGCTGCCTGGACCTCACCAACAGATCTGGCTGAACTGTTCAACTACAGTGTATCTGGAGGTAGATGGTCATGTCAAAGGGACGCGGAGCATAAGATTGTGTCCTGGAAATACAGTTTTGAGCATGGGACACACAATCCCATTCTCAGTTATATACGTCAGCTTTGTTCCCAGCCCGTAATGTTCATAAGAACGGCCATTCATTCCTGAACTCTTTAAAGTTCACAGCCAATTTGATTTTCCACTCATTTTCACAGTGGTGTATAGCACATAGACTGGTTATAAGACATCGGCAGTCAGTAATTTGAGCTAAACTGTGCAAAGAGGGGGGTGGGGGCAACCAATTAGAGCTGTGCCAAACTTCCCTAATGAGACCTGAGACTAAGCCAAACTCACCTGGTTTCAGGTTTCCTTACAACTCCAGAGGCACAAATATGTTTGTAATTCTTTTGGTGACTCTGGGCCAAGTTTCTAGCAGGCCAATGCCTGGGATTGAAATCAGGGGGAAAAACATAGCAGTTTTGACCAGAAACCAGGGGAAAAAAATACTTGGCAGTTTCGGACAAGTTTTGTTTGATCACAGACCTCAGGGTTCAGACTCCCATAGTTTTGAAAGCTCTGAGATTTGTAGAGCCCTGCCCCAACCCAGTGCCTAGGCTAACGTTAGACATTTCTCCAAGCATATTTTCTTGTCAGTCCAGGTTCGGCATTTCGAAAACGAAAAGGAATAAGCGAGCCTTGTGATTCATGCATGGCTGAAAACTCCTATGCTGTATGGAGATGACTTCCAGTTTACGTCATTACCTCGCCGCAAAGCACACCAGTTCACAGAGAATTCAACCCTGTCGCACTAAAAGGCTATTCCCACGTACACAGAGCTTCCAAGATCTTTCCACCTGCTGCAAAGTCGGGCTGGAAAAGCAGAATACTTGGCTGAGGCCTCTCTTCCTTCAAATAAACAACCCACAACCTTCTTCAAAACAGAGAGGTGCCACTGTGGAAGTATTCGAGTCACATTATTTCCAAACCTTGGTTCCCGATTTATTCACTTCCCGACAGGAGTTCCATTGGGGCAGAGAGCATCGTGGAAACCAAACACCGGCCAAAGCCATCAATCGACAGTGGTCAATGAGTGTGGGGTGGAAAGGATAATGTAATGGAGGCTCCTCTTATGAACACTCTACCGTTACCCCCAGGGAGCAATCTAATCATTACCCCCTACACAGATGGCCACTGGACGGGACTAGCATTCAACAGGCTCAGAAACTCTTTGGATTATTCAGATTCTTCAACTGAGGCCGTGAGTTTTACCCCATCAGACAGGGGAACTGTGGCTAGTGAGTCCCCCGGCCCTACAGTAATATCAATGGGCAAATAATAATGACACAAAGTGACTCGGGACAACTAAGCCCTTTGCCTTTGAGTCGCTGGTTCAAGAATGACAACTGGGACCAACCTGGGGGGCCAGGGACTGACCGACCATAGAGGACACACTGCAGAGTCAAAGATGATGCAGACTGTTGGGGCACCATGGAGGAAGCAACCTCATGGCATGTGAGATGGAGCGTATCAGTGTGTTTGTATGACATCAACACTACATTCACTGTTATCGAGGAGAAAAGTAAAGCCACCACCAGAAAGGTCATGGTTATTACTGCTAATGTACAGAGAAGGGTATAAAGCAAAGGTTCTCTCCAGCCCCATGAAATCTCATGCCACACACTCTCAAAGCTATGTGTTTCTGTGAGTCCCTAATGTGCAACAGGTCTACTTGTTATTAAGGATGTTAAATTGCGAGTTATTGACTAATCAAACAGTCGATGCATTTTGCATCAACTATTTGATTAGTCAATAGGGCGCCTCCACCGTTGAAGTGCAGCAACAACCCAAGAGCTGTTGCTACACTTCAAAAGCGAAAGTGCCTCATGGAGCCCGGGATCAGCTGGGGACTTGGCTCCATGCGGCGTGAGGAGCCTGACACTGGGCTCCCTGCAGCGTTTCAAAGCAGCAGCACCGCATGGAGCCCGGGGTCAGCGGGGGAGTCCCCAGGCTTTACGTGGCACCGCTGATTTGAATGCCACGTGCAGCCTGGGGACACCCCAGCTGGCCCTGGGCTGCATGCGGCGTTTCAAAGCAGCAGTACCACCTGTAGCCTGGGGTCTGGCTCCAGGCTTCACACGGCGCTGCTGTTTTGAAGTACCCCCTCTTATTCCCCCCCGATAGAGCAGCAGGGTGGGGGGAAGCAATTAGTCGACAAGGCTGTCAACTAGTCCTTCACATCCCTACTTGTTGTTTTTAAAGTTACAGACTCACACAGCTTCCCCCTCTGAGACTTTTTCCCATGGAATCTGTTAGACAGATCGAGCTCCAAGGTAAGTGAACACAACGGGGCTGAAAATGGCTCCCTGTCCTTCACAGAGTCAGCCCTTCAGCCCATGTCGGACTCTCGAGGAAGTGGGGTTAGTGTTTCGCTGGGAAGGTGCAGAGCATCCCGCGCATGCTGGTCGCTTGGGAGGGAGCTCTGGATTCGTGGGAGCGCTGAGTTCCACAGGAACCACTCTCACGGCCCACAGGAACATCTGCGCCATGGAGACTGTGCTCACCAAAGGGGAAAGCAGTTCCGGCAGGTCACGCAGGCGGCTGCCAGTGAGGGGTCTGAAGCGAGAACCAAAAGCCGGGTGACCACTTGACAATCCTGTCCGCTTTTTGTGTTTTACCCAAGCCAAAGGAAACGGCTAAGGGGGATCGCTGGATGTAGGACGTGGCTCAGTCACTGGTTCAGATACATCCCGGGCTGGCAGTCAGCCAAAAAGGTGGAACACCAGGATGAGAAGCACTAAGTGATCTGATTGCTGCCTCTCACCCATGCGTAGCTTCTTAAAGCTCAGTATGTTTGTTACCCTCATCCCGGCCCAGGAATCAGCCTTAGCAGAAAGGGTTAACTTTCCAAGAGGAAGTTTTGGACCATCCAACTGAATGGCACAGAAAATTACCCCTCTAGTAGAGGCTTTCTGGTATGGAAGTCTGGAGAAACAGCACTGTCTGATGAATGCTATAACTCCTTAGTATACATTCTATGGTAACCTCCTAGTTTAATCCCTACTCAACTCTCCAGGGCTTTCCCACAAGGGGAGGAGTTGGAAAATCTACAGTATTCTGGACACTTCCCATCCTAATCTGCAGTGAATCACACTGCTGTGCAGTACTAGGCAACGGCTTTGATTCCACCCATAAGGTGGCCGCATTTCAGCAGTCGAGGCGTGATCGCTGCAGAGATATGATCTACCCAGAAGAATAGATCGTCTGTAAGATAAACATAATTCCCTGTATGTGTTTGGGCTACATTTCAAATTCAAAACTTTTGTAGTGTAAGCACCTCAAGCCAGCCGGAGGCACCAGGGTCTGATTTCAAAGATACTTAAGCCCCTAAAGATGCAGGTAGGTGTGCACTGGGATTTTCTGAGGCACGTAAGCAGGACACAGAAATTACACAGAAATCCCCGCCAGGTTCCAGCATGCGAAACTTCGTTGGATGGTTCTCCATAAACCTGACCCGACACATGGTTACATGGACCAGCTGTAAAGAGGGAAAAACCCACATTTCAAAAGCAACAGACCTAGAAGCAAAACATTTCAAAGGCTACGAGAGCTGAGAGAACGCCAAACAGCACCAAGAAACAAGCAATGAACATGCACTGGCCTTGCTGCATGCCAATTTCACCCTTGCCAGGCCTCTGCACACAGCTTGCTCCTGCCTTCAAGGGAAAATTCATTTTCATCGTCAGCTGTTTCTAATTGCGTACTTTTCACAGCCTGCCTAGCTACCTGGGGGTGGGAGGCTAGAGAGCGTATGGATTACAATAATATTGTGTACAAATCTCAGTGAGAGTCGAAAGGGGGGAAGGGAAACAATTTTTATACACTGGGCGCTATGGTAGAGCAAACGGCAGCTGATCTAGGATTATCTTTTAGCTCTTAAAAATGTTCTTGTGTTATTTAGTTTGTCCTCATTTAAACTGGGATTGCTGATGTGATGCACATAAATCTCTCAAACGCAGTCTATTCATTTGAATCAGCTGGGTAACACAATCCAAAGGTAAGTTACCACAAATGGGGCATTTACATTCAATGCGGGCAACAAACCAAGGTTTTTTTGCATAATGCCGACACTAGTTTCGCACTCTGCTATTAAAGCAATCCCCATTAGCCTCACAAGACTTAAGGGGCCGAAGGTGTTTCCCTTAGAACCCTTTTATCCTGTGTTTAAAAAACCATCATTAAGATTCGCACCACACTGAAACTCTGCATACAGATAAAATTGCTTCCTGGCCTTTCAGATCTTACTCTACTTTAAAAAGGTTTTTCCTGTGGGATGACAGAGTGAGGTCATGCAGCCCCTCCCTCCATCCTCAGCCATGCTCTGACCTGCCCCGCCGAGGCCTGGGGTGGCGGGAGCCACGAGCTGGGTGGCTCCCGGGGCATGCGGCTTCCCCCCCTCCCACTTTGTTCTCTCCCACCCTATGATCCCCTATCAGCTCCACACTGCACAGGCCCATGGTTAACCCCTCCCTCCCACGCTGCTGGCCCCTGCATGTCCCTCTGGCACGTGGGCGGGCGGCTGCCAGAATTCAAATTGAACCACGTGGCTCCTCTGCTGTCCGGGGCAGGGGAGGAGGGGCGAGTGGCGGGGGGGGGGAAGACACAGGCAGGAGCCAGAGGCTCGGCTGGGCAGAGGGGGGAGCGCGGGGACTCAGGTGGGGGGAGGGGAGGTGTAGCAAGAAGAGGCACCGCCCCCTAGCTTTTATTTCATAAACGCTGTTCAGATACGGGTCCAATTACTTGTCCAAAATACGTTTGCCAGTTACAGGCGTTTTTGGGTTCGAAACCAGATTATTTTTGGGAAAAGACATTTTTACGTCCCGAGCCTTTTCATATTTGCTTACTGAATGGCTAGAGAATGGTGAACCATCGCTGGTTCAAATCCAGACCACTTAAGTCGTTTCTGTAGCCATCAGAATGAAACCAATGGCCTCAGCGCAGTCGCTAGTGGCCTATTAGCCTCAGGTCTCAAAACCCACCATCACGTTCCTTTCGTTGGCAGTCACAACAACCAGCCCAAGGACTAAGGATCATGGACACTGAACAGTTCCTTAATCCTTCAAGTGCCGCCGCCTGTACTCTCCTGATCTGTGAAGAGAGAACATCAGTCTCCCACGGCTGCCCATGTGGCTCCTTTGCCTACCCTTGAAATTCACACTTCAAAAAAAGAAACAGAACCAGCGGATCTCAGTGTTTGAAAACTTCTGCATCTTCTTAAAGGCATCTGACATGGGCCATCAGCTCCTTCTTGCTGATGGCAATAACGGCATGAGTATTTTTCACAGCTGTCTCATTTTTAAACGCCTTTATATGACTGTTGGGGATTTTTTCGATGTATTGTCCACGGTGTGCCTAGCAATCACAACTAATATAGAACGAGCTCTTGCAGCTGCTCTGCATACAGATCCTACACGGATGTCGTCAGTGCAATTAGTTTCTGCATGATGAGGCTACGTTCCTCTTTTTAGGGAATCTCAGAAATGCCCGTCTGTTTACGGAGAATTCTGCACAAGTGGGGGGGAAGGGAGATTGATGGATGACAAAGGGAGAAGATAGTCATGGCATTTTGGCCAGCTTTCAGACGTTTCTGACCCTAGCCATAGACTCTGGAGAACTCCTTCTACATCCGAGTTCCTCATCTGTAAACAGGATAATAATGTATTTCTTTTCCCACTTTTTGATTGCCTAAATAGATTGTAAACACCTCAGGGCAGGGACCATCTCCTACTCTATGTCTAGCATCTAGCACAATCCCTCAATCTCGCTGGAGCCTCAAGGAACTGTTCTTCATCGAGATCATTTGCCATTCAGTCCATTCCTGTGCGACCACAAAGCTTGATGGGACCTAAAGCCCCACAGAGAACAGATTTGATGCACCATATAATAGGGGTCTGTGAGCCGTCTCCACCCCTTGGTTGGTGGAATTTTATCCCAGATATTGCAAACCTTCCGGAGAACGCTGTTCACCAGAATTTCTTACAGCATTCTACCAACATCTCCGAAAAGTATAACACGCCATCCGTGGACAATGGCCCTAATAGTCTATAAGCAATTAAATTATTTTTAGTAGTAGTAGCAAAAGGAGTAATAGTAGTAGTAATAGTATTCCACATCTGACAGGTACATTTTCAGAAGAGTGTTGGAACAGTATTTGAGTGCATTGTATTCTTTGGAAATATGCTAAGCAAGGAGAGTGCAAAAACTACAGCAGAAATAATTCCCAGCCCCAAATATGCCAAACACAGCCACAAGGCAACAAACACAGGGGATGCGTCTAGAGAGCGGCGCTATTTTGGGATACTTCCTGTATCCCGACAGCACGACAGCTTTCGAAAGAATGGGCATGCTATTCCGACATCCCTGTAAACCTCATTCCATGACGATTAAGGGCTGTTTCGGAATAGTGCTCTATTTCAAAATTAACTCGAAATAAGCTACGAAATTTGTGTAGCTCAAATTGAGTAGCTTATTTTGAGATATGGGTGCAGTGCAGATGCACTCAGGGAAAACAAACTGTGTCCCATAAAGCAACAAGGAAAAACTCTTATTCCCCCCAAAAGGGCAACATATTAAGGAAGAGAGCAGGATAGTACTAATGAAGGGAAATATGTTCTTTCAGTCTGACGTTAAATCAAGCGTTCTGTTTGAAATCAATTATTTGCGTCTCTGCTAGATAGATACTCAATGAGACAAACCTGATGGATTCTATACATTTCCTACATCCTCCAACAGAAGTTGATGGATTTTTATCAATGAAAGATACAACCTTTCAGATTACAGCACAGGCCTATCAGAAGGAACACCCTGATGCCAAAGTACAATGCTCCACCTTGATAATACAAACACGCGAAAGTCAATGGACACAATGCTGTCCCAGAAGACGCTATTTTCCAGATCCTTTTTCTATCTGCTTATGCCTTGAAACATGAGGTTTGATTTCCTGTACTTTAGCATGTATGTTTAGCTACAAATGTTATTACTGGTCACAAACTAATCGAGCTCTTGCAAAATCTAGCCACAATGTTTTGACTCAACGACCACCAACAGCAAATAATTCCGCAGGATGAATGTGTGTTGTTTGAAAGAAGTTGGTCCTTTTGTTGCCGGCATTTATATCATAAAAAACAAGGAGTCCAGTGGCACTTCAACAAATGTATTATGGCTTCAGGGGGTAGCTGAGTTAGTCTGCACAGGATAAACTTAAAAAATCACAAATAGTCTGGTAGCACTTTAAAGACTAACAAAACACGTAGATGGTATCATGCGCTTTCGTGGGCACATCCCACTTCTTCAGATGACCAGAGTGTTGGATGTCCAGAACTGATACCATCTACATGTTTTGTTAGTCTTTAAAGTGTACCAGACTATTTGTTGTTTTTTAAGTTAAAGTTAAGTTGCCCAAGCAAGTTAAAATGCTCCCCACTGGCTTTTGGATGTTACCATTCTTCATGTCCGATTTGTCTGTCAGTCTGTCTGTCTTTCTTTTTCTCTTCAGCATCTGAGGAAGTGAGCTGTAGCTCACAAAAGCTTATGCTCTAATACCCTAATACATTTGTTAGTCTTCACAGTGCCACCGGCTCTTTGTTGTTTTTGCTGAAACAGTCTAACACGGCGACCTCTCTGAAACCTGCATTCATACCATGAAATGATTAGGGATGTCAACGTCTAGTCAACTCACGATTAACCGATAAGCCTGTGCTTATCGGTTAATCTTGTCGACTACACACGCTACCCCCCCTTGCTGCCTCTGTATCAGAGGCAGCAAGGGGGGGGGGAGCCAATGCCCACAAGGAGCTGGCTTTAAGCCTGCTCTCCATGAGCACCGGATCCGCCTGCCCCCTCCTCCCCCCCACTCCTGCACTGCTACCTCTGATAGAGAGGCAGCAGTGCAGATGGTGATGGGGACAGGCTGGAGCTGATATGGGGAGCGGTTTTCAAACAGGTTCCCCGTGCATGTGGCTCCGAGGACCTGCCCACTCCTCTCACCTTGCTGCCTCCTATAAAGGCAGCAAACAGGGGCAGGCAGGAGCCGGTGCTGGGGGGAGCCGACGTAAAAGCCAGTTCCCCCTAGCACTAGCTCTACAGTGTCGCCTACCCCTGCCCCACGCTGCTGCCTCTATCAGAGGCAGCGGGGGTGGGGGGCAGGGGAGGCTGTCGTGAAGCAGCCTCTGTCCTCTGTGCCCTGCGCTTGCCGTGGACAGAGGCTGTCCATGGCAGCAGCCCCTGTCCGCGGGGTCTGAGCTTCCTTGCAAACAGAGGCTACTGCTGTGCTGCTGGTTTTTAAACTGTCTCCTCTCACGGACCGGCTCCTGCCTGGCACCCCACGCTGCTGCCTCGGATACAGAGGCAGCAGCGTGGGATAGCAGAGGGCTCCCCAAGAGTGGGGCCGGGAGCGCACTGGCTGCCAGCCCTGCCCCCGGAGACTATCGAATAGTCGTGAACCGCTAACATTTCATGCGGTTACATGACTATTCAATTCCACGATGGCTAACATCCCTAGCAGGGCTCTCATAATCACAAATCGTTTCACCTCTAGTGCCCTCCACAGGGCAGTTTGGGCAGAGAGCCGGCGGGATCGGTGCCAAAATGTGAGGATCAACAGCGCTGGCCTACGTTCTCTGTGTTCTTCAGGATCTAAGTTTCATTGGTAAGTGTACCGCTGGCCCCCTATAATTCGATGCAGCATGCTCTAAGACACAGTCTAAAATGGCCGCATGTTCTCCATGCCCCTTGCGCAGGCCTGTATTAGCCAACTCCCCAGGAGGTCCAAACATAAGGAATAGTGATTTTAGAGTCTCATTTTGGAAGCAATCAAGCAGGCATTCAGGGAAAGAGCAGCAGCAATGGGAACCAGGTGAGCAGAAAGGGACTGACTTGCAGTCTACAGATGCATGAGTTAGTCAAAGCCCGGTGCCATAGGTGTGTGCTGGTCACACCCCGTAGAGGAGCATCCTGCCACAGTGTCCTGGAGGCGCCCTGCAATGCCCCGTCAGCACTGCAGCCTTTTGATCTCTCTGCAGGCCTGATGCACCACAATATTGGTATGTTGGCACTGAGGGACTGCAAATGTTTGGAGAGAAGCCCTCAAAATGGCGAAGCCTGTGGGTGCTCACCACAGGCTGAAATCAGTTCAGTCTTGTTTCATTTTACCTCATGTAAAAGGAGGTATTTTGTCATGCAGCACACAGTCAACCTGTGGAACTCCTTGCCAGAGGACATGGTGAAGACCAGGACTTTAATAGGGTTCAAAAAAGAGCTAGATAAAATTCATGGAAGTTAGGTCCATCAATACTTATTAGCCAGGATGGGTAGGGATGATGTCCCAGGCCCCTGTTTGTTAGAGGCTGGAAATGGGTGACAGGAGAGGGATCACGTGATGATTCCCTGTTGTGTTCACTCCTGGCATTGGCCACTGTCAGAAGACAGGACACTGGGCTGGATGGACTTTTGGTCTGACCCAGTGTGGCCGTTCTTATGTTCTCATTCCAAAGGCCTTGTTCTCCTCGCACCCTGGTGCAAAGCAGGAGTGAAGCCATGAAGCGCGGGAAGGATCAGGCACCAAGACGCCTTGTGGCAATATACAGAGCGGGGCCCAACGATGTCCTGAGGCACGAGGGGGTTCACTGCAGAAGGAAAGAGATGCTCTTAGGGTGGCCAGATGTCTCAACCTTTGGCCATTTCTGCACCCACAAACCAGCCGGAGATCTCTGCTCTGGTGCAATCACCTGTTCTCTTGGTTGACAGTGTCAGTTCCCCCCACCTACAAAGTTCAGGCCTGCAGCCTCCAGCACCACTAACTTCTACTGCTAGCAGGGAAGCACAGCCTTGCATGACCTGGCTCCTCCCTTTCCTCTCCCCCCTCCTTCCTTCCCAGTAGCTTTCTGGCGCCCCCGCTTAATGAGGCCAGCTACCCAGCCAGCTCCAATGAAGCCTTCCTGATGGAGCACTCCCCCAAGCCCTTCTCTTGACTCTTCACACTTGCTATCTGGTCACCCTAGATTCAATACTGATTTACACCATTTGCATGGCCATTGAACTCAATGGCGTTGCAAGGCAAATGGTACCCCTAGAAGAGGGGCATCGGCAAGGTTCAAGCAGGGCTTCAGAGTCTCAGACAAGTGACTGGAAGCCAGTTGCCCCATCTTAAGTCAACCTCGTTCCATTTCAAGGGAGACATGGTTGCGGTTTTGAGGAAGGGCCAACTTGAAACACAACAAAAAGTAAACACCCAACGAACAGCAAGATCACACGGGTCCCCACTGAGCTTGTCCACTCCGACGGCCAGCATTCCGTTGGCCAAACTTCCAAAACAGCCTCTGATTTTTGCCCTGCCAGTTTTACACACAACCCTGCTGCAGTTAAAAGAGGCTGACAATGCCATTTCCCAAGTGCTTCACAAATCAAGACGTTCATTTTCTATTCCGAACGAGAATTGGGCCTCCAAATCCGTAGGTGGCTTTGAAAATGTCAGCCTCGTTTTTCTTTCTTGGTGATGTGAACTGAGCCAGTCATTGAGGCTTCCCCCAAAAGCAACAACCAACATATCTCCTGGTCTAAAATACGAAGTGTGAGGGAGCCTTTGAAGCAAACCCCTTCAAAGGAGGACACATTCCAAAAGCCACTGAGGTTTTTTGCACAAACAAATTCAGCATGGCAAGAGCAAAACTCATTTGCAAAGATCTTTAATGTTCAGAGTTTCAAATGACTGACCCTTTCAAGCACAGCTGAATTCAATTCCAGCTCCAAAGATTCATATCGCTGGTTTTGAGTGGAAAACACCATGAGTATTTTAAGAATATATGGCCATAATTACCTGAAAACTTTCAAAAGCCACTATTTTTTGGAGCTGCCCAGAGGGTTTCCATTCTAAAACCAGCGCCATGTTTGTACGTACTTGTGCTGACATTTCCCTTTCATTAAAATAGCTCAATAATGGAGGCAGGAGGGGTGAACAACTCCCCATGCATATAGGATCTTTACCTTACTTTGTCCTTGCAAAGGAATTTCCTTGATTTCTTTCAGAGTGGAAGTTTCCATACATCGGCCTCCCGCTGCATGCAAGTCACTCAAAGTGCCTTGCAGCGCAGCGACAACTGGGTCTCTCTCTTTCACATGTTTCTTTTTGATGGGCAATGGGCATAAATCTTTCCAGAACGGGCATAAATGAGTTTAGCTAAGAGAATACAGATGTGCCATATTACCCACCGTGTGACCAGGCAGGGCTGGAAACTCCCCAGGAAAAACTAGCTTAATACCTTCTTAAACACAGTTCAAACTGGGAAAGCGGGAACAAATAATTGCATCCATGCCCAGCAAGTCCAGAATGAATCTTTTTCCACTGAGGACGCGTCCATTCAAACCTGCCACGATCGGTCTTCTGTGGCACAGTGCTGCATGGCTCCCCCAACCGGCACAGCACCTGGAACAGTTCGTGCTCCTGGCTGCCTAATGCTTCAAGCCTGCAATTCTGCACGATTGGCGTTTTCATGGAACTGAGCGTTTGACTTTTGTTTATACAATATTGAAAACTGAACTCTGAGTCACGCCATGTAGAACTGCCTGGAAAAAATACCAAACCAAAACGTATACCGACATTCCATTGTTCAACAGTCTAATTACATAAATTCATCTGAGCCCTGCTTACAGTATTTCTTTTTTTCTTTTGTACACCGGCCCCCTCTAATTTTTCCCAGGGCATTAAAACCTGCCCCGGGTAAACACCACGCCATCCCTGTGAGAATGCCTGTCTCCTACGCACTGGTGTTCCCAGAGTACACTTAAAAGAGCTGCCCTGCCTCCATGCGAAAACAGTTGTGGATCAGCCATGGAGGTGCCTGGAGGCAGGGAGGAGACGGAGGGATATGCAATTGGCTACAAACAACAAACAGTTGCTTTAAACTGTTGGCAAAAAACCCTTAACCACTGCTGTAGGTTGACGTATTTGTTCTTGCCAGTGACACACCAACCTGTTTGGTTAATAGCACTAGAAAATCAGAAACTTTGCCTTTCATTTCTCTTGGCAGGCCACAAAAGTTTGGACTCCAGTTTTTTAAAAAGGAGAAAGTTACAGAGGCTTTTTGCCTGGGTCTCCACGCTGTTTCTTGTAAGCCGCAACGCTGACACTGAAGTAGCCAGGGCTCCCACACAGGAAACATCTTGCTGTGCTTAGACATGGGCCAAAAACAAAAACCAAGGACAAAAAAGCGCCTTTCCTCCCACCTTCCACACCCCTCCCCAAGCTTCAGTGAGTCTGAATCACATCTGGCTTTGGCTCTGCACCCCAGCCTCCACTGTCTACATTATGGGCTTCAGGGGGTAGCCGAGTTAGTCTGTTACAGAAAAAAACCCAACAAATGGTCTGGTAGCACTTTATAGACTAACAAAACATGTCGATGGGATCATGAGCTTTCGTGGGCACAGCCCACTTCTTCAGATGACCGGAGTTATGAGTAGGGGATATGAAAACTCGAAATAAATAGGAGAGGGGAAGGAGAGGGGGGAGAAAAAGAAAAAGGGGGGTGTGAGACAGAGCATCATTAGGTATCTGGAGAATGGGTACTTAAACCTAAGTAGATCAAAGTAAATAGATAGATGCTCTTGACCTATGGCAAAACTCCCATGGACTTCAACTGGGGCAGGATTCCCTCCCCCTCCCCCCCGCAAGCTGCAGCTTACTCCACACGGGGTTTGACAGCACTACTCAAGGAGTCAGGCACGATAAGGATGGAACGATCTAGCTCTTACTATCAGTTTCAATGGGACCGGTTGTGGAGCACGATGGAGCAAGGATTTCAGAATCTGGCCCTTACGAAATGACTTGTCTTTTAGAACGTCTCTCCCTGAGAAAGCGGTTCCGGTCTCGGTGGAGTAAAAGCGGTGAGGCTGTGAGGAGACTGATTTCTGTAAAAGGGCGGCTGACTTCAGTCGCGCTAAGACGATTAGGAACTGGTCTAAAAAAGCCTGTCTCTTGCAGATACGCGGGATCACACAGCCCTTTGCGTCCGTTCAATGACTAATGCAGTTTTCTCATACAGAGGAGCCCTCCAAAGCTCAGCTCCTAGCGCAGCGAGCCACTGAAAGCAGACAGACAAATCCGGCTCAGAAATCAGAGTGGGCAGCATATTCCCAAGTCTGGGGGGGAATTAAAAAGCCTGATTTCCCACTGCCTGCCTCCCACAACCACTCGCCCCACCGGGTTCTCTTTCCGGTGGGATAAAAGAGACAGACGTAAAAGAAATGAGGAGAGTGGGGGGCGTGTTAAAAGCAGGACAATCCTGTTCCCCAAGATGCTCTCAGAAGTTCAGAAAACGTCTCTTCTTTGCAGCCTGTCTGACCCGGGCCGCCTCTAGTCCTCTTTTCCGTCTGAGCTGCAGAGCTAAAGGCATCCCCCAAGGAGCGTTGAAATCCCATCTTGACATCATTCCAGGCCAGGGTCCTGTCTGAGGCCTGGTGGGTGCCTGCCTCCAGCACAATGCAATGATACCAAACTGAAATAGGTGAATGGCTCGGCAGAGCCGTCTCGTCCATCAGACAGCTCGGGGCAACCACCCCGGCCTCATGCTTTGGGGGGCGCCGCAGGTCCCAGGAGGTTAGCGGGGGATCTGGTGCTGGCAGAAGGCGTCAGGCCCATCCCCACAATCATCGGCAGGGGCGAGAAGCAGAGAGACCCGGCCCCAGCCCTCTCCTCTCCCTGGGCTCCCCGCCGCCTCACGCAGGGCGAGGGGGCTTGGAAGATGCGGTGGAACATCCCCCCCCCCCCCCCCGTTGCCTGCTCTCACTAGTGGCGGTGGGCAGTGCAGTGACACAGCAGCTGGGGGGCAGAGCAGGCTGGGGCTGGGTTGCTCTGCTTCCCATCGTGGCTGGTGGGTGGGGGGCAGGTCCTCCCCTGCTGCCGGCACCAGGCCCCCTACAAATCCCCAGTCACATCGCTCGGGGGAGGGATCTTGGGGGAGGGGCAGGGGAGGTGGAGGCTTGGGGGAAGGGGTAGAGTGGGGGCAGAGCAGGGGTGGGAAGAAGCAGGGTGTGCCAGGACCTGGGGCAGACGTGAGGGTTTGTCCCAGGCCCTGCACTCCCCTAGGAGTGTTAGGCTGGCAGTGTGTGTGGTATCCCTCTGCCTTTAATGGTGACGTGCCTGGTCATGTCCACAGAGAATCCAGCCCTCTCTCGCTTAACAGGGAGAGTCTGAAAACCTGAAGTGGAGTCGTAGTGGGATAAAAGCCCGACACACGAACTCATCACCTCTGCTCTGCTTGCGGGTAGAGGGTACATGGGCTAAAGCATCAGCCACAGGCTCGTTGGTCTGCTGCTCCTAGTTTCAGAAAAGCAAAACCGAAAAAAGATGGTGGCCCGCTGGCGGGACAGACACAGCCTCCATGGGGGTGGTCTGCAGCCTCTAGAAACATGTCGCTCGCTGCTTGACAACCTGCCACACAGACAAGCCCGAAAGAGGTAGCATCTTTGCTGCTGGTGAGGGAGACAAGCTTCTGAGCTACACGGGTCTTCTTCAGACCTGAAGAACAGCTATCGGGGACCAACACAGCTACCACATCACTGCAAACGTCTCCACCGCTTCTCACCGAGGGTGGCCAGAAACCCCAGCAATACAACTGGTGAGATGAACACCTGGTGGGGCCCTGCTCCTGCTGCTTCTTTACGGGAAGGAATCCTCTCATTCTGAATGGGGATAAGCCTGAAACCAAAACCCCAGCAACTACTGACCTCTGGGGCAGTTGTGGATAGGGTTGCCAGGTGTCCGACATTCTACCGGACAGTCCGGTATTTGTGCTCTTTGTCCCGTAAAAAAAAATCAGAGAATACCGGATATGTGCAATGTCTGGTATTCTCTGATTTTTCTGGCTGCGCACCGGAAGAAAGCCTGGTGTGGGTGGGGGGAGTGGCTGAAAGGCGGGTCCAGGGGGAGTGACCGGGACTCCCAGCCACTCCCCCCGCCCCCGTCAGGCTTCTGCGCAATCACAGGCTCCCAGCGCCGATGGCGGCCCCGCCTCCCAGCCTGGGAGTCCCAGCTGGGAGGCGGGGCCGCGATCGCCGCTCTGGGTGCCCCAGAACGGGGGGGCCTTATTATCCCGCGTTCCTTTTTTTCTGATGGCTACAACTTGGCTCTCAAATATAAACACCTGCAAATCTTTGAGAAACATGTTTTCAGAGTCCAACCAGAGCTGGATTTCACTTCTGGCCCATCTCTACTTGGAATCCATATCTGAATTTGGCAGCTTGGGCTTGTCACTAATTATGAACAACTATTTCTTAAGTTCAGCGTGAGTCATATGTTTAAGGGACTAGCAAGACTACCCCCTGCTCCCTGTCACCCCAGCTCTACACAGACCCACTGGAATGGAAGGTTCGTTCATTCATTAACAGAAGTGACAAGTCCCTTACCAGTCAGGGTTGCAAAAATCCACAATCTGAGAACAAAAGAGTGTCTGACAGCACATTTTTCATGCCATACAGAATTCAGTAAAATGATATATTTATCACAACACAAGAATGTTAAAGGCTAATAATGTAGACTTAGCTGTGTGGACAATATACTTTACATGACGGCACAAAGTAGAGAAGACCAAGAAGTAGAAAACTATATTCCTAACATGATATTGGCTGCATCATTTCCAGAAGCAGCCTATACATGTATGATCGCTATTTTTGTGTGGTACCCTAAATAGTGGGTTTTAGTCGATGTGTAGTACATTCTATTCAGAAAGTTCCTAGCTCGGTGCACAGATCTCGTCCCTGTACATTTAGAAAAGGAGGACATTTTTTCTGCTAGCCCTATGACTCCATGCTGGGCTAAGGTGTCTGGACCAGTACAGAAAACAGATGAGATAACCTCCTCACAGAGAGGGGTCAAGTGTTTGGGTCGTATCTTCAACTGGGGGAAATCAAGGTAGCTCTGGTGACTGCAGTAGCTGATGATCTTAGCATATGGGTGAGCTATACATGGTGGGCAGCCAATATATGGCAGAGATGATATATCCAACACAAGTGACTGGTCTGCCTGCCTTTGACAGGAAGTCAGGCTACCAAGTGGTCCCTTCTGCCCTTCAATTCTATGAATGCAGGAAGGAACAGAACAAGTGCAGCTTGTTACACGTGTAACACGTAGTGTGAATGGCAGCTGTGACAGTAAACAGGAGCTCAGTTTTAATGCACGGAGGTCACAAGAATAAAAGATGCTGAAGGATTCAGGGCCTGATTCCGCCCTTGCATATGTACACGCTGCTCCTATTGGCTTGGAGGGAAGCTGCAGATGGGTTCTCAAAGGCAGCGTTCGGCCCTTGTGAATAGGGACAACTTGCCATTCATTCAGAAGCACCGAAGACCCGAGCTGGGGAGTTTACAGTGACAACGGTCAATGTTTGCTTTCTCTGCTCCACGTGCCCTGGTAGGGAGCAGATGGGGATGTTCACAGCCTGGCCGCTGGAAAGGGTGACTCAACCGAGTCATTCTCTGAAAGAGACAGATGCACATTTTCCCGGCGTGTCGCCTGACAAACAGACCGTTGTCTGAATCCACAGCAGGCGCTGGCCCGCAGGCTCGGGCGAGAATGGGGAACAAGCGCTCGGTTGTCAACGGCCACTCTCTGCAGCAGTCACGAAAAGGAGAGGTGGAAGGCAAAGTGCTGTGGATCGGCACGTACGTGGCACCTGCGGGGGCCCAAAAGCTCAGCTGGTGTAAATCAGCATCTCCCCACTGAATGGAGCTGGCCCAGTTTACATCAGCGGCGAATCTGGCCCCCATGTTCTAGGGATGGAAAGACCCATTTCAGAAGTGAAGTGGTTAAATGACACGTTTAACTGGTTAATCGTGGAGGGCTGGGGTCCCACGGGCAGGGGGCCCTGCTCCCACTGGCTGATTCTGCCACACTGCAGGTAGGGAGTCTTGCTCCAACCAGACCCAGCCCTCCAGTTAACCCGTTGCCCAGTAAGCATGCTGGTACGGCTAATGCTTACTGGGTAACCGGTTAACCTTTTACATCACCACAATGTTCAGAAGTACATGGCCCCACACTGTCATCTGTGCAACCTGTGAATAGGGATGTAAAATCCTGTGTTACAGCTTAACTGGAGAACAGCCCCCACCAGTTAACTGTTCACCTCCCTAGTAGTGAACCCTTCCTCGTCAATCAAGGAGTGCTTTTCGGGGGGTGGTTTTTATGAGGTAATTATTTGAAGCGAACTGTGTTAAAAACCAAAGGAAACAGTCAACGGCCTTTTTCTTTTGAAACAAAGCCTTTCGCATTCTTTGGCTTTTCCCATGGGGAAAAAAAAATCTCAATCAATCTGGGCCCTCATAAATGGAAAGATCCAAAAAAACAGTTGGCCCAATGAAGCATTTTTCCTCTGTCAATGGACTACAGGGCTCAACAAACTATACAATCTACTCGCCCATGGCGAGTAGATTTCAGCCGCGCGCCCTGTTCATTTGTGGCACGCGCATGCGCTATGTGGCTCTTGCGTATGCGCAGTACGGGGCTGGCAAGCGGTTTTTGCCGCCGTTGGTCAAGCCCTGGTGATCAGTCTGGCACCCTCCCCTCAAGAGCCCTACGCATCTGCGGAACAGCCTGCTCCTCAGCCCGGGTATTTCAGATGAGGTTCTTCTTGGCAATTGAACAGCTTTTTAAAGGAGGTTTGTTCTTTTTGAAATCTCCAGGGTTAATACTAGGCCCGGGACCAAAATTAGACACATGCTTCTGCCTTCCCAAGTGAGCTACAGTCCATGTCAGAAGGAATTAATTGCAGGATATCACAATGCAGGAGGGAGTCTAGGAGTGTAATGGAAATAAGGCCTCTGCTGCATGCTATCAAGAGGTGTCCACAGGAGAAGAAAGGCTCATGCCTACTCTTCCTCCCCAAAGGCTGTTTCCAAAAAGGAAGAGGAATGTGTCCCGCTCCCCCCTGCCTCCAGAGAGGAGTACCGACCAGAGAGCACCCCAAACCTGTACAATCAGGAGGTGGGTCGTGGAGCAGGGCGGACAGAAAGCCTCCCAAATAAACGAAGCAGAGACTGGGAAGTTCTAAGTCTACAGCCAGCCCAGGTGAGACTCAGAGGCCTGCTGGGATGAAAAATGGAAACCATCACTGGTGAGAACGGCAGCTCCCGAGTTCTAGATCAGTGGCACGAACAGGCAGCAAGCACGTTGTGCTGGGAAGGGAGGGAGCAGGGCTGAGTTATGTTGAGAGGGGACACGGTAGGAAGGGAATGAGGGACAGGAAGAAGGTTCCTTGCGGAACTGGATCAATGGTGGGAGACCTCCAACCATTCAACCACACAGCTCAGCTTTTGTGGCTTCCCCAAGCCAAACATGCTGCCGTTGCCTCCCTCCAGCTGCAACACAAACTAAGAAAAAAAAAAAAAAGAACCAGGAAAGTCACCAGCAAAAACCCAACAATCTTTATCCCATCCCACTTCCCCTTGGTGGTAGGGCAGTTCCGATTAGGGACACAGCCTCTGCCTTCAAATCTCTTTGTTTAATATGGGCCACACTGCAGATTTGAATAAGATGTAAAACAGATGCCAGCGACTTCAAAGTCATGCACACCCTTCCTGGTTGTCCATGACAACAGGAAAGGGAGGTAAACGGTTTTCATCACTGCTAACCCCATTATATGGTACACAGCAAATTCGTCCAAATGCAGAAGGCAACGTAAATCCAGTGCGGTGTAGCCTCAAGCCAGGTCTATGTTTACAGACCTATCTCAGCCTAACCACATCGCTCGGCGTGTGAGAAATCCCCCACAGTTATAGTGACCTAACCCCCGTGGAGACTGCACAGTGCTGATGGGAGAGCTTCTCCCACTCCTCAGGGTGATGGATGAACTACGCCAACGGGAGCTGCTCTTCCGTCAGCAGAGTAGCATCTTCCCTGCACTGTGTCTCGATGTCAACCAGCTTTAACCCCCCAGACTCAAACCACCCTTTCGATGAACATCACGGTTAGGTGGTCGAAGAACACACGTCCCGGCGTCATCTGCAGAGGAGATGCCCCAGGTGGCTACACGGTGACCTAGCATCCCCAGTACAATGCCACCGTTAAGCGGCGCAGAAGGCAAGCTTCCAAAGCTTCTGTGGCATTGAGCCTTTCAATTCACTGACGTTCTTACAGCAAAAGCCTCTGTGGCAGAGTAATGGGCTAGAGGCTAGGAAGGGAGTGAACGGTCCTCCCACCCGACAGCAAACAGCTGGGGGAACTGCTCCCAAGCTGCCCCTGTTGTCCTGTTCCTTCCCTTCCCTCGCAGGATAGACTAGAGATGCTACAAAGTAACAGATCTGCCAGCACCGTCCTTCCATCGCCTCTAGAGCCCTCTGCCCCCAGGGACAGCACATGCAGGCCCACCCTACAATGGGGGTGCGTGCCCAACGTGCGCAAACGCTACACACTGGTCCTGCTGCCGGATGCCCTCTGCGCTCAGAAAGGAACCAGGAAGACAGGATTTCCCCCTTCCCAGAAAATGGATATTCTACTGCTCCAGGAACGTCAACTGGATTCTCTCATTCACACCACCGGAAACTTGGACTACTTGATTTTCTACCTCGCCTTTCACACACACTGGGCATGACAAACCACGAAGTTTAAGGATGCTAATACAGCAGCTGCATAGCTCAACGAATCTCACACCCTGCTTTGGACCCAAGAACAGGTTTTATTACACAGGCCTGGAAATCAAGAGTGCTCCTTAGTTACAACAAGCAGCTGGGGATGTTTGTTTACCTCCACTCAGACCATGTCTTCACTCTGAGGAAGATCAACACTGCCACGATTGATCTTCCGGAGTTTGATTTAGAGAGTCTAGTTAGGACTTGTTAAATTGAACTCAGAGGGCGCTCCTGACAGCATCTGGCACTCCTGCTCTTGCCAGGAGTAAGGGAAGCTGCCGAGCTCGGCTTAAGGTAAGCTGACTGCAGCTACGTATTCTACAACACTGGAGTTGTATATCTTAAGCTGAGCAGCTAGGTCTAGTGTAGATGTGGCCTTAGACAGTGACTCAAAATCTCAGCTCAATAGCTCCCTGAAGACTGGCACTTCTTACAATCTGCCCCCCTTCGGTGCTGCCCTGCACAGCACCAAATGCCCTGATGCCAGGTTCGAACCCCGAGTTTTCTGGGCCAGGGAGAAGGGTGGGGCAATAAATTCATGCACACAACGCCTGTGGTGGGCTAAAAGCAAAATGCTTCCAACACTGTGAGCAAACTGATTTCAAATGTTTTTAAAAATACATGATAATGTTTAGCAGAAGGGTTGGCTCGGGGGGGGGGAGGGGTTACTTTAAAGTGCATCTACTTTTAAGTCTGATGCTGTCCAAATTTACACCAACTGAACCGCATGTATGACTAACTCAATTGACATTCAGATTCCTATCGAGGGCAACAAGCCAAGCAAATAGATCAAGGAAGGGGCTAGCGGAACAGACTGTTAACAAGTTCCAGTGTTTTATCACTGGACATGGTCTAATCCCTGTTCCAAACCAAGGAGCTGTAAAGGCTATTACAATACAGCATGTAGTAATTTAGGAGGAGGTCAGCCAAGACAGGCATTTCCATGAAAAATATTTTTATACTTACAAGAAACCAAACTACAGTTTTCATCAGACTTCGTGCTGATAGTTTATTGCGTACGGTTTTTTTTACGGCAGTTGGTCACCCTAGACCCTCCTTTCTGCTTGAGGGCTATGCAGGTACTTAACCCCCACAGCAGTAAGTAACCCTGGTACCCTCTTTCCGAAGGAAGCGCCTGAGGCAGGAATGTGAGCTATAAGAGACAGGAAATACAGCTGGCTGCTGGGAGGGAGCAGTAGGTAAAGCTAGTGTTTCACACGCAAAACTTGGCCTGGCCAGAGAAAATGACCATGAGGACAGCCGGTCTTTGCTTGTGGCTTCCATCAGGCTGCAATTCTTTGCTTCTAAGGGGCAAGCCATTTCTGAGGAGATGTGTACAATGGACCATTTTTCTGGCCAAAGGTGAACAGTGGGGAATAATAAACACTGCCTTGATATTAAAGGAGAGGGGAAAAAAAATTCTCTGGAGTGATGCCCTGCGAACGGAGGCCAGGCGTACTAGAGGCCAGAAAGCATATCATCCCACGGCTGATGATTCCTGCTAACAAAACCAGAACAAGAGCTCAGAGTGAGGCTGCACGGTTAGCCCATGTGACCGACACTGGGCATGGGTGGGGGAGGCACTGCCCCAAGAGGCGCTCCCATGATGCATTATGCCTCAAATGCAGTGCACCTGGGAGCGCAGTTGCTGCTATTCCCCTCCTGGAGCCAACTGCGGCCGCCGCTGCCCGTGACAGCGGAATGGGGCTCTCCTCATCCGCCCTGGAATGCCTAGCCCACCGCTTACAGCAGATCCTCTACAGAGTACATGACAAGAGGCAATGGGCTTACACTGCAGCAAGGGAGGCTTAGATTGGACACTAGGAAAAACATTTAACTGGTTAAGCACTGGAATAAGTTGCGTAGGGGGGTTGTGGAATCTCCATCACTGGAGATATTTAAGAGCAGGTTAGACAGACATCTAGCAGGGATGATCTAGATCAGGATTTCCCAACCTATGGGTCGCCATTATATTTCAAAAGGGTCGCCAAGTGTCTCCCCAAGTGGCTCTGCCCGCCCTCCTCCCCCCGTTTTTGAATTGTCTTGGGTCACCAAGTTTTCCTGAATTGTCAAAATGGGTCCTCACGGTGCTGGGTCCTGCCGTGAGGGCAGGAGACTGGACTTGATGACCTCTCGAGGTCCCTTCCAGGTATAGTGTTCTATGATTCTATGACTGCACGCTTTCTCTTCCCCCTGACTTGCACACCAACCAGGGCATAATTGAGCCCGGAGGTGAAGACATAAACAGCAATGCACATCTCTGGAGCCCCCTTCAACCCACAGGCCAGCCTACTCTGCCAGTAAATTTGACCTGTGGTCAGGGCCGGCTCGAGCCATTCCTGCTCCCCGGGCAGCGGGCGCGTGACGCATATGTGGCTCCGCCCCCGGGCACATGCGCGGCCCCGCCCCCGGTGTGCAGCACACCTTACAGCTGCAATCGGGTGCATGGCGCCCGATTGCAGCTCTAAGGGGCGCCGCACGGCCCCTGGCCCCGGACGTGCAGCGCCTCTTACAGCTGCCATCAGGCACCCCCCATAGGTTGGCGCCCCGGGCAGCTGCCCGGCTAGCCACCCCCCTTAATCCAGCCCTGCCTGTGGTCTAAGGAAGCTAGGCAGTTCAAAGTCTTCGGCAGTAGAGCCAGAAACTGTGAGGACTGTTACTTGTCAGCGGCTGAAAAACACCGTAAAATCCACACAAATATCCAGTGTTCCAGAGAGGCAGGTTTAACCATCAGGATCTCTGAAGAATGGTGGATATTTTCCTGAAGTCAGTTTTTTTTCCAGTTTGTGTTAGGAGAGGTTTTTTTCCCCCTTACTAAAACACGCCTCCCACTCCCACACCGCATACCCCTTTTAGACTTCAGCATCCTCCAGAGGTGAAAAGCTCCGTTAGGTATCGGCTTCCAGGAAAGGAGGTGCCTTTGATGAATACCAAATCTACAGACTTCAATCGTTTCGGTGAGCGCCTTGCTTTTAATAAGTTATTTCCGTGGAAAACCTTAGTAACTCAGTTATGAATCAAGCCTATAAAACACCTCTCCTCATCAAAGCACCAAAACAAAACACCTATTACCGTAACTCCGAATTCTAACGTCTCCCTACCAGTTCACATCAGAAACCAGAATTTCTCTTTCAAACCGTTCCCTATTTTCAAAGGTCATAAGTTATCTCTAGCATTCGGCAAATCCTTTTAAGCAGCAAAACATACACAGAGAAAAAAAGGTCAAGTTCAAACGAAGACGTCCCCTCAGATTTACACTATTTAAAAAACACAACAGGAGTGACATCACACACGTTTTTACGACCCAGAAAGTCACATTCAAATCCTAACAGGGAACAGATTGTAATGTTTTGGCTAGAAAGATTAAATTCATTTATTTTTAAATAACTTATGTATTTCCTGATGTTTCCTTTTTAAGTGTGATGCTTAGGTGCCTAGAGAAACAAGGGCTATGATTATTCTGTGATTCAAGGTCAAACATCATAACTACTCAGTGAAACAGAGACAAAAACATAGTTTATCTGGGTGTTGTGCTTGCTCAGAGAACTTCTACATGAAAAACATTCTCACTAACTATGAAAACCCACTTCCAATTCCAGGTAAAGGGGGGAGGAAGGGCACTTTGCTAAGTTACTGAAAGGAGAATGGCCATCCTCAAATATTGCCAGTCTCAGACAGTTTCCCTGTCTGAGCCAGTGTCGTTCTGATTAGACAAATCAACTCTGTTGAAAAACAAGGTGCTCCTGGAGTTATTCTTTCAGGCTGTCTGCAAATTCAGACAGGCATCACTGTACCAGTTCGCACTGAGTTCAGCCTTGGAAGGCTTCCTTTGCAAATATAAGGGTTAGAAAATTTATGTCTTTGTAAATCACAGCTGAGATTCAGAAGCACAACGATGCAGCAATTTAAAAATTGTCTGGAAGTATAGGGCAATGTACCATGATTGCATTTTGGGCGCCCCGTGTAAATCAACGGGAGCTGCGTGTGCACGTCTTGAGGCAGAATGTGCTCTGTGGGGTAGCTCTGATTTAGTGGATTTGGCACAGGCAAAATGCTAATGAGACCTAATTTGGACTCCCAGTTCTATCACAGTTTATTTGATGCAGGACAAGTCTTTTCTTAGTGCCTCATTCCCATTTTTTTAATGGAGACAGTGGTGATTTTCCACTTTTGTAAAATGCCCCAAGATAGACGTGCGAGCAATATTTATAAAACCGGGAGAGGAAGCATGGTGGTGTGGTTAAGAGACCGGGCTGGAGTTCAGGATATCTTGACTCAATTCCCAGCTGTGACAGATTTTTCAGGTGACCTTGGACAAATCACTTTCTCAGTGCCTTAGTACCCCATTTGTAAAAATGGGGTGGGAATCCTTTTCTCCTAATCTTCATCTGTCTTATCTACTTAGACATATATTCTTCAGGTGAGGATTATTCAGTGTTGTGTTCAACATCTAACACAACGGGCCCCCAATCTTGATTGAGGTTGCTAGAGACTATTATACTGTAGGTTGAACCTCTAAAATCCAGCACTCTCTTGTCCGGCAACATCCGTGGTCTGGCAGGACCTCGGATATTGCTGGACCAGAGAGCCCAGATGGATGCACGGGCCGGCCAAGGTCAGGAGCAAAGCTGGCATGGTGGGGAGTTGAGAGTGGATCTCATTGACCAGGGCCAGGAGCGGAGCCCAGTGGCTGGGGCTGGCATCCCAGAAGGGCTGATGGCCGGGAGGGGAGCCTTGACCTCCCGCAGCCCGGCAAACTCCCTGGTTGGGGACCACTCAGGTCCTGAGGATGCCGGACCAGGGAGGTCCCACCTGTAGTGCTACCACTAATGATCTTGTAGTCTTGTGGGCACTTCCCTTACAGTGACTATGACCACAACAGTTTCCACCCTTGCGGTGCATGTGACCCAGGTGTGTGAGATCAGATTCTTTTGGAACAGCAATGGCCGCTGAGGCGCCACACCCAAGAGGCAGGGCAACCTCAAGCACCTCTCAATCCCTTTGCCAATAAAGACTCCCATACATCAGGATGCCGACTTGGCGGTGACCCAAGTAAATAACCATTCTTGCGCCTTCGCGTGACTCTCCTCACCGATGCCATTCCTGATGATTAACAAGCCAGAACCTATGCTCAGAGGCAGGTTGGAGGAGTTCTACTGAAGTGTCAACTGAAGGAGCATTCTACTGAAATATGCCGCGGCTCTAGCGGCCTGCCACAAGGCATAGCAAGTAGTAAAGGTAGGGACTGAACTCCCTATGAATCTCAGTCCGTGGGACGACGTTCAAAGAAGCAGCTAATGGCATCTGGGTTCAGTCAGACTGAGACCTTCCTGCAACCCTTTGAGATAGTTTGGGCAAGAATATCAGTTATCCTCTCATTTGTTCTGCACCTGTGGCAAATAGTCTAGGAGGCTCTAACTCAGAGGTGTGCAACCCGTGGGCAAGGGGGTCGCAGCGCTGGGCCGGCCGCCATTTTGTTTTCCTGGCTTGGCGCCCAAAGTACGCGCGGTGGGGGCAGGGGAGCAGACCGGTGTTTTAAATTAAAGGGGCCACAACAAAATGTTCCGAGTGCCTTTTTTTTTTTCCTTAAAAATTTTCCCGGCTTTTTTTTTGCTTAACCAAAATTTTCCCAGCCCTGGGGGCCACGAATTAAAAAAAGGTTGAGCACCCCTGCTCTAACTGACCCAGCCCTGTCTAAATGAAAATAGGCTCTCAGCACACCCCGCATGGGATTCACGTCACAGGCCTCCCCCACCTGGATTTGAAGACCTTCGATTTCGGCTTCCCCCCCTCCCACCTGGAGTAATGGGGCTTGGCCTCCCCTCCCGCCCCCCCACAGCTTTGGTTCCCCTTTCTGGGGTCATGTAGTAATATTTGTGGTTAGAAGAGGGGTCACGATGCAATGAAATTGGAGAACTCCCAATTCATGGCATGACTGTGTAGAGGATGGACTAATCGCAAACCCTAGAGAATTCACTCGGGCCTTGGGGGCATATGTTTGGGGGAGTCGGTATGGTGCACGGGGAGGGGAAGGGGCAGGGAGAAGAACAAGAAAACTTATCAAAGGCCTAAAGTAGCTTGGCCAGAAAGCTGGTTAAATAAAGCATATCCAGATGCATCTGGTGAACTGAGCACCAACGAACAGCAACTCAGATACTGTGGGCTCCTCTTATGCAGCCACTTTCACTAACCAGGAAACACGAGGTGGTTGGGGCCAATCCATCTTTGCAAACCTGGCTACAGAAGTTGCGAGTGCTCCCAAGAGGCAGGTGTGGCCCCAACAGACACCGTCGCTCAACCAGAATCCAGTCTCGCCTGCACAGGGCACATGCACGCCCATTGTGCAATCTGGGTGGAAATTAGTTGGGGAACTATTAGTAGCATTGTTTGCCCCCAGGGTACAAAAGCATTGATGAAAGAACCTCCTCCAGGCAGGGAAAGTGTCTTTTATGACCTGTAAAGCACCACGCATGGCTACTGTATGGCATTGCGATAGTGTGCGGGGACGCAAGACACCAGGTAGGCATTGGCCTTCCCGTATACAGGTCCATGCCACAGTCTTCCTCCAGTTGCCTCTCTCTGCACCACCCAAATGAAGCTGGGAAGAACGCTACTCTTGCTACTGAGTTCCCTTTCCAGACTTTCAACAAGAAGATGGTGCAAGAGCTTATGGTTTCTGCCTACCTGATACTACACCGAGGGAAATGTTCCCTCATCCCAGCCTGGAAAAGGCCCTTCTCAGAAAGCCAACTGGATTCTGTGATTACTTCCTTTTGGCCATGTAAAAGGCAGAGGAGCAGAGAACAATAAACCTTGCTTGATGTTAGCGAGAGATGAGTTACCTGATTTCATTATGCACAAGTATCTTACTGCATCCACAATGGAATATCCTGAAGGCCCTGCACCTCTGCATACAAGAGGTGGAAGAGATGGATGAGGCTTTTTTTTAAACAACTCACAAAATCATCCAAAGTGCAGGATCTGGTGGCAATGGGGGACCTTGACTATCCAGATATCTGTTGGGAAACTAACACAGCAGGGCACAGATTATCCAAGTTCTTGGACTGCACTGGAGACAATTTTTTATTTCAGAAGGTTGAGAAAGCTACTAGGGGGGAAGTTGTTCCAGATTTGATTTTAACAAATAGGGAGGAACTGGTTGAGAATTTGAAAGTGGAAGGCAGACTTGGTGAAAGTGATCATGAAATCAGAGAGCTCATGATTCTAAGAAATGGTAGAAGGGAGAACAGCAAAATAGAGACAATGGATTTCAGGAAGGCAGATTTTAGTAAACTCAGAGAGCTAGTAGGTAAGGTCCCATGGGAAGCAAGACTAAGAGGAAAAACAACTGAAGAGAGTTGGCAGTTTTTTAAAGGGACATTATTAAGGGCCCAAAAGCAAACTATTCCACTGCATAGGAAAGATAGAAAGTATGACAGGAGACCACCTTGGATCAACCAAGAGATCCTACATGGAGTCATATAAAAAGTGGAAGTCGTATAAAAAGTGGAAACTAGGTCAAATTACAAAGGATGAATATAAGCAAACAACACAGGTATGCAGGGGCAAGATTAGAAAGGCAAAGGCAGAAAACGAACTAAATTTAGCTAGAGACGCAAAGGATAACAAGACGACATTCTACAAATATATTAGAAGCAAGAGGAAGATCAAGGACAGAGTAGGCCCTTGGCTCAGTGAAGAGGGAAATCAAGAACAGAAAACTTGGAAATGGCAGAGGTACTTAAAAACTTCTTTGTTTCAGTTTTCACCGAGAAGATTGATGGTGAGTGGATGCCTAACATACTGAATGCTAGTGGAAATGGGGTAGGTTTAGAGGCTAAAATGAAAAAAAGAACAACTTAAAAATTACTTAGAAAAGATAGATGTCTTCAAGGCACCAGGGCCTGATGAAATGCATCCTAAAATACTCAAGGAGCTGGGAGAGGAGGTATCTGAGCCTTTAGCTATCATCTCTGAAAAAACATGGAAGTCCAGAGAGATTCCAGAAGACTGGAAAAGGGCAAAGTGCCCATCTATAAAAAGGGAAATAAGAACAACGCAGGAAACTCCAGACCAGTCAGTTTAATTTCTGTGCCAGGGAAGATAATGGAGCAAGTAATTAAAGAATTCATCTGCAAACATCTGGAAGATAATAAGGTGACAGATAACATCCAACATGGATCTGTAAAGAACAAATCATGTCAAACCAATCTGAGAGCGTTCTTTGACAGGATATCAAGCCTTGTGGATAAGGGAGAAGCAGTGGATGCGGTATACTTAGTAAGGCATTTGACATGGTCTTGTATGACCTTCTTATCAATAAACTAGGGAAATGCAACCTACTATAAGATGGGTGCACAACTGGCTGGATAACCATTCTCAGAGAGTAGTTATTAATGGTTCACAATCATGCTGGAAGGACATAAGAAGTGGGGTTCTGCAGGGGTCTGTTTTGGGACCAGTTCTATTCAATATCTTCATCAATGATTTATATATTGGGATAGAGAGTTTGATTATTAAGTTTGCAGATGATACCAAACTGGAAGGGGTTGCAAGTGCTTTGGAGGATAGGGTCAAAATTCAAAATGATCTGGACAAACTAGAGAAATGGTCTGAGGTAAACAGGATGAAGTTTAATAAGGACAAAGGCAAAATACCCTACTTAGGAAGGAACAATCAGTTTCACACATACAGAATGGGAAGTGATTGTCCAGGAAGAAGTCCTGCTGAAAGGGATTTAGGGGGCATAGTGGAAAGACATGTTAAACATGAGTCAGCAGTGTGACACTGTTGTAAAAAAAGCAAACATGATTCTGGGATGCATTAACAAGAGTGTTGTGAGCAAGACACGAGAAGTCATTCTTCCGCTCTACTCTGTGCTGATTAGGCCTTGATTGGAGTATTGTGGCCATTTCAAGAAAGATGTGGAGAAATTGGAGAGGGTCTAGAGAAGAGCAACAAAAATGATTGAAGGTCTAGAAAACATGAACTATGAAGGAAGGCTGAAAGAACTGGGCTTGTTTAGAAAAGAGAAGACTGAGAGGGGGCATGATAGTGGTTTTCAGGTATCTAAACAGGTGTTACAAGGAGGAGGGAAAAAAATTGTTCTCCTTGGTGATAGGACAAGAAGCAATAGACTTAAATTACAGCAAGGGAGGTTTAGGTTGGACATTAGGAAAAACTTACTAATGGTTAGGGTGGTTAAACACTAGAATAAATTGCCTAGGGAGTTTGTGGAATCTCCATCACTGGAGATATTTAACAGCAGGTTGGACAGACATCTATCAGGGATGATCTAGATCAGTGTTTCTTAAACTGTGTGCCGTGGCACACCAGTGTGCAGTGAGACAGTCGGAGGTGTACTGCAGCCTCTTTTAATGTTTTTTTCCCCCTGGAGGAGATGGAAGCTCAGTTGGGACAACACGCGCGGCAATTAAAGGGACTGCAACTGCTTTTTTTTTTTGCTTAACAACTTTCCCCCAGTGTTCTGCATTAAAAAAAAATGATTGTTTGGTGTTCCGTGGTCTTAAAAAGTTTAAAAAACACTGGTCTATATGTTGCTTGGTCCTGCTGTGAGGGAAGGGGACTGGACTTGATGAACTCTTGAGGTCCCTTCCAGTTCTAGTATTCCAGTTCCAGTATTCTATGATTCCATGGCTTAGTTTAGACTTTACTTCACAGAGCAGAAGGTTTCAAGTAGGCCCATAGCGAGCTGGGCTGCTGAATGAACTCACCTCACCTCAGAAATTCTTCTACAATTGCTAACTTGTTGGATGAATGTTTTCTCCATTCAGATGCCGGACATTAAGGACAGATCTATACTAGACCCAGAAGGTTGGCTTAACGTACGCAACTCCAGCTATGTAATAGGAGTCAACATACCTTAAGCCAAGCTTGGCGTTGTCTTCATAATGGAAGGAACAAACACTCCCATCTGGTTCTCTTACTCCTAGGAACTGCAATTGCCAGCGCCAACCAGGGACATTCTCAGCGTTCAATCTAGTGAGCCTTTACTAGACCTGCTAAATCGAACGCCAGAAGGTTGATCTCCAGCACGCGAGTGGAGGCATGGCCTAAGGCCTGCATTTCCCAGCCACTTAGATTTTGAACTTGTTCCCACTGAAATGAATGGGAATTTTCTCACTGACATCAAATAATAAATATTCATTGGCAAGTTTTGCATGAATAGTTATACGCAGACACAAATACCAGATTCACTTTTTTTTTGCCACCAATCGGTGGTGTATTGTAATATTCAGGGCTTGCCAAGTGGCGGTGAGCCCCGCTCGCCAGCCGCATGGTTCTGCGAGCTGCGCATGCACAGATCGGCTGTGCCGGCTTGTAATCTACTCGCCATGGGCAAGTAGATTACATGATTTGTTGAGCCCTGGTTAATATTTAAATATAGTAGTAACTGTGCACAGAAATTTATCTTCTGCAGTCTGCTGTAGAATACAGGGCATTTAACATGCAACTTGATCTTGGGAGCTTTTCCTTCCATTTGCAAATCACATCCAACTTATATTAATTAAGTCTAATGATTATGGACAATGTTTTCAGTAGCATATTATCTTGGTGCTAGTGGACCATCCTATATTATATAATGTTCTTTATTCCTACACAAATATAATGGGCTCTCTTTCTATGTTTCTAAAAGTCAACCACACTACACAGTGTGTTATTGTCAGTTTTTCAGCCTTCTATTAGAAAACCAATTTTATTCATACAGTTATTATCTGGGCCACCTATGGAGGCAGGTATAATTCTAAATCCAATCCAGATGCTCATCAGTGTCTTGCCTTGCTGGCTGTTGGTGTATTTAATGTCGATCCAGAAAGACATTAAACTTTGGCTATAAAATAAACTACAACACCTGGATTTCCCCTGCCACCTGTGTGTTCCAAAATATTAAAAATGACATATCACAGATTTTCCCTAACTTTCCTTTTAAAGATTAATTAGTTATCTGAACAGTGATTCACCTTGTTTTATGCAAGTGTTAGCTTTGATGTCAATTCCAGACAAGGAAAAAAGTTTTGTATTAACAAAAACTAAGTGAAGGTACATTACTGTTTGGGGTTGGGTTTTTTCAACTCATTGAGAAATGATATTGCTCAATCGTGCCCTCTGATTTTAATTTAAAGGTTTATAGAGTTGTATGGGCCATATAGGGAAAGAAGCCAAGAATTATTTTCTAAAGTAAACTGGAAAATAGATGCACTTTATTTCCCGTTGGCAAACTAGGACTATGGAGGAAAAATATTTAATATAAAAACATTTGACAAAGCACCTCCAGGATGTATTTTTTTGCATCAAAGAATAGCTCTTGGCAACAAACATGCTGCCCTGACAAGAAAACTTTTTAGCCAAGCCCTGATTGTTATAGACAGCTCAGAGCGAGGAGACTTGCCAACTAACCTGAAGTTAAATATGAAAGAAAAAGGAAAACATCACTGGCATAAATAAACATCTGTCTATGATCAACCTGGACGCACAAACAGGCATTGGCTTTTTCCAAATGAACTCGACATCCTTTTTTAAAAAATGATACAATACTGTGGAGACTGATTCTGCATATGCAGACTGTGTACTTGCACAGAGCCCCAATAAAATCAAAGGGGCCTGTCTGCTGTACATGGTTAATTGCAGGATCGGGTCTAGCTCAGGGAGCGGTGACTGAGCCTACACAGAATAATGGAGAGCCTGGTGTGAAGAAAGATTTCAGTTACTGCCACAATCTCAAACACAGAGCGGAAAAACAGCAAGAGGAAGAGCCTGCCCTCCCAGGCTAGTAGGGACCGTTACAGAGCTGTGAAACAAATGTTCTACCTCCAGCAAGAAATTCCTTCCTGGTTTAATTCCGGTGAAAAATAGTATTGGGTTTTCTATTAACAGATAATTTCACAATCTCTCTTCAAACCTGGAAAGGCTCATGTTTGTCCAGTTTCCACACACATCCGCCTCACATATTTAGAGACTTTTTTTTCACACTCCTAACAGAGGAGATCTTCATACATTTCCTTCTTAGCGCAAATCTTGCCAGACTTTTTTTGGGAGGTGGGGTGGAGAGGGGGTATTCATGTCTCCAGACAGTTGGGCCTCAAAATATGTTCCCTTACATTCATCCTGAATGCTTGCTGTCAGCATGCCCGTTGCTTTGTGCTAAAGCAGGGGAGGGGAACCTTTTTCGGGGTTGGGGGCCAGTGATCCACAGGAAAATCAGTCGGGGGCCGCACAAAAGTGAGAAGCAACCCCCCCCCAAAAAAACCAAGAACACCTCACGGACATGGCCCCTGACTGAGAAGCAGAAAGTCAATCCCCACATTCCCCTCACACATCAGTGGGACCCAGGCTAGTAGATTGTGGGCCCCCCTAGGCTCTGGGGTGAGGAAAAAAATGAGGGGTTCAGAGTGTGGGAGGGGCTGCCAGGAAGTGGGCTTGGAATGTGGGGTCTGGGTGGGAGTAAGAGCGTAGGAGTGTAATGGGGGCTAGTGGATCTGGGAAGGTGGAGGGTGCAGGAGCAGGCTCAGGGTGGGAGAGCAGGGCAGGGGAGTAGGGTGCAGGAGGACAATGGGGGTATAGGAGAGGGCAGGGGGTGTGGCCTTTGGGTGGGAAGTAGGGTGCCGGTGCTCCAGCCTGGGGTAGGTTTCCCACCCCTGTGCTAAGGGAATTGCCTGTGAACTGCTTTGCGTTGTAATTCAGGGGTATATTCCATCTTGAACACAAGGACAATTCCATTTTAACAACCTCCCTCCTCCTGCTGCCCCCCCGCCATTCACACAGCCACACACGTGTCATCCCCTCCTCAAACACTGGCTCCCCAGATAGTGACAGGGCTACATCAAAACCACCCCCCTCTTGTATTTAAAAAACGTCTGTGGATTTCTTCCAAGCTGCTTGGTAGCCAGGCTCTCTCCCTTGCACTCCTTGTTCCTCTGCTCCTTTAGCACTGGCCTCCCCTCTCTGCCTCTCCGCATTAGTGCAGGGTGAATAACTTGTAACAAACCATTTATGTGACAGCTCTCACCTCTTCTCTTCGGGAGCCATCCGCAAGCAGGGCTGCGTTTTCTAGACTCGACTCCTTATTCACAATGTTCATTAATTCCCACAAATCATTCTTTGTCTGGTGCGAGCCCTGGACATTCGAGCTGGTCTGAGCGGCGGCAGGGAGGCCACGTGGGCAGGTTTCCGTGTCCTCACTGGAGACCGTCACCCTCTGAATAAGGATTCCGGTGTGCACAGCTAGGACGTGGCACAGAACTCTGCTTTTCACGACCGGTCTCGCGGGACTGACTGAACAGTCACCGCTTCAGATGCACGCTCCTGCCAGCACATCCGTTCGCTAGAACGTCTGTGGGGCACAAACGCCCCGGGGGGAAGTGAATCATTTGAAAATCCACAAGCACACTCTCAGAAACATTTCTGCTGCATTTGCCCAGCTCCACACAACCTGCCATTGTTAGTGCAAGAGCCTTCTCCTTTCCCACACCTGCCCTCGGCCGTTGTTTTCCTGTTCATCTCTCCATCAACTGTCTCTCCACCTCATTACAATTCTTGGTCCATAACGAATCTTTTTTCCCCTTTTCGGTAGCTCTTATCTCCCCTTTTGCTTCCATGGGGTACTGAACTCAAAATCGCTTTGGTTATTCTACTTGAATTCACCAGGTGTTTAGCGCCCATGAGTTAGAATATTGACTCCAACAGTCCATGAAAGAATACCGACTCTGAGCTAGGGATGTGCACAAACAGCCATGTAAACTGTCAACCGATAAGCCTGGGCTTATCAGTTAACATTCACGGTTACACGCAGGCTCCTGCTCCGCTCCTGGGGAGCCGGCTGCCACCTCAGAGACAGCAGCAGGGGGGTGGCAGCCAGCTCCCTGGGAGCAAGGCTGCAGGCAGGAGCCATTGCAAGCCAGGAGTCAGCTTTATAGCCAGCTCCCAGCATGCACCATCTCCTGGGAAGCTGCTGTCATTCCGCGCTGCTGCCTCTTAAAAGCCAGCTCCCCACGCGCACCAGCTCCCAGGAGCCGGATGGGGGTGTGTGTAACTGTGTAACCACTGGGTTTTTCAGTGGCTATATGTTTACATGATTACCCACATTTTAACATCCCTACTCCAAACAGGGCTTGAACAGGTGCCACGCTTTACAGGATGATGCCCACAGGTTATGCAGAATGGCCTCAAAACAAAATTGAGTTTCACTGCATCAGTACACATCGTTACACATGCAACACACACACACAAAGGGAAAAAAGTTTCCCCTTGGACAGTATTAACATCCAGGCTCAGCACTCTGCTCAAACACTTGATTCTCAGCGGAACTTCCATACACACAAGCCCTTCTGCCCAAAGAAGGCCCCAAGTCAGAGAGAAATGACAAGCAGGCACCTAGTGACTCGTGAGACTCGCCGTGGAGACGAGCTGCTTGTTTTGAGAGCACGGGCTTCACAAAAGCCTGGCACTGACTCTTCCATTTTCAGGAGAGGCACATCGACCGACCTCAGGACCGGATGGCATTCAGCCAAGGGTTCTAAAAGAACTCAAATGGGAAATTGCTGAACTATTATCTGTAGTTTGTAACCTATCCTTTAAATTGGCTTCCGTACCTAATGACTGGAAGGTAGCTAACATGACACCAATATTTAAAAAGGGCTCTAGAGGAGATCCTGGCAATTACAGACCGGTAAGTCTAACTTCAGTACCGGGCAAATTAGTCGAAACAACAGTAAAGAATAAAATTGTGAGGCACGTAGAAGAACATAATTTGCTGGACAAAAGTCAACATGGTTTCTGTAAAGGGAAATCATGTCTTACTAATCTATTAGAGTTCTTTGAAGGGGTTAACAAACATGCGGACAAGGGGGATCCAGTAGATATAGTATACTTAGATTTTCAGAAAGCCTTTGACAAGGTCCCTCACCAAAGGCTCTTGTGTAAATTACATTGCCATGGGATAAGAAGGAAGGTCCTTTCATGGATTGAGAACTGGTTAAAGGACAGGAAACAAAGGGTAGGAATAAATGGTAAATTTTCAGAATGGAGAGGGGTAACTAGTGGTGTCACCCAAGGGTCAGTCCTGAGACCAATCCTGTTCAACTTATTCATAAATGATCTGGAGAAAGGGGTAAGCAGTGAGGTGGTAAAGTTTGCAGATGATACCAAACTGTTTAGGATAGTCAAGACAGAAGCAGACTGTGAGGGACTCCAAAAAGATCTCACCAAACTGAGTGATTGGGCAACAAAATGGCAAATTAAATTTAATGTGGATAAGTGTAAAGTCATGCACGTTGGGAAAAATAACCTCAACTATACATACAGTATGATGGGGGCTAATTTGGCTACAACAAATCAGGAAAGAGATACTGGAGTTATCGTGGACTGAAAACTTCCACACAGTGTGCAGCGGCGGTCAAAAAGGCAAATAGGATGCTAGGAATTATTAAGAAAGGGATAGAAAATAAGACCCAGAATATCTTCCTGCCCCTGTATAAAACTATGGTACGCCCACATCTTGAATACTGTGTACAGATGTGGTCTCCTCACCTCAAAAAAGATATTTTGGCCTTGGAAAGGGTTCAGAAAAGGGCAACTAAAATGATTAGGGGTTTGGAAGGGGTCCCGTATAAAGAGAGGTTAAAACGACTGGGACTTTTCAGTTTAGAAAAGAGGAGACTGAGGGGGATATGATAGAGCTATATAAAATCGTGAGTGGTGTGGAGAGGGCGAATAAAGAAAAGTTATTTATTAGTTCCCATAATAGAAGAACTAGAGGACACCAAATGAAGTTAATGGGTAGGTAGCAGGTTTAAAACTAATAAGCGAAAGTTCTTCTCCACACAGCATGTAGTCAACCTGTGGAACTCCTTGCCAGAGGAGGCTGTGAAGGCTAGAACTATAACAGAGTTTAAAGAGAAGCTAGATGGTTTCATGGAGGTTAGGTCCATAAAAGGCTATTAGCCAGGGGATAGAAATGGTGTCCCTGGTCTCTGTTTGTCAGAGGCTGGAGAAGGATGGCAGGAGACAAATCGCTTGATCATTGTCTTCGGTCCACCCCCTTTGGGGCATCTGGTGCTGGCCACTGTTGGCAGACAGGCTACTGGTCTAGATGGACCTTTGGTCTGACCCAGTACGGCCGTTCTTATGTTCTTATGTTCAGGCTGGCACCGTGTGCGCATACGGGGTTAAAGTCACCCCACAGCGCCATTTAAGCCCCATGGCCCCCTGCACGGGAGTGAATTTCACCCGTTGCTCCTGCAAAGCTGATGCCAGCCTGTTTCTGCATCTAATATTTATGCCCTTCTATTGATGTTCCTGAAGGCATCCAGCATCCCAATACCTCCGCTTGCTCTGGAAGCCCCAAAGGCAGTGATGGGTGCCCTAGGTTAGCGAGTGGGCTGCATGTCACTTTGGTAGCACCAGTAGGAAAACTACTACGCAGACGGAAACCAGCGAATCTGGCACCCTGCGCATGGGCAACGGGAAACAAAATGTCACTCGGGCCACATAGGACCTTACAGGATGTGTTTGGGCCTGCGGGTGCAGGTGTCCACCACTGCCCAAAGGGCTCCAGGCTTTCACCCAGGGCTCAGCAACCTTTCCAAAGTGGCATTTAACCCTCCTACCCTGAGCTTTGCCGCTCTCCCAGGAGGGGGGAGGGGCTCTCCACCGCACGCCCCGTGGACCACCTGGCTCAATGCAAACCTTTCCACAGGCTACCAGTTGCTAATGGAAACTCACCGTTAATTACACCTGAGCCATTGTGCTAGTGCTGCAGCTGGGGAGAATTATTTAATTTAAATTTAAAAAACAACTAATAGTCTAGCAGCACCTCAGAGACTAACAAAACATATCGATGGCATCATGAGCACTCGTGGGCCAAACCCACTTCTTCAGATGACTGGACTGAAGAAGTGGGCTGTATCCACGAAAGCTCATGATACCATCAACATGGTTTGTTAATCTCTAAGGGTATGTCTACACTACAAAGTTAATTCGAACTAACAGCTGTTAGTTCGAATTAACTTTCATAGCATCTATACATACAAACCGCTAGTTTGAACTTAATTCGAACTAGCGGAGCGCTTAATTTGAACTAGGTAAACCTCATTCTACGAGGACTAATGCCTAGTTCGAATTAAGTAGTTCGAATTAAGGGCTGTGTAGCCACTTAATTCGAACTAGTTGGAGGCTAGCCCTTCCCAGCTTGCCCTGGTGGCCACTCTGGGCCAAACCAGGGAAACTTTTCTGCCCCCCTCCCAGCCCCGGAGCCCTTAAAGGGGCACGGTCTGGCTACAGTGCTCGTGCCAGTTGCAAGCCTGCCAGCACCCAGCCAGCAGACACTGCACCTGGCACGGCATAAGCCAGCCACCTGCTGCCACCCAGCCCTCCGCCTCTTCCCAGGACCAGGCTGGCGGCTCCCAGGAGCCTGCCTGGGGCCGCAAGAGGCGGGTGCCTGCCTGGACTAGTGTGGAGATCGTGGACCTCATCGAGGTTTGGGGGGAGGCCTCCAACGTCCACGACCTCCGCACTAGGCACAGGAATGAGGCCGTCTAGGGCAGGATAGCTGCCAGCCTGGCCACCAAAGGCCACATGCGAACCCAGGAGCAGGTTTGCATGAAAATCAAGTTGGTCCAGTGAGACCCCCGACCCTGAGCCCTGAGCTTAGAACATAAGAACATAAGAACGGCCATACTGGGTCAGACCAAAGGTCCATCTAGCCCAGTAGCCTGTCTGCCGACAGCGGCCAACACCAGGTACCCTGGAGGGGATGGACCGAAGACAATGACCAAGCCATTTGTCTCGTGCCATCCATCTCCAGCCTTCCACAAACAGAGGCCAGGGACACCGTTCCTACCTCCTGGCTAATAGCACTCCATGGACCCAACCTCCATGAATTTATCTAGCTTCTATTTAAACTCTGTTATAGTTCTAGCCTTCACAGCCTCCTGTGGCAAGGAGTTCCACAGGTTGACTATGTGCTGTGTGAAGAAGAACTTTCGCTTATTCGTTTTAAACCTGCTACCCATTCATTTCATTTGGTGTCCTCTAGTCCTTCTATTATGGGAACTAATGAAGAACTTTTCTTTATGCACCCTCTCCACACCACTCATGCTTTTATAGACCTCTATCATATCCCCCCTCAGTCTCCTCTTTTCTAAGCTGAAAAGTCCCATTCTCTTTAGCCTCTCTTCATATGGGACCCGTTCCAAACCCCTAATCATTGTAGTTGCCCTTTTCTGAACCCTTTCCAAGGCCAAAATATCTTTTTTGAGGTGAGGAGACCACATCTGTACACAGTACTGAAGATATGGAGTACCATAGTTTTATACTTCCCCTCCTCCTTCTTCCCCTGGCTTCCCCCTTCCAGCTCCCTCCTCCCAGGTTTCCACCTCCCCTCTCCCACCCTCTCTCCTCCCCTCTCACACCTCCTTTTCCCAGTCTCCCCAGAGGTTAATCCCGCCCCCCAGTTTTGTTAAATAAAGAGAGTTTCTGTTTTTGAACACGTGTCCTTTATTTTTTACATCAGGAAGGGGGGCTAGGGAAGGGTAAGTGGAAGGAGGTGAGGGAGGAATGGGGCACGAGCCCCCGGTGGGGAGGACTGGGGTGGCTCTGCGGGCTCCTCAGGGTGGAAGCTCTCCTGCAGGGCCTCCTGGATCCTGACAGCCCCCCGATTGACACCCCCGGATGGCAGACTGCGGCAAGTGCAGCCGGGCTGATGGCCGAGTGCTGTGATGTGCCAAGTGTGGGCACTCGGCACTCCAAGACAGGACTGCTTTGCTGTCCCTCATCAAGGTAGACAAGCAAGCGGGGAACCCTGAGAACTGTCTGTCTGGGGTGGGGGTCGGGTTCCCTTTAAGCACAGCCCTCGGCTAGCCTGAGGCAGCAGCTCCACGCTCTAAGTCCTAACCTAATGCCCTGCCGGCACTGGTTCCGGCCAGCCTTAACTTCGGTTCAGGGTCCACTCAATGTGGACATGCTAGTTCCAATTAGCAAAACGCTAATTCGAATTAGTTTTTAGGTCTAGATGCACTAATTCGAATTAGCTTAGACATACCCTAAGATGCCACTAGACTATTCGTTGTTTTTTAAGTTTTCCTGTTACAGACTAACTCGGCTCGCCTTCTGAAGCTTTTAATTTAAATGATTAAACAGATCAAGCATTTTAACTTTCCCATGTTAGCTTATCAAACTTCCTTTTAAATAATGTAAAACATTATGTCCAGCACAAAAAGTTGGAATGTTTTCTTTATTTATGGCAGGGGTGAGGAACCTTTTTTGGGTCGGGGGCCTCTGACCCACAGAACAATCAGTTGGGGACCACACAAGTGAGAAGCAAAAAAACTCCTCCCAAAACGCCCAACCCTCACCGATGTGGCCCCCAACTGAGACACCGCGCTCCTCTGGCGCTCCAGCCCCCACAGGGTGAGGAGAAGGGACTGGGAGGAGCGAGGTTCAGGGCTTCCCATAGGCCAGTTTTACTTTTCTGGGGTTCCAGAGTTAGTGATTTTGGGGACCCCCTTAAGCTCTGGGGTGGGAGCAAAAATGAGGGGCTCAATGTGCAGGACAGGGCTGCCAGCGAGTGGGACAGGGATGCAGGATCTGGGTGAGAGGGGGGTACATGGTCTGGATGGGAGTTTGGGGGCAGGAGAGGGTGTGGAATGGGGGTACGAGAGGGAGTTTGGGGGCAGGAGGAGTTTGGGGCAATAGCACAGAAAAGGTGAGAGGGTGAGAACGCAGCCAAATAGCTAGTTGGGGAGGGAGGCAAAGCAGTGGGGAGAAAAGGAAAGTGCAGCTTCTGCCAAGTAAAATTGTATCCCCCCACCCACATCTTCCCTCAGCCTCGTCACCCCCCCCAGCCTGGTCCCCTGCCTCACCCCATGCCCCATGCAACCCCTGCATCCCTGTGTCCCCAGTTCACTCACCGGCAGGACAGCAGTGCTGGGACATGCAGCCCCCCGCAAGCAGCGCTGGGGCGGAGGGGAGGGGGGCAGAGTCTCTTCCCCACCCGGCCCAGCCCATTTCCTCCGGGGCTAGGGCAGGCACAGGCCGGGGCTGCCCAGGGCGCAGCGGGGCGCTGGGGAAGGGGCTCCCTGCCCCCGCACACAGCCTGCGGGGAGCAGCACGGCGCAGCCCGGGGCCTCGGCGCACCACATGTGACCGGCCCCCTAGCCCTGTCCCCTCCTGAAGCAGGAAGCAGAGACTGTAGCCGGGTGGGGGGTTAAACCTTTAGCTCCTGGAGCCACTGCATGAGCTTCGGGCGGGGCTGAGTTCCCTCCCTGCATGCCAGTGAGAATCGGCTCGCACGCCACTTGTGCCACAGGTCCCGGTGGGTTCCCGACCTCTGCTTTAGCCTATCAGTGTTTTCAGATCATTCACGAACAGGAGGGCCCAGTGGAGTGTGTATTAGTAGCCGTGAAAAGGAGTGTGCGAGTCACTGACAGTGCCTGGAATAAAAAACAGGAGTCCTGACTCCCAGCTCCCCCGCCTCCCCGCACTGGGTGAGATTTGCTAGCCTCGACACCTAATTAAAGCTCAAAAGGGAGTGAAATTCCAGAAGACTACCAGTGCAGGAGTTAGGGCTGTGGGGGATGTGGCAGCACCCCCTGACTTGAAGTGTTTTCCATTCTCTACAGCACCTCCCCCTCCATGTGCCTTCTAATCTTTTCCATCCATGTGTGGAATACATTTTATGTGCACTGAGGCATGTGTGGCCGTGCACCACCAATAGAAACACAGGCTGGCAGCTGCGGAAGGCTGTGGGCGCTCTGCTCTGAGGCGTGTGAATGTTCTGGGTGACCACCCAAGTGCTCAGCTCACAGGGAACACTCTCCCCAGGGTAACACTTGCTGCACGTGTCCCCGTGGAGGACTCAAGCACCGTGGGCTGGGGAAGAGGGCTCCGAGCCTCGGAGTGGGGATCTTCAGAGGGAGATGCCGTGGGTGCTGCTGTGCAGGAGTGGGGGCTATGTGCCGAAAGGGGATACGATGGAGCCCTCAAGCTGACTGGCTCCACGCAAAGCACTGGGAGGAGGACAGGGATGTGGTCAGGACTCCGAGCAGGCTCCAGATGGAGCGGAGCTTGAGCATTTGCAGCTCCTGCTGAAGGCCTTGGGAGTCACACATGCTCATCTCTGGCCAGGATTTGGGCCACTGGGAACGTGGCCTGATGATGGAATGACGGACCGGGCCTGTTAGGAAGTCCGATTCGCGGGTCAAACCAGTCAGATTCGCTGTGCAAAGCTCTAAGAGAAGGGGTCTGGGAAACCGCAGTGTGCCCCGTTCCTAGGGATAATGCCCCCAAAACGGCCGAACGCACAGAACCGGCCCCCGACTCCCGGCGGAGTTAAAACGCCGCTAAAGTAGAACCTGGGGATGCTGTTCGCATGGAGATTTGCAGCGGCTTTGCTGGACAGTCTGGCTACGTCTAGACTGCAGGCTTCTTTCGGAAGAAGCTGTTTTTGGAAGAGATCTTCCCTAAAAACTTCTTCCAACAGGTAGCGTCCACACTGAATGGACGCTTTCTTGCATGTAAGCTGTGATTGCTATGGGCGGAATGGCCACCAGGGCACCTGTGCTTTTTTCCCTCTTTCCTCTTCTTCCAAAAGAACTCCCTCTTCCCCGTCCACACATGCCTTTTCGCAAAAGAGCTCTTTGGCAAAAAGGCTTCTTCCTCATAGAATGAGGATTACCAATGCTGGAAAACCCCCGCTGTTCTTTCGATTTTCTTGCAGAAGAACGCAATTGCAGTGTGGACATTCCTCAAGTTTTGTTGGAAAAAAGGCTGTTTTTCCGACAAAACTGTGTAGTGTAGACGTACCCTCCGTGAGCTGAGCTACTGCCGGCACAGGGCCTGGGAGCGGCCAGTAAGGAAGTGCCAGGTGGAGGGATTTTTGAAAACTGGCTGTGCAGGAGAAGGCATCCCTCAGGACGGAGGAACGTAGGAAGGTGAGAAAATTCTACTGCTCCATGGACCGTCCTACACAGCACCTGCTGCAGCTTCTTGGCATCCGCCAGGAGCCAAACGTGTGGGGAAAAGCCTAAAATGTCCCACCCGTGATGCATCATGGGCCTAAGATTTTGATTTGAGGCTATTGGAGTTTTTTGCCCTTTGAACTAGCAGACTCCACTGCCAGGAGCCCAGGAGTGAACTCTGCAGCTTTGTGCACCCAGTCTGGAGGTCTGTTCTCGGTAGTCAGCATGGGCAGGGCGTGAAGAGAGGGCTGGGGGCTTGCCCTAACCCTAACCCGTCCCTTCTGCCCAGGCCCCGCCCCCCAGCACCACTGGGAGGGAGGAGGATGTGTGAATCACAGGGAGAGCGGAAGCTGGGGGCAGCAATACTCCACCCCCGGTATGCCTACAGTAGGTGTTCTGGGGGCGGAGTGTGGGCGGGGCCAGGCCTGGCACTTTGGGAAGGCAAAGCCCTCCCCTGCCTATGATACCCGCCACCCCTGATAGTCAGTGTGGGCGTGACACTGCTCAGCTCTGCTACAGAGTGCTGCACGCACAAGTGCAAGGGAAATAATAGTGAGCAGGGCATTCACAAGAGCACTGCTGCATGGCTGCCAAGCTCCCCATGCCATGTCGCCGGACAGGAAGCCTGGAGGGGGGGAACCTGGCGAGGAACTTCATTTGCATGAGAGAATAGCCATCCCGTACCCACCCTTTGAGAGAGCTGGAGATGAACTTCCGCTGAACACAGGAAAGCGCACGTGTTTTGAGTTTCAAACGTCCCGTGTTCACACTCAGCATCTGCTCATAGGTGCACGAGCAGCCAGCACACCCTGCCACATATCGCACAAGGGCTCTAAGGGCTACACTGGCTACTGAGCACACTGAGCAGCTCTACTGGGAACACAACCATCATTCTTACCAACGCTGCAGCCTGGCCATGACCGAACCAACCACGCACCCATCTTCACGCCCGAGCCATGTGTTACTCTGTGCGCACGTGTGTGCAGGTAAGGAATTGATTCCGAAAAGGGCTGAGCTCTCAGGTTCTGAGCCAAGAAGGCAGTCAAACATATGCTTAACATCGGCACGTGTACAAGTCTCGTGAGCACAAGAGTCCATATGCTTAACGTAAGCACGTGTACAAGTCTCGTGAGCACGAGGCTCCATATGCTTAACATAAGCACGTGTACAAGTCTCGTGAGCACGAGGCTCCATATGCTTAACATAAGCATGTGTACAAGTCTCGTGAGCATGAGGGTCCATATGCTTAACATAAGCATGTGTACAAGTCTCGTGAGCACGAGGACCCTGTCAAGTAAATATCTTGTGAGACCTGTACACGTGTTTATGTTAAGCATACGATTAAGTGCCTTTTTGGCTCAGAACCTAAGAGCTCAGCCCTTTTCGGAATCAATTCCTTATCTGCGCACACGTGCACACGGATTGACACATGGCTCAGGCGTGAGAATGGACGTGTGGCTGGCCCAGTCGGCCACAGGCCATTGCAGGATCAAGAGTGACTTGTCCTCCCCAGGCCTCTTAAGCAGAGACTCCCAACAGTCAGCAGTAATGGCAGAGAGCAGGGGAAATAACTCCCGAGGAGGAAAATATGTGACCTCTCTTTATACTTCCTAACCCTAAATCTGCTGCTGCTTGAACTTAAGAGACTGGAGACTTTGGAACCAAACACTCGTATTTGCCTTTTCTGAGCAATCCTAATCTTCCAAACCTGTCCTATCTTATCAAGAAACCAGACGCTGCAGACTTCGCTGCCTTTTACAGCTGCTTTCTCACGGGAGAGTACGCTTGGCACAGCCTTATCCCAGACTAAAAGATTCCCTGTTGTGTCCAAAATGTTTTAAACCCCAGCTGAGGGAGGGTCCCGGGACTCCACTGTTGCGTGCATTTGCACAGAACAAATGTGATCATATTTTGCACCATACATTTGAGAAGCTTTCTTTTATAGCTTGATAATTGTCTATGGTTTTTTTCCCCAATGCAATCTTTAAAAGGCTTTTGATAAAGAGAAAAAGATAAGATTAACTTGTGGGTGTCCTTTTCCAAGCTAGGACCATGCCGCCCACACTTTGCAATTTTTAGAGTGGATTTGATGGCTCATTAGAGACTTTTCAAAATTCCTAGGATCAATACTGTGCTCGTGAAAATAAGGTCATGTTCAAAGGGAGAGGGATTTGGTTTTGTTTTACAGAGATAACCATTTGACTAGTGGCTAAACCTTCCTGGCTAGAAGTTCATCCACTAAACTAACAACCAGGAAGAATGAACCTCTTTGTTACCCACAACCTGAAGTTTGTGGTTTTAGTAGGAAAGGCATTTTTGGTGATCAAAGCTAATATAATAAATAGTAGCTTGATGCTACGTCCAAAGTTTTCTTATGTTTGGAACAGGAGTTAAATGCACACTTCAGTTCCTAAGCTACATGGAGAAGGCACGACAGACACAAGTTTTAAATGGCATGGCATATGTAAGTTGCAACCGAAACTAAACAAACCAAAATATGGCACTCATATTGTTCCAAGTTACGTTTCTCACTTCCTGGTTGACAACACGCATGGGTTAACTTCAATGCAAGTCTTATCTTCTATCTGTAATCATGGCCACTGGGAGAAAATAAATCACCTAGCCCCAGACTCTTATTAAGTGTTGCACCATTTGAAATTACCCAGTGGGAGAGAAGGTATCCAATTTCAGTGCAACTCTAGTCATATTATCATTATGTTGTTCAAGTAAAAGCTAAAATCTCTCTTCTACTGCGGAAAACCTTCCAGACGTCCAACTCAGATAACAGAGAAACTAAATCAACAACATCCATCGGAACTCTGGTTCTAAAATTCTGCTGCGACAGCGAATGGCTATTTACAAGTTGCCATTAAAAGCTAGGCACATCAGAAGCACTGTGAACACAGCACACAACTAGCACGTGCTCCATCGCACAAGGAGTTTTTGCTCAAAATCACCAACATAGTTTTATTTACAATGCAACTCAAAACAATCCAAATCCCCGCTATCAAGTTCTCCCCTGCCATGGGCAACAGTCCCATGTGATTAGTATGTCAAAACAGGACGGCATATTCAACGGCACCAGAAGAATCCTAAAAGGTAATGAAAAACGTACCAGGGAGAAGAGCAATGCCAATCCACACCATGTAGCTCTTCCACAATGAGGAGTTGTATGGAACCACTTAAACAGCTTAAGAAATACAGAGCTCTCCCAGAGCTCAGGGCAAACTCTTTGACGAGGTAAATGGAGTAGGACAAAGAGGAGGTCTCCTCAGATTATTAGACTGGCCAATAGTACCTCAGCTGATGTTTTGACCATTCAGTCCCCTAGGGGGTACCAGAATTCTCTGCTGATCTTTAAGCGTGGCTGTAAACCCAATCATCAGCAATGGTCTCGGGATTTAGAACACAAAAAAAATCGTATCTTTTGGTGTGTGGAACAAGTGTGATACAATCCTGCTCAGCAAAGGCGGCATAGGACCGGAGCAGCAGCTCCCAGATCTACTTGGTTCATGAACCACTGTCTTAAACACAGCTGTGAAGTGAGTGGGTAGAACATCAAGCTCACATACCATGTTTTGGGAACCCCAGCACTAGAGGCCCGTGGTCAGGGGTAATCTCAGGCTGGCTGGGAATGGGCAAGTTCACCTACCAGACATGATTCTGCAAAACAGGTCCAAAAGCAGGATGAAAGGACGCTCACTCCCTGAGTGCATGTGGTAGACCACCAGCCATTCCGCCAACATCTTGTCCCTGTGACCTGAGGTTCACCCTCAACTGTGATATGTTGGCATGAAAACTAGGTCTGAGCCTGTGGACTGTGACCTCCCACGCGAAATGCACAAGCTGAAAGAATGGTTCGGCTCACCGCTCCACTCCAGGAAGTGGAATTACACCGGAGATGAATGACATGGAGCTGCACGAGGTTCCTCTCCACAGCAGCTTACAATCGAAGTCTCCAAGACTACAACAGTCTTGCCAGGGAGTGGACCTCAGTGAAGCCCCATTAAAATCAATGAAGCTCTGTGCAGATGGGGGGGCAGCCAATCCCAGAAGAAGGGTCTAGAGCCGTGGTGTCCACCCAGTTCTGAAAGCACTAGCCACACTCCACCGGGCAAACAGCCACATTGCCTAGTGGCTAGCGTGGGACACCACGGATCTATAGGCTGATTTTGCAAACTATTGCTCCAAGGCTTCAATGGAATTGTACGGGAGAGTACTTTCTGACCCCCCCCCCCCCGAGGAAGGCTCTGCACGCTAGCTCCTGAAACATCACAGTTAATCCACACAGTGACTATTCGCCAGGGATAGGAACAGAACTCCGTTCAATCTGAACCGCCCATTCATTCTTTTTCTTATAAAATATTGGGCGCTTAGAGACCATTCGCAGCTCATCCTTCTGGGTCAAGGTCTCAATGGGATCTTCTCACAGTGGGTGATTTTATCATAAAGTCTGCCCAACTCTCCAGAGTAGGAACAGCGTTCCTGCCCTGCCTTCGAATCTCCTTGCTTTTCCAAGCATGCCTCAGCCAATTGAAACCGTGTTGATAAAGCTTGGCCTATGCAAATAACTCTATTAGACCAACCAATGTGAACAGCCCCTTCGCTTTTTTTGTTTTCCCTGGGAATCTCACATGCAGAACTATATTTCATTCGGCTTTTCTGCAAACCCAGCCAGAACAGCTGCAACCCAGCAATCATTCAACTGATGTGTTAACGTCTGCCAACCTGAGAATTCTCCAGGGGTGATGTTTGGTGAGTTAGTAGCCTCTGTTTCAGTGTAAGACAACGTGGAATCTGATAGATCTGGAAAACAGAAGGAGAGCGTTTAGTACTTATGTGCCACAAATACGATATAACCATCCACGGGCATACGGTGCCACTCTCAATCCTTGCACAGAGAAACTGCAGCTGAGCCAAGGTGGCAAGTAAGTGCTTAATTTTTTCTTCTCTGCCACGCAAAAATGAAACGTTTCAATTGCTTTGACCACAAAAATAACTGCAGTTCAGTTGATGAAACAAGTAGAAACTTGGCGTGCACTGGATAAAGTTACATTAAGCCGCTAAGCAATTCATAGTTACTATACTTAATTATCACCATTAAAATTCTTGAAGCTGTTTATTCTTGCTTCTTTCCTTCCTTCCTCTTTGCTGAAGCTAAGGAAACTTTGTTTTAACAAGTTAAGAGTCCTTGTTATTCTCTTTCTTGCCCCTTTAATTAAGCACTCCAATGTTTGCTCACAGATTATTTCTTCAGACAAATACACCCTTGAAATACATCTCATCGTTTTCCGTACCTGCAGCACAGGTAGCTTCTAAACGGAATTAATGCTGAGATTACTTTTCTTATGTAATGTCAACGAACACAACTGGCCCTTTTGTTTTCTGAGATACTCCATGGCTGGGCCTCTGGAGTGAACCATTAGCCAGGGAGCAAAAACCACTGTGAGCAACTTCTCAGGGTGAGCTGGTGAATCTGGGCAACGGGTGGGAAATGCACCCCCCCTAAATGTAGTCCCCGGAAGCACTGTGACTCAGAAGCACCTGCTGAGACACATCCCCCTCCCTAATTCTCTTGCTCTGGGGGTTAGTACTTTGCTGCTGACCCAGACCATCAGGGAATTAGGAAACTTCCCACACTAATTCAGCTGACACTTCTTATCCTTCCCTGGTCACTTGCTCTCGGATGGAGAGAGTACTAGGCACACAATACACAATACCCATGTGCTGCTCCACAGCCCGGCTCCAGGTGTGATTCACCTGCACAAAAGGGTTCTCCTTTCTCATTAGGCTCCTGCACAGGGGCATGGTCCACGACTTGGCCCAGCCTTTGGCTTTGGTTGGGATTTCTTTGGTTGCTCGATTTTCTGGTGTGCGTTCTGGTGTTTTTTAGAAAGGCGCAAAGGCACGATTCTGTAATCTTTACTCGGTCTTTTGGGTCTGACTCTACCTTTTGTGTGAGCCCGCAAGTCCCAGTCTGGTGTTTGCACAGAGAATTCAAGAGCAGGCCCTCTCTAAATCTCCTTGAGACCTCACAGCAATGCATTTGCCAAGACTGTCCTTATCTATTTGGTAAATTCTGAATATTTCCTCATCCCCCTCTGTGACTGAACATCTTTCTTTACATCCTCTTTTGTAAGCCAACATTACTGACCATGGAAGAACTGGAGGAGTAGGGCCATGTCTTCACTTAGTGGAAGATCGAGTAGATGGCAATTGATCTTCCAGAGTTTGATTTAGCGGGTCTGGCTAAGACCTGCTAAATCGAATTCAGAGGATGCCCTCGGTGGCAGACGGTACTCCTACTCCTGCAAGGAATAAGGGAAGCCGATGGGAGCATTTGCTTCGATCAGCCTCCTGCTGTGGGGACAGCAAGGAAACTCAGATCAAGGTACATCAACTCCAGCTATGTAATTAACGTAGCCGGAGTTGCGTATCTTGATTCAACCTTCCCCTTTAGTGTAGACCTGCCCTGAGATACCACACAATCTCAGAATCTGGCCCACTGCCTATAGAGTCTCACAGGAAAACCACATCAAACCTTCCCCCTTTGAGGTGCACTTGTTACTTCCTATTTACCTGCATACCATGAAAGCCAGGGCAGAATTTGGCACAGCATCTACTAAGGGATATTTTTAAAATTTCCCAGTGACAATATGTGCTTTGGAAGGGTATGTCTATACTACAGAGGTTTTTTTGGAAAACCAGCCATTTTTCCGAAAAAACTTCAAGTATGTCCACACTGTAATCACATTCTTTTGAAAGGAAATTGAAAGAACAGAGGGGTTTTTCCAACATTGGTAAACCTCTGTCTCCGAGGAAGAAGCCTTCTTCCAAAAGAGCTCTTTCGGGAAAAGGTGTGTGTGGACGGAGAAGAGGGAGTTCTTTCGAAAGAAGAGGAAAGAGGAAAAAGCACAGGTGCTCTGGTGGCCACTTCATCCATAGTAATCACAGCTGAAATGCGAGAGAGCGTCCATTCAGTGTGGATGCTATCTTTCGAAAAAGCAGATCGCTTTTTCAATGCGCTTTTGCTGTGCAGACACTCTCTTTTGGAAGAGTTTTTTTTGGAAGATCTCTTCCAGAAAAGCTTCTTCCGAAAGAAGCCTGCAGTCTAGATATACCCGAAGGCATTCGCTATTGAATTTTGCCAACTTTAAAAGTTGGCCAAATTTTATGCCTCGCCGTGACCACATTTATTTCAATGAATATTTTAAAAAGTCAGAATAATTTATTGGAAAAGGTGAAATTCCATTCAAATGTTTTACAGTGTGGAGCTTAAAGAGCCCATGTCTCCATTTGATAAACACTATAATGGTAATCCTGAGCACTCACATCGCGCTCTTCATCTCAAGAGCTTAAGGAACTTTTCAGTAAAAGTATAATCATCCCCATGTTACAGGGTGATATGCCCCCGGTGAGAGAGCAGGACAGTTATAGAAGCAGGCATTCTGACCCTCATTCCACTAAGCCAGCCAATTTATATGATAAAAAATGGATTTGTCTATCATTACATCTTCATTATTAATGACAGCGTTTCGCTTGAGTGCAGATTAATCTGAAAAATACAGAGGCAGCAAGGAATGCGTATGAAGAAATAAAATCCTTGGTAATTAAAATATGATAAAAACATACACATTATTTTGTTTCTAGTCATTCTATTTCTGATCACTCCGTCAGCTGATGCTTGCTCAGAATCAGTGAGGAGTAAGGATATAAAATCCCGTTTAATTGATTAAAGGGGGGAGTGTTGGGGAAGCCCCCCCCCCCCGCCTGCTGGGGTCGGGCTAACGTGGACCCTGCTGCTCCCACCGCAGCTCCCAGCCCTGGCGCGGGGGCTGCCATGCCTCCTCTCCTGACGCCCCACACAGGGGTTGCTGGCTCCCAGACCAAGCCAGCTGGGAGCCGGCAAGACCCCCATAGGGGGCCTAGCAGGGATGGAGCAGCTCTCTGCCTACAGTCCTGCTCCCAGGTACCGGTTAACCTTTACTTGTAAGCATCTCCCATTAGGGGTGATGCTAATTGGGTAACTGACTACCCGTTATCCCTAGTGAGGAGCGACACAGTCCTATATTTTGACATTTGTCTTACATACCAAGCTGGAAACAAGCCCAGTAGAAAATAACACAATGTGTTGGCTGGGAACTGTGAATGTCCTGAGAGTTTGTAAAGTGAAGGTACTTACCCAGTGGCTTTTGCTCGTCATGAGGAGACAGCCGAGAATAAGGAGGTGGTGGCGACTCTGGAAAAACAAGACCTCACATTAATGCTATATCAGGTTAAAAGTTCCAACCCTAAGAAGTAATATTTCAGTGATAAGGTAAATCCTGGTTTATAACAGGGCAGAACAGTCCTATGCAAATAAATCTCGGCCAAGAGTTTTCAGAAGCAGCTGATGATTTGTGGTGCCCAATGTAACATACCTGTAAGGCATTTCCAAAAGTAGTGGGCACCCATCCTCTGGAAATCAGGTTCCTTTGGGGCATCTCCCAAAATCCAGTCATCCAACATCAGTCCCTTTTGAAAAGCTTGGCTTTTATTGTCTAAAATATTCCTGTTTCAAGACATAACCATGGGATTCCCTGGATACTGTGTCACAAAGAGCTGCACAGTGTTGAAAAAAACTTTCTATCTACACACCAGTGTAAATCCAGGAAACTCAATGAAGCAATTTTGCTCTGTCCCTAAAACTTTCTAGATCAGTGTTTCTTAAACTGTGTTCTTCAGCACACTGGTGTGCCGCGAGGCAATCGGAAGTGTGCCGCGGAGAACAACAGAGTTCAAAATGGCCGCCCTTAAAGGGGCAGGCAACCTTTTTTTCCCCCCCCCCCCAATAACTTCCCCCCCGACCCTTTTTTATCAATAACTTTTTCCCGGACCCTCCTTTTTTTTTTTCCTCAACAAAAAATCTTTGGTGTTCCTCATAAAAAAAAATTATTGTTTGGTGTTCCTCGGTCTTAAAAAGTTTAAGAAACACTCTCCTAGACAGAATAAAAGGTCAGTAGTAATAGCCTACCATAATGGCACGTTAGCTGATCTTGCAACACTACATCTGCCTGGATTCAACAAAAACAAAGTACATAAGCACGTGCTTAGCTTTACTCATGAGACTAAGTTACTGACAGTCAACTTACAGTTGAGCATGTCCTTAAATGCTCTTTTGAATCAGGGCCACCTAAGTAGCTCCCGGACCACTTTCATAGATAAGAACTCAAGAAAATAGTGTTGTATGATAAAGCCTTATAATGGGTCAGACTTGAATAACGATAGGATAGCAGTAGGAATATTCTACCTACCACTTGACCAAGATGGTGACAGTGACCGTGAAATGCTCAGAAAGTTTAGAGAGGTCAGAAAAACTGAAAACTCCGTGATGAGGGATTTTTACTATCCCAATGCTGACTGCCACCTCAGGACCAAATCCAGGGATAAAATGTCTAGACACATTAACGATTGTTTCTTGGATCAGCTGGTTCTGGAACCCACAAAGGGAGGGGCAATTCTTGATTCAGTCCTAAGTGGCACACAGGATGTGGTCCAAGAGACGAATACAGCAGAGCCACTCGGCAATAGCAACTATAATGTAATTACATTGAACAGTCTTGTCAGGAGGAAAATGCTGAAGAGACCCACCACAGCAGCATTTAACATCAAAAAGGGGGAACAACAGAAAAACAAGGAGGGCCAGTTAAAAAAGAAATTAAAAGGAACAGTCAAAAACATGAAATGCCTGCAAACGGTATGAGAGAATTTCTGAACACACCCTAAAGAGCATCAAACTAAATGTATAACCCCAATGAAAAAAAAGCAAAAACAGAGGATCAAAAATAAATAACTAAATAAATAAATGCTACCATGGCTAAACAACAGAGTAAATGAGGCCAGAGGAGACCAAAAGACTTCTTTTAAAAATTGGAAGTTTCAAATCTTACCAAGGAAACTACCAAGAAACACCAACTCTGGCAAGTCAAATGTAAAAATATAATCAGACAGGCCAAAAAGAATGTGCAGAGCAACTAGCAAAAGACACAAAAACGAACAACAAAATTATTTGCAAGTACTTCAGAATCAGGAAGCCCGCCAAATGATCGGGGGCCACTGGATAGAATCATAGAACACTAGAACTGGAAGGGACCTCGAGAGATCATCAAGTCCAGTCCCCTGCCCTCACGACAGGTCCCAGTACCACCTAGACCATCCCTGATAGATGTCTGTCTAACCTGCTCTTGAATATGTCCAGAGATGGAGATCCCACAACCTCCCCAGGCAATTTATTCCAGTGTTTAACCATCCTGACAGGTAGGAAGTTTTTCCTAATGTCCAAGCTAAACCTCCCTTGCTGCAGTTTAAGCAAGGGATGCACAATAAGAAAGGATCACTCATCGAGGGAAAACAAGGCCGTTGCGGAGAAGCTAAATGTATTCTTTACACTGGGCTTCACCGCAGAGGATGTCAGGTAGAGTCCCACACCTGAGCTTTTCTTTTTAGGTTTCAAATCTGAGGAACTGCCCCAGACTAAGATGTCAAAGAGGAAGTTTTGGAACAAATGGATACATTACACAGAGATGAACCCAGCCAGATGCGGTTCACCCAAGGGTTCTGAAGGTGCAGATACGAAATTGCAGGACTATTAATTGTGGTATGTAACTCATCACGTCAATCAGCTTCTGTACCAGATGACTGGTGGGTACTTAACGCAATGATGATTTTAAATAAAAAAGGTTCCAGAGGTGATCCTGACAATTACAGGCCAATAAGCCTAACTTCAGTACTACAGAAATTGGCTGAAACCATAGTAAAGATCAGAATTGTTATCCACACAGAGGAACACGACATGTTGTGGAAGAGTCAACAGGGCTGGTATAAAAGGGTTTCATGCCTTGCCAATCTATTTGAATTCTGTGGGGATGGGGGGGGTCAACAAACATGTGGGCAAGCGTGATCCAGCAGAGCTTGTAGGAGTCTCAAACTCCCAGGCTGCAGGCCAGCCGTGGCCAAAGCAGTTGTGCAATCCAGCCTGGGAGTCCTGGCAGTCTGGGGGCCTGTTCCTGTTCCCCAAGACCTGTCCCTTCTCGCCATCACCCCGTCCTCTCACCCCATGTGACCCCGTCCCCGAGGACATGGCTTGGGGCATTACCAGGGGGCAGGAGGCGCAGGGAAGCAGAGCGCAGCAGAGCAAGTGCGCCTGCCGAGTGCACCCCACTTCCCCATGGTCCCTGACTGCTGTTGCTGCACCACAGCAGTCTCTCTTGCCCCTTGGTAATCCCTGAAGCCCCATCCTCAGGGGACAGGGAGCCATGGAGCAGTGGCAAGAAAGGGCGGGGCAGTGGCAGAAAGGGGTGGGGCTTGGAGAATGGGAATGGACACCCCTCCCCCAGTCCGCCAGGAGTCCTGGGCTGGATTGTTCAATGGCTCCGGCCGGGGATGGCCCATGGGCCGGGAGTTTGAGACCCCTGAGATATACAGCATACTGGCACCTTGAGAAAGGTTTGGACAAGGTCCCTCACCAATGGATCTTAAGCAAACTAAGTTGTCATGGATCTGTAACTGGTTCAAAGACAGGAAACAAAGGAATAAATGGTCATTTGTTACAGTGGAGACAGGGAAATAGCAGGGCCCCTCAAGGATCTGCACTGGGACCATTGCCGTTCAACACACTGATAAATGGTCCAGAATAAAGGGCACGCAGCATCGTCACAAAGTTTGCAGGTGACACAAAATACTCAAGACTGTTCAGTGCAAAGCTCACTGAGAAGTTACAAAGGGACCTCACAAAGCTGAGTGACGGGGTGACAAAATGGCAGATGAAATTCGGTGTTGGAAAGTGCGAAGTAAAGCGCATCGGGAAACATGATCCCAGTGGGACAGACAAAGGAATGGGGTTTCCACGAGGCGTTACTGCTCACAAAAGAGATCTTGGAGTCTCTGTGGGTAATTCTCTGCACCCCGCTCAATGCGGGGCAGCAGTCAAAGCGGCTAAGAGAATGTATGGAGGTGTGGGGAAAGGAACGGCGACTCTCACAAGGCCCTTGTAAAAATCCCAGGTACGGCCACACCTTGAGCACTGCATGCAGTGCCGCTCCCTCCAGGTCCAAGAAATAGAGTAGAACTGGAAAGGTAAAGAGAAGGGCAACAAAACTTATTAGGGGTATGGAACAGCCGTGGCCCGGTGATTCCAAAGGGCCGGGGCGCCCGGTGTTGCCCTTTAAATCAGCACCATCACCCTGTGGCTGCTCCAGGCAGCTCTACGGGTGAACGGAGCTGGGAGCTGTGGAGGGAGGGTGGTGTGGCCCTACTCCTTCTGCGTGAGACACTGCCCCTTCTGGGAGCATGGAGCCAGACCTCCCCCTGCCGCCCACCCGCCCACAAGGGCCCAATGTGGCCATCAGCTCCCCTGGACATGCTAAAGGTTTATACACCGGTGCATGGTGAAGAGAAACTGAGGAAGTGTTATTTACCCAGTCACGGGAGCCGCGGCTTTCAAAGTACGGGGAGCGACCCACTACTAGGTGGTGGAAAGTCAGGAACCGGGTCGCCTGGCTGTAGGATGACCAGTGGGTGCGCTAAGCCAGCTCCCTGCCTGGCCTGGCGCTGTGGACCGCGCTGTGCCCTGAGAGCTGTCACAGCAGGCCTGGCTCCCAGGCAGAGGCGAGTCGCCAACTCTCCCAAGATAAAAAAGCTAAACAAGCCAAAAACTGAAGCCAGTCCCACTGCAAACCAAACCCAACACGAGCGCCGCCCATTTGTGCTCGGCAAGGCCTGGCGACAACCAGGAACAGCCAATGGGAGTGCGGAGCCAGAGCTTGGGGCGGGGGCAGCTTGTGGAGCTTCCGTGGTGCAGTGCGGCCCCCTGTGCCAGGACAGGCAGGAAGCCGGTCTCGTTCTCCCACTGAATAGAATCGTAGCACGGCAGAACTGGAAGGGACCTCCAGAGGTCATTGAGTCCAGTCCCCTGCCCTCACAGCAGGACCAAGAACCATCCGGACCATCCCTGACAGGTGTCTGTCTAACCTGCTCTTAAATATCTCCAGAGATGGAGAGTCCACAACCTCCCTAGGCAACTTATTCCAGTGTTTAACCACCCTGACAGGTAAGAGTTTTTCCTAATGTCCAACCTAAACCTCCCTTGCTGCAGTTTAAGCCCATTGCTTCTTGTCCTAGCCTCAAAGGCCAACTAGAACAATTTTTCTCCCTCCTCCTTGTAACACTCTTTTAGATACTAGAAAACCGCTATCATGTCCCCTCCCAGTCTTCTGTTTTCGAAACAAGCCCAGTTCTTTCAGTTTTCCCTCACAGCTCCTGTTTTCTAGACTTTTCATCATTCTTGTTGCTCTTTGGACCTTCTCCAATTTCTCCACATCTTTCTTGACATGTGGTGGCCAGAACTGGACACAAACCTCCAATTGAGGCTGAATCAGTGCTCCAATTGAGGCATCACTAACTAGGAGCCGCTAGAGGTAAGCCTGTGCCCCAACACTCCCCTGCCCCAGCCCTGAGGTCCCCCCCAACCGAGAAACCCCTCCTGGACCCCAAACACCTCATCCCTGCCCCCATCCCATAGCCGGACCCTCTGCATCCCACCCCCATTCCCCACGCCAGAGTACCCGCCTACATACTGAACCCTTTTGCCCCACCTCCTAGCCTGCACCCCAAGCCCCTCATCTCTGGCACCACCCCAGAGCCCACATCCCCAGGCAAAGCCTTCAACCCCCGCACCCTCCACCCCTCCTCCCTGCGGCCCCACCCTGGAGCCTGCACTCTAGTGAAGAGATATCATTATGCTAGGTCATGGGCATCAACCATTTTCTTCCACGGGGTCCGTGGGAAAAAAAGTTGAAAAATGCTGAACTCGAGGTGGCCCAAGTAACTTCATGGCCAACCGGGTGAAAAACCAAAGGAGGTTTTCTCTTCCCACTACGCACAATCGCACAATGCATTGGCACGGGAGGTTGTGAGGGTCAAAAGCAGAACGGGGTTCAAAACAGAATGAGATCTATTCATAGAGGTCCATCAATGGCTATCAGCCAAGCGGGTCAGAAACACAACTTCATGGCCAGGTGTTCCTAAGCCTCTGATGCCAGATGTTGGACATCAGGGGAGGGGATGCTCCCACAGGCCATGCTTAGGGTCTCGCTCTTTTAAAAAGCGGACACGGAAAAAGTGAGAGCTCAGTGCTAGGGGCAGAGGCGTGTATCAGTTCAGTAGCGTTCAGCAGATGTTCCCTCTGGCTTCCATGAGTTCTGCTTAAAATTCAGCAGCATGATGTGGCCCTCAGGTACCAACATTACCATGTGTTCTTCAGCCTTCTACGGTGCCTGAAAACAAGCGGCCCTGACTGCACAACGACCCCCTACCCGATCTGCCACTCCCTTTGGATTACTTTCTTAAAACTGACCTCAATCTGCACCGTGTGAGGGTTTCAATTTGGGCTGCAGTCATTGATGGCTAGAGTAAAGGCCCTGCCTCCCGAAATGAGCATGGCTCTTATGCTGCTAAGCGCACCGGATCTGCACAGGCAAGACTGCTTGATCCTACGTATTTAAGAGCTTCAAAGAAAAAAAAAGTAGCCAACCTGCTAGATTGTGCTGATTCTAAAGGAATGGGACCTCACTGCATAAGATGTGTCTGCACCATATCCTTCCTCCATGCTAAAGACACATTTAACACTGTACTAGTTCATCTGTCACGGCACAGATTGCATTTGCCACTGGCTCTGCTAGCTACATACTGCAAGCCCAGTGATGAATGGGCAGCTATATGGGTGTGAACACACACACACACACACACACACACACACATCGGAATTCAGGGTAGGCACACAGGCATGTCTGAAGAAAGGGCATTACAGCCAGATACAATTCTCACCAGACTCTCATTTCCAGATTGTCCTCAATGGGAGCAAAATCTAGCCCCCAGTGGGTGGCTCACAACACAGATTGGCAGTATGGAAACGATCAAAAGATACTCTACCCAGTTAAGGGCTGTGCTGTTTGTGGGTTTAATTCTACATTATTTGGAGAGCTTTTACATAAAAAGGTAACTTGAAAAGTTCTACAGATGTAGCCTTCTCTAATGCACATCTGCTACAATTAAAATGCGATTTCACATTCAGGCACTTAATAATCTCCAAGGGAAAAACTGCCTTACTTCTCCGCATAAAATACAGTAGTTTCTTACAAATAATTGGTACAGAGCTAAAGAGGATTTCTGTTTTCAAAATAAATAAATAAAAGCTTTTCCCAAGAAAGAGGAGAATTAACATGATATTTAATGTTCTTCAGGATGTCTGTTCATAACAAAAGAAAACCAGCATATTAATAAGCTAATGAACCTCAAGAAACTTTAGACCACGCAAAAAGTTAAAACATTTTCTTTGGTCAGCACTTTCCATCTTGGAATCTCTTTTGTTCTTATACTTCCAAACTGTATTTTTACATAGACAATGGATAACTAGCTTTCATTGTTTACGTGGTTCACTCTTCCAGGTTTTCTCTGCACTAAGAGCTCCCACACAGGAGTATATGCTATTCCCCCCCCAGAAAGCCTGAGCTGGCTGGAAGACGTTAAAAAAGGGAGCACTGCAGCTTTAAGAAAGCAGCAGTAATTGCCTAGATCCCCACTCAGTCAGATAAACAGCTAGTCAGACTGGCGCCAGCAATATGCAAACTGCATATTATCACCACTTCTTCACCTAAATAGCAAGGGGGGACCTCCTTAGGAAAAAAAAAAAGAGCTTTTTAAGCACAACTTGAAACTGATCTCAATTCAAAGGGGATAATGCCAGGCCAAAGAAAAGAAAAGTTTTTGTCTGTTTAATTCCCTTCTTCTTTGCTTCAGCAAACCTATGATTTTCCTAAGCTGCCTTCTAAGTCACTTACAAGTTGTGTCTCCTTCAGTGTGAGGGAGAGACTAACAATTTCGGGAAGATATTTGCAGCGAAATAAGAAATGGGGAAGCACGGAGGGGGTTAATGGGTGCTCTGGGGAGAAGGGGCTTTAAACATCAGACATGAACCATTTCCAGGATCCGGTGGGTTAAAGCCAGGCACCTTTTAACTGAGGACCAACCTCTCTCCAAAGCACTGGTTTTGCAAATGCAACTCACTGGAAGTGGGGGGCAAAGGAGGAGGAGGAGGGGCTCATCCTTTAGCTCCTCCTTTGGAAAGCGTGTTTGGAGAAGGGGCCCAAGGAAAAGCCCAGTTCGTGTTCCTCAATGACAGAAATTACAGAGCCTTATCATGCCACGCATCAATGAGTGCCAGCTATGCGCACAATGCTACCAGAGCCCAGCTCCTTCTCCAAGAGGGACTGCAGGCTCCCTTTGGGGAGGGCTAGCTCACACAGAGCGGATGGGAAGGGGGTCCCAGACTTCCCTCAGCTTTGGGAGCCTTTGGTCTCTCTCCCTCCTCTCCCCCCTTGTCTCTCAACCCCTCATCCTCACACAGCCCACACCAGGGCGAGGGATAAATTCACTCCTGACAGCTGCCTGTGCAATGCCTAACAGGGAACAGCAAACTAACTAAGTGACAGCTCCAAGTTCACTATGGGCTTTGCATCTTGGAGGGCCTATTGCCCCAGTTGGCTGCTACCTCCCCCTGCCTGCTTGCACACAACGCACGCTCCAGGGGCAGTAAATGCCAATACACCAGCTGTGGCCCTTGACAGCAAGCGCAGCTCTCAGCACAGCAGCTAGTCCAGCCCCAGGAGAGCAGGTGAAATGGCACTCAGCAGCATACCAGGGCAATACAGCCTGGCGTGTTTGCCCCATGCCACCAGAGCTCCCTGGTCTGTTGGGTCATGTGGCTGGTGCAGGGGAGCTGGGACTGAGACCTGCTCCAGGTGACCTGCACGGATGCTGTGTGAGAATGGTAGCAGCAGCAACTGAGAGCAGCCTTCAGCACCCCCTCGCTCTGGCGCCTCCTGCTGGCCTTTGCACACAGGGACAGTGCTCCGCCAGACTAAAAGGGAGACAGAGGCAGCAGGAGACTATGCACAAACAGTTCCAGTGCACTGAGGCCTCCTCAAACTCCTTGAATGGGTGGAAAATCGTAATTCATAACATCAACTGGCTGCATCTTAAGAGTGTTTCCGTGGCTCCATTGGAAAACAATGGGGCAATTCACAGAACACACCAAAGCCACGAAAATCAGGAAGCTCAGACTTGGTACGCAGCCCTAGGTACACCATACTACACACAAAGGAAACGGTTCTGCACCTTCCCAAGACCAGGGACCAACTCTGACCCAGACCTGCCGGAGCACTTCACTGCAAGAGGCAAGAGATCCCACACCTGGCAGTGCACACTGAACGCCATCCCAGTCGGAATGAGCAACAGCTATCTTTCAATACAAGCTACTAAAACGCGTGTGATGGGCTATTTTGTACAGACTGGTCAACTTTAGGAGACAAGCCAAGAGCATCATCTTGAACCTAGATGGGGGTCAAAGGTATCTTAGTTAAAGCAAAACCCAATGCTCCTGGTATTGCTAGAACTAAAATGTCCCTTCCCACTGGCTCCACTTTAGTTTTGTTTGTTGGTTTGAAACCCCTAAATGGCCAATCACATCCCATCTTTCCCTTTTATGACCCCCCCCCCCCCACACACACAAATAGTTCCTGAAGGCTTCCTGCACAGCACACTTACAATCTAGTCCCAAAGGGGCCCTGAAATGAGCAAAAAGGTGATGTTGCCACTTCTCTTGGCTGTAGCTTTGGGCTTGCATAGGCCTTTATGCATCTTTCCATCTCCCCTTTAACTCTCACACCTGGATATTGCTGGATCCTTCACACAGCAGTGCGGGGCATTTTTGGAGAGTGGTCTTCTTTAAGGGCGTCAGATGCCCAGGGCAAGTTACTGACAGATCTGACAGATTTTGCTGCTGGTTTAAAAAAAAACAAACCAAAAAAAAAAAACCATTCCGCAAAGGATTTGACTGGGTGTGTTTGTGTGGAAGGAATAGCGGGGAAAGAGGAAAAGACCAGGATCAAAACGGCCCCCGCCCTGTAGATCTACCAAGACCACCAGGTGACTCCTCCATCTTCCAACCCACCCCCTGTGAAGCAGGAAACCCCGCTGGGACTTGCGAAAAGCCCCCCCGCCCCCCGCCTTGCACAGAAGTCGGGCTCGAGCTCCGCGGGGAAGGGGGGCTTCTAGACCCGGGCGCAGCCCCCCCCCTCCCCCGCCCGGCGATGGGATGCGTGTCCCTTATTCCTCCCCCCCCCCCCCCAGCTACTTACCTGGCCCACAGAGCCGGCTGAAGTGGTAGGGGTTGCAGCACACCGTGGGGCTGTCGGCCAGCCCGAAGCTCTGGCACTCGCACAGCGGCTTCAGCTCCGCCGCCTGCTGCAGGTCCGGCCAGCGGAAGAGCTTGCCCAGGAGCAGCTGCGGGGCCGCCGCCTGGCCCCCCAGGCGCAGCTCGGTGCGGGGCACCAGGACGCAGCCGCCGGGCACCCCCCCGCGGGACTCCACCGCCTCCAGCAGGCTGTCCAGCGAGCGCTCCTTCAGCCGCTTCAGCAGCGAGTAGGTGACGGACTTGAGCTCCTGCTCCAGCAGCAGGAGCCGGGCCCGGGCCTCCCGGCTGCGGGGCTCCTGCGGGCAGGCGCCGGGGCGCTGCGCCCTGGCCGGGGAGGAGGCGCCCGCCTCCTTGAAGAGGCAGCAGGTCACCGTCTGGCCCTCGCTCTCCGGCGCCCACCCCGGGCTCTCGCCGCCCCCGTCCCCGTCCTCCGCCGGCCGCCGCGGCGCCGCCCGCTCCGCCATGGGGCTCCCCCTGCCCTCCTCCGCGGGGTCCCCGGCCGGGCGGCGGGTCAGCGGGCGGATTTCCCAGGCGGGCTCGGGCGGCGGGGTTTTGCTGGTGCCGCCCCCCTGGTCAGGGTTGCTCCTGGCGCTCGCATCGCCCCCTTCCCTGTCCGGCAGGACCCGGCTTCTCCAAAGTCGCCGCACCAGCCCCGCGCGTTTGGACCTGAACATACGACAGCTCGGGGCTGGGATCCGCGGGGGGCTGCTTCAGTTGGCGGGGCGCTCCCAGCCGTGCCCGGCGCAAGCCCCGCGCTCGCCAGCCCGCCTGCAGCGGCGGCCCCTCGCAGCGCCGTGCAGCAGCCTCGCCCCGCGAATCGCCGGCAGATGGCCACAGGGCTGCCACATGGGGGAGACGGCGCCGAGGGGGGGCAGGAAGGGCATAGACCGCGCCGCGCGGGGGCGGAGGGGGCTCCGGAGACTCGCCCCCGAGAGGGGGAGGCTGCGCCAAGCGGTCGCCTGCAAAGGCTCCTGCGTGACCCGGGAACCGCCAAAGGAGATGCCCTACATGGACTAGCAACTCCCAGCCCCCGAGAGGGCAGCCAGGGTCCCCCGCGGCGTCTCCACTAGCAGCCCTGCCTGGAAAAGCAGCCCCATCCACGGGCTGGAAAGGGAGGTGGCAAATCCGAAAGTGCAGGCTGGCTCAGTCGCTTGCCCTAGGTCCGAGCCTTGGAAGCGGCTGGGAGTGATTTCCCTTTAAAAAAAAAAAAAAACCACACAGGCGCGTTTCAACACATGAATGGAAATTGTAAATATCCCGGAGAGCGCGGCTGGAAATCCTTAATGAGGGGGGGGGGGGGGATCCAATCCACTGTCCTGCACGTTGGAGCGGCTGGGATAGAAAAGTGACTTCTGCGTGCTCGGCTGCGCTCGGCTCTAGTCAGGCAGCCCCGTGCGCTGCTTTTCTTCCCTTCTCTCGCTCGCTCTCTCTTTCTCGCTCTTTTTTTTGTTCTTCTAAAACACACACAGGGCCCCCTAGGAGCGCGCCGGAGTCATTGGCTGCCTCCCATCATGTGCCAGTCTAGACACTTTGGCGGCTCTCTGCTGCACAGATTGTTGCGCAAACAAGGTTTCAAGTTTCTTAACTCTTAAAGGAAAACACCTCCCTCGCAGAGGCGCGGCCCCGGGGGGAAGGCTTGCGGGGAGGGCGGGGGGCATGCTCTGTGCCCGGCAAAGGGCAGCGGCTGCTCCAAGACGTGCCCCCCGCCGAGCAAAAATGGCAGGGGCCATTTGGGCACCAGAAATGGGCTTGCAGGTCCAGGGAACGCTCCTCCGAGCTGGCGCCGGGCGCAGGGCGCGCATGGGGGCTGCTTCCAGCGGGGGAAGGCGAAGGCCTGTTTCAGAGCCTCCGCCGCCCCCTCATTTTTCACTGTCCGAAAAGCGGCGCCCGGCACAGGCCACCTGACTCGCGGGCGGCTGAAGAGGACTTTGATCTCGCTGGGCACAGGCAGGAGGCGAGCGCCTGGGCCAGCCGCGGCTCCCCGCGGCAGGAGGGCAGGCCCGACGTGGCTGGTCGCGCAGCAGAACCAGGGAGCAAGCCCCCCCTGCAGCAGGGCTAAGCCTGGGGCTGCGCTTTGGGGGCCTGCGGTCCGCACACGCCTCTCCCTGGGGACGCCCTGCTAGCGAGGTGAACCATCACTCGGAGACCACCGGCAGGGCGCTCGGGGCGGTCTGGCTTCCTCATCGGCAGCACGACGGGGATTATGGAAGCAGCATCTCCGAGCTCAATCAGTTCTTGAAGCGGTCCGTGTCACTTGGCCCGCTCCTGGGACATTTCCCGGGAAATCCCTTTCTATTGAATGTTGCTTGACAGCCTCCCCGCTAGGGGGGTGGGCTCCCCCCCATGGCTTTTTGGTTTGGTTTTCTGGTTTATGGTGCTGCTTAACCCTGCGCCCTTCCACAACTGCACGTGGAAAACCAGCTCCGAAAAAAAAAAAAAAAAGCTGCCGAAACTCTTCCGAGTCAGCTGCTCCAGCTAGGCGGCCAGCACAGCAAGAGTTAAGGTAGTTTCTTCCCCTGGAGTCAGTCAGACTGGGACACACCCCCTGGCTGTATTAACTTGTGCAGGGTGGCAAAAGTTCAGGCTTGTAAAGTCTCGATTGGATCACCGCAGAGATACGCCTCGCCCCTTCCATGCTGATTGGGCGGGCTGGTGAACTAGAGCAACCTACTTTCTAGCACAGATTGTCACTGAATGAAAGAAATTCCGTTATCGTCATTGGTCCTCATTGGTATTTATGCCCCATTCACCTGATGTTGGTTAGGAGAGATAGGAACTTGACTTTTTTTTTTTTTTTTTTTAACAAAAACAATCCACGACTTTACCGTCCATCAGCACAAGCCTTTGCATTTGGTTTTGCTCCCGTTTATAATCTGTTTCCCAGTAGTTTACTTTGTAATTGGCTAAACTTGCTCTCAAAACCTTACTACCTTTAAAAATAAGTCTCCCTGAGGAATTTAGGAGGCTTTGGTTTAGATCGTGGATATCACAGGTCTATCCCTCGTTTAAGTAAAATGCCCAGGTCCCGAGTTTCAGGTGTACCAAATAAAATGACCATGAATATTGGGCTAGGAAATACCAAGGAGGGATTAATTATTAGATGGCAGCGCATTTATTTATTCAAATGGCAGCTCATCAGCTGAGGAAGTGGGTTTTGCCCAGGGAAGTTCATGATTCCATATATTTTTGTTAGTCTCTAAGGTGCCACAGGACTACTTGTTGTTTTTAAAGTTACAGACTAACACAGCTGCCCCTCTGAGACTTTATATCATGAGCACTTCAGCCTGTTATGTCACAGGTTTCATAGGGGGTAGCCCTGGTAGTCTGTTTCATCCAAAACAGCTGAGAGTCCAGTGGTACTTTAAGACTAACACATTTATTAGGGCATGTTTGTTAATCTTTCAAGTGCAGCTGGACTCCTTGTCTCTGTTGCAGGTCACAGGAATGAAGCTGTATTACAATGTCCGTCCACTAGAGGGTGGCTCTGGCACCTCACAGCTGCCAAGTTTTTGTTGAAACATTTTCTGGGGAAGAGAAATTGATTTATTCCACCCATTACTACGGTACAGTTTGTTAAAAGTAGCAGCAGCTTTCTCCTGCTAGGAACATAAGCTTTTGGCGTGAAACCGGACGGCTAACCAGTGTGCTTTCCTGAACTTATCATCTCAAGACTACAAAAGTTTATTGAAAACTCGATGGGTTTTTTATGCTAAAAATATGACTTATAATTGTATGGCCTTTGCAACTCAACTGAATTTCACTTTGAAGTGGCAACTGACCCCTCTGGGAGATTTCTGAGTGATACTGCAAACCAGGGGTGGTAAATATCACTTAACTGAATAGTCGATTAACCTCATGAAATCTTATCGGTTACTTGACTATTGTATGGTGGCTGGGGGTGGGGCCGGAGCTGCCTGCCACTCCGCACTGCTGCCTCTGATACAGAGCTATGGGGGGGCCAGGCAGGAGCTGGTCCATGAGGGGAGCCACTTTAAAAACCAGCTCCCCTGATACAGAGGCAGCAGTGTGGGGTAGCAGCAGCCCCTGTCCAGAGATGGAGCTGAGCTCCCAGACCCAGCGCGAGCCGGAATTGAGCTGGGCTGCCTGCCCACCTGGCTCCTAATACTCTTTAAATGCAGAATCACAGCAGGGGGTAGATCCCAGACCTGGCACAAGCCAGGACTGAGCTGGGCTGTTGGCCATCCTGCTAAATAATGTACTGGTGGGGGGGAGGAAATGCATGTAGTCTATAGCATTAACCTATACGCTTTTACTTATCGGTTAATCAACTACACTATTACATCCCTACTGAAACCTGCCTCTTATTAAATGTTACCTTTATTGTACAATGTTTTGGATGTTTACCTTGCGAGGCAGGAACATGGATACAAATACTTAAATATCGAGGGAGAGGTTGCTACTGTAAAATAACTTTGCTCTGGTAGCGAACACCTGCTTGGCTGATGCTTGCAGTGTAGCTCTCTCATAACACAGAATTATACAGGGACTTAGACCTGGAGAAAGGTCTCTCTTGAGTAGCAAAGAAACTCTTCCAAACTCCTTGCCAAACATGGTTTATTGTGCTACAGATAATAAAAGAGTTCGTAACACATCGTCATTTTTCTGGGCTTTTACCTGCTCAATTCCCCTATCTCCATTCATTTTTCACTCATCAAAACAAGGTAGTTTGGCAGCTAAGGAGGGAGGTTTCTCACAGACACAAATGCTTAATGAAGTAATTGTTTGGGAATTCAAAGCTACACATCAGAGATAAATACAACAAAAAATGAACAGACCTGGAGACCTTCTAACCCTGATCCTAGAACCAGTTGAAAAATGATAGCATACACACACCAGACATGTTCATCATTTACCCCCAAGCTACCCCACCCCTCCCCTTTCCAACCAGTGATTGAACCCGTCACGACATTTCAATGAAAATACAATTTCAATATAAAAAATAACAAAAGGAAATTAAAATGTTCATGATTTCCTCCCTCTCCCCCATTTTCTGACTAACCCCAGGCATCATCACAACCTTATTTCAAGTTCTCTACAATCACAACTTTAACTGAAGCTGTGATTGTAAACAGGGCTGGATTAAGGGGCGGGCTAGCCAGGCAGCTGCCCGGGGCGCCAACCTGATTGTAAGGGGCACTGCGTGGTGCTGCTGGGTCGGGCAGGGGCGGGGCCGCGCATGCAGATGACGCACAATTATAATGTCTGCCCGGGGTGCAAGAATGGCGTGGGCCGGCACTGATTGTAAACTGATTTTGTTGTGTGGATGCTTACACAATATAACCAATTTTAAACCAGTGTAAGTGCGTCCACACAGGGGCTGAAGTGATTTAGCTAAATTTATGAGTAGACAAATCCCAAATTCACTTCCACCCCAGTCCAAATCAACCCAAATGTATTGACCTTCAGGGCAAGCTGCACAACTCTTTTTATTTTAACAGGGCTGGGCAGAGGTGCTTGGGATGTTATATTCCTTTGGGAATGAAAGTGAGGAAAGCAGAGGCCCATCCCTCCCCACTCAATCCTCTCTCCACCTCCCAGGTTTTTCAGGGCTTATGGGGGGATTGATTAGCTGTTCTCTCCAGTACTGTCCCAGGGAGACCCACTAGGGTTCTATGCAGAAATCTGGCTGTGAGTGAATACAGAGGCTCTCGTGTGAATGTTGACTCACTATGCATGGAAATTATGTCATGTTAGAGACCATGATCATCAAAGTTTCCTCTAATCTTTTTCATCCATGCATGGATTTTTTCCATCCATGCGCAGAATAAATTTTTATGTGCACCGAGACAACCACCAATAAAAACACAAAACGTAGCTGTGAGCGCTCTGCTAATCAGCTGGGTGCCATTTGGATTTCTCCTGGTGGCTTACACAAGCGCTCAGCTTACGGGAACACTGATGCTAATACTAAGATACCTCAATGCTCAGTAGTAAACTGCAAGCTTGACAGCACTTTGCACTTATCTACAAATATTAGCCCTTGCCATGGAGGCAGGTAAGTATTATCCTCATTTTGCAATGGAGAACTAGGACAGACGTTACATGATTTGTTAAGGTCACAGAAAAAGCCAATTTCAGAGCCACAAGCAAAATTCATGAGATCCCAGAGCCATGGTTAGACCTCTAGCTAGGGTTGCCAGCTGTCCGGTATTGAACCGGACAGTCCAGTATTTGGACTTTGTGTCCGGTAAAGAAATTGACATTCATATGTCTGGTATTTTCTAATTAAGGAAGTTTCTCTACTTTCCCCGGGCCCAGCTCGGGTGCCCAAGGGAAGCCTGCTCGGGACACGTGGCAATTAAAGGGGACGCGACTGTGACCGCATTTCGGCCTGACCCAAATCCCCACTCCCCCCTCTCCCCCCACCTGGTTACTCCCCACCACCGTTTTTTTTGTTGTTTTTTTTTTTTGTCTCGACAAATTTTTGTCCGGTATTTTTTTTTTTAAATCATCTGGCAATCCTACCTCTAGCTATTCAGAATTCATGCATTTTTATAGGGCAGAACTTGATGGATTCCAATGCCTTTAAAAATTGTCTTTGCCAAACCAATCCACGGTGATTCACGGATCTATCCCTTTACATGCAGCCAACTCCTTTCTTTGTAATACCAGCATTGCAAGGTGGTGCCCAAATTCACATGTGCAATTACTAGTGGCATCGAAACATAAAAACCTGAAATATGGTTGGCATGTAATGCAAAATGCATCTCCAAGAGCATATACAGTATAGCTCAAAGAACAATGGAGTCTTCACGATAACAACTGAGGCCTGCTCTCGTTGCAAGCAGAGGTATGCAATACAGGAGTCCTAGTTTCACTAAATGTGCCATCCATTTCATTATTTTTTTTCAACAAGACCACATTGTTTGGCACTACAAAACAGGGCAGGAAAAACAGAGAACTCAATTGTACTTGTCATAATGGGGATGTAATTTATAATAATGTTGGTTATTAAAGGATTTTTAGTCATTAATTGTGGTGTGCTATTTCCCTGCATTTTTGGCCTCTCAGAAGGGCAAACGTGCTTGTGAGATACTCTTCAGTTTATCACACAGGTCGCCGAATAAAAACTGGATAAAGCGTTAGAAGGCAGTGCAAGTTTGCCAGTTGCCTAAAATTGATCCTTTTTTTTTCCACCCACAGGTACTGTGCAAGGTCAAACTCTAAGCCTTAGGAGAACCATAAGTGGCTCCAAAGAGACAGAGGAATGAGCCAGCCTGCTTCTACTGTCCAGAGACAGCCAGGGTGCAGCTGGATTACGCAGGGAAAGAGGAGGCAGAGACTTGCAGTGGCCAGCACACCAGTGTAAGGGAAAACTGAGGTCAACGCCTGCATGGAGGGATCATTTTATTTTATTCTTTTGATCTTCTTGCTATCTATTTTAGAAATGTCCACCTGTCTGTCCGTCCATCTGTGAGCCTGCCTGTTCAAGAACTCCTCCTAAACGGTAAGAGCCAGGACCACCAAATTTGGGATGCAGCTCCCTTTTATCCTAACTTAAAGCAAGGGCGGGGTTTGGTTGTGCCAGGACAATGGGATGTGCCTGGAATTTGATTGTTTCTCATAAAATGGAAAGGGAGGGATCTGGCAGAAGGGACAGTTATACTGCAGAATGACCACAGGGGGGCAGCAAGAGGCCAGAGATAGGGACCGGGACAGCTATAACCCCATTGGGGCAACAGAGGAGAAAGGGACAGCTATCTACTATATACTTCAGAAAGTTTGCTTGTTTGTGTGTCTGTCTGTGTGTTTGTCTGTCCTCCCAGCCGGGGGACATGAACCTCTCCCCTGACTGTGCCTGCTGAGCTGTAGTGGCCACATGGAGGGGCTTTTCACCTGGCCCCACGCTGCTGTGGTGAGAGAGAGCTGGGGTTGTTTTCTCTCCCCAGGGCAGCCTGCATCCTGAACCCCTCCTCTCAGCCCCACCCCAGAGCAATGATTTAAATGAAGAAAAACAAAACTTATTTTAGTTAAGGACCTGAACAATGCCGGGTAAATCTTCTTGTAAGAAAAATAACCTAGTAATTGTCGAGATTTTATAACTTCAGTATTTTTTAAAAGGCTTTGAACCAAATTAAGAAGGGATAAGAAGTGATTTGAAAAATAATCGGCATGATTAACATTTACATTTTAAAAACCCTTGTATTTTGATCTGATATTATTATTTATATTGCGGTAGTGCCTGGAGGACTACATTGAGATCAAGCCCCATTGGACTGAGTGCTGTACTTACATGTGGCAAGAGACAGTCCCTACCTCAGAGTTTACAACCTCAATAGACAGAACAGACAAAGGCTAGAAGACAAGAATTATTATCGCCCTTTGACAAACAAGGAATTGAATCACAGCCAGAGCCAGTGACTTGTTGAGTTGGCTGGGAAAATTTCAACAGAATCCCATTCCTTCAGGATGTGTGTTTCCTTTGAAATCAAAAAGAGCTGCGAAACCAGGTGGCTTTTGCCAGCATTTTGTCTAGGAAGAGAACTGGGAGGAGGGAGGAGTAAGGAGGAGGAGGAGGAAGGAGGGAGGGCGTTCTGACACTGCTGAAACATCCAGTTTTGACATTTTTGGAATGGAACGTTTTGAGTTTTCATTTTGAAATTACTTCGTTTTGGAACTTTTTGGCCTTTTAGCTTTTCTGCTATGTTGTATAATACAAAATGTAAAAAGAGTCAGAATGGAAAGCAAATGTTTTAGTCATCCCATGGCCTGGCCTTTTGTCCTGTGAGGAGTTTCAAAATGTGGAGGTTCTTTGGGCATGCCAATTTGGAACCAAACCAAATTTAGAAATCTTGAAATTCTTCAGGAAACCGAACGTCCACCTTCTGTACAACGCCAGTGACTTGCCGAAGGTTCCCCAGGAAGACCAAAGCAGAAGCAAAAATTGAACCGAGGCATCCTGAGTCCAAATCCAGTGCCTTAACCACACCACTATTTTGACTTCTGCAGCTCTTAACAATAGATGACTATAGAAGGTATGCATTATAAGCATGCATGCTTGAAGGAATGAAGGAATACAGATCTCCTACTGATACAGAATGGGGTAAGGACCTTCTGATGTATTTATTAGCTTCAAACTTTTATATGTAGGTGAAGCTAGTTGAAGAATGATGGTTCCTAGATGTCTAAGGCCCATGATTTATACAAGCTGGGCTGCTTGAACATGTACTACTCACTATTAAAAACTGAAAATTGATCTGAAAAGAAAAGAAAAGAAAAGAAAAGAAAAGAAAAGAACATACTCTTAGTTGGCATGGTGTGATCCCATCCCTGTTACCCGTTTCCAGCCTCTGACAAACACAGACTAGGAACACCATTCCTATCCATCCTGACTAATAAGCATTGATGAACTGAACCTTCATGGTACGTCTACACAGCAGCGTTATTTCGGAATAACTGACGTTATTCTGAAATATCAAAGTGCATGTCTACATGGCAAGCCATTATTTTGAAATAATATCAAGATGGAGGACTTCTTACTCTGACTCCTATAACCCTCATTTCACAAAGAGTAAGGGAAGTTGAAGGGAAAGTGTTCTTCCTGCTGTGTAGACAGTGCCAAAAGCCAAATTTAGCTATTTCAACTTCAGCTACACCATTGATGTAGCTGAAGTTGCGTAGCTTAATTTGACTTTTGCCCTGCTGTGTAGATGTGCCCCATGAATGTATTTAGTTCTTTTTTGAACTCTGTTAAAGTCCTGGTCTTCACAACATCCTCTGGCAAGTAGTTCCACAGGTTGATTATGTGTTGCGTGAAGAAATACTTCCTTTTGTTTGCCTTAAACCTGCTACCTATTAATTTCATTTGGTGACCCCCTACTTCTTATGTTATGGGAACAAGTAAATAACTTTCCCTTATTCACTTTCTCCAAAGTGAAACCAGTAATGATTTTATAGACCTCTGTCATATCCCTACTCTGTCTCCTCTTTTCTAAGCTAAAAGTCTCAATCTTTTAAATCTCTCTTCATCTGACAACCGTTCCAAACACCTAATTATTTTTCTTTCCCTTTTCAGAACTTTTTCCTATGCTAAGATATATATTTTTGAGAGGAGGCAACCACAGCTGTACATAGTATTCAAGATGTGGGCGTACCAAGGATTTATACAGAGTCAATAAGATATTCTCTGTCTTATTCTCTATGGGCATGGTAAAGCCAGAAGACATTGCTTTGGGAAACCATAGCCTAGGAAACTTCACTGGAAGCCTGAAAGATTCCAAGTTCTGTTTTTTGGTTCAGCTGGTGTGTTTGCATGACATCACTCAAGTTATATATTCATGTCTGTATCCACTGTCATAATGCTTTGGTCTTACTGAACAGTTCCTGCAGCTAAAGCTAAAGCTGTGAGGTTTCCATTGATTTCACTGGGAATTTTGCTACAAGAAGGACTGACAGATTTGGCTTAAAATTTGCATAGAAAATGAATGTAAAGTGGTCTGATCCTGCAGATAATTTTTCAAAGATGGGAAAGTTAGAAGGCGGGCAAAAGGAGTGTTACCATTACCGTCCCGTCAGGTGGAGGCTATGACCTGGGAGGTGTCTTTGCTTGTTCTGGTTTTCCCTTCCAATGAAGTGTTTTTTGAGGTGGGGCTGGTCTCCGAACACAATGAAATAAACTCATGGTCACACAATTCTGATGACCCTACTCAGTTCAATTCTGAGGCTGCCAAGTTCAAAAGCTATTGCTTCCCCGAGTATTACTTCAGCCTCCCCACAGTGGACGAGAGCCCTCCTCTTGGGTCAGGCTCTTGGGCAGATGTCAGTGGCTTGCTCACTGGCCTAACATAGGGAGCAAAGAGGCGCTAAGAGGAGAGCAAGTGTTTTCTCTGCAGATCCAGGGCATTTGTGGGTGCTGGGTGGGAGGCCTCACCCATGGTCTCCTCTGTTACCCTGGTGCCCAGGCCAGCAGGAAAACAAGCTACTGAGTATGGAGTAGAGTTAATGGAAACTCGACAAGACAAACTTTGAGGAATTTCCCAGCCTTTCCGAGCCCATCCTCCGAGTATCAGCAATGGGTGGGGAGTAAGAATGTGAATGGGTAACCGGGTAACTGGTATCCGGGCAACAGCCCTCCACCCAGGCCCACAACCCGAGGTTTAACTAGTTAACTGATTAATCAGAATTTTACATCCCTAAGGGGAGTGAGGCTAACCCACAGTTTCCAGGGCATTTCAACATGCCAAGTCTTTTAGGCACTATGGCCACAGGGCCTGGCAGCAATGGACATATTGCAACCCCACCGGCAGCAGAGAAAGATGCTTTTCCTTAATCGACGTCCTGCGATCTGCCTTTCTGCAGCTTCGTGGCTATCATGCCTTCTCCTCCACGTTGGCTTTCTCCAATCTCTCCCCACTTCTTTCTTTCTTTCTTTCCCACAGGAAAAACATTTCTTAGTGCTGCAAAAATCTTCAGTCCCTATTCAAAACATAGCTGTGGGCAGAATAAGAAAAACAACAGAGACTCCAATCTGCAGCCAGCACTTAGCTAAGAATGTGGTCATTGTCTGTCCTGCTGTCCCCTCAAATGTCTTTGACTTGAAAGCTCTCATAGGACAGCCAAATACTCTTCTTAACCCCCCCGGTCTCATCGTGTAATTTCATCTTTCAGCAAGAGATGAACAATCACACATCATGAGTGGCTACCTTAAAGCACTCTCCATCCTCCTCCCTTGAAATACTAGACAATTAGAAATACTAGACTATACTATTTGAAATGCTTACTAGACAAGTTTGATTAGTATGTACGCTTCTTTGGGATTGTCCAAAAGGAGAGATTGTAACCCACATGGATAACTCAGGCTGATTTTAAAGAGGCCAAATTTGCAGCCTGGCTCATGTTATTTTCTGCCAGCATCGAATGGGACCTCAATGCCCAGAGGCAGAAATAACTGCAGTCCTCAAAAATCAGTTTCTGCTTCAGGCCCTTCTGTAAATCAAATCCATGGGAAAGCCAGAGCACAGCAAAATACCACAGCGGACAGTGAGTGTAACAAATGCTGCAGAACTCGTAGAATTTTTAAGAGTCTGCATCAAACGTTTCCTGTGTGTTACTCTGAAACTCCTCTGATGCGCTCCAGATGAGATATGAAGTTGGGTGGTTCTTAGCTCTTCTGTCAGTTGCAAGGGACACTTGGAAATGTGGAAACGTGCCTACAGGGGTAGCCCAGCTGGGAGTTTCTGGAGGTATAGAAAACAAAAAACAACATTGCAGCTGCTCAGCGCACACCCCTCAGCGCAGACACAGTGAGGGAGCATCGTAAGAACAAGAGAACTCAAACCTAAGCAGAGCTTTTCTGTGCCCCGAGAAGGGGGAAGGACTGGAGCTCCCAGCGTTCACTTGGGACTCTGTTCCACCATTCCCTTTGTCCGGGCCTTATCGATGCTCTGGAGAAGGTACACAGATGGTGATGGGCAGCAATACAGAACTCTAAAACAGGACTTGTCAGAATCACAGGGAAGTCAGCCCTGCCTGCTTTTAGGCTGCCCCATGTCACACGGAGCTGAGTTTCGAACACCAGGCAGTTCTGATGGGAGATGAGCTAAACAGGGCAGGGTAAAAGAAGAAACAGTCTGATCTGAACCAAACCAACCTTTTTTGAAGGTTTCACAAATCGCTTTCCCTCACTCTCTTGGGAGCTACCTCCAAACACTGAGCTACTGGAAGAGGAGGTGCCAAAATGCCCCAGGCCCATGCTCACAAGATGCCCTTCTCAATTTTGCAGAATCAAACTTCAGTTAAGCGTCCAAAGCTCCAACCCTGTCATGAACCGGCTGAACCGTCCAACCCTTGCGGTCTAGCGAGGCCCCTTCATTAGAGGGTCTTTAAAACACTGATTCTCACAACATTCCAGTCAGGTAGGGAATTACTATCGCTCCAACCTCCCAGATACCAAGCAACTTATCTACAGTCACACAGAGCGCCTAAGGCTCAGCAGGGAATTGAAGCTGGGTATCTAAAGTCCTGGGCAAAGACCTTACCTATTGAGCCACCCCCCTTCCATTCACACTCACCTGACCTGGACTCTGTGCATCTTATTTCTCAAGTGGTGTGGAACGCAGCTGGACTAATGCAGCGGTTCCCAACCGCCGGTCGGGCCGTGGACTGCTGGGGGCCGGGGCTAGGGTACACCACCCAGCGCCTCTCCTCCCACCATGGCTGTTGGGAAAGGCGTATCCTGCCCCGACTCTCGGCCAGCTAGCGCCGGGCAGGGGCGGGGTCTCCTCCAGGCTGTGGAAGAGCAGTTCGCTGGGTGCCAGGAGGGCCATGCGGTGCCCGGCACAGCAGCCTTAGAGCAGCTGCAACCCAGGCAGTAGGCGCTCAGCTGGCAGCTGGGAGGCAGTGCAGGGCTAGGTGAGGGGGGCGGAGCAGACACTGGGGGGCTCTGGGGACGGGGCTAATATTGGGCACTGGGGGCTGGCACTAGCAGGAGCTCTGGGGAGGGGGTGGGTGCAGTGGGGCTCTGGAAACAGGACTCTGGCTCTGGGGGGGTTCGGTGGGGGGGGTCTAAGGGGCGGGGGGCTGTCACTGAGGCGTTTGGGGTGGGGGGCTAGCACTGGGAGGCTCTGAGGGCAGGAGGCTGTCAGGAGGGGTTGGGTGTATGGGACTCTGGAGTCAGTGGCTGGCACTGGGGGGACAGTGGAGGCATGGGGGGCTTTGGGGTTAGGGCTGGCACTGGGGGCTCTGGTGGCTGGGGCTTTTGGTGGACCAGTAACCTATATTTGCACATTTGCATATTCATTATTTTCACAATGAATATACAAATATGCAAACAAAAATTTTACTGGTCCACCAAAAGTTTGTGACTGTGTTTGCCAGTCCCCGCTATAAAAATGGTTGGGAACTAAGGGGCTCAGGGGAGCAGCAATGGGTCTGAGCATCCTTCATTGCTATGTCTCCAGTCCAAAGCCAGCCCAGAATGGCAGCCCACAAAATGTCGTCACCCTCTGCTTACCAGGCCATGAAATAAGATGGGGAGGTTTCTGTTCGGTTTTCAATAGGCAAGTGTTCACCAAGACCCTCCTCTTGAGCTGGTCTCCACAGGAAGAGCCTTGGGCGCATTGACAGTGTCACGTCCCCCTTCACTAATTCTGGGGTGACAGGACTTCAGCCCCCCCGAGTGCCAGCCCAGCCCATTTCCTGGTAAGCCGTGTGCTTGTGCAGCGCTCAGGAGAAATTCCAGTGCTGCCCAGCTAGGTTTTGTGTTTCTACTGGTGGTGCACACTCATCCATGCCTCAGTGAACAGAACATTTATTCCGCACATGGATGGAAAAGATTAGAAGGAACGTTGGTCCAGCCCTAACTTCACAAAGGCATGAGTAACAGGTCGGGTTAGGGCTCTGTGTTTTGTGGCATAAAAGCAGAAGCACTGCTCAGGGAATACACTGCTAGCCGTGAGAGCAACACGCTGTGACACTGGCAATTATTTTCAGTGCTTACAAACTAAGTAGGCAGGCCAACGGGCAGGAGGGGCTGCCTGAATTCCGTGGCAGTGCCTTACCCACTAGGACATACTGCCTCCCACTACACATGGCCGGGGCTGAGCAGGCAATACACCTGGGGTTGATATGGCGTGGCATTATCCTTGTGCCTCACACATGGCAATGGAATGAACATGACAATGGCATTTGCTGTGGGCCTGATAGCAGAGTTCACCCGAAGGACAGCGATATGGTGCAGGAAATTCATGGTTAGCCACAGCAGTGTGGGGCCAGATCAGGTCCTTTGCCTGTGCTCATGCCGAGAGGTGAGCTGCACTTGTTCTCCATACCACAGCTCTCCAATATCACAGCCAGTGCTGAGGAAATAGTAATCTGGGTTGGGAAGACGGGCGGAGCAGTTTACTGGCCCCACTGCGCAGAAGCGGAAGCGTAACGCTGACAGGCAGAACCAAACCTGAAACCTGTGGAGCTCAGTGCATGAGCCTCTACAGCTTAAGCTAAAAGCCAGCCAGCTTGCAGCTAAGACTGTAGAGCAAATTCATTCTCTCTCTCTGTGAGTGGTCTCAGTGCCCCTCCACGGGACAGAGCCCCACGCCCCGTAGGTGTGTGGGTTACACAAGCAGGAACACTCAGTCCCAATTCAATCCCTGTTTTGCTCGGGGGGACAGCACCTTGCTTTGCTGCCCTTCCCACAAAGAGGATGCTGCTCCAGTCTGCGGTTTACCCATGAGCCGCACCGTCCCACAGAGTCCACATCTCGAGCTCCAGTTCTGCCACTCTTTGACATTTCCAGCGGTAGAGAGACAAGAGGGTTTAGCAATTCAGATTCCACTGGCTCTGTTATGACTACAGGAGTCAGATGATATCACAGAAAACAGACACTTCATTCAAATAGGAAGGGGATTACAGCAACCACTGTCCGCATGGGGATACATTCTCCAAAAGCCACCACCCATAACAAACACGTCATATTTTGTCCTTTTTATCAGCATTTATTCAGCAGCCTGTGGCGACAGTCTGCCTTTCTGGAGTCTTTTCCAGGCAGATAACACCCAGTGCTGAAACTGCCCTTAATTTTTTTGGCACCATTGTTGTGGATCGTCATTTTCAATCTGAAAGCGTTCCGCAGTAACAAAAACACACTGGCTTTGTATGTGCCACAAACCCGACCTAGAAACAGACCAAGCAACATGCCAGACCCAAATAAAAAAAAACATTTTTAATTACAAAAAATTGATCTTAATTAACAAAATTCACTTGCCCTCCACTGTAACTGCCCAAGGTCGAGGTGCACCCATGCAGCCACTATAGACCTAGGAGCTGAAAATGATGTGTGATGCGTTCCCCAAAACATCAAAGCAGACCTGAGAAAGGTCAGATATAAATGGCATTTCGTCCTTTTATGCAATAGTTTGCTCTGCTATTTATGTTGGTATTTTCTGGGAATCACTGGTCAAAGCCAACTAGGGCAGGCTTGTAAAAAAAGATAATTTTTCTCCCTTGAAACACACAAAGACAGACAGACTGGGCTGCTGGCTCTCCTCCCTCCCCATAGATCTGCTGCCCTGGGCAATTTGTTCTGTTGCAGCAGCTCTCTGCTGAAGTGACTGGCGTCTGGTACATTTCAGAGCCGACGCCAGTCACTCCAGCAAAGAGCCACTTACCACATCTTTGGTAAATATTTTCTGCCGTGGTGCAGTCGTGCTCATATAGGGCAGCCCTCTGATTTCATCGTCATCTCCAATAACAACTCCAAAGGAGCCATACAGAAATGCCACAAAATGCCAGTCAGCAAAAAGCTGCTGGGATGGAGCAAAAGTTTGGAGCAGCAGGAACAGGGGAGGGAAGGGGGGGAAGCTGCCCCTGAATTTCCTAAGGAACTGAAAACTCTGGATTCTGAGTCACCAGGGAGGATCATCAACGTTAGAGTGAATGGGCCACTTCAAAGTGCTCATCTAAATGCGTATGTTGGTCAAGCAGCAGATATTTGGATGCTTCCCTAGACTCTATCCAATGTCAACCACCCCTATTTCTAATAATTCCCCTTTCTGGTTGGATTGCAGTTCTGCAAAGCTGGCTCTGGAATAAAGAGGTATGTGAGCATGGAAACTCATAGGGCCAGGGAGAAAAGGATCTGACGTAGAAGGCCTTGGTGCAAAGGGGTGTACCAAAGGGTGATCAACTTTAAATACACACACGCGCACAGTACTACACAATGTGCCATACTGGTAGCACAATTGCCTCTTTATATTCAGTAACTTTAAAAAAAAAGTTTCGCTCTGTGTGTGTGTGTGTGTGTGTGTGTGTGTGTGTGTGTGTGTGTGTGTGTGTGTGTGTGTGTGTGTGTGTGTGTGTGTGTGTTGAGACAAAACTCCTAATTTCACGCAGTGGGTCCTGTGCTTCTGGTTAGCGGTAGGCTGAGTATTCTCTCTCCCCATCTGGGGAAAACAGTAATTCCCCATCTAATTGCTCACCTCAGTGGCTCACTACAGCTCTCAGTCCAACCCCTTTACTTCAGGGACAAGCCGTACTCTGATTTCGCCACTCTCATCATCGGCATAGCCGGGGGAAAAGGGAAGGGGAAAATCACTTCGTTTCTAACGGCCTCTCCGGACACGGAGGCAACAGAATAAATTTCTAAATTCAGTTTCTCCCCTTCTAGCATGGGTATACCCCCCCTTGGACTTCTGGGGCAGGATTCCTCCGACCCCCCTCGCCTCTGTACCCACAGAGTTCCTTCCTGATACCTGACCGCTTCACCACATTTCCTGCTCTCCTGCAGCCCAGCCTCCTCCCACCACTCCTGGCACATCACTAAACTGACTAAAGGGGAGGCTTTTAACCAGTTCCAGCTAGTCCTTGATTTGCTTCAGGTGTCCTAATCAAACCTAACTGTCTCAACTGGTTCTAGAAGGTTCTAGTTTGACTACAGATGTCCTAATTAACCTGGGGTAGACCTTGTTTGGTTACCAGGGAAGCATAACTTGTTTAACCTGGTGCCAATATACCTACTTTCTGTTACTTTTTTGTAGCCATCTGGCCAAGGTATCAACAGAATCCTAGGTATTAATGGGAATAAACGCTGCTAAGAACGGAAGATGTGGTTCAAAAGTCGCTCCAGTTTCAGGAGAGCCTGATCTATGCCAGTAGAAAGAGATTCCCCTGCCTGAATGCTATATCCATGTTGTACGTGTTTCACTGCTCTTGGTTTTGCTTTAGAAGAATAGAAGCAGTGTCTTAATTTCCCAAACATCCTTAACAAAAATCCTCCAAAGTAGAATGCCATCTCAGACATTGCTGTAAGATATTCTATGCCTAGTTCTGGAAATCAACTTCTTTTTCTCTGTCCAGACAAAACAAAATCTCTTTGCAAGATCAAGATCAGTCAGATAATCCTTGGTGGTGATTCACAGAAAGCTCAACTCACCCACTGTGATCACATTTTAGATACTTAAAAAAACCCATTAAAACTAATAGTTTTCCATGGCCCGTCAGGTTATATACACTGGCAATATGTGTCAAGAACAGCGCTTCTCATAAAGATCACGTACAGAGGTGTACTGCCTATTTAAAAAGTCCTTTATATAAAGGTTGATGATGTTTCATCATCTGTTTCTTTTCACTTAATTACTAAGTAGATAGCTATTAATTAAGCACTTCTCTACGCCAAAGAGGATTAACTCAGAGAAAGAGAAATTGGGAGTAGGTGGGGTTGGTCGTGCTTTGAGCAGGGGTCTGGTCTTGATGACCTCCTGAGGTCTCTTCCAGCCCTAGGATTCTATGATTCTAAATACAGGGAGGGTGGATGAAGGGTTTTTATTCATTTAGGGCCCCCAAAGCGGCCTGACATTTCTACAACATTTTCATTTGTACTCAGGACTATTTCGGTCATCACTGAAATGCATCCACCTCTGGATTGGAGCACAGCAGCTGTTTAACAGTGCACAGCAGCTTAAGGCAGCAAAAATTAAGAAGGAAGGCAAGTATTTTGGCTAAAACACCAGGATTAGATCAGGCTCTATACGTTCCCTGAAAGATGCAACTGTTAACGCTTTCGAGCTCCCTAGCCCCATAATTGGGCACAGATTCAGTGCCTGGCTTAGACTTCCACTCGTATAATGTTATTCGAATTGGTCACAGTTTGGGAAAACAATAGAATGGATCCCCAACTATCCAGACGGAGATGCCCCAAAACCTTCAGGTAACAAGAGGTGCTGGATCAGCATCCTTTGAAATGCAAGTGCAGGGTTTTCATACCCTACACCAGGAGTGAGCAATAATTTTTGAATGGGCGGCCACGGCAAGATTTTGGTACGTGGTCAAGGGTGGCTCTTTTCTATGGAGGAGGTGCAGGTGTCTGGGATAAAGGCTGGATGCAGAAGGGAGCTTGGGGGAGGGGTTGGGGTGCAGGAGAGGGTATGGGCCTGGGAGAGAGTTTGGGTGAAGGAGGGGGTTGTGACCCGAAGGAAGGGTATAGGAGAAGGTGCAGGATCTGCAAGGGAGTTGGGAGCTGAGGGAGGAGGGTGCAGAGGGCTTGGGTGGTGACCTGGGGCAGGAGGGGAGGTGCCCTGGACCAGGGAGTTAGGGTGCAGGAGGGGGTGGGGTGCTAGATGCAGGCTCTGACCAGGAGGCGCTTACCTAAGCGGTTCCCAGCCAGCAGCCCAGGGGGACCCTCAGGCAGGCTCCCTGCCTTCCACAGCCCCAGGCCATTCAAAGCGGCTGGCTGCTCCGTGTGCCTTTCTGCACTGCATACTGGGGGCAGGGGAGAGACTTCACACCCTAACCCCTCCCCCAGACCAATTATCGCAGCTCCTATTGGCCGATGATTGTCCTGGGGGCGGGGCCAGCATGCGGAGTCTCCTCCCTCCCCAGGTGCACGGTGCAGAGAATCCCAGCAGCCTGGTGCTGTGGCAGGCAGAGAGCCTCCTTGAGGGTCCCAGCGGGCCGTGGGCTGGATCCAAAGGCTTGGCAGGCCGGTTTCAGCCGCAGGCTGTATCTTGCCCACCCCGCCCTAGACGCTGCTATTGAATACATACTACTAAATAATAACAGCGCTGATTACAGAGCGAGTTCAGAGTATCGTCATAAGACAAACAACCAATGTTGCTCTCTAAGGCATAAAAGCAAGGGTAGCATTTTTATTAGTTGAGGTTTCTTTTATTTTTTTTTTTATGGCCTTATCCACAAGCGCAGAGAGCCAGAGGGAATTCTTTGTTACTTACATGGAAGCAAAAAGCCATCCGACCACAGCAGCCCATCCACGCCTCGTATCGTTACTTCCCCAGGATTTATGTTATGCTCATTGTTAACCCTTGCCCAGTGCCGTTGCCCTCACCACACACTGAGTGCTCGATCATGTCTAAGTAGCATGAGTGCTGGTTGTTATTATTGTGGAATTGGAAGTATATTTTCATGAGACTAAAGGGAATATTTTGCCAACCAAGCAATGACTCTGATGTAATTTGTTGCTGCTACTGCTGCTCCCAGTGAAGACAATGGTGAAACTAATGTTGGATTTCAAAGGGAGTCCGGTGCTTAGAAATATATCACACTGTGATTACCTGGAATGCTCTTGCTCTCTGTGCTCAGACTTAACGTGGGGGTGGGATGTTGCTAATCGGGGCCCTGCTTCTTGGGGGTCTAACAGAACCTGAAACTGGCAACCTTTGGAAGAGGTATAAGGATCCCAATCCTGCTCGCTTAGGGCTTGTCTTCACTTATCCTGAGATCAACGCTCCGGAGATCGATCTCCAGGGGTTCGATTTAGCAGGTCGACTAAGGACCTGCTAAATCAACCACTGATGGCATCCCCCTCAACTCTGATACTCCACTGGGTCATGAGGAGTAAGGCAAGTTGGCAGGAGAGTTTCTCCCATCAACCTGCTGCAATGGGGAATACCACAGAAATTCAGCCTACACTAGTCTCGTAGCTGGAGCTGCACATCTTAAGTCAACTTTCTCCTGTAGTGTAGACCTGGCCCAAGTAGGAGTTTTGCCATTGATTTCAATGGAAGAAGGACAGGCTTCACACTCTGTTGTAGATTTGGAGTAAGTCCCAGTTGGGTATTTTCATTGGGCAGGAGCCAGGAGGTGGTAATAGCAGAGAATGGTCTATTCACTGGGTATTGATAAGTAATGGATATTGGTCGGATGGCTGCAAAAATGACCCCAAACCTGGAGTCAAATTATACCAGCAGACCTCCACATGGTCAACTTCCTAGTATCCAAGGGCAGGCTCAACAGCTGGTCCCACTTACACCCATGAGTAATCCTTACTTTAAAAAGTGGCACTCGGTGGCATTCCGCCCAAGAGGGCTGCTGAGTCAACAGTGTGCCCTTGTAGCCAAGAAGGCTAACAGCATATTGGGGTGCATTAGTAGGAGCATTGCCAGCAGATCCAGGGGGCATCTACACAGCAGCGTTATTTTGGAATAACAGGCGTTATTCTGAATTACCTTAGCGAGCGTCTACACAGCAATTCCATTATTTTGAAATAATATCGAAATAACGTGTGGCTTATTCCAGAGTCTGTAAACCTCATTCCACAAGGAATAATGCCTCTTCCATAATAGCTATTTTGGAATAGCGGTAGTGTGGACCCTGCACTGCTGCTATTTCAAAATAGCTCCTCCCCAAGGTCATCCAAAGTAATTACTCCCCAGTGCTTTCTGGGGCTCTAAATCGAGGTAGTGCATCCACATTAGGGAAGCCTGCCTTGGACTAATTTCGAGGCTTCCCTGTAGCGTCGACGTGCTATTTTGAAATAAGCTATTTCAGAGTATTTCTTCCAGAATAGCTTATTCCGAAATAAGAGTGCAGTGTAGACGTACCTCTAGGGACATGCTTATTCCTCTTTATTCAGCATTGGCGAGGCCACATCTGGAGTATTGCACCGAGTTCTGGGCTCCCCTCCCATTACAGAAAGGATGTGGACGCACTGGAGAAAGTCCAGTGGAGGGCAACAGAAATGATTAGGGGGCTGGAGCACATGACCTACGAGGAGCGGCTGAGGGATTTGGGCTTATTTATTTGACAGAAGAGAAGAGTGAGGGGGGATTTGAGAGCAGCCTGAAGGGGGGTTCCAAAGAGGATGGAGAGAGGCTGTTCCCCGTGGTGACATATGACAGAACAAAGCACAGTGATCTCAACTTGCAGTGGGGGAGGTCTAGGTTAGAGATTAGGAAAAATGATTTCCCTAGGAGAGTGGTGAAGCACTGGGATGGGTTCCCTAGGAAGGTGGTGAAAGGTTTTAAGTCTCAGCTTGACAAAGTCCTGGCTGGGATGATTGAGTTGGGATTGGTCCTGCCTTGGGCAGGGGGTTGGACTCGATGGCCTTCTGACGTCTCTTCCAAGTCTATGATTTGAAGAACATTTATCTCTACCCAAATAAACACTTAGTTAATGAAACAGAGAGACCAGGAAGCTTTTAAAACAGGTTTTAAGCAGCTACGCATATTCAAGCAGTCAAGAACGTTAGAGATCCTTGTACCCTGTATCTCCTGAGTATTGGCTGGTTCCCTTTAACAGCTAATCTCACTGAACCTTGCTACATTACCCCCAGTGAAATAAACGTGCATGATGCTTGGTTACACTGAGAATCCCTCCTCTGTTTTGCTGATGGGTTGAGTTGTGTATTGTAGGCTGCACTAGCTACAAAGAGTTAAGATTTCACTTCTCCGCCTGTTTTTGCTTCTATTCACATGTCAGTGCCTGTCATTTATTTAGTCAATAGGACATGTCCAAGGGATGGAGACAGACTGGGTTAGTCATTCTGACCGTGGGTCGCCAGTCACTGAGAACGGCCTGAGGTCATTTCCAGATATACCACTAACAATGAGAGGGAATCTAGACCCAGGAGACATGCAGGAAATAGAGCTCAGATTAAAGACAGAGATAGTCCTTTACAAACGTACATTGGAAGAATGTTCCTGATGTTCTGTCAACAGAGTTTCTTCCTCGATCAAGACTGTCTTTCTATTTTGAGTCTGTTTTCAAACCAAAAAATGGTAATCTCGTGGCTTAATGACACCCAGCCAACCTGCACTTCTCTGTGCTGCAGTTTTAGCCCTAGAAGCTAGGCTTAAGGAAATGAACCTTCCCAAAGTGGCTTTAAACAACATCTCCTTGTCGTGGGAAGTCTCTGATGCGTTTGTTTCTTTGACCAGTTACATCACTTGGCATTAAAACTAGTCTGGAGCCAGACCCCCTGCCACCATTCTGGGCTCTCTGTGCTGACAATTAACACGGGGATAACTCGAGACAAGGCATGAGGCCAGACCACATTATCTCCTTCCTGCACAGCTAGTCCCATTGACATGAATGGGTTTAACTCCAGGAGTGAGGTACAAGCCGTGGCAGAAACAGGCCCTCTCTTTGCACCCCGTAGTGACGGCTGGCTCAGCATTTAACAGTCCTCCCATTTTATTAAAGGGGTTTGAACTGTAGCCATAACCATTTACTTTTATCTCTTGAAGCGAACTGGGGGTTATGGGAAATCCCTGTGGTCGCTGATTTATTGGCGGGGTCAGCAGGACAAAACCAAAAAGCAAATTGGGATGCGTTTTGTAACCGGAAACCAGCTTCATGTTTTAAATTAACTCTGAGCAAACCATTCGCCTTCTGCTAGGGTTGCCAGATACCTTCACAAAAAATCCCGAACATGGCGTGAGACCAAACTTGTTGAGAAAAAAAAAAAAGGTCGCTGCACCTTTAAATTCTCGTGCTCCCCGCTCACCACTTCCCCCGCCCTCCACAGCAGGGGAAAAATGTCCCCGCTGGCCCTTCCGTCCGAGAAAAACAGACAATACAAGACATTTTACATGTCCAGTATTTTCTGGGGGTTTTTTTTTTTTACTGGACAGAAGACGCAATTACTGGACTGTCCAGGCGAAAACCAGACACCTGGCAACCCTACCTTTGGATGCCTTCAGGTGTTTTGGGAAAACTCTCATGTTATTGAGTTAGAAGTCTGATTTCCCCTCCACGTGCGCTGTCTGACCCATGGCAGCCGCGGATTCGTAGTATGCGCTAAAACACTGTGTATTACGAGCTGCATAGACCCTGTTGGAGCGCACCGCCTCAGTGCCGTTAAACAACATGACATTAAAGCAGACAGGGTCTACCCAGACCAATTCATTTGTAGCACATTAGGGCGCTTTAGAAATCACCCTCAATAGCACGTGCGGCGGCTCTGGAGACGAGCCCCGAAATTCCACCAGGCTTTTATCAAACCCAGCCGGACAACGTGCAGCTTCACGTGCCAGGCAGATGGACATAACAGGCATGGCACAGAAGAAGCAGTAATAGCCCACTGGTTCAGCAACTGGCAAAGCAAGGGTTAAATTCTGCCCTCTGAGGTGCATACTCCTTCACTTCTGCATGTCTAACACCAGGGGCTAAGGCAAGACTTGGAACGTTGGGGTCTGTGTGGTGGATTATAATCGCTCCTTCGAGACACGGGATCAGGCAGTTGACCAGGTACTGCTGAACTGAGGGCATGAGTGACATGCAACAGAACAAAGGTGCTTCTGGTTAACTACACCCATGGCCACCAGCAGTCGTAGCTGCTGTTTTTATGGAGCTACTTATGTCCATACTGCAGTGCCGAGCCGCAGAGTCTGACTCAATTGACTCAGGCTTGTGGGCAACTTGGCCAGCCTGGGGGGAGGGCGGGCAAAGGGGGCAGTTGCCCTGGGGCCCAGCAATTCAACAGGTGGGTGCTGCAAGGCTAAAATAGCAGGGTAGCTGTTCCCACGCAGGCTGGGGATGGGCTCCAAGATCCTCTCCCCTTGCTCCAGTCCAATCCCAAATCCCACGACTGCTATTTGTAGCTTGCAGCCCGGGCCTCTTGAGCCCAAGTCAATTGATCCAGGCTCTGAGATTCACTGTGCAGGGGAAGGGCTGTGTCTTAGCAGTGCAGTCATATCTTCAGAGAAACGTTCCAGGCCAGTTCTTGTGGAATTTTGTGTGTGCTGCTGCTGAAGATTCAAACTGACATGCAAAGCCTTCCTTCCTTGACAGCTTTCCGGGCAAAATAACCAGGAGTCCTGTCATGCCATAGAGACTCACAGCTGTATTAGGGCCTAAGCTTTTGTGGGCAAAACCCACTTCATCGGGTGTATTGGGGTGGAAGTTACAGAAGCAAGGGTGTGTATAATGAAGAAGTTGCTTGTGTTAATGAAGCTAATCAAGCGCGGGTGGATGTGGGTCATTCACTGCATTTGGGGGTAAGTCTAGATTACATGGCTCCATCGACAGAGCCATGTAGATGAGTTTACTAGACATAGGAAAATGAAGCGGCAATTTAAATAATCGCTGTTTCATTTACATCAAAATGGCCGCCGCGCTGTGCCGATCAGCTGTTTGGCGGCACAGCAGGGCAGTCTGGACGTGCCGCGGTCGACAAGGGAAGCCTTTGTCGACCGCTCCAGGAAACCTCATTTCATGAGGCATACTGGAGCGGGCGACAAAGGCTTCCCTTGTCAACCGCGGCACGTCCAGACTGCCCCGCTGTGCCGCCAAACAGCTGATTGGCACAGCGCGGCGGCCATTTTGACATAAACGAAGCGGTGATTATTTAAATCGACGCTTCATTTTCCTATGTCTAGTAAACTCATCTACATGGTTCCGTCAACGGAGCCATGTAGTCTAGACATACCCTTGGTGTGGAGATGCGAACATCCAGCGAGGGCCTTTGTCATGTGTTAGCCAGTTTTGATCCTTATTCAGCCCGAAGTGGATGGTGCTGAATTTGCAAATGAATTCCAGTTTGGCCATCTCCCTTTGTGATCGGGTTTTGAAATTCTTTGGCCATCTCCCTTTGTGATCAGTTTTTGAAATTCTTTGGCCATCTCCCTTTGTGATCGGGTTTTGAAATTCTTTGGGAGAAGGATGGCTCCTTTCCAGTCTGTTGCTGAATGGCCAGGGCGGTGACAGTGTTCCCCTTCAGGTTTGGGGGTGTTTCCATTCAGCGCCTTCCTGCCTTACGTGTGTTAAACAGGGCAAAAGGAAGCATCAGTTGTCAAGGAGCCAGGCACCAAGACTTGAAAAGTGGGGACAGTGCAGGAGCACAGTGGCAGCCTTGCCTACAAGCTCAGGGGTTTTCAAACCGCAGGTTGTAACCCAGCAGTGGGCGGTGGAATATCGGGCACCGGATCTCATTGCTGCAGGGGGATCAGGTGAGCAGCAGGTCGGGGGGGACGGGACCAAGGCAGCTCCCTGCCTGTCCTGCACCACAGACTGCGCTGCACCCCAGAAGCAGTCGGCAGCAGGCCGGCTCCTGCGGGGGGCTGGGGAGGGGACGGCAGAGAGTGCACAGGGCTCCATGCACTGCCCCTGCCCTGAGCACTAGCTCTGTACTCCCATTGGCTGGAAACCTGCTGCTGGCTGCTTCTTGGACAAGGACTCTAGCTGCTCAAGGTAAGCCCCTCCTGCCCCAGCCTTGACCTCCCCAAAGCCGGAGCCCCCTCCTACACTCCAAAGCTCTCATCCTCCGCCCCTTCCGGAGCCCACACTCTAAACTATGCTGAGTCACCGCATCAACCATTTTCTTCAACTGGGTCATGAGGAAAAAAGTTTGAAAACCGCTGGGCTAGAGGGCCCTCCTCCCCAGGGGTTACTCTCCCTGGTTATACTGGCTGTCTGGCTTTTTGTCCCAGTTGTTTAAGGGTACGTCTACACAGCAGGGATAGAGTCGAATTAAGCTACGCAACTTCAGCTACATCAATTGCGTAGCTTATGTCGAAATAGCTTAATTTGGCTTTTGGCGCTGTCTACACAGCAGGAAGTCAAAGGAAGAGCACTCTTCCTTCAACTTCCCTTACCCCTCATGAAATGAGGGTTACCATAATCGGAGCAAGAAGTCCTTCAGCTCACCATTATTTAGAAATAAAGGCTTGTAGTGTAGACGCGCACTCTGTTATTTCAGAATAACGTCCGTTACTCCGAAATAACGCTGCTGTGTAGACGTACCCTAACAGAGCTGTCATATAACTCAGTGCTTGCTCATGTGAGCCCCCTAATTGCATCTGCACCCAGCTGACAACATGACTTCCGCTTGTATTCCTATGTTCTTAGAAGAGAAACAAAAGTGTCGCTAGTTCCACCCTACTGCATTATTCTTTGTCTGCTCCGGACAGCACCGACACCAAGAGCAGTAGGAATGCGCTGCCGTTCAGAGCCGGTCTCCCTTTAGGAACTGAGGCTACATTTTCATTTAATCACTACCCGGTGTTGTCACTGTAGCAGCGGCATAGAATAACATGTGCCAGAAAAGAGGAAAGGAGGGAAAAGCAGATTGAAAACAATTTTTGAAAAAAGAAGAAAACCAGTTCTTTTCAGATTTTCAGTTTTCCTGCATTCTTATTTTGTATTGATTGTAAGAGGGCACAAGGGAGCGCATGCAATCTTATTTAAGGACATTCATTAGTAAATGTAATTACTTATTTTAGGACTGCCATGTGATAAAAAAAATTAATTGTGATTAATTGTGTGATTAAAAGAATAATCACAATCATGCAATTAATCACACTCTTAAACAATAATAGAATACCATACATATCAATATTTTGGATGTTTTTCACATTTTCAAATATATTGATTTCAGTTACAACACAGAATACTTTATAAAAGGTGCTCACTTTATATTTTTATTATAAATATTTACACTCTAAAAACAAAAGAAATAGTATTTTTCAGTTCACTTAATACAAGCACATTAGTACAATCTCTTTATCATGAACGTACTTACAAATGTCGAATAAAGTACAAAAATAACTACATTGAAAAGCAATTCAAAACTTTACAGCCTACAAGTCCACTCAGTCTTTTTGTTCAGACAATTGCTCAGACAAACAAGTTTATTTATATTTGCAGGAGATAATGCTGCCCACTTCTTGCTTACAATACCACCTGAAAGTGAGACCAGGCATTTGCATGGCATTGCTGAAGCTAGTTTTGAAATATATTTACATGCCAGATGTGCTAAGGATTCATGAGTCCCTTCATGCTTCAACCACCATTCCAGAGGATGGGTCCATTCTGATGACAGGTTCTGCTCAATAACAACCCAAAGCAGAATGGACTGATGCATATTCATTTTCATCATCTGAGGTAGATGCCATCAGCAGAAGGATGATTTTCTTTTTTGGTGGTTTGAGTTCTGTAGTTTCCAGGTTGGAGCATTGCTTGCTCTTTTACAAATCTGAAAACATGCTCCACATCTCATCCCTCTTAGATTTCTTTGTGTTTTGTCAACTCCGCTGTGAAAGTGTTCTTAAAATGAACCACATGTGCTGGGTCATCATCCCAGACTGCAATAACATGAAATATATGGCAGAACGTGGGCAAAACAAAACCAGAGACAAAGAGTTCTCCCCCCGAGGGGTTCAGTCCCAAATTTAATTAACACATTTTTTAAAAATAAGCATCATAAGCATGGAAGCAAGTCCTTTAGAATGGTGGCCAATGAATGATGGAACATACTAATGATTAGCATATCTGGCACATAAATACCTTGCAATGCCAGCTACCAAAGTGCATGTGAACATCTGTTCTCACCCTTAGATGGCGTTGTAAATAAGAAGCAGGCAGCATTATTTGCTGCAAATATAAACAAACTTGTTTGTCTTAGCGATTGGCTGAAAGAGAAGAAGGACTGAATGGACCTGGAGGCTCTAAAGTTTTATATTGTTTTGTTTTGAGTGCAGTCATGTATCAAAAGCTATATTTGTAAATTGCAAATAAAGAGCTTGCATTACAGTACTTGTATGAGGTGAACTGAAAAATATTATTTCTTTTGTTTATCATGTTTATAGTGAAAATATTGGTAATAAAGCAAAGTGAGCAGTGTACATTTCATATTCTGTGTTGAATTGATATCAATATATTTGAAAATGTAGAAGAACATCCACAGGTTTAATGCATTTCAGTTGACATTCTATTGTTTAACAGTGCAATGAATTGCAATTACATTTTAAAATCACAAATAAGTTTTTGAGTTCATTGAGTGAGCTAACGTCAATTAATCGACAGTCCTAATTTATCTATAATGCAGTTATGCCTAGATGTCTCAGCTGATGTCTGGGCCCCACTGTGGCATTCGCTCTGCAGACACATAGGCCTGGTCTACACCTAACACTCAGGTCAACCTGCCAACATAGCTCAGGGCTGTGAAAAATGTATACCCCTGAGAAAGCTGATCTAAGCCCTGGTGTACATACCCTTGGGCTGACAAAAAAATTCTTCCGTTGACTTAGCTACCACGGTTTTACAACAGTGATGGAATAACCCGTTCCATCAGTATAGCAAGTGTCCATACTATCATGCTGCTGGAGCGTAGATGTAGCCAAAATAAGAGGCAGTCACTGCTCCAAAGAGCTTACAATCTAAATAGACCAAAGGTAAAGTAGAGGTGAAATGATTTGTCCACAGTCTCACAGAGAAACTGAGCACAGAACCCAGCTTTTGTGATGCTTAGCCCAATGCCCCACTCACTAGACCATGCTGCCTTTCTGTTTTTCCATGAAGATTTCATTTGTTTTGGCCCTTTATCCCAAGCATGTCCCTGCTTCTGACATGCTCAAAGCTGCAAAAGAGAGTGGGGACTCAGAGGCGCTCCATAGCTCCCCAGTGCTATCTCTGTCCTTTGGGTCAGCTCCCATCCAGAGATCGTTGTCACTCAGATTATTTTCTTCAGGGCTGGTTTTCCTCTTACCTACATGGGTTTCCCACTGGTGTGACCCTACTGCCTTCAGCTGAGGTGTTGTTCGTTGACGCCGATGTGTGTGAAAGGAAAATAGTACATTTGGCTTTGTCTTCGTTAGGAAAATGGTGGCCCTCAGTTCATCTCTGGTGTGTTCTTCGCCTAGACTAGCTCTATTGTGTTGCCCTCTTTTCCATCCTCTCGCTGAGCCTGTTTAGCTGCTCAAATGGGAGTAAAAGGGATTGGTCCTATCTGCATTATGGCTAGCACCTTTGCTGCCGGGGGTGGAACTGGACTGATGCAGAAGCCTCTGTCCTGGTGTCGACATAGTCTCTGTGTTTCCTGTTGGTAAATACCTTTGCCCTTTCCTCATCCCTGCATTTCAGAGACGGCTCAGATATTGCAGTGCAAGAATGTAAGAATGGCCATACATGGTCAGACCAGAGGTCCATCTAGCCCAGTATCTTGTCTTCCAACAACAGCCAATGCCAGAGAGAACAAACAGAATGGGTAATTGCCAAGTGATCCATCCCCTGTCATCCAGTTTCTGGAAAACAGAGGTTAAGGACACTATCCCTGCCAATCCTGGTTAATAACCATCGATGGACCTATCGCCCATGAATGTGTCTAGCTCTTTTTTGAATCCTGATCTTCACAGCATCCTCTGGCAAGGAGTTCCACAGGTTGATTGACCGTTGCATGAAGAAATACTTCCTTTTGTTTGTTTTAAATCTGCTACCTGTTAATTTCATTTGGTGACTCCTAGTTCTTGTGTTATGGGAGCAAGTAAATAAGTTTTCCTCATTTACTTTCTCCACACCTGTCATGATTTTATAGACCTCTATCTCATCCCCCTCTTAGTCTCCTCTTTTCTAAGCTGAAAAGTTCCAGACTTATTAGTGTCTCCTTGTATGGCAGCTGTTCCGCACCCCTCATCATTTTGTTGCCATTTTCTGAACTTTTTCCAATGCCAAGATATCTTTTTTGAGATGAGGCAATCACATCTGCATGTAATATTCAAGATGTGGGCATACCATGGATTTATATCTATCCCCTTTTTAATGATTTCTAGCATTCTGTTTGCTAAGGAGAGAAAATCAAAGAGACACTTAAAAGAAAGCATGTTACAAATCCATTGTCAGCATAAAAATCTTCTGAGACCAATATCTCTTTCCGATAATTAAACTAAAGAGTCCAGTGAAACTAGATTCAGATGTGCTCTCACTGTCAAGTCTCTGAGAGTACTCACAAACTGGAAACATGCAGCAAGAGAGGCAGATCCCTCTAAGTGTGAGAAAACCTGTGGACAGGGTGAGGTGAGTGCTAGAGCCGGGAGGAGAAAGGTCACTCCATTTTGTGGAGGAGATATTTCAAAATTTGGTCGCATGCCAATTCAGAACAAAACCCAACAATTTTGACATTCTTCGTGAAAGGAAATGGAGCCCTGGCTCCAGGGCAGTCTGCTTGGTGGGATGCCATGGAGACAGGGATGTTGAAAGAGCTAGGAGCATAGGCTGCCGTATGTCTGGGATCCCTCCTCATCAGTCTGCCATATTTTGAAACTTGCTAGGTTCCATAAGAACATCATCAAAACGGAACCCTCGCCCACAACACGTTTCAATTTTGACTAACCAGCCACTTCTCTTGTGATGAAAGAACATTTCATCAGAGTCTTTCCAACCGGCTCTGGTTAGAGCCAATAGCTTCAGTGGGCCATCAGCCCACACCTACAGATTTTGCTGCAAAATCCCCCTCGTGAGGCAGAACTGTTCCCTGGAAGTTCAGCTTTTATTTAAAGGAAGAAATATGTTTCTAGCCCTCACAGTTGTGGGGAAAACTTAGAAAACGTGACCCAGCATGGAGTGATGTCTATCATGAACTGGCTGGCAGCCTGGAACAATCACTCTGAGGTGGGAATTAGCCCATTCATCTAAATCTGAGGTTGACTCTGACACCTAAAGAAGACAGTCTGCTATCTATTAGACAACTCAAAAGGTGGAGATGCCATAAAATAACTGGAATTTAATATCAACATAAATAACACAGGGAAGGCAACTGTGTTTAGTTTCAGGTGTAATTCATAAGAAACCTCAATCTTGCAAATTTATCTGAGGCTGCTGCTGAATTTCCACTGGAGTTGCTGCAGAATCAAGGACTCCTGCTCTAGCAGTTAGGTCCAGTTTAGCCCAAGGTATCTGGGCCTTGATGATACCCTCAGAGCTTACTCTACGGGAATTGATATGCAAGTCGATTCCTTTAATTTCATTATAGAGACACACCAGAGGCTAGTGAAGTAGGCAGGGAACTAAGAACCAGGAACACTTGAGTTCTGAGACTGATTTACCTCTGTGGCCTTGGGGAACTCACTTAGTCTCAGTGCCGTCACACCCCTGTCTATCAAATGTGATTTATAACACCGAGCTACCTCTGTGGGGTATTGGGAGTGGATATTAATGGCTGAAATATAGATTTGTTTTTATTAACATTTGAAAACTTCTCAAATGTTTCTGAACAATCCCTCTGCTTCTTTCCATGGGACTTTGGCCCAGAACGTAGAAGGTATAAAGGCATTTCCCATTGAAATCAATGGAAGTTAGGTGCCTTTGAGGATTTGGGCCTTTACCCAGGAGCTGTTTGCTTTGGCTTCTCATCACCTACCTGAGGATGTGATACCTCTGTTGCCAAAGCAACCATAACATTTCTACTTTCACCGGGGACCAATAACCTGCCTCAGATAAATGAAGAGACATATAGAAATCATTCTCTGCGTCTGACATAGCTACATCTTGCACTAAAACTGACCAAGAGAATTTTAACCAAAAAGTTGCTCTCCATAAAATACACTGTGCCTGCTAAAGGACATTGGAGTAGAATAGATCCTTTAGACTATAAGCTCTTTGAAACAGGAGTTTGCTGTTTTTGCAGTATACCTGTTGTACAGAGCCATGGACCCTTCTCTAATAAATCACCAGTGTGTAGATCATATGTTCCTCTACCCTAGGGAGTGATTCTGAGGGTTCATTTCTACTTACTGGGAGAGCAACACTGCAGAGATTGATCTCCCAGGGTTCGATTTAGTGGGTCTAGTAAGGACCTGCTAAATCGACCACTGATTGTGCCCTTGTCGACTCCGGTACTCCAGTGTCACGAGGAATAAGGGAAATTGATGGGAGAGTTTCTCCCATCTACCTCCCACAGCAGGGATGCCGCAGTATGTTGAGCTAAGGTATTTCAACTCCAGCTAAACCATTCACATAGTTGAAGTTGCGTATCTTAGTTTGACTTTCTCCTCTAATGTAGATCTGGCCTAAGTTAAAGGCCCAAACCTGGATGTCTCAACACATAGGCCAAGTCCGGGTAAACAGACCCTTCTCATGTGCTTCAGGTTATCATCAGGAGGGTGCAAAGTGAGGCTGAAGGAACCCAGAGTGGAACTGGTGGAACTGAAAGATGGCTGCAAGCTGATGTCTTGCTTTGTTGCTAAAACATGCAGGACATTTCTGTGCTAGTGAACATCTCATTAAAACGCTTCCCTTATACTTCAGCCCAGAGGTACCCATTCTGCTTTGGAAATGCATGTAGCTGGCATACATTGACAAGTAGCAATGAAAAAAACACCCTTTCTACTATCAGCTGACAAAATCCCAATGGACTATACCATGGGGGATTATTTTAGACTTATGCAGGATAGGAGCAAAACGAGTGAGCCAGATGATTTTCCTGATGAAAAGCACAGCTAGGGATAACCTATGGACACAGGAGAGGCACATAAACCTATGTGCTTTATTCTTATAATTAACTGTAAAAAGAAAAGAGAGGAGGATGAAACTGTATCTCCATTGGTTTGTGGAGTTCATGCTGCAGTCGTCAATGAGAGCAAACATTTTCTCCACTGGTTCTTTTCATCTGAGATGGTTTTATTTGCCGAGATGGGCAGAACACTTCAAAGGAAAAATAAAGAAACACAATTTTAATAGCAAACAGAAGATGCTGGACTTCCAGGATGTCAAACTACTTCAGTGCTACTAAGGGCCTAGTCTGAAACTGGTTGGTGTCATGTGACTTTGATAGTCATGTGATCAGATCCTGTGAGGACTGCTGTCTGGCTGCCCCGCCATCTATCCTTCTGCTCACCTTGCTCTGCTGTATCTTGATTGTTACTGGGAGGGGCTTTGGTTGGATTTTCTCCCCTTGTTTATTAGAGCCTATGGGGGAGCTACACATAATAGAACAAACTCCAAAAGACAAGGCTAGTTTAATTCATGATGGATGAAGACAAATGAGGAGAATTATCCCTTATGCCAGGGGTGGGCAATACAATGGCGGCAGTTCACCAAGGTTAGCCCCTGGCGGGCTGCTACTGCTATATTTACCTGCACCTCTGCACGTACAGGCGATTGCAGCTCCTATTGGCCAGGAACCACAATCCATGGCAAATGGGAGCTGTGATCCCCATACTTGCAGACATGCAGGTAAATACGGCAGTATGGAGGCCCACCAGGGGCTAACCCTGGCAGACCAGATCCAGCCCGCGGGCTGATAGTTGCACACCCCTGCCCAATGCAGAAGGCCAACACAAAGCTTAGGGTTTAAATGGGACTTAATTGCTTCATAGTTCTTCTGTAGACCCTCTGACTTTCACCTGTACCACATATGCCTTTGGTAACAGTAATGAGGGACGAATTCACAACAACATGCCAACATTTGGATTCCATCAAAATAAACCGTGCTGTGTGTGAAGTTTCTTTCTTTGATTCTCCTGCCGGATTCCTAAATCAGTGACTTGGCTATGAGCAGACTGATTTTCAAGAGAGTCCTGAATACTCCCCACACCTCTCTCACTGCAGTGCTTCTATATCGGATCCAGGGGTGGCCTAAGGCGGGCTGCCGGCAGCTGGCGCCCCAGGCGGAATGCACGATCGGCGCCCCAGGCAGAATGCGCCCCCACCTTCACAGCCCTCAATGGCATGACGTCATCATTGGGCGCCCCATTTAACGTGGCACCCTAGATGACGGCCTAGTGGGCCTATACACATGGGCCACCCCTGATCGGATTACACCACGTACTTTATGCCATGGCTATGCTCTCTTAAGAGCTCTGCTTCACAGGGAAAGGTAAAACAATACAGCATTTGGAGCCTAACTTCTGAATGGAGGGTTTGGATATTGTTTTCTTTTCCTGTTTTGTTTTGCACAGAATATTTCCCCTCTACGGAGTCACTGAGACTCCACAGACAGACTATTAATAAACTTTTTAATTGCTTTAGATAGTCCAAGCCAAAGGCTGAATTTAGAGGGGGAAGGAACATACAATTGCACAGAGCTTTTCATCACAACGAACATATAGTGATTATGCACCACTGAATGACAACCGTCTCTGTGGTGGCACACAGGAGCTGTTTAACAGAACACAGTCTAGTCTACTGATCCCTGAACTTAACTGAAACGATGTTCTCCATACACAGCATGATTTTTTTTTTCTAGCTTGGATACCGTCTGGTGGCTTTCGTCAGTGCCTTTTGGTCAACTGAGAAATGGCCCTATCAAAGGGGAGAAAGAGTGGTCTTGTGGTTAAAGCACAGAGCTGGGAGACAGGAGTCTAGCCAGGGATCTGAAGCCATCCTTGTTTGGCATCAGCAGTTCCCTCCTGGCCCCATTAGAAACTGCCGCATGTAAGCTGTCATTTTTAGAAAGAAAATAATAGTTATTTTGGAGCCTAGACTTCTACTCAACTGACTCCTGTGTGCCAAAGTACAACTTGCCTCGTCTACAGCAGAGGTTTGGAAGGTGTTAATTACAATACGCCTGCTAATGCATCTGAAACCCCTCCCCTACCCTGCCCGCCCACCTTTTAATCATAGTCTAGACATACCCTTAGAGGAAGAACCAGAAATAGATCCCAGATCTGACACCCGGGCAAAAACCAGTTCAAGAAAATTATAGTCTCCAGTGAGAGCTGAGGGTACCATGTACCAGGTAGGAGTGGGAGAGCGCTGCCAAGTTCCACTAAAATGACACATCTGTCTCATACTTGAAGAATAATTTGTCATTAAGGCCTGCATGTGTCTGAGTTGTGCATGTAAAATGCCAGATGCTCACAGTCAGTACTTGGGGCACACACAGATTTGCACACACCCTCACACACACACCGCGTCTTTTGTGCACATTCCTTCAGTATGCGTTTTTATAAAATTGGGGCAATTTTTGTCCTTTGCATTTCTACAGTTTATGTAATTTCAGCTGTGTCAAATTACAGCCATTTATTAAGTACTTGGTTCAGGGAGAAACAAAAAGATTGAGGCTATGTGTAGACTGAAGGCTTCATACGCAAGAAGCTTTTATCGGAAGAGATCTTCTGCAAAAACTTCTTGTGCAAGAGTGCGTCCACACTGCAAAAATGCATTGAAAAAGCGATGCGCTTTTGTGAAAGAGAGCGTCCAGACTGCATGGACGCTCTCTCGAAAGCAAGCTCTGATTGCTATGCACAGAGTGGCCACCAGGGCACCTGTGCTTTTTCCTCTTTCCGTGCAAAAAACCCCTCTTCCCCATCCACACACACCTTTTTGTGAAAGAGCTCTTTCACAAAAAGGCATTCTTCCTCATAGACTAAGGATTACCTATGCCAGAAAACCCGCTCTCTTCTTTTGATGTTTTTGCACAAAAATGCATTTGAGGTGTGGACGCTCCGCGAGTATTTTCAGAAAAATGGCCATTTTTCCGAAAAAACTCTGTAGTGTAGACATAGCCTGAGTGAGCAACACTGTCAACCCCAAGTGTTTGCAAACTGAGTCACGGGCAAAAAAGAAATCCCGAGACTAGCTTAAAAATCAGAAGGTTTACAAAATAATATATTTAGGGATCATTTTATTGGCCTTCTAGTTTCTGAGCCTTTTCAGATTCATATTTTCAAGTGTGTCTCTGAAACCATGAGGACTGGATATTTTCTTTCATTTTAAATGAAAGTGGAGTTTGTGGTGTAATCACGTGACACCCGGACCTGATGCTTTACCGAAAATATAAAATCCTGGTCCCATTTAAGTCAGTGGCAAAATGACTGTTGATTTCGATGCAGCCAGAAATTTCACCGCAAATGTAATGAAACATGGAGACAACCAGGAGAGTTGGGAACACAAAAAGAGAGCAAGAGATTTCCAGATATTGGTGTTGCTGCTCTGGCAAACAGATAGGGGCTCATAATACAGTCTCTAACAGGCTCTGTACCATACCACTCCCAGCTCATGCCAAAACATAATAGCACAAAAGGAGCTGATACTCACACCAACCACTACACTCTAGCCTCTCACTACCTCTTGCAGCTTGGACTTGAACAAGCACTTTGAGTTGCAGCCAGAGCAAGGGAACAGAAAGAAAAAAATGACTGGTGCCCCAGCAAACATGATATTGAAATGATCCTGCTGCTCTCCATTAAAAAAGCCACCCAGTTCCGCAGGAAACCCACAGGTCTGGCAACACTAATGCTAATTTATGAAAAGACCCATGTACATTCCAGATGTTTACTATGCAAGGAGGGGAAAAATAAATTTGGACTTTTCTCCTTGCCTCTATTGAATATCTGTTGGAAAGATTGCCCTCGCATAAATTCCTCCAGCAAGTCCAGAGGCACCGACAGAAGAGCGATGCTTTTCATTACCAACCTCCTGTAGCCTCCATCTCCTGGCCCATGGATAAAAATGTCACAGCAGTTAGACAAACTGGCTATTGAGTTGCACGTACAGAAGGAGGTTTTTGTTACAGTGTGTGTGTGAAAAGCAGACCTTAAATCCACATGGTACTGAATTTCTGAGTTCTTTTCCACCAGGTGGGGAACAAAGACATGACCAAGTGTATTTGTGAATTCACTTTTCTTCCACAATATGGCCTCCGTTCTGATTACTGAACTCATCTTAGGTGAGGGGGATTGGAAAAGTGGCTTCATTTTACACCGATAGAGCTTTGCTGGGTGTGACGGATTAGTTCCGGGCACGAGCATGCAGCCCCCGCCTCAGGGGTGCGGCCCAGTGAGCCCACCGTCTTAAAGCCGTGACTTCAATAGCACGAGCTCCCGATATCCCACCACGGTGTGGATCGGGGCCCAGCGAGCCCTGTGTCCACAGTTCCCCTCTCAGGGCACCTCGGTAGGTCACCGCGGATCTTGCGGTGGAGGCCCCTCCCAATTTTCACCCATTTGCTTCTCTCCAGCGTTGTGTGCAGCGCTGAGAGATAAAAGGGTGGCTAGGGGGACCGGGCCCGCCCTCTCCACCGGGTCCCAGCCCGGGGCCCTAAGGGTTTGGGTCTCAACCCTTACCCGGCTGATGGGGTCCCACCCCGTAATGCGTCAGTCCACGGGTGCCAGAACGGCCCTGCCCTGGGCTGCTTCCTCACCTCCCTTGGCTCTGGCGTTTGCGATCCCGAGCCACCAGCCCTTACCTCTCTGCCGGCGGTAGTCCTGGATGTTCCTCGCGGATCTTGCAGGGTCCCGGGTTTCGGTCTCCACCGTAGGGGGAGGAATCGTCTCCCTGCGGTCCTCCCCCTCGCTCTGGCTCCTGGGCACCTTTTGAACCTCCCACCGGAGGTCATGCCGCCCTTGCTGGCCCCGCCCCAGGTGTTGCTTCCGCCGATGCGTCGGGGCGCAGGGGGTGGGGTTACGTCCCGGCGTCCGCTGCCTGGGATGCGTTGGTCCTCCCTCGGTCGCCAGCTGGCCCTATTGGCCGCAGCAGAGGGAAACCGCCCTGCGTAGGGCTCAGCGGGGGCGGTGGCATGGCCGCGCGCCTGCTGGGCAGCTCCTCCCGGGCTTCCTGCCGGGGCTGGAGCCGCTGCCCGCCTGGTTCCAGTGCGGGCCGCCGCTGGCCCGTCACACTGGCTTAAAAAAAAAAATCCAACAGCTATACTCTTCTCTTCCTAGAGACACTAGGGGTATGTCGACGGAGCCATGTAAACTAGTTTACCCGGCATAGTCAATGAAGCGGGGATTTAAATAATCCCCGCTTCATTAAAATAAACATGGCCGCCGCGCTGTGCCGACGATCAGCTGATCCGGCACAGCGCGGCAGTCTCGACGCGGATCTGTCGGCTGGGGAAGCCTTTGCCGACCAATCCTGTTAACTTTGTTTCACGAGGCATAAGGGATTGGTCGGCAAAGGCTTCCCCAGCCGACAGAGCCACGTCTAGACTGCTGCGCTGTGCCGGATCAGCTGATCGTCGGCACAGCGCGGTGGCCATGTTTATTTTAATGAAGCGGGGATTACTTAAACCCCCGCTTCATTGACTATGCCGGGTAAACTAGTTTACATGGCTCCGTCCACGGAGCCATGTAGTCTAGACATACCCTAGGACTGTGCATTCTGGATCTGCAGGACATGGACTCAACCTAATTGTACTTGTAATCTTGGTCCCCGGGTGTCTCTGTGCTAATAGCCCAGGGAGAGGCACCTTGAGGAAAAGAGGGTCAAGGACAGACCCAGAATCCTGGTTGCTAGGCAACTAAGAGGGAGAGACGGGAGCAGTAGAGGCCTAGGGGACGTGTGAGCAGCAACCAAGAAAGCCACCAGTATGCCGGCTCACCGAGGAACATGGGGAAAAGTGTGGGGGGGGGGAGACTTAAAGGGAGAACGTGCTTGTTGGAGAGCTTAGGAGTCCTATGCCTGCATCAGGGTCATCCCTAAAAACTGGCCTGTGGGGCCTTGGCAGCAATTGTCCTCAGTTTGTTCCAGCTCCTGTTCATGGTGTCTCACTGCTTATAGGTTTCAGCTGGGGAAGCTCTCATTTGGCTGGTTAGCCCCTTCACTCTCTAGCTAAAGCAGTTACTATGTGGCAAGAAATCCTCCTTGTTGCTCGCTCAGGAGTTCCTGCCTATCTGAACCTGCAGTTTGGTTTTACAGAATATGATACGGGGGATTTTTTAGGATTATTTTTATATAGTCTGTGCCTTTACCTTGTGTCCCTCTATGGCTGGCTGCAATGGGCAATCTAGGCTAATGAGTGGGCCGCAGGGCCGGACCGAGCCATTCCAGCACCCCGGGCAGACAGTTTTATTGCGCCCCAGGTTGGGGAAGGGTGCATGCATGGCCCCACCCTCGCCTGGCACGTGGGGGAGGGCGCGTGGAGCTGGCAGTGGCAGGACGCATGTGCCTGGCCTGGCCCAGCCCGGCTACTGCTGCTGGCGTGCAGCCCGGGGCCGCCCAGGACCGGCCAAGCCTGACCATGCAGGGCCCCACGGCCGCAGGGGGAAGGGTGCTGCTGGCTGATGCTGCGGGGGTTAATGCAGCCCCCGCCCCGGGCGGCCACTGTAGGGTGGCCGCTGGGAGCTGCTACAGCCTGCGCACACCCCTTACAGCTGCCATCAGGCGCCCCTCATAGGTTGGCGCCCCAGGCAGCTGCCCAGCTAGCCCAGGCCTAAATCCAGCCCTGGTGGGCCGCATGAGTGGCCCTCCTTCATCTCAGTGGGCCACAAGTTTGTCGTAATCAAGACGGTCTCCAGAATAGGATAGTTTTGCTAACTGCGCTTCTGTACCTAGAATTTGCAGGGTGTGCCAATTGAACCGTAGATGTGCTTTGATTGGATGCAGAGGGAGTGCACGGCTATCTCAGTCAATGTCGTGTGCAATGAGCATGCACTTCACTTCACTTGCCCTTGCTTTAGAAATACTGCTAGGAAAAAAACAATGTGAACAGAAACCAGTGGAATCTGGCAATCCTGTGAATGGTCAACAGTAAACACCATGTCTTGTGGGCCACACACAGAACCCTGATGGGCCGCATGAAGCCCACAGGCCGTAGGATGCCCACCATTACTCTATGGGGAGAGTTACCTCAGAAGCAGAAGCAAGATATCGTTGGCAGCGAAAAATTCTACGTGACCAGCATAAGATAGCATGGACCTCAACTTCATGGAGTTTGGAAGTGCTAGGCAGTCAGGGCCACTGGCTGGAAGTTCCCTATGCAACCACTGTATCCTAAAATATTGGGATAACTTGCTCTCTGCTCAAGCACTCACATCACCCTCCCCACCCAGGGATGGCGCAGTGTTGTACACTTTGGACATTATTCCCTTCTGGAGTAAGTCACAGGGTTGGACATTGGTGACCCAGAGAGTATTTGTCTGCACTACTGATTAAATTCCCTGGTTTGATTCACTGTTTGTCTCTGAATTATCAACTGGGTGTCTCCCTATATCAGTTGGCTAGGTCGGGGTTAGACAGACAGTAGTTAGACATTTTTCCTTCCAAGCAGCACCTGCTGGTACTTTTGCCTGGAAGGGAGAAGAACTGCCAAGTGACAAGAGAATGAAGACAAGGCTAGAGACAGGATCATAAGAACCCAGGCCTGTCTGTCAATCCCACAAGAATGGTGCCAGAGGAGGTAACCAAGTAGTACAGGAGCCTTACATATTGATGGTTGTATTTGTAGTCTCTTCTAACCAAGATCTGGGGACTTCTGTGTGATGTCATGAGGCAGCATGCTCCAGATTAGTTAGCCTGGAAGCTGCAGAGCAAAGGAGAACTTGAGAGTCTAGCCAAGATTTTCATGCAGCAATACCTAAATTAACGGTTCTAAGTCCATGTATGACACCTAATCCAGCCTTACTTTCAACAATGCTGAGAGCCCACTAGTTCCCCTGACTTGACATGAGTCTTTTCACAGGTTAGCATCGGTGCTACTGGATCTTCAGCACTTCTGAAATTCAGGCCACTTATTTAAGTGCTTTAATGTGAATGTAGAAACATAACTGGAGGAACCTATTTACTAAAATCTTGTCCTCTGTCCTTTCCAGTAACCTCAATAAAGAATCCACTTTGTGTTTGTTGGAACTGAGTCCTGCCTCGACTTTACCTTGTGGGACACCCCAGCATTTGCTGTTGTCAATTATTTTCTTATAGGGAGCTACAAAGGAGCCTGAAAGAACCCCAGGTATCACCTTCTCAAAGTATCTCCAGCACCCAGGAAGTAAAAGAGTGCTGCAGAATAGATCTCATGTTATTTTGGCCCAATAAACAGCTCTCTTAAGCATTAAGAAATCTCATGACAAACACAGATCTCAGTACATCTCTATTGCATATCAAACGGAGGCTTTTCAAAGAATCACACATGATGTGTTTTTCCATGATCGCTTGTATTTATATGATAGTTTTCCAAATATTCAGTCCAGGTATGGTTCAGCTAAGTGGCACACCCAACAGACTGTGAAAGGCTTCTGTTTGCTCAGTTTAGAACATTTTGTCTCCTCTGTCAGCCTCGTGAAACTGATTTGTGGGAGATTGCTTCTGCACCATCAGATGAACGGATGCTCACATAACTTACCAAGAGATAGTTTCCTCATGGTAAGCAATGAAACACACAATAAAGGTTATCCTGGGATTTCTGGTAGAAACCTGGCACCCCCGGGGCAAGAGATTTGTGTTCATGAATTTCTCCTGGCAGCCTCAGATTGAAGTAACAGCCTGCATTACACAGGCACAGAGTGTGTATGCGACAGTGTGCCCCTGTCTGTATTGGGGTTCTTCACGCTGTGATAAGAAGAGCTTGTGTGAAACAGATCCATTCTTTTCCTCTTACCTCTACCTCCGCTTAACGTACACAGACTGAAACTCCCTCCTGCGCCAGGTCTCATTCTGCTTTGCCTTCAAGCTCTCCAGCTGCTTCCCATAGCCTTGCTTAACAGCAGCAGGTCCTCCACACTTTTTTGCATGGGCAACCACCTGTGCAGAAAATGGTGGCAATTTACAAATGACGCAGGCAGTGCTGTATCCTTTACAAATTCTTTTTCACGCACGTGCAAACGTGCACACTCTTGTTTGACAATTTAACCTAGAAGGACAAGCCCATCTCTCATACGTTTGTCTTCCTCCTGAAGACAATGGGAGACGGATGAAGGAGTATCTGTGGGACGAATTTAGTCCACAGGGGCATGCTGTACATGACAGCTGTAAGGAATATAGACTAACGAAGAAAATAGGGTGACTGGCAGCTCTTTGGGCTAGGTAGTACCTACTTGATCTTGAATCAGGTGCCTCGTGAGCCTTCATCCACTGCTGTAAATGAGCTCCGAGCACAGTTCAGTTTCTCCCTCACTTATCCTCCACTCCATCTCATGCCCATCCTCTGATCTTCCCCTTCCTGGGTTCTATAATCACACCCATCCCGTGCATGGGTCTTATGTTTTAAGGAAGAAACACCGAATGTATTTATGGTGATGGCCGACTCCCTTGCACGATCTGGAGATGGGGTTCTGGAGCTGCAGCAGATGACTGCTCCACACTGCTTTTCCCAGCATTCAGCATGTCATTTTTTTTTTATCAATGATAATCAAATAGGAACAAACACATTTTGGGGGAGGAGGAGGAGATGAGTGGGGTTCAAAGGCTTCCGGCAATGGATGTAGGCTTAGTGGACACTAACTCTACTAGTCTCATCATTCCCTTGTGCTCCCCCCAAGCAGCCGATTGTATCCCATTTTACACTCAGGACATGTCCTCTTCAAACAGAACCACCTCAAAGCAAAGCAGGAACCTTTCGGTTTGCACCTGCAGTGTCCACACGGGGGAGTTATGGTGCACGTTGCTATTCATGCCGGGCAGGGTAGACAGGGCGATAGTTTGTCAACTCTTTTGAGAAGGAACCTTCTTGGCATTGGGTGAACGTACATCTCCAAGCACACCTGGGCTCAGATCTCTGACTGGGGGCTATGGGCACTACCTCAATACAAATTCTAAATATATTAGCAAGATGTAAGCTGCCACACTCCCAACACTGAGGACACAAGTCACCTTTCCTTACAGAACAAGAAAACACAGCTCAGCAGAAAGATGTGTGCATCCCCTTGATAATGGATGGGCAAGTCAGCACTGCTGGGTGTCTTGAGATGATGCAGTGTGACCCAAAGTAGGTTTAAACAGAACTTTCCATTTGCCACCAAAATATGCCCCTGATAGTGTCTCTATTATCCATAAACCACAGTAAACCTCCATTCAGGTATTAAGGAGAGAAATATCTAATCCTGTTGAGTGTGTGAATATGCGAGTCACTCACACAATGCTGAGAATTACCTCCCTTTTGCAAGTTGCTCTGCACAGTAATCACTCTAGCCTTCAATATCCTGGGTTTCTAGCTGCTAAACAAAAATGACAAATAAATCCTGACTGCAGGTAATAGCTAATGTAACGTGCATGCGCAATAATATTATTGTGGTTGCCAAGCAACTAACAGGAGGTACAATGAAAAGAGAAAGATAAAAGACTAACTAAAGGAACACACTCTGTCCTCTTTATAAGATACTCTATTTATGCAGCCTTTATCTGCTGTTGCCCAATAGTTAGCAGTGAGGGATCTGTTTTATGTGAACATAAAAGAATAATCTCGGAGGGGTAGCCATGTTAGTCTGTAACTGTAAAAATAACAAGCAAATCCTGTGGCACCTTAGCAACTAACAAATGTATTAGGTCATGAGCTTTCCAGGGGTAAAACCCACTTCATCGGATGAGTTGGAGTAGAAATTACAGAATCCGAGGTATACATAACAACAAAAAGACAGGTAACTTTGTTGTTATATATATCCTAGATTCTGTAATTTCCACTCCAACACATCTGATGAAGTGGGTTTTACCCCCGAAAAGCTCATGACCTAATACATTTGTTAGTCTCTAAGGTGCCACAGGACTGCTCGTTACTTTTATAAAAGAATAATTACTCTGCAGAAGACAGTGAATAATTTATTGGGACCTGACCCAGAGCCAACTTAAATCAATGAGAGCCTTTTCCATTGGTTTTCTTAGGTTTGGGAGCAGGCCATAGGGATCTAGATACTATGTTGATGAACATACTAGAAACAGACAGAGGACACAGAACCTGTGTTCTATAACCAGTGGAGTTCAAAGGGTCATGATTAGAACCCTGCACGGATGCAAAATTGGGTATCCGCATCCACATAAATGAGCTGCAGATATCTATGTCCGCATCCACAGATGTGGATACCCAAGGATATAATGTGGATATCCATGGATTTTTAGGGATTTAGTCATGATTTCCAAATTTGGTATTTAAATTCCTTCTGCAAAATATGCATGCCCTCAGCCACATAGAGAAAAGATACACAGAGACTATCCAGTTGTGTAGGCAGGTATCTGTTTTTCATGTGTAACTATCTTTTACACACACAATCACTTGTTTGTGCCCACTTATGCATATTGGAAGGTGCAACATGGGCAACTAATTTTGGTCCTGAATGGCCTTTCACTTGAGGCATGGGCACCAGAAAGACACAGCCCTGCCTTGCATCACCTCTAACAAACACAGCTGTAGTCAGAAAAAAGCCCTCCTTCCCCCCTGTGCCAGTGGGACTAAGAAGATGCTCAGGACATCCCAGGAGATGCTGTCAAACTTTCAAATTTGGCACCCAAGTGTTCACTCTGTATTAAAATAAATAATGGATGGCCCTTTAAAAGCTGTCCCTTCTATCTCTAAGTAGGTCATTTGGACACCTAACCATCTGACTGCCCACAACGCACGCTGTTTGACATCTAATGACTTTGCTTCCTCCAAAAACTCCCTGTGCTCTCAAGTATTAGCAGGTGCAAAACTGAAGGCTGATGCTCCCTTTAAAAATCTGGTCCAACATGTGCAAGAATACAGCGGCCACGTGCTGAAGCGATGATTATCTGGGTACCACATAGAAAGCCACAGTCTGGAGCATGGAATTAGGGCAGACTGCAAGGCAAGCTAATGGCAAGAGACGGCTTCTCACTAAGGGCATGTATACACTAGGAAATTATTTCGAAATAACTAAATTTGAAATAATAACTATTTCAAAATAAGCTTATTCCCCGAGGAAAGCAGGAACACAGATTTTGAAATAACCAGCCCATTATTTCAAAACAACAGGCTTGGTAGTGTGGACGCGCCGCTTATTATTTTGAAATAATGGCGGTTATTTTGCAATAAATCCCTATTATAGACCAGGACCCAGTGTGCAGGAAAATGTGCGTTTTTTATTTCTTGTGGATGCCCTTTTCAAGTTCTACATAGCTACTGAATATGTTGAGACCATTCACCCCTGAGAAAGCCAGTCACAGAGACGTCAGGAGATTGGCATCAGCACCATTAATCAACTCCTAACATGACGCTCATTTCCCTTTTATATTAACAAACACCGCATACTTTAACTACACATTTTAAGGAACTGCTCAAACTTATCTCCAGTCTCATGAAAGTTGTTAAGCTGCCACGTAACAGCCAAAAAGAAAATAGGAAAGAAACTACAGTCTCAAATCTCAATACTAATTTCACTGCACAATTACCGGCACCCTGCTGATCTATTGAAAATACAATAAAAACAAATAAGAGAAAAGTTTTAGAAAAACCAAACACCCTTGGGGAAGAAAGGAAAGCACACTAGAGAGGCAACAGCAAGAAAAGAATAAAAGCAATGTACATGTTCATTATTCATTGAGTATAATACTGATTGCAACTTTCACCCATTTTCCAGTCCACAAATGATTTGAATAAAACTTGATTTCTACCATCATAGTTGTTATTCCATGTGGTTTATACAAATTTCAAGCTATAGGTTCTTTGCTATCTGTTCACTTTGTCTACTTACTATTTGTTGCTCTGGTGTATGTTTTGTCACACAAGGTACATCTACACTGCATGCTTATTTCGGAATAAGCTATTCCAAAAAAAGTACTCTGAAATAGCTTATTTCAAAATAGCATGTCTACCCTACAGAGAAGCCTCAGAATTAGTCCGAGTCAGGCTCCCCTAATGTGGATGCGCTATCTCGACTTAGCGCCCTGGGAGGCACTGGGGAGTAATTACTTAGAATGTCCCTGAGGAGGAGCTATTTCAAAATAGCAGCAGTGGCATGTCCATACTACTGCTATTCTGAAATAGCTATTTCGGAAGAGCAGTTATGCCTCGTGGAATGAGGTTTCCAGAAGTCAGAATAAGACATCCGTATTTTCGAATTTTTTTAGAAATAACGGAATTGCTGTGTAGACGCTCGCATTGTCATTTCAGAATAACAGCTGTTATTCCGAAATAACACTGCTGTGTAGATGCGCCCTTAAGTGGGAAGATTTTTCAGAGAGATCCTCATTTGTGCTGGAAGTCATTGATCTTTAGGGCTTTGGGATATTTTAATCAGTACCTGGCTGCCCCCCAAACCCTTGCAAACAGTGAAGAACATCAGCCTACATGTAATTCCGAATCAAACACTCCATTTGCATTTCTATCATTGTTTTATTCTACTAGCTGTTCTACACAATCCATGAATCATTATGAAGAGATCAGAGGAAAGTTCCCCTCAGTTTTAAAAAGTAGTTAATCTCTCAGGGTGTGTCTACACTATTCACCTTTTAACAACAAGGCTGTGTCCACCAGCCCTGTCACTAAGAGTTAGCCAGTGCGAACGCTGTTTATAGGCACTTTAGCCAACAAAGTCCTTCCCCCCCGTCCTGCCATGAGCAGCTTTCACTTTGTTGGCAGGAGCACAATGCAGCGTTCACAAAATGTTGTCGTTCACCAGGATGTGTGGGGAGAGTGTTAAGCACCCATGCACAACAAAAGTTCTATCAAGCAAGTGCAAGTGTAGACACAATCTTAGATTATAGTAGGATGTGTAAACAGATAAAACCTGGGGGTTGAGAATGTCCCTAATTCTCAGGCTCACACACTGCTTAGCCTTTTTTCCTGGAGTATCCACAAACAGGTGGGCACGTTATGGTGGAGATCAGTCTTCCTTGTGCTGTATGAGTTATGCCAATGGTATATTTTTATTTACACAGACCTAGTGAACCTAGGATCACAACTGCATTAAACCCCATTCTGGGTCAAGCCCATCTTGGTTTGGAGGATTTATGCAAGGCCTTCAGCACTGGATGAGGCCCCAAGGTGAAGCCACATGGACAGAGCCACCAGAAGACCTGTTACATGGAGAAGCTCCTTGCATGCCACAAGGTGGAGAACGGGGTCCTCTTTACGCTCTCCCTGCATAGGTCAACACAGAAATGGGCATATGAGGTGGGCTGTGACCATTATTCCAGCCCACAGGCTATAGTAGCAACTATGGGAGGGGGGACAGGTTGGAATAGCTGATTTCATACCCCACCCCCAGCTCATTTTACCCCACTGCTCCACAATGTAGGTGAACTATACTCCGTCCTAGAAAAGCAATTCTCTGTAGCCAGTCTAGTGCATCATGAAACCAAATTATAGCATGAGAGCAGCAACCTGTATGATACCCTCAGCAAACACTCCCCCCCCCCCCATCTCCAGTATTTACTTCTGCAAGGAGCAAGGGGGTATAGGAGCCTTAGGGAATGGGGAGACACCCACATATAGAGTATGCCTTGACTGCAAATAATAATAATAATAATAATAATAATGTCTTCTTAACTCAGGCTAGCTATTCCAGGCCAAGTCTACACTAGACCCAGAAAATCGGCTTATGGTATGCAATTCCAGCTCCGTAAAATACACAGCTGGAGTTGGCTTACCATAAACTGAGCTTGGCATCATCTTCACAGTGGGAAGCCAACGGGAGCAAATGTACCTGTCGGCTTCCCTTACTCCTCGCAACTGTGTGTGTGTGTCCCTCCTCTTGAAGTGTTTTAGCAGGTTTTACGTCCCCCCCACACTCCTTTTGGGGTCCTATATTTTTACTTTATATATATGTATTTATTGTGTTTTTAAAATTTTTGTAAGCCATATTGAATATTTTAAATAGAGAGGTGAGATAAAAATATTCTAAATAAATAAACTGTAAGAAGTACTGGTGCCAACCAGACCCACCCTCGGCGTTTGATTTAGCGGGTCTTAGCTAGATCACCAGAAGACTGATCTCCAGCGTGGCGAGCGGCGATGTGGTCTCAGGTTCAAACAGCCGTGTTAAGGTGCCACTGGGCTCCTTGCTGGTTTTAGTGAAGGCAAGGCAGCTCAGGTTTTAACTCAGTTTCAAGTCTGTAAGGGAGCTTGGAGTTAAAATCAAGCTCCTAAATCCAAGTTAAAACCAGTGTTGCTTCATTTTCCTGAGTTAACGCCTCTGAGTTAAGAACACTCATTTTCTTGCAGTGAGGACGCACTCTCAAATGCAGAGACTATATGCATGGAGCTCCACATGTAACTCATACACCTACTGGGGGTAGTTCACTGTCCCATGTAGCGGCATCCAGCCCACTTACAGAGAGAGAATGAGTTTAGAGCCAGCTGGCCTTTAGGTCAAGTGGTAAAGGCTCATGCACTAAACTCCAGAGGGCCCAAGGTCGGTTCTGCCTGTTGGGGTTACACATGCACCACCCCATAGCCACTCTTTGAAGCTCTGAATGCTGGGAGTAGTTTCAAGATAGAGGCAGAATTGGGGCAGAACCATTTGGCCCTGCAGTTCCTCTCCTGGCTACCTCAAGAAGCCAGAATCTGTCCCTCGCCGACAGAACATTTATCTATTGAGTGTAATATTTTGGGGTTAGAAATAACTACCTGGAAGCAATACCTCTGGCTCCGAATCCAGCCCTGGATGCACTGGCAACCCAGGACTCCTGTGGGATGCATCATAATGTTTCATTGTTATTTGCCTGCGACTCTGCAATCGCCAAAGAATGTAGGGGCAGCGCAGAGGCCAGAGTGTAGTTAAAATGCGAGTGAGTCTTACTTCTTATCCTGCCTTTTGTGCTGGCGTCAGATCTGGTCTCGTTCAAGAGAAAAGTTTAAGCCTCGGCAGATAACAATGTGCAGAGTGCGGCTGGGACAGGCTCTCTTACACTGAAGGTTTGGATTCCTTACAGGACAGAACTATATATTATCCCCTCGCTGGCTCCATGGGATGTCTGTGAAAGATGCAGCCAGGAATACGCAAGTTCACCCATTGGGGAAACATTGTGTTATGTGAAGATTGCAGCTTTCCGCCCTTATCTGCAGCTCCGCTTGATGAAGGCCCTGGCGTCAGTCTGGCCATTCTGATGGCTCCCGGTTAGCACCAGCCAGGGCTGCCTATCAGCAGAATGCTGGGGCAGATAGGAGACGGGACTATCTAATCACATACCTTTTGCATTAGTGCTGCCATATATTCCTTCCATTTACAATCAGGAGACTGGACCGCACTGAATTTTCACAGGAATGAACTGTCAACAACCCCGTCTTTCCCGAAGCCTAAAAATGGGCCATGCAGCAGGCAGCTTTATCAAGGCCAGTAGACTTCTTTTCTTAGACTTCCAGGCAACGACCAGACCAGACTTGGAGCCCCCACGAGCGAGACATCAAGGAGACCTTTTCGAGATAACAGCCGTTGGCTTGGCTCTCTCGAGAACGCCTCGTGGCTGTTCCTTTTCAAAGCTGAAGTAAGGAAACTAGCTCAATTAGAGCGTATCAAGAAACTTTGCGTCTCCTGGTTTGTTTACCTTTTATCAGTCTGCTTAATGTGCTTTCCTGCTTTTCCGAGAGGAGCAGGAGGGCTGTGTTTTGTTGAAAGCTCACATTTTTTAATTAAAAAAAAAAGGCAGGCTTTTTTCCAAGCAATGGCTTAGAATTATTAATTGGACAACAGTCCACAGTGGCTACCCAGTTTTTGCTAACTGGAATATTTGGTTTACTTTTACTGCATTTGTTTGGCTTCATGATTAAATCTCTGCAGGTTAGTCCCACGCACTGTATAGTCTTGCTGTTCAAAGGCACACTAACACTGTTTGGGTTCTGTTTTGATATTCAGTGCAGCTGTAGGGTCCAGTCCTGAAGTCCTTTCTCAAGCCAGGCATCTGCCTCCTCCGGGAGTTTGCTCTGCATAAAGAGGGCAGCATCAAGTCCTTACTTTGCAAAACCTCTTTTGAACAACTTGCCTCTAAAAACCAACGGATGAAGTCAAGCTCCAGCCTAAAAGTGAAGTTGGTTGAATTTTAGAAGTTCTAAATCAGGTTTCAGGTGAACAGTTTAAATCTTGTGTGCCATTGATGCCTATGGGGCTAGCCATACAAAGCAAGTCAGATGTACATCTACTTGCATCTCTTCAGGCTGGGATTCTCCAAAGAACTGAAAAGCACGAAGCAGGCTCTTGGGTTAGCGGGATTTGGGAAGGAAATTCCAGTAGGCTCCTTGGAAAATCCCAGCCGGAGTTTGCAAATCTCAAGAGAACCGGTTTCCCTCTCTCCTGTTCGTCCCGCCCCTCCACTCAACCTCTTGCTCTTCCAGGACCCATCTGTGCCTGCGTCAAGCTGGAAACCCTGCCAGACATAGGATTTGGGCACTACTGTTTCTTGCACTGAGAACTTTCCAGAAGATAGAAAGAAAAAATATTGACTGGAGATTGATAACGAGGAGTCAGCAGAAAGACAGGCACCATCTAGCTCCACTTGGAAGGGGCAAGCCATATTATATGACCAGGGTTGGCCCTTAGGCCTTGCTACTCTCCTAGGCCGCCTCGTCTGGGGCAAGAGGTGGGGTGGGGTGGAGCAAGGGCAGGGAAAGAGGCAGGGCTTTGGCTGAGGGAGGTTGTTCCAGCCTTTTCCCAGACTGGGGGGGGGGGCAGGGCGGAGCAGGGCATGTGGCCAGTACTCCCTCTGGGGCTCCCCTCACCAGTCCTCTGATGATCATCTTCACTCAGTCCCTCCAGGAAATTCATCCATCCAACACTTTTCAATGAGAGATGAAGCTGTTGCTTTCTTCCACCGCCACCCATTTTGATGTCCCTTGGGTAAGACACGGCAGCGCTGGAGATGCTGTCATGTACGCGGCCATGCCCTGCCATAAAATAGATCGGGCTGCAAAGCCCTCTCTTGAAACCAATACAACTTTCCGCAAAAAAAATCAGTGTGAGCTCGACCACCCCCCCAGAGCTTCTCTGGGTTCACACAAGTCCTGACAGCCCACGCTGAACTACGAATGGTTGCCTGGTTTCAGTGTGAAACCACTTGGGGCCCATCCCCGCCCCACAAAAGCCAATGGGAGTTTTGCTGTTGGGTTCCAGAGGGTTGGCCTTCCCTCCCCTGCCTGCTCCCCATCTCCAGCCACGTTCTAATCTGTAGTGCAGAGATGTGCCTGCCAGAGGGATTTTTCACATCCCACCTGTCACAGGGTAACTACCTGGTGGTACACAGGAGTAACTCCTGCAAATGGGTCACTTCAGTACCCACTCAGGGGCTGGCAATGAATCCACGCAGATCAATGTGTAGGGTCCAGCCCTAAGACTTCAACCGTCCATAAGAGGGCACCAGCTATGGCTGATATCGTAGTGCTGATGCACTCTAGGCCCTGGTCTATACTAGGACTTTATTTCAAAATAAACCCCCCTCCCAAGGTAGAATTTATAAGCGAAGCGCCCACACTACCAAGCCCGTTATTTCAAAATAACAGGCCACTTAATTCAAAATCAGTACTCCCGCTTTTCATCAGGAGTAACATTAATTCTGAAATAGTTATGTCGAAATAATGGGAATGTGGATGCCCCGGAGCCGCTATTTCGAAATAACAACTCCCCAGAGTCATTCGAACTAATTACTCCCCGGTGCTTCCTGGGGCTCTAAGTCCGAGGTAGCACGTCCACATCAACGGAGCCTGCCTCGGACTAAGTTCGATGCTCCTCCATAGTGAAGCCATGCAATTTCGAATTTGTTAAATTGAGAGTTATTAAATTGAATTTAGTAATTTCAGAATAGTTTCCTAGTGTAGACATGGCCTCAGTTTCATATGGGTTCTATTAAACCTGAGGGATGGTCCAAGATCATGCCAACTCCTTCAATACAAATCCCATAGATATCTGGGTTGTTTGAAATGTACATCTGAATTTGTGCCGCTTAGGTCCATACACAAGCGGCACCCCAAGCCAGACGCTCTGCAAGTTTCATGAGCCCAGTAGAACCTGACCTAACTCTCAGGCCTGTGACCCCCGACTCACCTGGCCTTAGATTTCATGGGAAAGGTTCTGTGCAGCTCCAGGTCCACAGCCAACATGGAGGGAGCGATTACAAACGGCTGCTCCTCTGGCTGCTACTGTAGCTGTCCGAGGACATTAAAAAACTGCACTCTCTAGATAGTTCAACAGAAGTAAGCTGGGAGATGTAACAGCAGAATTGCTGCAGGAGTCGCTTCACATCCAAAGCCAGGTGACTGCTACTCCACTAGAGCATTTACAAATCAGATCCAGGATTCAACATGAGTCCCAACTGCCAGCTGTATTTGGGTCTCTCTGGTTTTCTTAATGCTGCTTGTTGTGGAAAGGGATGTTCACTTCTCTCTTACCAAGCAGAAATCGGGATTTGCCCTGCTGATTTCACAGGAGTTTCAGTGATATGACCCCCATGTAGGTAAGAGGAGAAGCATGCCCAGGAAACACAAGAAGCAGCACTGTGGATGCTCCTGAGTGAGCGGATGCTCTTGTGACAAAAAGGTTCTGTCCACCCCAACTATACCACTGAAGAAGCAGCTGCAATTTGCCCCTGTTGCTTGCAAACTCCTGCGCCGGAAACCTGTGAATGTCACAGAGTCGAGGCAAAGCTCTCCAAGTGCATACAAAAGATAAGAACACGGCAGGAATATTCTGGAGCCCCATGACAACCTGGGGATTCATGCCAAATTCCACCCTGCCCAAACGTGGGACTGCACAGAGCTCTGTAAACCCACCATCAACCATTATCCTGCCTCTGTGGGAAAGAACATGCCCTGTGTTTGCTGACCAATGCTGGAGGGGGGATTAGAGAAACTTTCCACCACTTCTAGACCCCAGGAGTCCCAGCCCCCAGTCCCATGGTTCTACTCTTCATACACATTATGAAGAGAGATTAAAAAGGCTGGGACTTTTCACCTTAGAAAAGAGGAGACTAAGAGGAGATAGGATAAAGGTCTATAAAGTCATGACTGGTGTGGAAAAAGTAAACAAGGAAAAGTTATTTACTTATTCCCACAATAGAAGAACTAGGAGTCACCAAATGAAATTAATAGGCAGCAGGTTTAAAACAAACAGAAGGAAGTTTTTCTTCACTCAGCGCACAGTCAACCTGTGGAACTCCTTGCCAGAGGATGTGGTGAAGGCTAGGACTTTAACAGGGTTCAAAAAAGAGCTAGATAGAGTCATGGAGGTTAGGTCCATCAATGGTTATTAGTCAGGATGGGTAGGAATGGTGTCCCTAGCCTCTGTTTGTCTGGAAATGGGTGACAGGAGAGGTATGACATGAGTATTACCTATTGTGTTCCCTCCCTCTGGGGCATCTGGTATTGGCCACTGTCGGCAGACAGGTCACTGGGCTAGATGGACCTTTGGTCTGACCCAGTATGGCCCTTCTTAAGTTCTTATGTTCACATGGGGCCAGAGAGACATTCCACTACTTTGCCGTTTGTGTGGTCACAAATACCAGTGAAAAGTGAGTGCAAAATGGGTGTAATATGCTGCCAAATCAGTATGCTGCATTTAGCACCCACTTGGCAAGGGTGTAAACGGCTACATACAGCTGTGTGGAATCAGGCCCAGTGCCCCTCTGATGTTTTCTCTTTTATCTAGGATCTCGGTGGCAGCAGAAGTTCAATGAATTCCCCCTTTGGCTGCATATCTAAGGGTCTGACAATGTTTCCCTGGGCTCAAATAAAGATACTAACTGGTTAATGCACTACAAAGGCAATTCCCCATGCCTTTGACATTCGCATTTCACATCAATAGCTATGAATGGGACACATCCGCCTACTTAATTAGCTTCGTTAACACAGGTCCTACAATTGGCAGGTAACTGCTTTTGCTGTTATATATATCTTGGATTCTGTACTTTCCACTCCAACTCATCTGATGAAGCGGGTTTCACCCACAAAAGCTCATGATCCTATATCTTTGTTAGTCTCTAAGGTGCCACGAGACTACTCGTTTTTTAAGTATCAGGCGAACACGGCTGCCCCTCTGAGACTTCTTACCCACAGGTGGTCTTCCTTCAGCTTTTTAGAACTACTTAGAAATGCCTTTTTCTTTAGAAATCACTTTTGCCTCCTTTCCTTAGCTACAGAGCACGCATGAAGGTATTGGTGAGGCTAATCACCTTGCCCTCACTGGAGCCCTGCGGCGGCTGGTGGTTTTTGGCTGTACATTTGGCCATTGTTGTCATCTTATCTATCACACAGGCTCAGTCCTACAATGATGCACATCTTTGCTAGGTATACCACCACCCCACAGGCAACTGCACAAGCCTGATTAATCTGCTTTTTGTCAAGGCACGTCCACACTGTAGCTGCTACAGCAGCCCAGCTATAGTGCCATAGCTAGATGCTTCTTATGTCAATGGAAGGGGTTAATTCATCTCTCTGAGGGGTAGTAGCTAAAGAGTAAGAATTCTTCCGGTACCCAGCTATAGCTACCCTGGTGTTAGATCAATCAACAGCACAGCATTTTTCACAGTCCTAAGAAACGTAAATAGGTTGGTCTAATTTTTAAGTGTAATCCAATCTCAGGGCGAGCTGAAGTTCACAAGTGATGCTCTCCTGGAGTTCCTGAAATTAATGAGAGTTTTACAATGGATGGGGACAGGATTTCATCCCGAGATGCCACTGACATACCCAATAATTCCCCCAAACTTGTAGGATTTCATCTCTGACCATTTTTTTAAAAAGGAAACTATTGCTTCTCCTTCCACAAATCTGGGCAAACACTTACAGATCCCCAAGTCTTTGAAGTATGAATATAATATTAGTTACATATTAGCACTGCTGTTATTGAAAGTATTTAGGGAGGCTTTGTTTTAGTCTGACAGCTGCCTGTTGCACACCTCAAAGTATATTTATCTGCTGTCTCCACACAGCTGTTGTGCACCCAAGGAGATGAGAGAGAACTCTAAATAAAGCACTAGTGCACCATTAAAGAGAACACTCCAGTCACTTTTGCTCAGTGGGCCAAACTTTCAAAGGAGCTTCTGCTCCTGCCTTTCATTCTCATCACACACCTGCAGAGAAATGCAAACCTGGGCTTTTGCACATGTACACACTTGGACCCAAACAGCTCAGGTGCTAAATGATATAAATTCATTGCAATCAGGGCCAGTGACAGAGATAGGGGGAAGAAAAGGGGCAGCTACCTCAGGGCCTGGCAATTTAAAAGGGCCTGCGGCTCCAGGCCACGACTGCTGCTACCATGACAGCCCCAGAGGCTGGAGTTCCAGGCCCTTTATATCACCCCCAGGCTACGTCTAGACTGGCATGATTTTGCGCAAATACTTTTAACGGAAAAGTTTTTCCGTTAAAAGTATTTGCGCAAAAGCGCGTCTAGACTGGCAAGGATGCTTTTGCGCAAAAGCATCCCTGGCCAATCTAGACGCGGTTTTGTGCAAGAAAGCCCCGATCGCCATTTTAGCCATCGGGGCTTTTTTGCGCAAAACAAATCTGAGCTGTCTACACTGGCCCTTTTGCGCAAAAGCTTTTGCCCGAACGGGAGCGTCAAAGTATTTGCGCAAGAAGCACTGATTTCTTACATTAGAACATCAGTGCTCTTGCGCAAAGTCAAGCGGCCAGTGTAGACAGCTGGCAAGTTTTTGCGCAAAATCGGCCGCTTTTGCGCAAAATCTTGCCAGTCTAGACGCAGCCCCAGAGTTTCCCCTCTCCATGCAGTGCTGTCCCAGGTGGCACTGAAGGCTGGCTGGGGGAGACTAGCTCTCAGCTCCGCCCTTTCCACCTTAGGCCCCGCCCCTTCTATGGGCTGGAGCCAGCTCCCCCCCAGGGCCTGGCAAAGTCTCCCATCAGCCCTGATTGCAAAAGCTGATGTTTCTCATAAAGCCTTAAGCCCTGGAGGCCTGTGAATATGCCCGAAGCTCAGTGTTTGTTTGCCAGGACATACATTTTCTAGCTCTTGTAGCTGCAGAGAAAAGCTTAAAAATGTGAACGCAGAAAAAGTGCAAAAGCCAGAAGGTAATTAAAAAGAGCTCCATTTAGTATCTTTAAAATCTCATGATTTTATGCCAATCTCACGATATTTTGCAGACTGACTCTTGAGTTTTGAGTGCTTGGGGTTGTCAGTACTGAAAACTGCACCCTCAAAAGCACAAGGACACACACCTGCATCCTCTTTTTGAGCGCATTTTGCAAAATGTTGCCTGTTAACGCAGTCACTGTGCCCAGCTATGGCTCCTTAGCCCCATTAAGTAATTAATTCACCAAGATTTCCTCCAGACATGCCCATTTCCAGGCTGTTTTGCAGGATGTTACAAAAACTAAAGATGCATTGTACGTGGCTTGCCTGCCTTTGCCAAGATAAATAAACTATATATGCCTTCTTTCCAGGCATTCACAGCTCAACTCATGCAAATATTAACCACCATTAAATTAGAACCAAACCGCTGTGAGATAATGAAGAAGAAGAAGCTTACACCACATTGCAATTTGCACTCCCATCTCTCTGCTGCTTTGCCACTAAAAAAAATCTGCTCATTAATCGAAAAGCAGTATTTCCAGGAAGCAGAACAATTTTTACAAAAAACTACATTCCCCTTTGTTTTCCCACAAATTACCTGTTGGCAAAAACATGCGATTGATGTTAGAGTCGGGGAAAGGAGCTGAAATTAACACTGGACAAAAATCCTGCCTCATGCGCGTGAACCCGTAAAGGGAACGTACCCAATTGTACCATGATAGCAGCGGAATGCTTGTGTAACCCACACACCTACCAGGTGTACTGCATCATCCCATGGAGCAGCACCGAGACCACTCACAGACAGAGTTTGCTCTACAGCCTTAGCTGAGCACCAGCTGGCTTCTAGCTCAAGCTATAGCGGCTCCTGCACTCAGCTCCAGGTGACCCAGGTTTGGTTCTGCCTTTGGGTGTTACGTTTGCTGCAGGTGCTGTGCAACTCCCTTCATAATTCAATCTACACACTGCATCCAGCTTGCTCCCTGTGTTGCTAAAGGGTACCTCTGTGTGCATTAGTATGTGTAGGGTTGCCAGATGATTTAACAAAAAATACTGAACACCTCCCCTCCCTCTGCAAAAAAAGCCAGCAGAAAAAAATTCTGTTGACAAAAAAAAGGAGGGGAGACCATAGTTGTTGAGCAAAAAAAAAAAAAGGCACTGTGCCTTTAAATGGCCCCATGTTCCTCACTCCCACACCGGGCTTCTGTCTGAGGGAAACAGGAAATACCAGACATTTCACATGTCCGGTATTTTCTGGGTTTTTTTACCAGACGGGGGACCCAAATAACGGACAGTCTGGGTGAAAACCAGACACCTGGCAACCCTAAGTATGTGTGTTACCATAACGCCTAGGAGCCCTAGTCAAGGGACACAGCACAGAGTCCTTGGCTGGAGAAGCCGACAACCCAGCATGGCGTGGAAGCGACATTCATTCATGTCCGTGGGGTAAAATACGCAAGCTGCTGCCTTGCCCCATTGTTTTGCGGGTGGGGTCAAATTTGCACCCACATAGCCAAGGCAGTTAATCCTTTCCCAGTGCGAGTTAGTGAATATTGCCAGCCTGGCTAGAACTTTGCCACTTTTACACGGGCCACCGACAGGCATAAAGGATGTTATAAAACCAGAGGACACCCGACTGGGCCACTGGCTGGCAGAGTGAGCAGTTGTGACCCCCCAATGGGGTCCTCAGAGAAGCACCAATGGTGGGTTTATCAGGAAAGCAGCGAGTCTGGGGACTGATTTCTGTTCTGGCTGAGATGAGTTGTGAGCATGTAACCAGCCGCCAGTCTGACATGGCCACTCCTCACTGGCATGGGGGCGGGGGCGGACCTGCTGCCTTTCCTACCCTGGCTGTCTCCCTGCAGCCCTAGTACCTCAGGCCTTGCCTCAGGCCCTGCAGCCTGGGAGCGGGGTCAGGCCAGAGCTCCCCAGCCCTGCCTGCCTTTCCCCAGACCTGCTCTGTCTTGGGAAAACTCCAGCTTCTCTGGCAGCCAGGTCCCTCCTGCTCCGCAGCGAGAGCAAGAGTGTGTCTGTCATCCTCCCTCCAGGAGCCCTTATTTATACAGCCCCAGCTGGGCCCTAATTGGCTGTATCTGCCTTGGCTGCAGGCCCCACTCTCCCAGTCTTCTCCCAGGGCTGGGTTTTAACCCTTTAGCCCCTGCATGCCAGTCCTCAAGCCCCACCCCTTCCCACCACTGTCCTGCCCTCTCTCCCCGGTGGCACCCTGTCTCTAAGGACGTGCTGTCAGGGATCACTGGAGTGGGGGCCTGGTGCTGCATGGCAGCAGACCTGGAAGAGGTTAGTGTAAAAGCAGCCTCATTGCACCTCTGGAGAAAGCCCATGGTTTACTCAGAAGAAGTCCCACTGCGGAGTATCAGCCGTGTGCTGTTCAGCCTGGATCTCTGTTGCATTCACTGAGGTACCACGTGCTGTCACTAGACTTGGCCAAGACGGATTGTAAATGCAGACAGGGTTTCACTGCACACATGACGGCGGTGACACGAAATGGGTGAGTCATGTTTTAACTCACGGGATCAATTTGGAGCACTTTTTGGAAGTGCTCCCTGAAAAAAACACGCTTCTAAAAAAACACCCAACAGGCCCTTGCTAGGTGGGGTACAGTTTGTAAGCCCGGCACCTGAGGTTTTGCTCTCTTTTGGTGGCAGGGTTTCTGGCTTTATGGCTCCCATTGGGCAGCTCAAGCCCACTGCACGCTCCTGGCGACTGGAAGCCACCATGGTTAATATGGGCTGGCACCTGGTAGCGTTTGGTTTGGATTTTTTTTTTTAATTAATGGTTGCATTGAAGGGTTTCTGGAGAAGTTTACCAGCAGCAAGGATTGTGCCACTTCCCGATGGTGCCAGTTTGAGGCTCACAGGAAAAGAAAAGAATTTGCGTTAAACTGCTTCAGAATTTCCCATGCAAAGAAATGAAAGGAGGAACCCCCAGCAGCTTGGTGTCTGGCTCCAGCACTGAAGTGGTTTCTACTAGCAATAGGACACGCTGACAGGCTCTCCAGATAAGTAAGCCAAGGCTGGGCCACATTAGACGCAGGAGTTTTGCTTGCACAGCTTCTGAATTAGTTTGAGCTCTCCCGCTTCAGTGCCTGTGAACAGTTCCTGTACCTGAGGTATTTAGCCCAGGAAACCATTCAGTAATGTAAAGTTAATTAGCAGCTCTAATCAATAGTTGAGACAGCTGGAAGCTCCAATACTGCAAATGTAAAAGAACAAGAAAGCAGATGCTGTTAAATGTGGACGATCTAACCTCCATGTCAGGTCCCAAATTCTATTTGAACACCTTCCCCATAAACTCCATAGCAACCGTCCAGTCACTAGGGGCGTTCATGTAGAGCCCTGAAAATTTGCATCTCCGGATATGGATGTGGATATCCACAGCTCATTTTGGGGGATACAAATTTTGTATCCACGTAGGGCTGTGCTCATGCAATCTCTGGTTCTCCTCCCTTTTCATGGCAGCAATTTTGCTTGGGGTCGGGATTTAGATTTTGGAGGTTGACATGTGATGAATGAAAAAATGATCTCAGTTTAATGAGTTAATTTTAAATGTACTTTTAAAAGAGTAATTAGATTTGGGGGAGGTGGGGTTGGTTGGGGGGGCTGAGTAGAAAGGTGGGGGTTGGTTCTACAGGCAACATCTACCGCAGAGATTGCCTTCTTGCTTACGGAAACGAATCATTGCACTGTCTGGCAGTGTCAGGGCCTGGAGTATCACATGTGTGGTTTGGGGGGTGGAATTAGGACAAGAAGCAATGGGCTTAAACTGCAGCAAGGGAGGTTTAGGTTGGACATTAGGAAAAACTTCCCAACTGCCAGGGTGGTTAAACACTAGAATAACTTGCCTAGGGGAACTGTGGAATCTCCATCTCTGGAGATAGTTAGGAGCAGGTTGGACAGACACCTGTCAGGGATGATCTAGAGGGTGCTGGGTCCTTCTGTGACAGCAGGGGACTGGACTCAATGACTCTCGAGGTCCCTTCCAGTTCTAGTGTTCTATGATTCTATGATTAATTGTCCTGCCTTCTGCCCCTTTTACCTCTTTTGGTGCCTACTTCCTAAACATGAAGCACTAGGTTCCGAAAGTCAGAACTTTCTTTGTACAACCCTACAAAGCACCTATGCAGCCCCATCAACGTGGGAGGGGGGGACCTGGGAGGGAGGGAAAGGGGTAGTTTCCCCAGGGCTCGGCAATTCAAAGGGGTCCAGGGCTCCTGGCTCCTGCCACTGTTACTGTGGCAGCAGCCAGAGGCCTACGCCCTTTAAATCCTCTCCAGAGCACTGTGCCGCACGCTTCATGCAGCTCTGAGACCTGGGGCACACTCTAGGTGGTGCAGAGGGCTGGCTGCCCCAGCCCCACCCCTTCTGACTGAGACCCCGCCCCTTCCACGATGTGGAGCTGGGCCCCCCACCTTACCTCAGGGGTACACACAGGCTGTTGGTTCCCCAGCACCTCTGAGCATATGAGTCAGATTTACCAGAAAGGGTTTTCTCCTCAAAAGAACGTATCTGAGAGAAATACACAAATAATCTAGAATGCCTGTGAAACATCTGACCTGAGGCGCTGGGTGCCGATTAGCAAATCGAATGGTCAAGGCTTCCATGGGCAAGTGTCACATGGACCAGTTTGTACATACATTACATGGAAATAGGCAACACGACATTTGGGGTCCCGACGTCCCTAGGCCTGCACTGAGTGGGCCGGGAGCCTCATCAGCCACTGAGGTTGGGTTCATCTGGGGCATATTTTACAAATTCATGCACATGGAAAATCAGGGTAGGACTGCTTATGCAAAGAAACATCCTAGCTACCTGGACGAGTCTATAGCAGTAAGTGGGAGAGGTTATCTTCAACTTCTTGTAATATATTGATATGTCACCTCCAAATTATATAGTGGCATAAAGGACTCAACTCCTCTTGCACAGTTCAATCTATCAGCCTTCCCCCACATTCTCTCACGCAGTCTCACACCCTGTTTTGTCAGTCTCAAAGGCGGTTGTTCATTTTTATCTGACAGACAAGGAAATATTTGGATTAGCAAAAAAGCAAGATCAACAAATGCCATCCTGCCTCTTACCTGAGCAATCTTTTCTTAATTAGCTGGCCAAAAATGGAAACCAAAATATGGGGTGAACTCTCCCCCATGAACAAATTCTTCTCTGACATGGTGCACTTTTATATGAAGACGTGTTGACTGCATGAAGAGGAAGGTAGTTTAAAGACTCTGGATACACCTGAGCTCTATAGTGAAGCTAATTAAAAGCAGGCTCTAAGGTCTGAAAAATGAAGTGTCCTTTGACCCACACCCCAAGTATTAGTGAACGCCTGCCGAGGAATAAAAATCTAGGGCTGTTTGATAGAGGGCAAGATGGTTTCAATATTAACTTACCATCATAGACACGAAGGGTTTAAAAGCCACAGAGGGTTCTGATGCCTGTGTGACTCAGAACATATGATTCATTGACAAAAGATTGTTTAAGGGAGCCACTGTTTGTATGGGACTGACGTGTTTCTGACATTATTAAAGCAGGAACAAACATTATAGTAATATTGAGGTAACCTACACTTGTCCAACGTACACCCCACACCTTTTCCAGTTGCTCAGCATTTTCCAAAACCTTCATATAATACATGTCTTTACTCTCACTGATTTCAAACAGAGGAGGATCAAGCCCCAAACCATGGAAACAGCACCTTTTAGCCCACACAAAAACTGACTGGCCTTTATGTTGTGTCTCCACATTATTACCAACCATGCAAGGCTGGGGCTGGCGTGATATCATTTATTGCTTGAGTAACAGAGTAAACAGAATCCTACATCAGTCATTCCTCTATGAACGTTTATTCTCAGCTGCCATGGCTGACATATGCAGGGCCCTCCTTTTTGGGAGGTTTTTCTGTTTTCTTTTACATTCATGCCTATTGATTTTGCACATGGTTAAGGAAGGTCTGGTGGTAACTGAATTTGCCCTCTGTTGAAGATAGGATTGCCAAATTTCCTGGGAGGGGGATGAAGAGGAGTTAATGAAAGAAAAGTGAGGGAATGAATCACAGTCATCAAATGTACAATCTGCAATTTGGTGTCTACAAAACGTAAAGTTCACAGGAAAGTGGTTGAACAGGTTTCTGTCTCTGAAAATGTCCTTAAAAAGAACTAGGATTGTTTTCACAGAGCAAATGTCAACAACATATAACTCATTTTTATTGTCCTGGAACCCCAAAATGCAAGACAAGAGAAGCATTTGGGACTTCTCAGTTCAGAATGATAGCCAAGTCTCGAAAAGTTAATTATTTTTAACATCTCTTCCCAATATAATTTTTCACATGCAGTTACAGAACCCTGTAGATGACCCATAAATTTGTTTTGCTTCCACTTCCAGACATATTCCAGATATACTTTCAGTAGGTATAATCCTATACTGAAAACATCAAGACCAAAATTTGAAAACTTACATGCTGTGTCTAATTCCATAAAGAATAACACATGCAAGTGAGGGTTGGTCAGACCGAACTTAAAACGAGAGGGAGCTGTATATTTCCAAGAGGCCAATATTTCTTTAGTGGCCTGAGAAAACAAACACTCGGTGTGGGTTCACAACTTCCCAAGCCAGACGTATGAAACAAACTCATTCTAATTTCATGGCAAATGTAAATAAAGCAAATCCTGGATCTTGTCTCCCTATTAGTCCAAGGAAGACTGGTCTAATCAAACACTCCGATCAGATGAGGTAAGTAAATGGTGGGGAGGAGGGAGCCAAAAAGATGATTCACTATTGATATTTTTGCTCAGTTACAGCTTTCCCATGCAGTATTTGTTTTCAGGTGATAACTCCAAACGAATCATTGTCCATTATCATGTTAAAATTGTCGACTGAACTTTGGGCCTGGTTTTGTTCCTACTGAAGTCAATGTCAAAACTCCCACTTGACTACAAGAGGTGCAGAGTTAAAACAATATTAATAATTCGCCCTTATGTACTGCTTTTCGTCCCAATTCTTCCTAACAAGTACTGAATAGGTAAGCTCCCTTTAACATGCAGGCAGAATGATTCATTATTTTTGCAGCTGCCCAGATATTCTATGATTTGCGAGTTCTAGATCTTTACCAGAAGAAAAGGGCTGAAATCCTGGGCCCATGGATATCAGTGGCAAAACTCCCAGGGTATGTCTACACTACCACCTTAGTTCGAACTAGGGTGGCTAATGTAGGCATTCGAAGTTGCAAATGAAGCCCGGGATTTAAATATCCCGGGCTTCATTTGCATCTTCCCGGGCACCGCCATTTTTAAAAGTCCCCTAGTCCGAACTCCGTGCCCGCGGCTACACGCGGCACGGAGTAGGTAGTTCGAATTAGATTCTCTTATTTGAACTACCGGTACACCTCGTTCCATGAGGAGTAACGGTAGTTCGAATTAGAGAACCTAATTCGAACTACCTACTCCGTGCCGCGTGTAGCCGCGGGCACGGAGTTCGGACTAGGGGACTTTTAAAAATGGCGGTGCCCGGGAAGATGCAAATGAAGCCCGGAATATTTAAATCCCGGGCTTCATTTGCAACTTCAAATGCCTACATTAGCCACCCTGGTTCGAACTAGGGTGGTAGTGTAGATATACCCCCATTGACTTCAGTGGATTTTGGCCCCAAAGAGCTAGTACACTTGAACTCGGGGAACACCTGTGGTACGCAGGAGGAAGCAGCTCTGCACACAGCCACTCCCCTCCCTCCCAGCTGGGGGGATGGCAGCACACAGAGACACTTTCCCTTGAGGGTTAGCGGCAGGGTGGGTGTTGCCTAGGAGTGGCGGGGAGCACAGATCCATGTGTGCCCCCTGGAGTGGGGCAGCAGGTAACCCCACTTCCTCATGCCCAGACCCCGCGTTGCTCTCCCTGGCCCACCAAAATCTCTAATCTGACATATCCTGTTTCCCAGGGTTGCCAGATTAAAGGGATTCAAGTGTATTTGACCCCAATGGGAGATCCATCAGGAGTACACCTGATCCCTTATGCTCAGTTTATAATAATGAGAATCATCATTTATCATGGTATATTTAAACTACTAGTATTCAGAGGGAAATGAATGTGTATATTTCTATAAAGACTGCCTGACGTTTTGTTTATAAAGATAATCATTCTTTTTGCTTGACTTACTTTGCTTTAGAAACTGAAAATGTAAATCTTGACAGAGAAACAACTGATTTCACCACCATTACCCAATATGATTATGCCAGGCATGGAACTTTAGACCTACAAATCTATTCTATAACAACACAAAGAGAATTCCCTTTGAGTCGCTCCCAAACCAACATGCTCCCTTACCACAGCTGTGCAGATTGTTCCTTCGGCCTGAGGCACATTGCAATGGAATGGTAGCTAAGGAAGGTCCCACTTTTATGCAGCCCTCTTGTAATCTTATGGAAGATCATTTCTCAACCCACACCACTCCCTGTCTTGCTTAAAGTGCTGGTTGCCTGTTTGTTTATTGGCAATGTAGATGTTGCTAAGACCACTGATGAATGCTTAGGTGGAAAGGTTTAATAAGTTTTTCTCTAAATGCTGATGTAGCTATGCCAATCTCTCTCTCTCTCTCTTCAAAGGAACTTCCTGTGATCAAGTTTTAAATATGGGCCAAAGACTGGACCTAGAGTTGGTGTTGGAAAGTGGCAGACACTGGAGTTGCGTTTCTTTTCCATGCAAATATATTTAAGAGCAGAGTCAGATCAGACCCACTTGTTAGTAAAGGGTGAACCTCTCTAGTCCCGCACCCTCACGACCTGATCAATGCTAAACCAGAGAATTTGCCAAACCACGTGAGGTCAATATTGTCTAGCAGCCTTACCAACACTTCCACTGCTCACTGGGCTGTTAGAAGACATTTAGTGGTAAAATAGAGCTAAATAACAGCACAGAACACAGAGCCAGGACGGGTGGCTGAAAACAAACTTTATAGGACCACAGGAAACTTGGCCACATGATAAGTGGACATCCAGCTAACTAAAATCATACCGGACCACGGATGTTGATGGACGACAGAGTGCCGGACTAGAGAAGTTCAACCTGTAAGTCTAGCTGGGTGCATTCAAGAGGAAATTGGCTAAAATTGGCAGCACTAATTTGATCTGGGAAGTTTCAAAACAATAATTCAAACCTCTTTAAAATTCCATTAAACAAGCTCTGTTTTGGTTTAGAACTAAGCAACCGCAGTAGAGGTTCCATTTTCCATTTTGAGGCAGCAAAGCCTTTGATTTTCTTCTAACTTGGAATGGTTCTGAGTCATGGAGACCAGGAACACGAGCCTGATTCTCCCACATGCTAAATGAATGGTGGAACTATTGGGCTATTCTGGGGTCTCGGGAGTTCCACTCAACCTGAGAAACCTTGTTTCTCGTTTTGTCAAAACACGTTCCCCCCAAAAGATTTGATATCGATGAATCAGCATTTTGCAACAAAAATACCGAGTTGGAAAATTCCCAGGCAGCTGTACAATTACAGTTTGTTTGCACAGGGATGGCGCGCATCCATTAAGTTCTGTTATATTTCAAGCACTACATCTTCTGTGCAAATAGTCCCTGACCAGTTCAGTCATGTACACCATTGAAAGAGAGTGGGAGTCGTGTTCCTTAGTCACTTAGGCACTCTGGAAAATATACAGCCCATAAATGGTTACTGGTAATTTTTGGTATTTTGGTGTTCTCCTCCACTGAGGTGCTGAACTCTAAACCAAAACAGAGCTTATTTAATGGAATTTTAAAGAGTTTTTGCTCTGGGCTCAGTACAAAATATTTAGTTTTAAGTTCATATTCTCTTTTAAAGTTGATATGTGTTTGAAAGTTGGCTATTAAAGCTTAAACATCAATTAACATTCATTGCTTTCTTTATGACACATTAATGGCAAATTAAAGATTTAGCTATCATGGACTCAACCTGATATAGCATAACAGCTTTTATTATGCAACTAGCCAATTAGCCTGTCATAAGACGGGATTTTCAGGTCTCTCCTCCACGTCGGTCTTCTCTCCTGAGCCTCCGGTCTCTCGCTCCGTCTCTCTCTCTCTCTCTCTCCTCCTCCTACTGCCTCCCCCTCTTGCTCTCAGCTCTCCTCCGCCTTCTGCCTCTCTCTCCGTCTCTCTCTTTCTCGTCTCCCCCTCCTGCCTCTCACTCTCCCTTTCTCTTCTTCTCCTCCTCCTGCCTCTCACTCTCTCTCCGCTCTGGCTCTCTCTTTCTCTTCACCCCTCCTGCCTCTCACTCTCCGCTCTCCTCTGTCTCCGTTGGGGATGCCCATCCAGGCCCCACCCCATGGGCGTGTATGTCACTGCCCTGCCCCCCTTCGCCTCCCACCGTGGCGCTCGGCTGACTTCTGCGCCACTCAGCCGGGCCGCCACGCGGGAGCAAGCAGCACAAACGGCCTCTCTCTCTCTTCTCCTACTGCCTCGCCCTCTCTCTCTCTCTCAGTTCTCGTCTCCCTCCTGCCTCTCTCTCCTTCTCTCTCTCTTTCTCTTCTCCCCCTCCCACCTCTCACTCTGTGTTTCTCTTCTCCTCCTTCTGCTGCGTCTCTCTCACTCTCTCTCTCGCTGTCCTCCGCCTCCTCCCTGTCTCCTCCACGTCCTCTGTGTCTGCTCCACTTTCCTCCTTTTGAATCCGGCGCCCTTTCCTGACATCAGAGACGCACACTCGTCCAGGCCCCGCCCCCTGCCTGTTCCCTCTGGGCGGCGCTGTTGCCTCCCACTGTGGCGTTTGGCTGACTTCTGCGCCGCTCAGCCGGGCCACCGAGCGGGAGCAAGCGGCGCAAGCGGCCGTGTGGGCCCCGTGCTCCCCATGCAGCACCCACACAGCCACTTGTGCTGCTTGCTCCCGCGCAGAGGCCCGGCTGAGTCAGCGGAGCGCCGCAGCAGGAGGCAACAGCGCCACCCAGAAGGAACAGCCAGCGTTTCAGCTTTACAGAGTCACAGACATTGGGCTACTATATATATGATGCTATTACTTGTTCAAATAACTAGTTGCCCTCGTTCATTTGAATGGGGACATTATATAGACATATAAAAAAGCAGCAGTAACAAAAAATATACTGCTCACAAATGTGAATTTGTGTGTGTGTGTGTGTGTGTGTGTGTGTGTGTGTGTGTTGGTGTCTGAGTCGGAAAAGGGACATGAATGAGTCATCTATAAAGTGCAAAATTGTGGCATGAACCATGTTTATGGTACACCTTTGGACTCGGCACTTGCACACTGCTAAAGGAACCAGTTTCATCCTGAGCTACTGCTAATAATTAAAAGCTTGGTTCTCAGATAGCTTCTATGAAAACCCAGTGACATGAGAAATATGCTGCTGTGGTGTGGAGTAAAGACTGGAAGGGAATTCCTTTAGGATAGCTCACTTGTGGACTTGTCCCTCACGACTACAGGAAGGTCTACACTACCCAGTTCAGTTGCTCTAAATTATGCCATTCCAGGTACACGAATAGAATCATAGAATTATAGAAAACTAGAAGTGGAAGGGACGTTGAGAGGTCATCAAGTCCAGTCCCCTGCCTTCATGGCAGGACCAATCATGGTCTATATCAGGGCTACTCAACTTTGGAAGCCCTGGGGGCCACACTGATACTCACAGCACATGCTGAGGGCCACAACTTAAGTATGATTGCATATACATGCAAATATATATGCAAATATATGCAAATTGCTTCTTTCACACTGACGGGCACAAATACAAAGATTAAGGCAAGACTACACAACACGCAGGCCCTATTTAAGTCCATTCTACTAATATTAATAAAATGCAATATTTACCTGATTTCCACCCATATGACAGCACTTTTAATGAGCAGTGTGTGGAGTAAAATATATTAAAACAAGACACCTGTGACTAGTTGCTGTGAGGTACCCTTACTGACTAAAAAGGTGCTGTACAAAGGTAGGGAATTAGCCTTCTTCCACTGGAGGAAAGTAGAAGCCCCAAAACAAATTAATGCCTGGCTTCAGGGTTTGTAGACATTTACAGGTTTCAAAGAGCTTGCAAATAAGTCCTGCAGCACCTTAGTACTATTCCCTGTTCTTTTCAGCTAGGGTGTGTCTAGACTACAGGGTTTTTTCGAAAAAAGTAGCCTTTTTTCGAAAAAAACTTCACCTGCGTCTAGACTGCAGCCGCGTTCTTTCGAAAGTAAATCAAAAGAACGTGGCAGCTTTTTTGATCACAGTAAACCTCATTTTACAAGGAATAACGCCTTTTTTCGAAAGTACGCTTTCAAAAGTACGCTTTCGAAAAAAGGCGCTATTGAATGCAAACTGTGCTTTTTCGAAAGAGAGCATCTCGACTCTCTTTCGAAAAAGTGGCTCGCTTTTTCGAAAAATCTGCTTGTAGTTTAGACGCTCTCTTTCGAAAGAGGCTTGCAGTCTAGACGTAGCCCTACAGACTCACACAGCTACCCCTCTGAAACTGTTAATGGCTTAAGAAAGAAAAGATTCTTTTAACACCTATATGCAAACATTGTTTGAAATGTAATCATGCAAATGTCCTTCTAGCACAACCACACACACCAAGCTTCCCCCCACTCCTCCAAACCAGCCTAACAGAGAGGACTGCAGTGAGTCAGACGCCCCAAACAAACTGCCCCCTGACTCCCACCTCACTGCCAGCACATAGTCACTCCCTCCTTCCCCCACCTACCCCTTGCAGTCATCCCCTTTACCTCCCCCCTCACCAACCCAGGGGGATTGAGGAGACTGCTGGGTCGCCACCTCTCTCTCCTCTGCTGATGGGACTTTCCCCCAAGCCAATTAATTACTCCCTCACTCCCTCCTCCCAGCCACTCATTCCCTGCCTACGGGCTGAATGTCCTCCATGCAGCAGGCAGCATTTAGCTGTTGTTTACAGGGGCCGGTCCTGTGGATCAGCTGATCCCTCTGCCTGCTGGGGAGCTTTGAATGGCTGAGTGGCTGAGACCGAGCAGTTTAAAGGGAACTTTAGTGCAAAGCCCCAAGGGCCCCAAGCCCCCACCTGCCTCCTGAGTGTGCATAGGGTTGCCAGATGGTTTCAACAAAAATACCGGACACACCTGACATGACATCACAATCGACGTTCCATCTGATTTAGAAAATACCGGACATTTCTATTTTCTCAATTTGTTTCCCGAACAGAAAGCTCAAATATTTGATTGGCCCATTGAAAACCGGACACCTGGCAACCCTAAGTGTGCAGGGTCCTTAGTCCCAGCACTGCCTCTTCTCACCGCTGCCAGCCAGCTCAGCCCAACCTGCTGCCAGGGAAGTGGGGGAGCGCCTGCCGCTCTCACCAGGTCAGCCTGCCCGAGCCTGGCTCAGCCCAACCTGCTGCCTGCCCCGTGGGACCAAGCTAGGGAGCCCCGCTCTTACCATGGCGGCAGCGGCGCTCCTCCACGTGTAGCTCGCAGGGAGGGGGGAGTTTGCTTTCTTCACCTCCCTGCCTGGCAGCCGGAGCTGCTTTTGCAGCCTCACGGCTGCGGCCAACCGCCAGGCTGCAGCAGCAACGCGGACTCCTCTCTGCATGGAGGAGGTAGGGTGAGCTCCTGCTGCGGACCCCGCACTTTGAGACCCAATCCACCCCGGGCCGCAAACAAACAGGCCTGTTGAGTAGCCCTGGTTTAGCTCCTCCCTGACTGGTGTCTGTCTAACCTGCTTTTGAATATCTCCAGTGATGGAGATTCCACCACCTCCCTTAGTAATTTATTCCAGTGTTTAACCACCCCGACAGTTAGGAAAACCTAATGTACCTTGCTGCAGTTTAAGCCCACTGCTTCTTGTCCCATCCTCAGAGGTCAAGGAGAACAATTTTCCCCCTCCTACCTGTGACACTCTTTTAGATACTTGAAAAACACTTTCATGTCCCCTCACAGCCTTCTCTTTTCCAAACTAAACAAGCCCAGTTCCTTCAGCCCTGCCTCATAGCTCATGTTCTCTAGACCTTGAATCATTCTTGTTGCTCTTCTCTGGACCCTCTCCAGTTTCTCCACATCTTTCTTGAAATGTGGGGCCCAGAACTGGACACAAACCTCCAATCGAGGCCTAATGAGCACAGAGTAGAGCGGAAGAATGACTTCTCGTATCTTGCCTTAAATAATATAGATGGAGTCGACATAGCTTAGGTCAACCTATCGTCAGCACCGTCCTGTCCATAGGACGGTTCAGGGCAGCCACCCGAGGCCCTGCATTTTAGGAGGCCCCATAGCAGTCCCCTCTACCATCCTATGGGCAGGTCCAGAGTGGCTCGGGGGATTCTGAGGGGCCTGGCCCAGGGAAGCCCCAGGTGTTGGCCCCTTCCCACACTCACCATGGAGATGGGAGCCAGAGCAATCCAGCAGCCTGCTTCACTCTACCCTGCCCCAGAGCCCTCTCCCAGACTCCTGTGCTCGGCTGCACTGCAGCCACAGGAAGCAGAGCGCCCCGGCTCCAGGGTGCTCTGCTTCCCGCTGCTGCAGAGAAGTGGGGCAAAGCAGGCTGGGAGGGGGTGGCAGGGTGGGGCGGAGGAGGCTGCCCGGCCCTCTGGCTCTTGCTACCACGGTGAGTGCAGGACGGGGCTGGCCCCTGCTGCTGCCCTGTACCAGACTCTCTGTAATCCCCCAGCTCACCTTCGGGGGGCTCAGCAAGGGGGCAAAGCAGGGGCAGGTACGGGTGGGCCAGGGCTGGGTTTGTGAGGTAGGATGGGGTGGGGGTCTGTGGCAGTGGAGTGCTCTGGGTCCTGAACATCTGGCACTGAGGGGGTTGCCCCGGGCCCCCCTAGGGACAGCCCTGCTTATTGTGGTGTCTACCCCGTGTGGGGTTGATGGGAGAAACTCTTCTGTCAACTGACCTCACACGTTCCATTCCGGTGGGGTCAATGGGTGAGAGAGCTGCAGTCGGTTGCTCGTTCTGTGTGATTCAGAGTAGGCTGGTACTGCCTATGGCAACCTGGAGGGCGCAGAGGACGCTCTATGTGACTAATACCACGAAGGGAGTATATCTCCATTTGCTCATCCCCAGCGAAGCGTGGTTTGAGTCCTTGTCCTGCCACCACACCCGGACACACACACACCCTGCCCACAGGCTACTCAGTGTCCACATGAGCCCTGGCCTCACTGCCATGCCTGGACCCCCTCCCGCTCTCAGGCTCCTGTGGGAAGGGAAAGTTGCGCTCTCCCAGCAAACGGGGGCCCTTACCATGCCTGCCACTAAACGGAGTCCAGATGCTCCCTTAAGACTTCTGTAGTGTACCTGCCACACAGCAGGTGCTTAAAAGCATAACTTTGGCCTTGTACATCACACATCCCCATCGTCTTCGACAGACGTTCTCTTGTGCTAAGAGATTGGGTTCTACATTCTACCACATCTCGCCTGTAAAGTGTCATTAATGGATTATTTTTCAATATTCAGGGTAGATAGAGAGGCTATATTTATGCTTACCCACTAAAAACACTGAAACATCAAGTCCTTTTTCTCAAAATGCTAATAAATAAGATATGGTACTGCATATTTTTGGAAGCTTCAGGGGGTAGCTGAAGAAGTGGGCTGTGCCCACAAAAGCTCATGATACCATCTACATGTTTTGTTCATCTATAAAGTGCTACCAGACCATGTGTTGTTTTTTATGCATATTTTTGGTAGACAAGACCATTTTTAAAGCTCTTCTAATGTCAGTCTACCAATGAAAACCTATCCTACTGCAGTCACAACAGGTTTACTTTTTTCATTACAGCAGATGCAACATCAAGCCTGTGAGCCACTCCCCTGGCTCCCCCAGCTGTTCGGCTAATGGAGATCCGAAGGCGAAAATGTAATTGGGATGCCGTGTTCAAATGAGCAAATGCAATCCGCCCGCATGGAATGAATGCACAGAGAACGGTGCTGGGAGGCGAACAGAGTGTGAGGAGAAGCGAGCATGCAGGGAGTGCGAACTGAAGACATAGGAGGACCTCCTGAAGATCCTTGGGAGCTGATGATACACCTGGTACACTCACAGGAGAGTCAGATGCACAGAGAGCCCCTCCAGCCCATGATGAACCACATTCCCTCCTTTCCAAGTTCCATAGCCTCCTCTCCTAGGTGCTCTAGAAGGCGGAGTGTGTGTGTGTCTGTGCGTGTGTCTGTGTGTGTGTAAGTAAAGGACGGTCTTACACTCAACCTCCAGGCATGTCTCCTGGAACAGAACTGTCACTCTCACACCTGCGATTGCTGAACATGGGGACTGTAATATGCCGCTTTTCCCTCCCACCCTGAATTCCTTGTCTGTCTCTGCTTCCTTGTGTTTCCAAAATAACACCACAGGATTTCTCAGCAACGGTATCTTTATTGCTTGTGTTGCATGGGGAAAGGAGGGGGTTTACCAGGCTTACAGTCAAGCACACTTAATTCAGGGAGTACCTCTTTAAGAGCAAAATACATGACTGTTACATGGCTGCCTGGCCAGTCACAGAGCTGTTTTTCAAAGCCTCTCTGATTTGCAGTGCCCCTGGATGTGTTCTCCTTACGCCCTGGTGTCATAATTACTGGCCTTGCGCCCTTACCCTGGCATAAAATCTCCCCCCCCCCTTTTTTTTCCACAGATATCATGGGGCACCCAGCAGGCTACCACAACAATGGGAATGTTGCTTTCGCAACCTAGTCAATAAACTGCAAAACCCTCCCTTTAAATGTCCAAAAGCACATCCTACCACCGTTCTGCACTTGCTCAGCCTGTAGTTAAGCTGCTCCTTAATGTGGTCCAGGCTGCCTGTGTACGGCTTCATGAGCCACAGGAGCAAGAGGGAGGCTGGGTCTCCAATGCTGACTATTGGCATTTCAACACCACCTATGCTAATATTCCAATCTGGGAAGAAACTTCCAGCTTGTAGCTTTCTGAAGGGACCGGAGTTCCTGAAGATGTGGGCGTCATGCACCTTTCTCGACCATCCCACATGGATGTTGGAGAAACGGCCCTTGTGATCCACCAGCGCCTGCAGCACCATCGTGACGTACACCTTGCTGTTTCCATACTCTTCGGCAAGGTGGATGGATGCCAAGATAGGATGTGCGTTCCATCTGTCTCCCCACCACAGTTCGGCAAAGCCATCCACTGTGCCCCACACCTTTCCCAGAGTCACTACCCTTCCTTGCAGAAGGCTATTGACTGCCTTGTCACAGCAGCCCCCATTGTAGATTTACCCACTCCAAACTGATTCGCAACCAACCCGTAGTGGTCTGGCATTGCAAGCTTCCACCGGGCTATTGCCAAGCACTTCTCAACTCTCAGAGCAGGTCTCATTCTGATACTGCTGCGCGTCAGGGCAGGGGGAAAGCAATTCACAAAGCTCCAAGCAAGTGGCCTCACACATGCAAGAGTTTTGCAGCCACTGCGGGTCATCCCATAGCTGCAAAACTCTGCGGACCCACCAGCGTGTGCTCGTCTCACAGCATCGGAACCGGCCTTCCGCTGTGTCGAGAGGATCGACTGCTGCCAGCGTTTGCCAATTGCTCCCTTCAAGTGCTTCATACAAGTCTCTGTTCGTGGCCTCCTCACATTCTCTCTCGCTCCAGCGGCTCATGGACATACCACAAGAGAAGGCGCGAGATGTTCGCTATGATCGCCAAGACACTTAGTTGCTGACAGGGGTCCATACTCAGGGATGGCCCGAGGTGGGCTGCCGGCAGCTGGTGCCGCAGGCGGAACATGCACCCCCGCCTGCACAACCCTCAATGGCGTGACATCATCATTGGGCGTCCCGTTGAAGGCGACGCCCTAGGCGATGGCCGAGTCGGCCTATACGCACGGGCCACCCCAGTCCATACTTGCCCTGCTAGGATGCCTGCACGGGTGACCAGGGGAAAAAGAGTGTGTGAAGACTGTTTGCCATTGATTTCAAGTGGAGGGGAGGAGACGAGAGCATTATGGGATGCTGGCAACATGGACCCAGAACCACCTGCTGCACTGATTTGGTCCAGACTATAGAGGTCCCACCTGTAGTAGCCCTGCACCAGCAGCCAACCCGTTGTCAAGTTTTCTGTAAGCATCATGGCAAGCAAGACTTGCAAGGGGAGATCTGAGGGGAGTTAATGACTTCATTTTGCCAGCATTTCTGTGGAGGGCCTCCCAAGTGAGAGAGGCAGGGGAGGTAGCTCCAACCCTCACCGACAGCGGGGATATGAACCTTCCTTTAGAAGAACACTTGCCAGAACATTTACTGCCTCCTGGACTCTTTCGGCAGAGTTGCTGCACCATGCATAACACCAGGTTTTGCTCTACCAGTGAGTCGGTTAGTAATTCCTCCTTGCTGAACTGTTCATCTAATCTCCAATGAAAATACCTCTTTTATAGGCTCGATCCAGTGCCGCATTCCAAATGGAACAAATTAAATGGTCTGACAGCTCAAAAATACCTTAAATGCTGGGCTAAACAAAACATAACAGGCTTACCACCACAGAGTGGGGACTCAGCTGGAACGTGTCCCCAAGGGATCCTAAAAAAAGTTCACAACAACCTGACACTGTCATAGCTGAACGGGGTTCAGATTCCTTCCATCTGTGACAGCCTCTGGGATTATTCATGAGCTGATGTTTGCCACTTGGGAGTCCCTCTCTCACTCCCCTTGTACCTAGAATGAATGTTAACAATGTCCTGCTTATGCAAATGATCTGTAAGTATTTTTTAAAACCAGTTCATTGCAAAGGATTCAGGTTGTTTGCTCCTTTAGCCCCGCTTCCAAAATGTAGCGCTTTCCCTTTTACTCCGTACTGTTGCCAAAATGATCCGCACAGACTGAAATGCAGACTTTTGAATTCCAAGCTCCAGTTTGAAGAGTAATTTATGTTTGGGTGGAAAGTACATTTTCCCAGGCAGCCAGAGAGAAAAGAACATCTTTTAAAAATGCCAAGTGTGAGAGAGCGAGAGCTGCTCCCTTAGAATTCCTGCTGATATTTGTACAGCACAGGAATTCTTGCCCATGATAACTTGTCTTCTTGATGAACTAAGGTTCCTGCTGTTCTAAATAAAACAATAGTCAAGAGATGTCCCACAGAACACAGCGCTGCTCGGTTCTTGTCCCTTTTGCAGAACTATGCTTTTAAGATTCCCTCACTTAATCCTGCCAAAAGGCCACTGTACCCATATCGTTACATAGGTGAATATCAAATGCAGATTTTAAATGATCCTCCTACCAAAACTGTCTAAAAAGTCAAAGACTGCTGCGTCCTGTAAGCTATTTGTTTCTTCAGAATTTCCAGTCACCCTAAAGACACCTACTCAATAAACAGTCTGATAATGAGTACCCTCTGGATTCAATAATAATGTTATTGAATAAATCTCCCTCTCTTTTCAAACGTATCTTCTTGTGTCGTACATAACTGAGCAAGAGGAAAAAAAGGAACTGTAACGTGTCATTAATGGATTATTTTTCAATATTCAGGGTAGATAGAGAGGCTATATTTATGCTTACCCACTAAAAACACTGAAACATCAAGTCCTTTTTCTCAAAATGCTAATAAATAAGATACGGTACTGCATATTTTTGGAAGCTTCAGGGGGTAGCTGAAGAAGTGGGCTGTGCCCACAAAAGCTCATGATACCATCTACATGTTTTGTTCATCTATAAAGTGCTACCAGACCATGTGTTGTTTTTTATGCATATTTTTGGTAGACAAGACCATTTTTAAAGCTCTTCTAATGCCAGCCTACCAATGAAAACCTATCCTACTGCAGTCACAACAGGTTTACTACTGTTTTAAACACATGGAATTTAGGTCATGGTATATAGATCCTAGATATTGGTTCTCCCATGCTCTGTGTCTCCAGACATGAAACATATAGTAGACTGTTGAATTAGCATCTCAGGAGGACAGAAGATTTTCATTCACATTATGACTGCATCTTCTCCACTTATTTCTAACTGCCACCCTAAAAGACCTGCAGTCCACCCAACACCTGAATTCCACTCATTGTGCTAAGAATCTGACTGCGAGGATGCAGCAAAGATTTTCTACCCAAGATGCAATTCATGCTGCCCACATAGTTGATAAGTAGATTTATGATAGGGTGTGCCTCAGTCTTCCTCCTTTCCCAAAGCTCTGGGACATCGCAAATGCCACATGCTAACATCACTATGGCAAGAAGCATTAGTTCTAAAACTGCCCCATTTGCCTCCATGGGAGCCAGGCCCACCGACAGGGAGAGGGGGCAAAGAAGGCAATTGCCCCTAGGCTCAGTGCAGCGGCAGGAGCCTCAAGCCCTTTAAATCGCTGCGTGGTGTGCTCCAGGGAGCTGGGAGAGCTGCCGGGGGTGGGGGAGTGTGGCATAGCATGGTGCGGTATGCTCTGAGCAGCACCGAGGGCTGACTATCACAGCCCTGCCCCTTTTGCCCGAGGCCCCGCCCCTTCCTGGAGCTTGGCCAGGCAAGGCTGTTGGTGTCATTGAGTGCAGCTATTATGACACCAAAGCAATCACAAAACATACTGACAAAGGATCAGGTTCTCAGTGGGCGCCTATTAGCATAGCTCCAACTAACTGTACTGGGGCTCTGCAATTGACACCGACTGAGAAAAGATCTATTGCATCCACTGCCCTGCCAATGCTTCCTTTTATTAGCTAGTAGTTCCTTGAACCATTCGGTGCTGTACATTTTCCTTTGTTATTATCTGTTGTAAGAGTTTCTAGGGGAATTGGCTCATCTGTTCTGTATATTTCCTCTAAAGCACCTGGCATGGACCACTGTTGGAAGACAGGGTGCTGGGCTAGATGGACCTTTGGTCTGACCCTGTCTGGCCATTCTTAGGTTCTTAAATGACTGGTAGAGTGAACTTTCTGCCTCAGTTGTTAATTATTGATCTGTGACTGTATTATTCTGCTCTCAGCCTTGGTCTGCTGAGCTATGCAGAGTTTAGTATTATGTTTTGTGAACAACCAGTACTAAAAGTAAGTTATCTCCTAATTTGGAGAGATCGTATATCAGAAGTAGACCCTCTTGATTCCTCTCAAGCACCTATGTCTGAAATTCCATTTTAATTTCCTAGCATGGAACTTAAACCAAGCCATTTATACCTCTACCCTTGATAGGTCTGAATAAAACATCAGACAGACTTGCAGTACCATCTAACAATAATGTGAATGGGTTGGGGTCCTCAAACATCCATGAGCAATCCATTTATTGGTCAATGGCTAATCCCAGTCTTCATTGTTCCAAGCCACAAAAATAACTGCATGGCAGAATCAGACAGAACTAAAAAAACAGTTATTTTAGAAGTACTGCACCAAGCCCATTTGACACGAACATTGATGAACGTTGTTTCAAGACAATTATGAGCCAACTCAGCTATGAGGAAGACGTTAATTTTAAAAAAGTGAAACATAATTGGCATTTCCTTCAGAACACTACTAGATGCCCCAAAAGCCATACAATTGAGGAAGAAGGCCATATTGGTTAAAAAACTGATCTGGTTTACAGGGAAAGTGAAGTATCAGAGGGGTAGCCGTGTTAGTCTGAATCTGCAAAAGCGACGAGGAGTCCTGTGGCATCTTATAGACTAACCGATTTATTGGAGCATAAGCTTTCGTGGGCAAAGACCACTTCATCAGATGCTTTGCCCACAAAAGCTTATGCTCCAATACCTCTGTTAGTCTATACTCTATAAGGGGCCACAGGACTCCTTGTCGCTTTTTTAGGGAAAGTGAAGAAAGCTATAAATATGTATATACAGTGCTTTTTTTTTTTTTGTAAAAAAAACCCACACAAACAGGTGCTGGTACTCCAGGGGAAAAGTTGTTGTGCTCTGACTGGAGGTGCTGGTACTGTGTCTGGAGGTGCCGGTACTGAGTACTGGGCAGTCACAAAAAAAGCAGTGTGTATATATATATATTTTTTTTTTTTTTTTTAAAGGTATATAACAAATGGAAGAAAAGGAATTTTGAGAAGCTAGGAGTTGTAGAAAACTGATAAAGGAAGCAAAGATACACAAAGAGAAATCTATGGCTCAAAATTAGCCCAGGGCAGGCTCCATTATTGTGGGTACACTACCTCGACTTAGAGCCCCAGAAAGCACTGGGGAGTAATTACTTCAAATTACTCTGGGTAGTCATCATTTCAAAATAGCAGCAGCGGAGTGTCCACACTACCGCTATTTTGAAATAAGTGTTATTCCCTGAGGAAAGCAGGAGTACAGATTTTGAAATAGCCAGCCCGTTATTTCATAGAATCCTAGAATCCTAGGGCTGGAAGAGACCTCAGGAGTGATCGAGTCCAGCCCCCTGTCCAAAGCAGGACCAATCCCAACTAAATCAACCCAGCCAGGGCTTTGTCAAGCCAAGACTTAAAAACCTCTAGGGATGGAAATTCCACCACCTCCCTAGGGAACCCATCCCAGTGCTTCCCCACCATCCTAGTTTTTCCTAATATCCACCTAGACCTCCCCCACTGTAACTTGAGACCATTGCTCCTTGTGCTGCCATCTGTCACTACTGAGAACAGCCTTTCTCCATCCCCTTTGGAACCTCCCTTCAGGAAGTTGAAGGCTGCTATCAAATCCGCCCTCACTCTTCTCTTCTGCAGACTAAATAAACCCAAATCCCTCAGCCTCTCTTCGTAGGTCATGTGCTCCAGCACCCTAATCATTTTGGTTGCCCTCCGCTGGACCCTCTCCAATGCATCCACATCCTTTCTGTAGTGGGGGGCCAAGAATTGGACTCAATACTCCAGATTTTGAAATAACAGGCTTGGTAGCGTGGATGTTCCACTTATTATTTCAAAATAACTCCCCAGTGTAGACCAGGGCCTGGAGTCCTGGATTTAGTTCTGGCATCCACAATTCAAGGAGGAAGTTGATAAATTGAAGAAAGTTCAGAGAAGAGCCACAAGAAAGCGTAAAGGATGAGAAAACCTGCTTTATATTGATTGACTCAAAGAGCTCAATCTCTTTAGCTTAACAAAGAGAAGATTAAGGGGTGAGTTGATTACAGTCTGTTAGTACCTAAATGGGGAAAAAATATTTGATAATGGGGTCTTTGACCATCAGAGAAAGGTGTAATGGGATTCAGTGGCTGAAAGTTGAATCTAGACAAAGTCAGAATGGAAATAAGATGTGCAATTTTAGCAGTGAGGGTAACTAACCATTTGTACAATTTATCAACGGTTATGATCAGTGTTCCTCTAAGCTGGGTGCTTGTGCGGCCTCTCAGGAGAGATTCAAATGCTGCCCAGATGATTAGCAGAGAGCCCACAGCTAGATTTTGTGTTTCTACTGGTGGTTCACATTTGCACATGCCTCGGTGCGCATAAAATTATTCTGCACATGGATGGAAAAAATCCACACATGGATGAAAAAGATTAGAGGGATCATTGGTTGTGCTGGACTCTTTGCCACTGACAACTTTTAAACAAATACTGGATGTTTTTCCAAAAAAAAAAAAAAAAAAAAGAATTATTTTGGGGCAGTTCTCTGGCTGGGTTATACAGAAAGTCAGAGGAGATGAACACAGTGGGCCCGTCTGGCCTTGAAATTTGTGCAACTGTAAGATCCCAGCCATCAGGGCCTGGCAGATCACAGTGTCCTGATATTTGGCAAGTTTCCTGCTTTCCATAAAGCATAAGGCAGGGAACTTGTGGTCCTCCCATTAGTTTTACTGGGTAGACAGAGAATCAGTTCACTTGTGGCATAAACCTGTCACCAGCCATTCCCCCAGAGATTTGTTTTGTGAAGTGTCCTTACGAATGGAGCTTTAGCTGTAGGCATTAAGTCAATGAGGCAGAAGACTGATGAACTGCTATCCCAGTGGAGAAATCAGAAACAGGAATTGCTCAGGGAACAAACACATATTGGAAGGGAAAGATGCACTAAGCATTTATGTCCTACGAAAACTTCAGGAGGTGGCCTTTGGCTATCCGTGCTGGAAGAATAAAACTGGAACAATTGGAAAAGCAAAAGGGAAAAAAAAACCCAAAGGGAAAATCAGAAGTAGACATTTTAAACAGGAAGAGCCTGGCGTCAGGACTGGCGGCAGATAACAGACGGCTCTGCTGAACACACAAACAAACAGAAAAATAACAGAGGCAAATTGGCAAAACATTCCTTCAACTGCCTTAACCACTGTGCTGCTCCAGTTACAGGTCTCCCACCAGCACTGTAATTTTGTCATTGCCCCAGAAGCCATTGATCCGAAGAAAGCAGATTCTGCTGACAGGGATGGCTTGAACGGTAGAGGGGTTTTCTAACAAAGCAACGGAGGGAAAAAAAAAAAAAGCAGCACAAAGCTAAAGTGTTTCCCAGTCTGTAAAATGGTGATAATGACAGTGGTGAAGAAGTGAGCGCTAGAGCGGAATGCAAAACAGAATTGGCTGACACGGCCAAAGTGCTCACCTTTTCTCTGTCTGAAGTATTGCCAGTGCAGCTATCATCAGATCTACAGGCCTCCTCCCACGGGGAGCAGTCGTTGGGCGTGCTGGGGGCAAAGCACCTACCCGAGGTGGGTCTACACAGCAGGGCTTAACTCGAAATAAGCGGCGCAAATTGAGCTACATCCATTGTGTAGCTTATTTCGAAATTGGGAGCATTTACACCGCACTTATTTCGAAACAGAGCACTCTTCCTCCGACTTCCCTTACTCCTCATACAATGAAGGCTACCAGAGTTGGAGTAAGAAGCCTTCCAGCTTGACACCATTTCAACACAATTTCGAAATAACCACCTGCTGTGTAGACGCGGACTAAGTTATTTCGGAATAACGCTGGTTATTTCAAAATAGTGTTGCTGTGTAGACGTACCCGGAGAGACTAAGGGCAAGTTACACAGAGTTCAGAAGAAGTTGCAAGAGGCAGCTGGCTAAAGACAATTGGGAAGTTACTTTATACCTGTTGCGATTTCGTTCCTCTCTGCCAGCCTTTTGGTGCATACAGCACATCAGCTTAGGCCTTGTCTACTTTAGGGTTTGGACTCACTGACAGCCATCGATGGCAAGTCAGTGGTGTAGCTGCACTGTTGCAACCCCTAGTGAAGACAGACGAAGCAAGGCTAAGCTCAGCTGCCAATCCTCAATGTAGGCAAGCCTTAACCCTCATCAATGTGTATCTTAGACCCCACACACATCTCCTCTGAACTTGGCTCTTGCTCTTCACTTCGTCCACAGAAAAACCTACACATGAACTAGTGCCCTGATTTAGCCTTCCCCGGAACGTGCCCTGCAAGCATTGCCAGCCTAAGGAAACCAGGTGTGAAGCCAACATCACTGCTGAACAAAAAGCAAGGCCATGTGTCTGCTCTTCCTACTCTTTCACTGAATACACCATTACAACACTCCTAGGGTATGTCTAGACTGCATCCCTCTGTCACCAGAGGGATGCAGATTAGGCAGGTCGACATTGCAAATGAGGCAAGGATTTAAATATCCTGCGCCTAATTTGCATAAAAATGTCCGCCGCGTTTTGTCGACTCAGCACTTTGATGGCAAAAAGAAGCAGTCTAGAGGGGGATCTGTCAAGAAAGAAAGCCTTTTTCGACAGATCCCTTATGCCTCCTGCAAGGAGGTTTACAGGATCTGTCAAAAAAGGCTTTCTTTCTCGACAGATCCCCCTCTAGACTGCCGCTTTTTGCCGACAAAGTGCTGAGTTGGCAAAACGTGACGGCCATTTTTATGCAAATTAGGCACAGGATATTTAAATCCGTACCTCATTTGCAATGTTGACCTGCCTAATCTGCACCCCTCTGCCGACAGAGGGATGCAGTCTAGACATACCCCTAGAGACAACAGAAACAGGACAACTTGCAGCTGATGGTTCCAACCGTGCCTCTGATATTTCAAGGCCAACACTTATGGCTCCGAATGGAGAAAATGAGCAGTATGCTCTGACTAAGGCCCTGCGCTTGCTGCAGGAGTGGATTGTTGTAATTAGTACCTGTGGTCATGGACAATTGTTTTTCTCTCTTTTCCTCCTTCTTCTGCAACGGGATAATCCCAATTCCCTCAAGAACCTGAAGAGCTTGGCGCCACTGGAATGAAGCCCCCTGAAAACACGTGGGCAGGGAGAACATCCGTGGGCACAAAGAGCCAAGAGTTACATTGCACCACCCCACTGAGCAAGTTGGGCAAGCAGAGTGCAGAAAAGGTGATGGGCAGGGACTCCCATCCACACAAAAGTCCATGGAAGAGAACTGCCAGCACCCGAGAGATCTCTCTCCATATCAGCGCAGAATCCCTGTCTCTAGGGTGCACAGACCTTTTTTTCCTGCCCAGCACCAGCAGCATTGCTGGGCTCCCATGCCATACTGACCTTAGTGCTGCTCTAATGGGGTTCACAAGACACACAGGGGAAGTCACTGCACAGTGTAATCTATCAGAAAAACCTCATGCACCTTGACCTGCTTTTGCAGAAGGTATGTGGCAGCTGTGAACCAAACATCCCAACGTAGGTAAGTGCTTCACGCGCATCTTTTCCTCCCATTAGGTTCCCGCACCATGCTGCAAATGGTGACCTCCTCACTGCCGACATCTAGAGCTCCCAGGTCTTCTGTGTGCCGGCATATGCATGAAACTTGGAGGTCTGACAGTAGCTTAGAGCAGTGATTTCCAAAGTATGGGTTGCAGGAGTGGGTTACTGGGTTGGCAGTCATTGGGGAGCTCCCCATGGGGGGGGAGTTCCCCGGCAGCCACTGGAACTCCCCAGCAGCTGCCGAGGAATACCCCCCACCCCAGGACCTCCTCAGCACTGCTGGGGTGGGGGGAGGAGGTCATGGACATAAGTGATTTTTCCCAACTGGTTCACAAGAAAAAAGGTTCAAAACCCACTGGCTTAGAGATGACACCAATACGGCCTGCCCTAATCATTAAACTTGGAATTATTATTGGTGTTAATTATGATCTTTCAGGAGCCTCAGCAAATCAGATGAGAGTTAAAGCCATTTGGTTTCACCATACTTATGTGTGGTCACTAGATGGGGGGGGGGGGCGGTGGTGTACAGAACCAGCATCCCCATGGAGAAGTTGGGGTTTATCCCAATTCTTATAGCTGCTCCTACCAGCATTTCTCAAATCATAAAACAGCCTCCGGAGATGAAGAGAGGATGTCCGGGCTGGTTTCCCAAATGTGATAACTGAAAAGGAATTATCTTATCTTGCCATCAGGAGTCAGATCCAGAGAGTTGCTTTCAAACATCCAAGTGGCTGGGCCAAGAAGAGAGTTACTGGGAATGTAGTCGAGCCCGCTGGAAGTTTTCCAAACCATGATTTGATGTTTGTTCATCCCCCCAAAATTAGGAGTCTCTCTTCAAAGAGTGGGAATTGTGTGTCTGCCGAGAGCTCGGCGGAAAATCTGCACTGCTGGGGGAAAGAGTGATAAGCCGGGGCCCCTCTCTTCTACTTGGAGGGAGCTGCGTGCCCCCGCTGAGGACAACTGCAGAAAGGGAGAAAGGGTGTCTCCCACAGAAAGATCCCAAGTCATTTGGAGCAGTACAGGTCACAAACAAGACTTGAACCGCCACCTGGAAAGCAGCAGGGATCCAGCAGAGATCCCAGCGCACTGGTGCTAGGATCGTGAGGAGATACACCACTCGCTATGCAAGCCGCCACATTTGGCGCTGGCCCCGGAAGATTGAGGGCCACGAAGAGGATTCCTGGGAGCACAGCTAAGCCCGCTGGATGTTTCGTCAAGCGTCACCTTATGTTTGTTCATCCCCTGAAGTTAACGGGCAGAGATAATCCCCGTGACATCTTCCTGCTTTCCCCCACCCTACCAGCTCATGAAGGACACGCTGGCTGAGCATTGTTCTTTCCCACCAATTTGGCAGCCCTACCGATAACCCATAAGAATAGGGGGGACTGCAGAGAGAGCAGGTCACAAACAATGTGCAGAAGAGTTCCATGCTTTTGAAGCACAAACAATAATATTCACCCTGCATCTAGCACTTTTAACACCTACATCTCAAAGATCTTCCCAAGTCAGGTAAAAGCATCCTTCAGTAGCACAGTGATGGGGGAAGGGCGTTTATGGTTTACCCATTCTGCTGTAGAGAATACAGAGTTTAGGTCAGATTAGATTACCCACTTCTTTGTTAGTGATACCACAGGCATTTTATAGATGAGAAAAATGCGTCACAGAAGGGTGAAGGGACCTGCCCGTGGTCACACAGTGTCACTGGCAAGCTGTCAAGTATCAGAGGGGTAGCCGTGTTAGTCTGAATCTGCAAAAGCGGTGAGGAGTCCTGTGGCACCTTATAGACTAACTGAAGTGTTGGAGCATAAGCTTTCGTGGGCAAAGACCCACTTCATCAGATACATGTACATGCATCTGACAAAGTGGGTCTTTGCCCACGAAAGCTTATGCTCCAACACTTCGATTAGTCTATAAGGTGCCACAAGACTCCTCGCCGCACTGGCAAGCTGGGAACAGATTAATTCAAAATTAATCTTTTGACCAGATCGACTCACCAACAACAGATACACTTAATAGAGGCTCTTGCTTTTCATTTAAATCAAAGTGGGCATATTCCCACTCCTTTGCTATTTCCCACTGCACTGCTAATGTGGGGGTGAGATTGTCAAAGGCACCTACATGACTTAGGAGTCCTGTCGACTTTCGATGGGACGTGTGCTCCTAAATCACTTGGACTCCTTTGAAAATCCAGCCTCTCTGCCTGGTGTCTTGGACTAGAACTGAGCAATGGGGGAGGGGAAGCAGAGTCCTAATTATGAGCAAGAAACAGAAAAAGCCATTATATGTCATTAAAAAAAAAGACTATCTCCCCCCAGATCCAAGACATGATCATATTATCTCAGCAACCAGGACAGCAGAGCAGAGTTCGCCACAGGGATTGTATAACTGTTCTTGAAGGAGGAAAGCATTTATTCCTTTCCATGTTTTACGAAGTGAGAGCTGATATGATTTGCTGAAGTGGTGCAAATATACACCCCGTGTGAGTTTAGCCCTCATTGTTTTTTCAATTACTTTCCTGAAAACTGCAGAGCGAGGCAGTTCCCCGGCGCTGGCTTTTGAAGAGCTTGACATGGAAAGCCATAATCATCTTTCTGTAACATTCCCAAATGTTGACATGTTTGGTGCCTGTTTCATCAAGTGAACCTTGTAATCTCCTACAGGGTTGTCGAGGGTGCACTAAATTAGCTAGTTATTCTTGCACTTCTACTTAGTGCCTTCTGCAGAGCTTAATAAAAAGCCCTTCAGGAAAAATATAAAAATGCACAGAAAAGTCTTTCTTCCATTCATTGCACTCAAACCCAACAGACCGAGGAATGCCGCTCAGCATCCAAATTCCAAAATCTACGCATCAACGAGCAAAGGGTTAAACAAGGCTTAAAACCTTTGGCGCAGTCGTGAAGTCCTGTAATTTAACTCCAGTGATCATTCTGACAGCGCAGCCATGGAGCAAGACAGAAACTGCTGGGAGAGCCGCTCACATGAGGCTCTTAAGACAATACATTACATACACTAGTAATTAGGGTCAATGACTCCTTTGTGGAAAAATGTTTACCAAATATTGTACATTGAGACAGGGCCAAAAGGGATGCAGATTAAAAATTAAGGGCTAGATTCTACTGCCTTGACTAACATTGAGTAGTATCTTAGCACAAGTAGCAATCTTCGGGATTGCATGGATGTGGTGAGGGCCTACTCTGGGTGAGTAAGGATGGCAGTGTCTGGTCTTATAAATTGTTATAAAACAAATTAATTTACCGACATTATCAGAACCACTTAAAATGATTATACTTGAAAGATTCATTTAAAAAAAAATCAGGTTTGCTTTTTACCATTAATCCTGTTTGTTTACTTTTCTTTCTGCCTAGGCGCCGACAATGGTCATTTTCAATTGCTGGTTCTCATGCCCTTATGCATTGCTGAAATCACTGACTTCCAAACACGGCAGGGGTATGTTTTGATCTGAGGAAGAACCATTTTTCATGGCACTTTCCCTTTTATTTCCAGAAAATATTTCTTTTCATATAAGGAACTGGGAAACTTTAAACACACAGCTTAAATCTGGGACTCACTCTACCCGCTAAGTTCCCTCACAAGAAAGCCAGAGCTTGCCTGCTAGAACGGGGGATATTGAATGCTAAGCATCTGAATAATGAATTACATATCTTTTCTGCTGAGGCAGGAACATATTAGGCATTGCAAGCTCCAGCCTAGAATTCTTTGACTGGCTTCCAGCTGTAAACATTCAACAGGAAGAGGTTAATTTTTTTATTCAGTTAATATAAATACCAAAAGGTTCCTTACTGCAGTGGCCCTTGTTACTGTGCCATACATTTTGCAATTAGAAGCATATTTTTCTGTGATGCTGAGGTACATTTTGCCAAACCAACAAAATGCATCAAGCTCCAACATTGATGCCAAAAATACCCACTGTGTAATTTATGCCAAATCAACAAAAGTTTTCTTTTGTCCTTCCCAAACCACACGAAAGAACAATCTGTTAAGAAGTCCAAATGTTAAAGTTCAAAAAAAGGCCTCTATTCTGCACTGTGCAAGATAGGCATGAGATAACAAAACAGGCAAAGTCTAGCAGGGGCGTTGTGCAAGGAGCTGATAGGTTAGCATCTTTTTTCCATGCCAGGAATGATTTCTTTCTAGCTCTATTTATTCCCCCCCCTCCCCTTTTTCCCCTTCTTTCACTCTCTTTTCCCCCCTAAACCTCCCTTAGCATCTGGAATGTGTAGGCAACAATCCATGTGTTTGCAGTAAACTTTGAAAGCATGGCCAATGAGGACCACATGGGCAGGTATTCTGGAAAGCAAACCTGGCTTTACGGAACTGCTTGAGCAGGAAGGCAAGATGTACAGAAACTATGGAGCACAGCTGAATTATAGGCAGTGGGGTGAAGGGAGAGGGAGAGCATTTTGGTGGCAATTAAGCCTTTCCTTTTTCCCCAACTTGAAGAAGAATTTTAATTAGAAGTTCCAGCATTTGGTTTTAATTCAGCCCAATGCACAAATGGTTTAGTTCCACTGAGCATATTTTCATAGCCTGTGAAACAGCCAGCAACTAGGAAACCATGAGAGCCAGCGATTACCTGAAGTTATACTTTTGGAAACATTGGGAAAATGGATTCACTTACAATTCTCTATGCATTAGGGCGGATCCAAGTGTAATTAGTTAAGCAGGTTTGGCTCAGTTAATTAACAACCACCAATAAAATAATAATAATAATACAGAGAGAGAGAGAGAGATGCAGTAGGCTTTGCACAGTCGGCACAGATATTAAAAGTGGCATTTTGTTGGCGTGCACAGCTTTGACTAGCATTTAGATTAGAACGGCTGCTAAGTCTCTGCGCTGTGTCTGAATGGTGACTGGATGAATGTTAGTCAATAAAGTTCAATCTGGCACCAGCCAAGACCAAATGATTCATTGCCATAGTAACCAATAATGCATGCAAAGTATTTATTATTTATAAGCACATCCGCTGAGCTCAAATGCCATTTTAAAATAGCCAAAGTCTCTCTTCTTTTTAAAAAAATGGGAGCTGCAGAGTCAGTACTCAGGATGGGAGCAGCACAGGGAAGCCCCTTCTCTGCTCCAGGGGAGACCCCCTTCCAGCTCCGAGGGTCGCAGGGATGTACCGGCCACTTCTGGGACTGATATGGTGCGAAGGCAGCAGGGAGCCTGCCTTAGCCCCCCTGGGCTGCTGGACTTTTAGCAGGCTAAAATCTCCTGGCTTGTTTTCAGTAGCCTCTGGGAGATGGAGTCCAATTCCGGGAGACTTTCAGGGTATGTCTACACAGCAGCGTTATTTCAGATAACGCTAGTTATTCCAAGATAATGTATTGCACGTCTACACAGCATGCCTGTTATTTTGAAATACATTCGAAGTAATGGGTTTCTTACTCTGACTTCTGTAACTCTCATTGTATGAGGAGTAAGGAAAGTCAGAGGAAGAATGCTCTATTTCAAAATAAGTGCTGTGTAGACGAGCCCAAATTTGAAATAAGCTATTTTGACTTTAGCTACACAATTAGCATAGCTCAAGCTGCGTAGCTTATTTTGATTTCAGCCCTGCTGTGTAGACGTACCCCCAGTGAAACCAGGAGCATTCACAACCCTATAAGAAGGCCTCACCGCTATATGCAGCAATCAGAAAAACTGTATGCAATGCATTAGCAACACAAGGGATAAGAACTCTGTGCATGTAGCGCCTATTAAAAATGCAGAACATAAAATACTTTGAAGAGTTCCCTAAGCAAACTCATATGTTGAGGTTGGGGGGCAGAACTAGGCCGGGCGGACCAAAGAAGCCACACAGATGTGTGAGGTTTTTTTGCTAATTATATTGGGATTCTTTGTGAAACTCCATTAGAAGCAGCAACGGAAGCAGCAAATTCAGCCGCAGCTCATGGTGAGGGGCTGATTAAAAAGCCCGTTGGAGTCACTGGGAGTCCCTTTACTTCAATAGGATCAGCCCCTGAGGGTGTGTTTATTTACACTGCCACCATTCAGGTGTGAGATTTGCCCTTCCAAAACACCAGTCGGCAATGATTCTCATTGACACAGCCTAGATGGGGCAGAGTAGCATCCAAGGTGCCCAAGCAGACCTGGTTGTAATGCCGGTGTTTCTAGATTTATGGCTGGTGCCTGGGTGTGGTAAGACAAAAAACACCTACAATCTTGGTCAGGGGAGCTGACAGACTTGCCGGGCTCCTGGGCAGCATAGGGGAGGCTAAGCTTTGCGCTTAGGGTTGCCAGATGGTTTCAGAAAAAATACTGAAAAAAAAAACCCACCCCCACGCCAGGAAAAATTTGTTGAGGAAAAAAAAGGGGGGGGGACCCTGAGAGTTGTTAAACAAAAAACAAAAAAACCCACGTGCTGAGGCTTTTTGGCCCTAACAGGCTGCCGGTGGTTGCCCATCTTGCCTCCTTGCGCGGGGCTGGACAGCTCCCCTGCGGAACCCGGTAAGCACTTGGGTTGCCGGGCTGCCTCCGTATTGAGCCGGACAGCCCGGGATTTTCACCTCCTGGCCGGGAAAAAATCAGAAAGTACCCGACATTTTAGGTGTCTGGGATTTTCTGAATTTTTTTTTTACCAGACAGGAGGTGAAAATACCGGACTGAGTTCTACCTGGCAACCCTATTCGCGCTCCCGGAAGGGGCGGGCCTGGAGCACCCAGCCCTCAGCGCCAGAGCGGGTCCCGGCCCCTCCCCCCCAGCCAGCCCTGAGTTCTTCCCAGAGCATGCTGCACGGGGCTCCAGCAGTGATTTAAAGGGCCCGGGTGTCCTTTAGAATTGCTGGAGCCCGGAGCAACTGTCCCCTTCCGCCCCCCCCGGCATGTGAGTGGGTATTTTGAAAAGATGTTTCTATATTAAAATGGCTGCCCAGCCTGCTGCTGGATGTTGCAAGTAGAACTCAGCTCCTCAGATGACACGCCCGCTGTCTCCTGTTCTCCACAAAACGCCGTCTGTAAGGGACAAAGCGTGACCAGGGGGGCAGGGGAGGGGGGGATACTAGAACTGACAGAGTTGAGAGGGAAAGGAGGCCCAGTTTCGCTAAATTATACTTCCTCAGGGCTGGGTCTGGCATATTAGTCAAAGCGTCAGGTTCTGCAACTCTCTCACGTGCATGGTCTTGGCTGCCAGAATGCACTGGGATGGCTTGCACAAGGACTTGATGTCTGGGTTATTGTTGCAGGACTGGGCTACTGCTGCCTCGTTATTGGAGACCATAGAGCCACTTCCTTCCTAAAGACAATCACTCTCTGCTGACTGCGATTGTATCCAGCTTCTGAAGTGAGTTGGGTAGATCGGATGTACTGTACTTGGCAGATTAGGCTGGGAAGTGGTCCAGTGGTATGCACTAAAATCTCTGTGCACGTTGAATTGTACTGAAAACTGCTCCAGGAGAGGGATAAAGGCTCTGTAACGTACTTTTGCAGAATGGCTAGCACAAGTGAGCCAAACATTTCCCATGAGTCATTTGTAAGTCAGCAGGGCTCCCCCTGAGACAACACTACCTCCATCATACTGGTGTCAACGTCATCAAGCAACACTGTGAACCAAAAACCTGTTTGTAGCCCGAGCATGTATTTGGCCACTGGCCGTGCTCAGTTGCTGGCTTAGCTCATGGGTGACCTTTTTTGTTACCTCGACTAGTATTTAGACTAGCTGAGCTTTCTGGATGAGCAGCACTAATAGGGGCGACGCGTTTACTCAGAGAGAGTTATAGCATGTGCTGCTGGTTTAGGTTTTTGGGTTTTGTTGGGTTTTTCCCCCCTTACATGTGTAATCTTGACTTTATCCCCAAACAGGGCTCCTCCTTTCTCTAGCTATCCTGTTGTCAAAACAGCTCTGCTGAGGAGATAAGAGAGCTAAGACCCTGAAGAGGCTCCTTCCTGCCCCCAGCTCGCTATCTCTCTGAGAGGTTCGTCAGGAGCCTCTAGAAAGGGCAGCAGACAAATGGAGACCAGGGCCTGGTATCCTCTGTGAGCCTCCAGTCACGTCGCAATGGAATATTTGGAATGGCTCGTGAACCCCAGATAAAAGCCAAGTGATCAGTGTCTACAAGAACCTCTGTTTTCTGTCAGCAGATATTTCCCACAGGGATGTGTATTCATTCACGAAAGGGCGCATCTTTCTGTGTGTTTTACCCCAGTTTTCTTTCTCCCTCCTCAAAGCCGCTTTCTTCTGAATTAAATTAGACTGAGGCTTTGGAGCACATCCAGGTCCACCTCAAATAGAAACACAAGAGAAAATCCAGTTATAAAGGGATGGGATTCAGTTTGTAGGGTTCTCTTTCCAATGATTAAAATCTCCCCTTGAGCAATGCATCCTCAGACAAGAGCTGGCAGCTGGCACCAATTTGGTTCTTTCCAGAGGAGGGCAATTCAAGATCTCCCATTGCACGTCTAGGTCCCTGTTGCGCTTCAGTTACTTATCCGTGTGCGTATTCACATTATCCATGTGCATAAGCACCTCGCTGAATCATGGCTTTATTGCTCCCTTGAATGGCAAGCCAAGCAGTCAGGGAGAGTAAGGTGAGCTCTTGAAGTTAGTCATCTACGCCTCTTCATTTCATTAATGAACAAACAGACTTTGATTTCTACAATCAGATTCGTTATTCAGAAATGCTCTCTGGGTCACCAATACGAATAGCTTCTGAGCTGGGGCTGTCCATAAACCATTTGCCTTGGCTACTAATCAGTTATTTGTACCTTCTGTTGCATGACTGGCCACCTAAGTTACATGGTGGGCTTTCTATTCTCTGAATTTTTTAAAGAGTGAATCGCATCTTTTTAGTCAGGGCCATCCCTTAGACATTCAGGTTATCAGTGAACACTGAGGGCTAGTGTCTTAACTACTCTGTTATCCGATCCACATCAGAGCAAACCCCTTGGCAGCAATGAGGTGACATGTTAAGAAAAAGGCTGCTGGAGACAGGACTGCACGACCCAGCTTTTGCCCCCCCCCCCAAAGTCCTCTAACCTTCTCTGAATCTTCCCTTTATTTCTTCTGCGCCATCAACAGCCATTTTCCTAAGATGGGGTGTGGTCCCCTGCTACTTGCTGGCAAATCTGTTTTATCTCGCCTAGAGCTATGTCTACACCGCAATTAAACCCTTGTGGCTGGCCTGTGTCAGCTGACTCAGGCTCGCAGGGCTCGGTCTGCGGGGCTGTAAAACTGTGGTGTAGACATTCTGGCTTAGACTGTAGCTTGGGCTCTGGGAGCCTCTCTCCTCATCAGGCCTCAGAACTTGGGCTCCCGCCCGAACTTGAACATCTCCTACACAATTTTACACCCCCACACCCTCTACAAGTATGAATCAGCTGACAGGGGCCAACCAGAGGTTTTTATTTGCAGATTAAGTCTTAGCCACCAGTGTCTCTGTAGCGAAGTGCAGATTTTGTGCTTTGGTTCGGGAGGCCCTCAGTATCATAACTTCTGCTGCTGACCATGTCATCTGCCAACTGTAGCTGTGAGCTTGTTTAATCTGATTATTAAGTAAAGATTTTGAAATAACAAAGAACAGAGTTGCCTGCTGGCTTGATGGGTTCTTTCGGGAGCCAGCTATGCTGTAGTTTTGTTATTTAAAAAAAGGAAATCTATCAAAGGATAAACTCCTGGTGCCACAGGGTGATCTGTTCTATAGGTATTCCTGTAAGACACACAAAACATAATCACTAAACAGGGCTGGCTTTTTAGCAGGTTTGGTTCTCTTGTATTTTCCTGTTGGAGATGCTGGAAGTTTGCACTTTTAATAACTCTGTACCGTCAAAGGGAATTTTCTGTATTTCTGCCTACGTTTAGCGTTGGAACAGGGCTCTTCCCTTTAACTGAGACCGGCTGTGGTATTTTGCCTGTGGAACGGGCCGAGGGCCCATCTACATTGGAAAGAAAAACCCCGGACTTGGGGGCCTTGGGCTGTGTGGCTGGTTCGTTGTGAGAGAGATTCCGGGATCCTCCCACCACGCCAGGGCCTGGAGCACAGTCTGTCTACATCGACACAGCCTGAGTCAGCTGGCACGGGCCCGCTGGGGGCGTTTCTACTGTGTAGACAGACCCTGCAGGAAGCAAGGCCCTCATGCGGAACGTGGGGGCATTTCTCTGTGGGGACGTAAGGTGATAACTTTCAAGCTCCAGGTCCAGTCAATGCCAAAAAGTGAGGAAATGTCCAGGGCAGAACCCTGGGGATTCAGGTGAAAATTTAGAAAAGGGGAAAAGTGGGAGACACAAAGCTCTTTGCAGCTGGGTGGCAGAGCCAGCAGGAGCTCCTGGCCATTCAGTGCCAACCCAGCCACTTCAGCGAGGTTGACAATTGTCGTCAACAGTGCAACGCTGTTGCAAAAAAAGCCAACGTGATTCTGGGAGGCATTAACAGGAGTTTTGTGAGCAAGACACAAGAAGTCATTCTTCTGCTCTACTCTGCGCTGATTAGGCCTCAGTTGGAGTATTGTGTCCAGTTCTGGATGCCACATGTCAAGAAAGATGTGGAGAAATCGGAGAAGGTCCAGAGAAGAGCAACAAGAATGATGAAAGGTTTAGAAAACATGAGCTATGAAGGAAGACTGAAAGAATTGGGCTTGTTTAGTCTGGATAAGAGAAGACTGAGAGGGGACACGATAGCAGTTTTCAGGTATCTAAAAGGGTGTTACAAGGAGGAGGGAGAAAAATTGTTCTTCTTGGCCTCTGAGGACAGAACAAGAAGCAATGGGCTTAAACTGCAGCAAGGGTGGCTTAGGTTGGACATTAGGAAAAAATTCTTAACTGTCAGGGTGGTCAAACACTGGAATAAATTGCCTAGGGAGGTTGTGGAATCTCCACCTCTGGAGATATTTAAGAGCAGGTTAGATAAATGTCTATCAGGGATGGTCTAGACCAATGGTCCCCAACACGGTGCCCATGAGCGCCATGGTGCCTGTGGGGGCATTTGTGTACGCCCACCAAGTGCTCGGGGCTGACCCCGCCCCGGGTGCATGGTACATGCGTGGTGCCAGAGCCGGCCCCGGGTGCATGGCGCATGGGGGAGTGCTGGCCCCGGGCGCGTGGTGAATTGGGCGCCCTGGTCCCCGGGTGCGCAGTGAATTGGCCACCCCGCACACGGCTATGGGGGGTGCCGGCCCCGGGCACGCGGCTATGGGGGGCACCGGCCCCGGGCGCGCAGCAAATTGGCTGCCCGCATCCCGGGTGCACAGCGCATGGGGAGCGCCGGCCCCAGGCGCGTGGTTATGGGGGGCCCCACCCCCAGGCGCACGGCTATGGGGCGTGCCGGCACCGGGAGCGTGGCAAATTGGCTGCCCGCACCCCGGGTGCGCAGCGCATGGGGAGCGCCAGCCCCGGGCGCGCGGTTATGGGGGGTCCCACCCCCGGGTGCATGAGTGTCCCCGCCCTCTGGTGCCCAGCAGGAGAATGGCCACGCCCCCTGGCGCCCGGCAGTTCCAAATGGTTGGGGACCACTGGTCTAGACAGTGCTGGGTCCTGCCACAAGGGCAGGGGACTGGACTCAACGACCTCTCAAGGTCCCTTCCAGTTCTAGTGTTCTATGATTCTATTGCTTACAGGACTGGTTGATGGCAATGGTTAATGCCCTCCCCATAACAGCACCCCCATCTCAGCTCTGCCCGCCCTCCCAAGAGAATTCAACATGCTGACACACTTAAAGACTGACCTCATCCACAGAGAGAAATGCTAATAGGAGGGTCCCACACACAGCTTCTGGCATGGGAGAGAGAAGGGGCATGTAGACCCCCGGGCACAGAGGGAAATGGGGATGAGGGAAGTGGGGGGGATGGAGGGCAGTGAGGAATGGGGAGCGCCTAGAGCTTCAGGCATAGGGAGAGAAGGGTGATAATGGTATGGTGGAGGGAGGTATGGGGGACACCCAGAGCCCCTGGCATGAAGGTGGGGCTGTGCAAGGGGCAGAGGGTTTTCCAGGAGTTGCTGAAATGGAGGGGGATGGGCTGGTGGCACACGGGGAATGTGTAGGGGACAATGGAGGGATGTAAAGAGCCCCCGATGTGTGCAATGAGTAAGGTTGCCAGATGGTTGAACCAAAAATACCAAACACCGCCCCCCCCTCAAAAAAAAAACACCAGAGAAAAAATTCTGTTGAGAAAAAAAGGGGGAGACAAAAGTTGTTGAGCAAAAATAAAATAATAATAATAATAAAACAGCATAGCCCCTTTAAGAAAAGGCTTTGAGGCTTTTTGCCAGTAGCCATCTTGTTTTCCTGATCCGAAGACAGCGCCCCTGCAGAACCAGGTAAGCGGGAGGGCTGGGGGGGGGGGCTGGTGGAGGACTGGGGGCTGGGCCTGGTTGCTGAGTGTGTCATAGGGTTGCCAGGTGTCCAGTATTTTCGCTTCCTGGCAGGGAAAAAAAAATTGAAAATACTGGACATTTTAGGTGTCCAGTATTTTCTGAATTTTTTTTACCGGACAGGAGGTGAAAATACCGGACTGTCTGGGTAATACTGGACACCTGACAACTCTAGCAATGAGCCCAGTTTAGGGAAGTTGCAAAGCATGTGACCCTCTGGTTACCTGCCCTCCAGTTCTATTGCTGGGGGCCCCACGACCCCAGTTTATCCTCCGGAGTGCTCACAGTGCAAGCAAGCGCACTGCTTTCAAACAGGAGATGGATGCTTTCCCCACGTGGCCCTGCTGGGTCATTCCCCGGTCAAGCAGCTGTCCCCGGCGGGGGAAGCCCAGGGGTGCCGAGGCTGCTCTATGGGAAATACTGAACCCAGACATGTGGAGCTCCAGCCAGCCCCCCTGGCAGCCCCACGGTGCTCAGTGGGAAATGGGAGCCCCGCTGTCTCTCAAACACAACTATCCTGCATTGAGTAAAAACAAAAAAACCCAGCTCCCCACGTGAGGCCTGACTGAAGCTTTCAGCCACAGAATTGGTGCCCACACACCCGCCTGCCATGCAGCACTGCCAACTCATGCCATTTTATCACCTGTCCCACAGTAGCGGACATTTGTCTGAAAGTCCCCCGCTCCTGGACGCCTTACTGTGAGGGGAGGCAAAGAGGGGAGGTAGCAATAGACTCAATTAGCTCAATCTATTGAGTTCAACAAAGAGGACCGTGAAGGGGTGACTTGAGCAGTTGGTAAGTCTCTGCGTGAGGAACCCATATTTGATAAGTGGGCTCTCCAATCCCACAGAGAAAGGCCTAACATAAACTGACAGCCGGCAGTTGCAGCCTGACAAATTCACACTGGAAATACGGTGCATTTTTTTTGACAGTGATGGCCATTAATCATTGGAACCATTTCCGGGGGCTGTGGTACATTCCCCACCACTGACAATTTTTAAATCAAGATGGGATGTTTGGCTGAAAGATCTGCTGCATTTCTAATAGGAGTTATTTGGGGAATTTCACAGTGGTCCTTCTGGCCTTGGAATCTATGGGGGGAAAAAAAGCAAAACAAAACTTCTCTAACCCTTACCGTTGCTGGGAGAAGTTTGAAAATGTGACCCAAGAGCAGGATTGAGACTTAAAAACTGGAAGGCAAATAAAAAAATCCAAAATATTTTTAAGAAGTCTTATGATTTTGACTCCAGTCTCCTGGTGATTTGGGGGTGAGAGGAGTTTGACTTATGATTTTTCAACATTTGGGGTGCAGGGAGAATGCCGTGGTTCCTTGCTGTGGTGCCCAGAAGGCACCGCTCAGGGTACACTCTGGGTCAGAACAGTCCTGAGAACTTTCCTCTGACTCCAGTTGGATGCTCCGGCGAGAGTTCAGTCACGCTTTCCCTCAGCCGTTTTCTTTTCTAAACATGAATGCTTTGAAAGGGAAAAGCTTGTTGCCAGCATGTCTGACTCCTTCGCCCTGGCAACATCCGACCATCCATGTTATCAGGCCTTGCTGCAGCCTATCAACAGACTTCGTTAAACATGGAACTGTTTATCGGCGGGAAGCTATATTAATTGAACAGGGGGACAAAGAACTGGCCGGCACCAGGCAAATCTCTCACTGGCATGGGAAAGGGACAGTAGGCCTATGTTTAACAATGGCTACAACAAAAGAAAGTCACTTAGTACTAGGCTAGTCGCACACCCACACACAAACACACACATACACCGTCTTCAGTATTTTGCTTAATAACTGACAATGGTCACAACTCTGCCTGCTGTATTATTCCTTTACACAGGGCTTAAATTCTCAGAGACCCCATCTCCCTCCCCCTATTCTCCACAGGAGCGTCAGAGCTTGGGACTTTAGCCCCATGGGGTGTTCCCAGACCCAGGGAGAGTAGGGGAATACCAAGTCTTCAGACCCACAGGACTGCCTGGGCTTGGGGCATTAGCAAGGCAAGTGTGTGGGGGAGGGAGCATTGGGGTTTTTAGCCCCAAGGAGTAAAATATTTACCAGAGCTCTGCTCCAGACAGCTCCAGATTAATTTAAGCCCTGCCTTTTTGGTTCTCCCAGTAATGCAGAAAGGTACCTGGAGCACAGGCAATCTGGTGGCCGGGGAGCTGGAAGTTGGGAGTGTGCCAAAGCCAAAAGTGTAGTCCGGTGGCCAGGGCTGGCAGCGGGATTGGTGCCCACGAGGGGAGCATGGGAGCTGAGGCCAGCAGCTGGGGGAGGGCTGGCGGGGAGGCTGGCAGCCTAGCAGCCCCCCAGGAGAGTCCAAAGGCCGGCAGCAGAGGGGCCAAAATTAACCTCCCCTGGTCCAGCAAACCCCCTCATTTGGGACTGGTCTGGTCCCAAGGTGCCAGACCAGGGAAGTCCAACCTGTGTAACTTTGGGGCAGGAGTTCTCACTATAGCTTCTCTCTGTGACTCCCTTTTTAGCAACAGAATGAGCTTACAGTCCCTTGTGATCTAGAGATGCAAATTCACAGCTAAAGCGAGCACATGCAACTCCACACCAGACAAAGCAGGTGTCACTTCAGCTCTGAAACTGGCCCATCATACTTATGGGGTAGATTACTTTGGGGGGGTTGCCTTTTTGGGGTTGCATTGCTCTTTATTTGTTAAGTGCCATCACTGTGCTTGGCTCTGCACAAACCAGAAAATGAAGGCCACCCCAATCTAGAGTGACTTACGTTTGTTTCTACTGTGTGTTAATCACTGCTGTGCCCCCTTAATTGTTGTCCATTGCACAGGGTGTTCCTGTTCCCAGTCTCGGACTGGGAATTCGATGAGTGACTCATAGAATCATAGAACACTAGAACTGGAAGGGACCTCAAGAGGTCATCAAGTCCAGTCCCCTGCCCTTGTGGCAGTACCCAGTACTGTCTAGACCATCTCTAATAGACATTTATCTAACTTGCTCTTAAATATCTCCAGAGATGGAGATTCCACAACCTCCCTGGGCAATTTATTCCAGAGTTTAACTACCCTGACAGTTAGGAAGTTTTTCCTAATGTCTAACCTAAACCTCCCTCACTGCAATTTAAGCCCATTGCTTCTTGTCCTATCATCAGAGGTCAAGGAGAACAATTTTTCTCTCTCCTCCTTGTAACATCCTTTTGGGTACTTGAAAACTGCTATCCTGTCCCCTCTCAGTCTTTTCTTTTCTAAACTAAACAAATCCAGTTCTTTCAGTCTTCCCTCATAGCTCATGTTTTCTAAACCTTCAATCATTTTTGTTGCTTTTCTCTGGACCTTCTCCAATTTCTCCACATCTTTCTTGACATGTGGTGCCCAGAACTGGACACAATACTCCAACTGAGACCTAATCAGCGCAGAGTAGAGCAGAATAATGACTTCTCGTGTCTTGCTCACAACACTCCTGTTAATGCATCCCAGAATCATGTTTGCTTTTTTTTGCAACAGTGTCACACTCTTGACTCATATTTAGCTTGTGGAACACTATGACCCTTAGATCCCTTTCTGCATTACTCCTTCCTGGAGAGTCGCTTCCCATTCTGTACGTGTGGAACTGATTGTTCCTTCCTAAGTGGAGCACTTTGCATTTGTCCTTATTAAACTTCATCCTATTTACCTCAGACCATTTCTCTAGTTTGCCCAGATCATTTCGAATTTTGACCCTATCCTCCAAAGCAGTTGCAACCCCTCCCAGCTTGGTATCATCTGTAAACTTAACAACTGTACTCTCTATGCCGTCATCTAAATCATTAATCAAGATATTGAACAGAACCGGTCCCAGAACAGACCTCTGTGGAACTTGTTGTGCCCTTCCAGCATGATTGTGAATCATTAATAACTACTCTCTGACATCTTCAGCCAGTTATGCACCTACCTTATAGTAGGTTGTATTTCCCTAGTTTATTGATAAGAAGATCATGCGAGACTGTATCGAATGCCTTACTAAAGTCTAGGTATATCATGTCCACTGCTTCTCCCTTATCCGCAAGGCTTGTTATCCTATCAAAGAAGGCTAACTGATTGGTTTGACATGATTTGTTCTTTACAAATCCATGCTGGCTGTTACCTATCACCTTATTATCTTCCAGGTGTTTGCAGACTAGTTCCTTAATTATTTGCTCCATTATCTTTCCTGGCACAGAAGTGAAGCTTGGATGGAAAAGACTAGAGGGAATATTGCCTGTGATCTTCTCCCCACAGCCAGCATGCCTCGGCTGAACACCTCATTCAGATATTTCCTTTAAATTCTACCTGAATCACACTGCGGATCTTTTAATAAAAGCCTCTTATCCCATTAAAATGGTTCCCCTTGAGAGGAACGAGGCAGGCTGAAAGAAGGAAGTGGCAAGAGCCATCTCCTTCTGACCGCACAATTAAGAGGAAGTCAGTAAGGAATGGGGACAGGAAAAATCTGAGAGGCCTTTCATTGACCAATCTATTTTTAAAAAATAAACTTCCCTTGGTGGGTTTACTGTTAAGATGAGAACAACAGTCGGTGCCGTTGTTTACGGTCCCAAACCTCATAACACAAGCTCAGGGTGGTGGCCAATCTTACTGTAGGCAGTTATCTTGCTGAGCAAAGTCTGCCATGATGTCTCCATAAGTTCGGTTCTAATGTGTGCAAGTCCCGCAGGAAATAGTCATTTAACTACCAACGGGGTATTTGTCCCTGCTCTGGGTAAGTGTCTCAGTCCAGTGAATCCCCAAAATGTCTTGGGTCACAGTTGAAGCTGATATGGAACAAGAGTTACGCAACATTTCAGTCACTCATGGGTGGAGGGGAGAACGGTGATATGCGTGACAGCAGCTTAGACATCTTCAGGCCACTTTATATATCACCGGTGGGGTTAGTTCTTCATTTGTCAGCTCCACCCATAAATTCATTCATGATCATCCTACAGGTTGCAACTCTATAAACTGGAACTCTCTGGTCCGGCAACATCCGGGATCCTGGAGGGCTGGGGGGGGGGTCGGGAGTCCAGCGTGATGCAGGGGGGGTGGCGCACAGCTCAGCTGGGCTGTGAAGAGAGGGGGGCCAGGAGCTGGGAAGCCGGGCGTGCAGCTCAGTTGGGCTGTGGTGGGGGGCCAGGAGCCGTCATGGGGCTCAGCCAGGCTGGGCAGGAAGTCAAGTGCAAAACTTAGCTGGGCTGCCTGGGGGAGGCGAGAAACCCGGGGGGGGGGGATGGGGCAGAGCAAGGGGTGGGGTCAGCAGCAGGGGGGGCCAGAAATGACCATTCCTGGTCCAGCAAAATCCCGCACCTGGGACCAGTGAGGTCCCAAGGATGCCAGACCAAGTAGATTCAACCTGCACCAGTTCAGAAGTACCTTTTCTGCTAATATTAACCCAGGATGTCTCTCCTCCTTATAGCTGCCCTAAGCTACACATCTGGAGTGCTGCGTCCAATTCTAGGCCTCCCCCACTACAGAAAGGATGTGGGTGCATTGGAGAGAGTCCAGTGGAGGGCAACCAAAATGATTGGGGGGGGGGACCTGGAGCACATGACCTATGAGGAGAGGCTGAGGGATTTGAGCTTGTTTAAGCTACAGAAGAGAAGAGCGAGGGGGGATTTGAGAGCAGCCTTCAGCTCCCTGACGGGGGGTTCCAAAGAGGCTGGAGAGAGGCTGTTCTCAGTGGTGGCAGATGATGGAACGAGGAGCAATGGTCTCAAGCTGCAGTGCAGGAGGTCTAGGTTGGAGATTAGGAAAAACTATTTTACTGACTCGGCCTCTACATTCCTCTCACACTGAGGGGACTCCCAGGACAGGACGACAGTTACTTCTGACTTCTCGCCACTTCACTCTGGCCAGAGGGAAGCAAGTGAGGATCTGTGCCATGGGGTGGGACAAAAATGACAGTGGGCTGAGTTGGGGCTTCCTCTTATGGATTTGCACGCTGTTGAGTTTGTCTGCACAGCATCCGATCCAAAAGGCCCTTGGAACTCATCCAGCAACCCAACCCCAACTGCGCAAAAAATAAAATCAGGCCTCAAAAAATCATGAGACCTGCTTTCAAATCATGAGCTTTTTATTTTAAATAAAATGTTGGGATCAGTTTATTTGTCCTCTGGATTTTGAGCCTTCAACTTACCCTCAAGTTATGTTTTCAAGCTTTTCATTGAAATAATGAAGATTAGAAACCCAGTGTTGCCAATGCTCTTGATTTTATCACAGGTCTCAGAGACTGCATGAGAATCTCTGTTTTCCTTTAGCAAAGAATATAAGTTCCTAGCTCTCATGGCTGAAGAGAAAAGTTTGAAAAGTTTGTCTGCAAAGTGTCTAGAATCTGTTGGCCTATGGCTGAGAAATAGGGACCTGATGTTCCCTCTAAACTTTCCCATCCATGTGCAGATTTTTTCCATATATGTGTGGAATACATTTTCGTATATGCACTGAGATGTGTGAATGTGCACCACCAACATAAACACAAAACCTAGCTATGGGCTCTCTGCTAATCAATTGGGAGGCATTAGAATCTCTCCTGCGTAGCCTCACAAGAGCACAGCTTATAGGGAACACTAGGCCTCATCTTGAAAATCCTCTAAGGGCAGAATTCCCAGTGACGACAGCGGGATTGTCATGCCCAGGGATTTTGTAGGATTAGGCCCTAGATTACTTTAAAACCAAAACCAAAATAAACAAGCAAAAATACTATTAAGATGGGAGAAAAGAAAGCTCAAACGGGGAAATAATTTTTAAGAGATTACTTGAAGTGCAGAAAGTTTCAAGAAGATGAGATTGTGAGACGAGATGAGAGCAACATCTGGGAAGCACAGACATCTGTATATATCCTGTATAAACCATGTAAGGATGAAGATAGAGAATAGACATGCTGCTATTAAATATCCCCCGCAATACCATTTTGCCCGATGATTCCAATGGAAATTTATGCTATCTGAGGATCTGAGCCATTGTTCTGCCGATCCTGTTCCTTGCTTAAATCCACCAGCATCTGAATAATCACTGAATGGACCCAAAACAATCAACATCTGGTTCTACTAAGCAGGGCCTATGGTTGTACTTTAGCTATGTTTGCTCCAAACTAAACCCTTAGCTAAACATTTTCTGAAGGGGGTTTTAATAGTAGTGCTGGTACAGTTAAGTGGCTGCCTGTGCTTGTTTTTATTACAGATCCCAGTTCTCAAGGGTTTAACTTGCCCTCACACATTAGCTCTGGGCTAAAACTGGTGCACAAAGCACCGTATAAGCACAGGAGAGATTTCTGTAGCTGTAACAAGTTTTTATAAAGTGATCGCTTTGGTCGTTTGAAATGGACCACAGTGCAAACTAGTCTTGCATAACTGCAGACTAAAACACCCAGATCATTCATGTGGTAGATTGGTATTACTTCAACAACAGCGGCAAGCCACTCATGTACATGAGAGATTTTGTTGCAGGTCTGTTCATGCCGTCAATACCAATGGGGATCACAGAGTTACAGTAAGCCCATGGGGCCCCTTCTTGTTTTGTCACCTGTGTGTCAAATGGGGTGTGGGTTTTGTTCAGTTCACAGGAGTTTGAAAAAAAATAACACGTGTGGACATCGGCACTGACTCTGTGGGTGCTTCGGGGCTGTAGCATGAAAGAAAAAATACCAGTGGGTGCTTAGCCAAACGCCCCCATTTCCCCCCAGTGCTTCCTGCCTGCCAGCAGCTCCTTCCCAGTTCCACCGCATGCAGGAGGCGCTGGGAGGCACTGGGATGGGACATGCTCCGGGAACATAAGAAAGGCCATACTGGGTCAGACCAAAGGTCTATCTAGCCCAATATCCTGTCTGCCGACACTGGCCATGGCCAATGCCACGTGCTTCAGAGGGAATGAACAGAACAGGCACTCATCAAGTGATCCTTCCCCTGTCATCCATTCCCAGCTTGTGACAAACAGAAGCTCAGGACACCATTCCTACCATCCTGGCTAATAGTCATTAATGGTCCCAATATCCATGAATGTATCTAGTCCTTTTTTGAACCTTGTTAAAGTCCTGGTCTTTACAACATACTCTGGCAAGGAGTTCCGCAGGTTGACTATGTGTTATGTGAAGAAATACTTGTGTTTGTTTTAAACCTTCTACCTACTAATTTCATTTGGTGACCCCCCTAGTTCTTGTGTTATAGGAGCAAGTAAATAACTTTTCCTTATTCACTTTCTCCACACCACTCATGATTTTATAGACCTCTTTCATATTCCGTCCCCCCCCCCCCGCTTTAGTCTCCTCTTTTCTAAGCTGAAAAGTCCCAGTCTTAGGGACTGAGAAGCCCTTTATCAAAGATTGGCGTGGAGCATTTGTGATTCCCAGGACAAATAAGTGCAGACCATCATCGATTTGGGATCTTCTCAAATCGAGCCCGTGCACTTCACACTAAAGATTTATCAGGTCAATTTCCGTAGAGGAAGAACACTTTAGAAAAAGCAGCAGCTAATGGGTCTATTTCTCATTTCAAATATAAGGCCTCTTTTTGGTGCTGCAACACCAGATAGAGACTTTAATTGAAATGCGAAGCAGGCCCATAACCCATTATTTTGCTTCAGTAGAAGGAGTTATAGTCTCATCACTTTAAAATAAAGTTTACAGATAGGAGGTGACTTAATTTTAACCTCTATATCCTATCAGGGGAAGAATTATGTGCCCAATCTTCTTCCTTCCCCCTTGAAGCTCAGCATTTTGCAGATTCAGGCTCTTCTCTGGGCCTTGCTATCTGGCTGTTTTCTGATGAGTTGGGCAGTCTAGGAGTGGGCCTGGGGGGGTGACGTGGGATGGGAGGGGGTTCAGCTGTTACAACGAGATAAAGTCTCTTTTACTTGATAAATATAAAGATGCTGTAGATGAACAAAAATGAAGCACACGCCACAGAGGATTTTAAAGCTTCCAGAAATATTCCCTCAGTCCTTGCCAAAGTTAATATAGGCAGAGTTTCCATGGAAAGCATCATTGTGCATGGGGGGGGGAAGGAGGCTGCACCACTGGAAGGGCACAAATAGCTAGTCCCTCTCTCCCCCCTGCCCCTCTTACACACTCTTGGTCACTGGGTAACAAATGGCCTTTTTTATGTTTCTACCCCTTACCCCCAGGGTGACAACACTGGACCGAAATTACACCAGCAACTCACTAGTATCAAATGGCGTCCTGAATTTACAAGAAGCCCCCTTAAGAGAATGTGAAGGTTCTTTACATTAAACCCTGACATCATGGGCTTATTCATTTTGGAGAGCTTTCTAAGCCCTGCTTTTCCCCTTCCCCAGAACAAAATATAACAGCTACTGTAGTTAGTAGGTGGAAACTCGCAGAGAAGATGTGACTACAAACATACCCATTACTGCATGCTTCTTGGGAGAGCTGGAAAACAACCTTCTTTTCTAGGGCTGCTGCCTTCCAACTAATTATCCCCAACACTTTGACTTGTAAACACCTGACCTAATTCTTTCCATGAGCATTGGCACTTTCTAAAAACAAGAATGCTTCAAAAGTGTCTTTATGATGCATCGCACCGGGCTACCTTATAAATGCGGCATTAGCCGGCCCAGCATTACTGTGCAAGGGGAGTCAGCAAGAGACACTTAATTACAGAATATTCATTATTAGCAACGAGCAAAATAACAACGGTCTAAATCAGCGGTTCTCCAGCCTTTCTAAGCACAAGGTCACTTTTTGAATTTAAGTCAATCCAGGATCTACCTCACACCCAAACACCTTTGCCCCACCTCCTTCCCCGCCCCTTCTTCAAGGCCCTGCCCTACCCTGCTCACTCTGTGGAGAGAGGGGACAGGGGAACGGGGACACCCTGACAGCAGCACCCCTCTCTTTAGCCTCCCGCAGGGGCTCCTCCAAGGCAGAGGGCAGGAGCACCATGGGGGAGGGACAACTGAAATGCCCAAACTCGATAGCCTCTGGGCCAAACCAGTCAGGGTCACTGTCAGAGGCTCCAGGATCTACCAGTAGATCCAGATCTCCTGATTGGTGACCCCTGGTCTAAGTCCTCGACTCCTTGGTTTTCTCTGAGCCAAAACATTGCCATGGAAGTCAATGGCAGTTTTGCCTGGATGTGAGGGAAGAGCAGACCTCATGACGCACCCTGAAAATACTGTGCACTTACCGAATTCACTTGAGGATCACAATGTCCTCTCCAGACACGTATTAATTAAGCCCTACAACACACTGAATGCACACAAATGCTCCTTGCCTCTGAAGATCAGGTCACTTATTCCTTGCGGTAGGAACTTGAGTATGAAAATGTTAAGATGAAACCATTCAACATTGTCAGTGAGACGTGACGCTGGGGAAAGAACCCAGGTCTTCGGATTCCTGCTCCCTGGCTTTGTCCTCTATTTTATGGTGCCCTCCTGCCCCCCAAAAAAAGCAGAGCTGAGCTTTGCAAAGCCCTGGCCATTTTGGATTTGAGCAACCAAACCCCAGCTGGAGTGGTTGGGCTACCCCTATTAGCTAACAGGCCCAGACACAGGTGGAAGCCATTTTGGAGAGGCAGAGGCACAAGCAGGTGGTGGGAGCCACAGAAGAGAAGGAAGCCAGGCAAGCACAGTAACCATGGTGAGCAGCCAGAGCCTGCCCACGGTACAGGCTGACTGAGCTACTGCCCGGGGCGCCCCATTGTAGGGGGCGCCACGCGGGGCTGCTGGGCTGGGCGGGGATGGCACCGCGCATGCTCCGCACGCCTGGGGGTGGGGCCACGCATGCGCCGTGTGCCCGGGGCGGGGGCGCGCATGCACAGGGCACCCGGGGGCAGGGGGCGCCGCACACCCGGGGGCGGGGCCGCGCATGCGTCGCTCTCCCGGGGGCGGTGCCGCGCTCCCGGGGCCCGGGGTGCACGAATGGCTCGGGCCGGCCCTGTGAGCAGCCAGGCAGGTGCCATTTATTTAGCAGCTGCGGCTCTGCCAACTTGTCTAGGGAAGGTGCGAGAAGGGTGCTGGCCGTGCACAGTAGCGAAATGGGGTCCCGACTGGAGGGAGGGAGTTAAGAGGTTTGCCTGGGGGAGGGGCTGCAGAAAAGAAAGGATTGGAGCATACCGGGAAGCTCTGTTAACCTTTGGTCTCTGAGCGATTCCTGAGCAGTCACCTCAGAAATGTGTCAAAGCCACAGAGTTGTTAAGATTACGAACACTGGGATATGGAGAGAGGGAGAAAAGCTCGTCAGGCATGTCTGCAGTGAGCCCCGTCACTGAACCTAACCCCTCCTTCCTTTTCACACAAATCTCTCAGACCTAAGGTCCCAGTTCCCCCCCAGGCCTGGAGGCTTCAATCAAGCCCCAGTCAAACCAGTACATGGGGTTCGAGCACTTTTGTTCTGCAGTGTAGACACAGACTCGCAACTCTGACTCAGGTCCTCGGTGTCTGCCAAAAGTATCCCTCAGTCTTAGGGGACAACTTCTTTTCTCCTCTGTCTCCAAGAATCTCCAGAAAGACAACATGGGTGAGGAAATACCTTTTACTGCTTCAGCTTCTGTCGATGAGAGAGCCACACATCTGAGTACACAGAGCTCTTCTTCAAGACACAGCTACAATTACAATGCACCCAAGAGTCTCCGGGGAACTAGAAGCAGTGCTGGAAGTGAATTAAGTGGCTCTAGGCTGAGCATCAGGAAACGAGGGACCGGAAGCTCAGCTCAGGTAAATCACCAACATCATGCCCGTTTTATGAGGCATTTGACTGGGGGCTGGGCTCTGTGCTGAGCACAGAGTCAATGGTGCTACATGATGCCATGGTCAGATGGTATGGCATCCTGCTGGCTCCACAATCCAGCATGGGACTGACAGGAGCCAGCGGCAGGTGAAAAAGTGATTGTATGTTTGAAACCGGTCCCAGAGGAGGCTTTGAAGCAGGAGCAGCAGCAGCACATCCTGGGACAGAATCCGGAGCTTTTTGATGCTCATACTGAGGCCCTATCTATACTTTCAGGCTGAAGATCGATTGTCTGGTGCTCGATTTAGCAGGTCTAGTAAAGACCCACTAAATCAAATACTGAGGGTGGCCCCCAGTGAGCGCCAATACTCCTTGCAGTCGCAAGGAGTAAGGGAAGCTGACGGGAGCATTTGCTCCCATCAGCCTCCCACTGTGAAGACAGCATCAAGCTCTGGTTAACACTTGTTACCTCCAGCTACGTTATTTACACAGCTGGAGCTGAATATCTTAAGCCGACCTTCCGGGTCTAGTATATACCTGGCCTCAGGAACAGACTGTCACAGAAGGACATGTAAGGGACAGAAGTGGCCCAGTAAGTTTCTGGAGCAGAGCCACAAGCACACACTGGTGGGACCACAGCATCTCGCAGACCTGGGATGACAAGCAGCAGGTCCAGGAACTTTTGCATGAGGAAAGCTAAATTTCTGGAACTCAAAGCTGCTTGCCTCAACCCTCCAATGTAACGTCAGATGGATGAGAGTGGCCATCCTGGCCCAGAAGCGGGTTGCTAGAACCATCTGGAAGCTGGCTACCCAGTCTGCTCCAGGTCTGTTGCCAGCCTCTTTGGTGTTGAAAAGTTGACTGTGGGGAGAGTGTTGGCAGAGCTTCCTAAGGCAACCTGGAGTGTAGTTCATCCCAGTAATTGCCACAGAGCTTGAGGACAGCGTGGGGGCAGGCATTTACTTCACAGTTCCTGGAACAAGAGTGGTGGTTACAGGACGACAGAGCTCAGAAGTGTTTGGGTGCGTCTAAACTACATGGCTCTGTCGACGGAGCCATGTAGATGAGGCAGGACGACAAAGGGAAATGAAGTGGCGATTTAAATAATGATCGGCAGAGCGCGGCAGCCATTTTGATTTAAATGAAGTGGCAATTATTTAAATCGCCGCTTCATTTCCCTTTGTCGAGTAAACTAATCTACATGGCTCCATCAACGGAGCCATGTAGTTTAGACGTTCCCTTTGTGTGGCTGATATCACGAACGGTTACTTGAGTACTGGTTCCTACTGCATCACCTACCCCAGGGACTGAGTCCCTTGCACTGGGATGCAATCCAGAAACAGCTTGAAAAACTCCATGGCTGAATGACTCTGTAATCAGGCCCCATTGGCAGCCTAACCCACTTCCCGTTTACACACAAATCATGCTAACCCTGGGCTCAGACCCAGGGCCTCACGGGGATGCAAGCCAGGATCCAGGTTCAAGTCTTTGCAGTGTGGACACTGGACTTGTGCTCTGGGAATGAGTCAGATGGTGGTATGTAGACTAACAGCAACAACCATAAAGTAGATCTCTTCCTTAAATATTTCCTTGGTGCAGAAACTGATAGCAGCTTTATCAGCGCATAACTAGCATTAGGATGTTTGTGCTCCCTGCAACTGTGCAAAATTCATTAATATTCTAGCCAGTTTCCATGTCAGTAACATCAGGTTGATCTACTTGAGAACAATGAACATCAGCTTCATCCAAGCAGCTAATTAAGGAGACTCTTTGGACTTGTTCTAATGATTTTTTAAAATACCATTCAAGGCTCTTCTTGGAGCTTCAGGCTTGGTCATGTTGTCTCTGAGAAGGGGCCAAAAATTTGTTAAGCTACACATGTTAGGAGGAGACTGAGTCATGTGTTGCCTTTTGTATGCTGCACATGTATGCTTCTACGAATTCGACCTGTCTGACGAGAAAACAGCCATTTTGTTATGAGAGCAGCTGCAGCCTCTGAAGTCAGTAAGAGTTGAGAACCCTTAGCACTGCACAGAATGAGTCCATAGTAAGGAATAAGGAAGTTATCTATCTTAGAATTGTGTATCTGTCTGTCCTTCTGTTAAAGTCCATTTGTTAAAAACTCCTCATAAACAGTAAGAGCTAGGGTCACCAAATTTGGGATGCAGCTTCCTCTTATCCTAACTTAAAGCAAGGGCAGGGTTTGGTTGTGCCAGGACAATGGGATGTGCTCAGAATTCAATTGTTTCTCATAAAATGGAAAGGGAGGGGTCTGGTAGGAGGGAGTTATACAGTGGAACGACCATAGGGGGCAACAGCTGACACCCCAGTCTGCCCTGGGAAGGGGCTGCCAGCCCTGGGGAGTGCCAGCAGGTGGCTTGAATGGTCCCCTTCTCCCCGCACCCCAGCTGGCAAAGCCAGCAGCTGGGATGCATGGTCCCCCACCCCCATCCCCTGGTCAGCCCCGGGGAGAAGCCAGCAACCAGGGTGCACAGCCCCAGGCCGGACTGGGACAACGCCGGGTAAGTTTTCTAGCTGGCTATCATTTTTAAGTCATGTGTTAGTTCCTTAAACCCTTTTTTCCCCCTCAGTGGAAAGATATTTTAAAAGCCAAATCGCTGAAGTGCTGTCACTGGTACCATGGATGAATCTCAGAAGATCATTGCATTTCCTAAATGCAGAGTATAGACAGACCTGAGATATTCTGCATTTTGGCATGCAATCAGCTGGTGCCCAGCACCGAGAGTAAGAGAATGGCACGTTGCTTAAAAATCAAACTCAAATTACAAGTCAAGAGGCATGTAAATGTTATGGGATCGGCTTTCTCATGGATTTTAGCATCTGTCTGAGCCTGGTTTCCACTAACTCTTCTGAGCTACCTTTGCACAGCTTCTCACTGGGGAGGCTGAGAAGCCTGGTCAGACTGCGGTCAAGGAAGATGTGGATACTGTTTAGCTCATAAGCATGGCTTTGCTACAGGTGGAGTTGGATTGGGCTCTTGATCTGTAGAGCTCTGTGCAGATACAAAATTGGCATCCTCATCTGCAAAAATGACCTGTGTGGCTATAAAGCAGATATCCTCAAATTTGCAAGGGTTCTAGATACAAAATGTATATCCACATCAGTGTATCTTTTCATACGAAACTGTAAGAACATCAGAATGGCCATATTAAAGTCCATCTAGCCCAGTATCCTCTATCTGTGACATATGCTTCAGAGAGAATGAACACACCAGGGCAATTTTGAGTCTGCCATCCCCTGTCATCATGTCCCAGCTTTTGGGCATTGATGGTTTAGGGACACCAGGTGCATTGGGTAGCCCACTAGCTATCTTGGCTAATAGCCATTGATGTTCCCCTCCTCCAGAACTGCAAAACTAGTTTTTGTTTAGCCCACTTGTACATTTGGCCTTCAGAACATCCCCTGGCAATGACGTTCACAGCTTGACTGTGCATTGTGTGACGGGCACTTTGTTATGTCTGTTTTAAACCTTCTGCCTATTAATTTCATCAGGTTGTTGTGTTACATGAAAGGGCAAATAACATTTCCCTATTCACCGTCTCCATACCATTGAGGATTTTAGACATCTCTGTTGTCTCCTCCATCCCCCAGAGTCATCTCTTTTCTACCCTGAATACTCCTAGTGGTTTTAATCTTCTCTCATATGGAAGCTGATCCATACCCCTAATAATTTTTGTTACCCTTTTCTGCACCATTTGCAATTCTAATGTATCTTTTTTGAGATGGGGTGAACACAATTGCACACAGTATTCAAAGTATGGGCATACTATGGATTGATCTAATGGCATTATGACTTTTTTGTCTTATTATCCGTCCCTTTCCTAACATTGTGTTCACTTTTTTGACTGAAGCTGCAAAGTGAGCAGATTTTATCCACAATGACTCCAAGATCCCTTTCTTGGGTAGTAGCAGCTAATTTAGACACCATCCTTTTATATACATAACAGGGATTATTTCTTCTAATGTGCTTTATTTTACACTTTTCAACATTGAATTTCATCTGCCATCTTGTCAATCAGTCACAGTTTTGTGCAGTCCCTTTGTAACTCTTTGCAATCAGCTTTGGACTTAATGATCTGGAGTAATTTTGTATCTTCTACAATTTTCCAGCTCATTGTTTATCCCTTTTCCAGAAAATACATGAATATGTTGCAGACCCTGCTATTCACCTTTCTCCATTTTGAAAACTGACCATTTATTTCTACCATTTGTTTACTATCTTTAAACCAATCACTGATCCATGCAAGGACGTTCCCTCTTATCCCAAAACTGCTTACTTTGCTTAAGAACCTTCGGTGATACACCTTATCAATGCAAGTCCAAGTATGCTGTATCAGCTGGGTCATTCTTGTCCACATGCTTCTTCACACCCTCAAAAAACTTGAATAGATTGGTGAGGCATAATTTCTTTTTGCAAAAGCTCAGTTTTCTCTTCTCCAACATATCATGTTTATCTAGGTGTCTGATAATTGCATTCTCTACCGTAGTTTCAACCAGTTTGCCTGGTACTGAAGATAAGCTTATTTTCCTCTAATAGCCAAGACTATCTCTGAACCGTTTTTTAAAATTGACTTTCTATTAGTCATTCATCTGGTAAAGGGGCTGATTTAAGTGATATGTAACCTATCACACTTAGCAGAGCTGCAATTTCACATTTGAGTTCCTTCAGAACTCTTGGGTGAACATCACTTAAGCTATGTCTAAACTACATTCCTCTTTCGAAAGAGGATTGTAAATGAGGCCAATCGAAAATTCAAATGAAGCGCAGATTTACAAATCTCGCGCTTCATTTGCATGATCACATGAGAGCACTTTTTCGAAAAAGGGTTTTTCAAAAAAGAATCTGCAGTCTAGAAGGGGTTCTTTTGAAAAAAAAACCCTTTTTGAAAGAACCTGTACTCCTCATTTTTTCAGGAGTATGGGTTCTTTCGAAAAAGGGAGGTTTTTTCGAAAGAACTATGTCTAGACTGCAGTTCCTTTTTCGAAAAAACCTTTTTCGAAAAAGCGCTCTCGTGCGATTATGCAAATGAAGCGTGAGATTCGTAAATCTGAGCTTCATTTGAATTTTCGATCAGCTTCATCTACATTCCTCTTTCAAAAGAGGAATGTAGTTTAGACGTGCCCTTAGTCCTGACCGCTTATTTCTGTTTATTTTAGTAATCTGTTCCAAAATGTTTTCTGTTGACATCTCAGTCTAGGACAGTTATTCAAATGTCACCAAAACAGAATGGCTCAGCTGTGGGGCTCTCCCCCACATCCTTGGTTGTGAAGAACAATGCAAAGAATTCATTTAACTCCTCTGCAACGGTCTCTTCTTCCCGGAGCGCTCTTTTAGCACATCAATTTTCCAGGAGTTCCACAGATTGTTTGGCAGGATTCCTGGTTCTGAATTACTTTAAAAAGTTTTTATATCCTTAGCTAATTGCTCTTCAAATTCCTTTTTGGCCTGACTGTGCTTTTACACTTGACTTGTCTGAGTTTACACTCCTTTCTATTTTCCTCAGTTTAACTTCCAGTTTTTAAAAGATGCCATTTTGCCCCCTCACTGCCTCTTTTACTCTGCTGTTTAGACAGGATTACTTTTTGTGACCTTCTTATTGTTTTCTTTGATTTGAGCCTCTATTATTGTGTTTTTAAATGTTCTCCATGCAGTTTGCAGGCATTTCATCTGTGTGACTGTTCTTTTTCATTTCTGTTTAACAAGACCCCTCATTTTTGACGTGAAATGCTACTGTGATGGATTTCTCTGTTATTTCTCTCCCATGAGGATGTTACATTTAATTATATTATGGGCATGTCTACACTAGGGAGTTATTTCTAAATAACTCCTGCTTGGGAAAAGATATTAGCTTATTTTGAAATAGTTATTTTGGGAGTTATTTCGAAATAATTCCCCAGTGTAGACATGCCCTATGGTGGCTATTACTGACCATGTGACTCTTGCCTCTTCCCTTGTGTGTACCAGGACAAGCTGCTCCACCTGACCTGGGCGGGAGGCCTGGGACACAAGCAGGGGGCTGCCTGCCTTTGTCTCCACCCTCACACGCCCACACACTCTGGTGGCCTGTCCCCGGGCTGGGCCTAATGCCCCCACCCTCTGCTGCCTGCCTGCCTCTCTAGCGCTTGGGCTGGGGTCATCCTACCTCCCCCTGCCTCCACCCAGGCACTCCAGGGCTCGTGGTGGGGACCTCTGGGCTCCAGTGGGGGAAGGGCGGGGCCCCAGGCAGAAGGGGTTGGGCCAGCCATGGGCTAGCTCCCAGAGCCCTGGTTTCACCCGCCACCCATGCTTTCATGGCTATGATGGAGAGTCCCAACCTCCAGCCTAGCAGCCTTTGTGCCATTAAAAAGGATGAAGGGCTCAGGGAAGGTGAACTTCAAGCTGGGTAGGAGAGAAACAATGGCACAGTTGGGACCCTCCTTCCAGCGGCTGCCACAGTATTCCCTCACACCGAGGATGCTGGGAAGGGAACTCTGGCGATGAGGAAGAGCGAGGTACTAGAGGGGGATTCAATTATTGGAAATATAGACAGCTGGGTGTGTGACGACCTGCAGAAGCGACCGGCAAACAGCCGGCCAGGTGCAAAGGTGGCAGATCTTACGACACATCTCAATAGGCTTATGTGCAGTGCTGGGAGCAAGCTGGAGGTCATGGTCTATGCAAGTGCCAATGAGACAGACAAAGGCAGGAGAGATGTCCTGGAGGCCAAAGTTGGGACAGGAGGTAAAAAAAGATATTAGAATCCAGGCTCCTCGCTGAAGCATTTGTTGAAATGCTTCCATTCCCAACCCGGGGGCAGCAAGACAAGAAGAATTCCAGGATCTCAATGTGAGTAGGAAGTAACGGTGTAAGGAGGAGAGCTTTAAGTTGATTAGAAAGTGGGGAGCTTTTAGGAAAGGAGGAGCTTATACAAGGAATGTATTCATGGTTTTCAGTTAATGTACAGATGTCTAAAAATACAGACATTTGGCTTTGCTTAGCTTCTCCCACTCTCTGTTGAATCTCCAGTCTGTGGAGAAGGACATATAGCAGCTAGGGTTGCCAGGTGTCCAGTATTCGTGGCCTCTGTCCAGTAAGAAAAAAACCAGAAAATACCGGACATGTAAAACTTTCCCTGCCGCATATGGCGGGGGGGAGTATGTGGATTTAAAGGCACAGTGACTTTTTTTGGGGGGGGGTGGGGGGAAGGGCTCAACAAGTCCAGTCTCCTGTTTTTTTGTTTTGTTTTTTTTTCTCAATCCCGTCATGTTCGGAGATTTTTTGTGAAAGTATCTGGCAACCCTAATGGCGGCTGCTTGCAAATGACTCCTTTCCCCCAAGAAATCAGGTGTTTACAACTATGGGTATGTCTACACTAGCCCCCTAGATTGATCTAGGGAGGCTAATGAGGGCAACCGGAATTCCTCGTGGAATACCACCTAATTCGATTTAGGGCTTTATTCCAGAATCTCGTTTCACTGCTCAATGTAGACCCGGGCAGTTACTTCAGGCTAGTCAATTTCTAAAATGGCGACCAGCCGGGAACATGCAAATCAAGTGCGGGATATTTAAATCCCGGGCTTGATTTGCAATTCTGGTCGCCCTCATTAGCCTCCCTAGATCGATCTAGGGGGCTAGTGTAGACGTACCCTATCAAACTGTCCTCTTTCCAGCCATTGAGAGGCTGCTTCCAAACCTGCCTACCCAGACATGTGGATTGTGGACACTGCCTGGTGGGGATGGCTTGAATCAGCCCTCTAAGGAATCCCTACAGCTCCTGTCTCTTCCTTAAAGTAAATAAAAGAAACACTGAGTCAACAGCCCTATAAACACCTCTTTCTGTGCATCTCTCAGGTATCATTAAAAAAGGGCACTTTCTTTTTTCACACTAAGCCCCCTGCAATAGATGTTGTAGGCCGACATGGCGTGTATTTATAAATTCAAGTTTATGATGAATCACTGGCGGAAATGCATGTCGACTGGAGACAAAAGTCTGCAACTGCTAAACCAAATAGGAAATGCTCTTTCCATCTGCCTCTTCAGTCGGCATCCACTGCCCTTCATCTTTTGATTCTGTTTAGGAGGCGTGTTTATTTTTGTCCACTGTGGTTTACAAAGCCGGACAGGGTATCTGATTATTATATTTTTTCAACAAATGGTACCTCCCACATTTTCAAGCCCCAAATTATTAACCTTGGCAATCACAGCCCTTTCCTGTCCGGAACCGTTTGCTCTCTTCAGGAAAAGCAAAGCAAAATGCACAGGGGGTGGGAAAATCCATTCGAATTAAAACTGTATAAAAATAAGGATTGGCATGGAGCTATCCAGAAGCATCAAGCTTTATGCTCTTAGCCATCATTCATAAGATTTAAAATTCATTACCAAAATTAACTGATCAATAAAAAAATAATAACCCCGAGTTCCATTTAGAGCTCACTGCTAAGTCTTCAGCTGACTATATCTGATGCTGGATGCCACCCTAACTCATTTCATTTGTTTTTCCAGAGATTGTCCCTCTCTAAAACCAGAACAACGCAAAGCAACAATGGACAATAACGGACGTGGAGCAAGTACACTTACCCACGGGTTTTCATGTATGGAGCATCAACTACCCGGCCCTGGTAGGCACAGCTCATTATCTGCTTTAAAAGAGGCAAAAACTGGTTAAGAAAGACTCTTGATGATTTCCATGAGAGTCGAATCAGGCCCTAACTCAATCACCTGAGGTCACTCAGTGAGGCAGAAGCACACCAAGATATAACACCCCTCTGGTAAGATTGCATGTAGAAGACACAGGCACCGTTTCGGGTTTCAAACCCATTTTACACTTGTGGCTCCCATAGATTTAGACTGGAGCAGCACTAATATAAGATCAGAACTGGGCCCATCCTTCGGAAGCCTCCCTTTTCTCTGATGGCCTGGGAAAATTTCACTTTCTGTGCGCAGGCTTGGAAACATCTGCACATTTGGTAGTTGATCAAAACTACGTATTTGTATTCAGAAACATGGCAGGGACGTTCTCTTCATGAGACTGGAAAATCTTTCCAGCTCCACTGGCAAAGGTATTCGCACTGCCAGATTTTTTCTGAGGTTTCACAGAATGTGCAATGTGTGCAAAATGCATGCTTTAACAGTAAGCAAAATACAGTAATTTGGAATTTAAGCAACAAAAATAGACTCATGCAAAAACACAGAAACAAAGACCAGGAGAATGACATTCTGTGACAGTTTTATCCGTTTCAAACAGCTGACCGAAAAAGTGCCTCAAGACCTGTTATCAGCGGCAACAATTGCATCTCAGACAGACAGTACAAGGAAGTACCGGCTTCATTTGTGCTCTCCTTGTGGTAAATTAAGGTATCGCAGTGCAATAGAAAGATGACACAAGCTGCTAGATCAATTCCAGAGACCAAGCCAAAGACTGTGTCTTAGGCCAGGTCTACACTAGACCTGGAAGCTCAGCTTAAGGTACACAGCTATGTAGAATATGTAGCTGGAGTCCGCTTGCCTTAAGCCAAGCTTGGTGCTGTCCCCACAGTGGGAGGCCAACAGGAGCAAACACTCCCTTCAGCTTCCCTTACTCCTCTAAGGAGAAGGAGTACCAGCCGCTGGCGGGGGCACCCTCTGAGTTCAATTTAGCGAGTCTTAACTAGTCCTGCTAAATTGAACTCCAGAAGATTGATTGTGACAGCAGCGATCTTCCGCAGAGTGAAGACAAGGTCACAGTGGGTTACTGACTCTCCTTATTTCCCTAGGTTGGAGGACGTTTGGAGGCTGGGTTTGTGGGTGTGCAGCAGGTATGGTTCGTACTCATGCAGCCTTCAGACTACAGAACAATCAAGTTAGACAGGGCCACCAGGGTTATCTAGTTTAATCCCCTGCCAAGATGCAGGATTTACTGTGTCTAAACCATCCAAACCAGATGGCTATTCTTGGCTCTGCGAAATGCCCTGCCTCCCCCTGTGCTCCCTGCACCCTGCCAGTGCCAATCCTCAAATCCTCCTAGCAGGCCAGTGGGCACCCCCCTTCCCCCCCCCCGCACATCTCCCAGCCCCACCTGCTGGCTCGCATGCTCCCCTGCCTCCCCCCTCCATGCTTCCCCCAGCCCTGCCTGCCACCCCTGGGTGATTTAAAACCTGCCAGCCCCCAGCGGCAGTGCAGCGGGGCTGGAGGGGCTTTTGGCTGCTAGTTCCACAACGCCAGCACATCCCTGTAGCCCAGGGTAAGTGTGTCCATAGGTGCAAGATGTGAAACTGTTAGTACAGTTTGTGAAACTGACTAGATCTCAGTGATGCCAACTCTCCTGATTTGCTGATGAGCTTCCTCTTTTTTTGGAAAACCCCAGCTGCGTCCTCTTGCTGAGATTCCTGTCTGCCCCTCAAGTAGCCAAAAGCAAAAGCCGCTGGCCCCTTCCCGCAGGCAACATGCCTTCCCGGACCGAGCAGCGTGCTCTGTGGCTGGGATTATGTGGGTGCTGGGGGCTTGGGTGCTGCTGGGAGCCGTGCATGCAGATAAGTGTCTCTCCCCCCGGGCTAGCAGCCATGTGGGCCTGATTAAATAACTTTTTCAAAATATTTTGCAGGCCAGACTGAGGAAGTGCTCAGTTTGTCGATGGCCCGCAGGCCGGGAGTGTGATGACCCTGCCTTAGGCGCCTGTATCTAGCCTGAAATAGACCTTCGATGGCTCAGCTGAGTGCAGAAAATATTTAGCAGACAGAGTGAGCTAGGTTTACCCATCATCTGTTCCTCTAACCAGCCCAGTGCCCCTTGGGAATCATTGGGAGTCTATTGACTTTGGTGGGCACTGGATGAGCCTTTCTATAGCAGGAGAACCCAGGGCCGGTGACGGAGCAACGTGCACATCCACCCAAAACTCTCCCACGGTTCTTGCCCCACCCTCTCTTTCTATTGGTTTGCCACGAGTGCTGTGGGCTCAGAGGCAACATGAAAGACTCCTCCCCCACTAGCTCTGGGCCCAGCCCAATACCCATTGACATCATTGGCACAGGCCCTTAAAGATCAGCTCATAAAGTCGAACAGCCAATATGCCTCGTTACCCTTGGCCATTGAGAGGTACCCGAATGTCTCCAAACCACACATGCTCATCTTGAAACAACAGCACTTGCCAAAACTAACAGGGGGTGGGGCAATAGGACTAGCAGAATTGCCCAGAAACATCTCCAAAAAATTACCACCGTTTTTTGGAGCCCAGTTTTGGTGCCATTTTTTGCAACATTGAGGGGAGTCTGCTGCTGTTTTCCTTTTTCTTTTTTTTTACAAAATATGAGATCAGCTTAAGCTGATGGGAAAGAAAACGTCTCTGAAATTCCATGAGTTCTCTCTAATGCAAAGCTAATATTAAATTCCTGATACCTAATATAAATATATCTTGGTTTAAACGCACATACCATGCTGTCTAAAGCTGTGATCCCTGCTTGGTTTATAACACCTTTGTGGCTTTTAGTTTCTCACCCAGACACATCAAAGCAGTAGACATTTAGCCAAGTAAAACTTCATTGTTAGTACTAGCTGGATCCAAGAAAAAGATTTTTGGAAGTTTGAGAATTTTTCATTTCATGGCAATTGTTGATTAATGAACCTCAATGGACTGCCATGTAAAAGAGAACTTTGTTAATAAAATATGCTAAACAATTCAGATGGGGTAAGGAGATACTTTCTTTCAACCTCACTGACATCAGGTGTATGCATAAAAAAGAACAATGAGAATTAAATGTATTAATTGTAATTCTGGTTTGTTTCCGGTTGCCCGAAGCTATTGCTACTTGTGAAAAACAATGATTGAGAACAAAAGGAGAAATTAAAGAATCATCAGCTAGCTGGAAAGTTAACACCTGGGAAATTGAAAAAACAACAAATGGTCTGGTAGCACTTTATGGACTAACAAAACATGTCAATGGTTTTTAGAAACAGTGTGACGCAAGAAGCATCGTTACCCCTCTTATTTTCTCTCATCCTTCTCCAGTGCTTTTTTTAATAACATGTTAGGAAGAAAGGGCAGGGGCGTCTTCTGGTTACAGCATGTAAGCAGGCTGCCTTAGTCCTGGGTCCCTGTGATGGTCCAGCAGCTCCTCTCAACCCCGGGAGCCTGAGGGCAGGGCAGACGGTAATGCAAATCCAGTTCCAGAGTCAGTGCAGCCGAGGCCCTGCTTCAGGGTGGGGCAGCCAAACAAACAGCGTTTCCCAGGCAGAAGCGGAGAGGGGGAGACTGGCACCCCGTATGTAGGGTGGCAGGGGGAAACCTGGGCCCTCCCTACTCCACCGCGTCCCAGCCCAGGGTCCTCGCAGTGGCAGCTTTGGTGGCCACTGGGGTCAGCGGGGATCCGATCCGCAATACACCGACACACTTTAAAGGGCTATTAGAGCAGCCTGACAATCGTCGTCTTCCCCTGGGCTATTTCCTAATTCCCCCTCGGCATCTACTTGGGTCCCGGTCATCTGTTGGTTCTTGGGGTCCTGGTAGCCTGCACCCTGGGGTAGGGTAAAGAAGGTCTCCTCTTCGGAGCATGAGCCTGGCGGCCCTGGCTAGTCCTCAACCTCTGCCAGGTCCTCAGGGCCCCCCTGGCTTGGGTGCTCAGGACAGGTCTCTGCTTCCTCCAGTGGCTGGGCCCCAACTGAGCTCCTGGGCTGGGCTTTTATGCTCGTCGCCCCACCCCTTGGCCTCCTGGGAATTAAAGAGACAGGACCTGGCTTGGCCCACCCGGGCTCAGAGAGGGGTTCTTCCCCTTCCGGATCAGTGAGCGGCCACCCTTGCTCACTACACAGCAGGAAGGTGATCTGAGTGTTCTCTTCCAAGCCCTCCCACCTGGGCAAGCAGTCTAACACTGTTTTGCCTCAGTTTACCCATCTGAAAAATGGATTTAATAGTCCAGGCCTCCTGACAGAGCTGTTCTCACACTATACAAATATATGGAAAGGGCTCTGAGCTGCTCATGGGAGAGAGGGTATGAATAAGTATAGTTTCTGGACTCACAAACTGCACTGAAGTTTGGGGTGACCTAGGTTCGAGTCTAGCCACTGGGCCCCAAAAATCAGGCCATAAAGAAATAGGAGGAGGGGGTTGGTACACATGACACACACACAGATCAGATGCATACCGAGTGACCATTTCAGCACGTTGTTACACTTTCAAACACTGGCATCTAGGCGTATGCAGGGGAGTATTCGAGATGGAAGCTACAGGACCTATTGTCTTTCAGGAGGCAGCATTGCTTAGTAGCTAGTTCACTGCATTGACAGTCAGGGGAGTTAGGGTGGGTTTGCACTGCCGTGTAAGCCCAGGGTAATGGGACTCCAGCCAGCTAACTGTAGTCATGTTAGCGAACCCTGGACTTGCAAGTCTATGATATTTTAACCCCTAAGACATTTCTCAGATGCTTCTATCAAGTCTGGCTTTAACGACGTGACCCAAGTCAACAGGAAGAGTTGAGATGCACAAGAAATGCTATGACAGCACTGAGCAACAAATCTGCCAGTTATGAGCCTCGTCTTGCTCCTATGGAGGTCAGCAGGAAAACTCCCATTGGCTTCAGCAGTAGCATGACTTGGCTGCTATGTCAACTGGAGTTTAGAGCAAGCTGTGGCAAGGAAAGGGTTAACGCCTTGCTGATCTCTGAGTTGCCACACTGCCACTGCACTGTGTTGGGGTGGAAGCACACCCTGCCCTGAGAGGGTGAGATCCCGCGGGTGCATGGACACTGCTTGCACTGCTGCTGGTCAGTCGGTGAGCTCAGTCTGTCACCCTGAGGCAGCATGGCCTAATGGCCAGAGTCTGTGGAGTAGCCCTTGAGTTGCAAGGCAGCATTGTCTAACGGTCAGAGTCTGTATATTATCCCTTGGATTGTAGGGCAGCACAACCTAATGGCTAGAGTCTATAAGGTAACCCCTTTATCACAGGGCAGCAAGGCCCAATGGCCATAGTCTATGAAGTTCTGGAGCTCCTGCAGCAGGTCCTTCCTCTCCAACATCCAGCACAGATTAAGCGGAGCTGCTCCCTTTTATACTATCCCAGCACTTGACACATGCTCAGTATGGCTGGGGGGGCGGGACTTCCTCTGCCCACAGGGTATTAACCCCTTCTGCCCAGTGCAGAGTATGCACACCCCATCACACACTGCATTGAAGACATCAGCCTAGTCCACAGGAACTTGGCACCACCATGGTTGGAAAGAGAAGCTCAGGAGTTAAACCTTATGGGCAACCGCAAGCAGGGGAGCTGACAGCCGTGCCCGGGCCCCTGAGTAAGGTGCGGGGGAAGGACAGCTGGCTCCACGCTCCTGAAAGAGGCAGAGCCTCAGGCGGGAGGGGTAGGGTCAATGATAGCCAGCCCTCAGCACTGCCCAGACCAGGGCATCCTCCCAAAGCTGCCTGGAACGCGCCACTCTCCCCAGACAGCCCGAGGAGCTGCCCAGAGCGTCACTGCACGATTTAAAGAGCTCAGGGCTCCAGGCACCACCACTGCCTCAGCAGCAACAACCAACAGCCAGAGCCTTGGGTCCCTTTGTATGCCCAGGCCCCAGGACAGAGGCCCCTTTTGCCCTCCCCCCCGCATCGGCAGGCCTGACCACAAAGCCTGAGACTCAACTATCTCTGAGTTTGCCTCCCTCTAGAATACACAGCTGGGTTAAGTTAGAGAAGGAGCCTTAACTTTTCATGGGTTTCTGGTCTAGGTTTCTTCTTTAGCAGCATTTTTCACTTATGATTATAACAACTGGCCTCCTAGCTCCCATTTTCAGCCTGGGACTCCTTTTTCGGGCACCCGCTTTTCTACTCAGAAAGACTGACCTCGACACATTATGCCAACTCTGTGCGAACAACGTGGGTACCTAATACACAAGGGTGAGCTCAGCTGTGCTAGTGCAAAACAAGGGCATGCCCACTGTTAGATAGTTGTGTCTAGAAACTTGGGCACCAAAATTCAGGGGCCAGCTTGACGCTGGCTGAAAACTCCAGGGCTATAGCCTCTAACACATAACAAAGGGTGTGTCTCTCTAAACAATGAGAGCAATATAATGGATCCCTTTATTTAGAATACAGCGGCACAAAGCCCGTTATTATTATTTCCTTTTGAATTATCGGTAGTCTGTAAATGACAGCCATTCCAATTAAACAAACGTGCTTTTTAATGTCATTAACTAAATGATTCTAGTCCACAATACCCAACCCAGAGAGGAACTGCAATTACCATCAAGATAAGAAAATCTGTTTAAAAAAAAATCACACACACACACACACACAGCCTCTGGGGATTTTGTCATAACCTAAAGAGTACCAGTTTTCAATGGCTGCTTTTAGAAAGGCCCAGACTCCCAGCAGTGTTTGGAGAGTTGCCTCAATCTTGCCACTTAACATTTAGAAAACAAAGCCCAAATATAGCAAAGGTCCTTCTAGGCAGGAACTAAAGGAAGTGCAACCACAAAAGAGCTCACCTGCTGCTTCCAGCTTCTCACTGTCAGCCCGCAAAATCTCTTGAGCATCTTTGTCAAAGACTTGGCAATAGTTTCTAGGCCAAGTGAAATGAACAGAAATGGTTTGATATTTACAAGGCACTAAAAAGCCATTGTAAATGGAAGAGCTCCAGAGCATGGGTGGATAATATCCCCTCCAAATCTCTGTTCCTGGGCCACATTCAGATGAGATAGGTAAGAGAGCCGAAGCTGCCGGGAATCTAAATCCTTGTCCACAAATGGAAACTGATCCGATGTAACTACATCTATTTAGAAACACTCTGAAACCGACCATCATGAAGCATTCAATTCAAAGTACCGAAACCATCCCGATATGCAGTAAGAAAAGTAAATATGTTGGGTGACCAGCTTGGTTTAACAGTGAAATCTCTGGTGAACTTGCACACAAAAAGAAAGCTTACAAGAAGTGGACATTTGGACAGATGACTAGGGAGGAGTATAAATATATTGCTCGAGCATGCAGGGGTGTAATCATGAAGGCCAAAGTGCAATTAGAATTGCAGCTAGCAAGGGATGTGAAGGGTAACAAGAAAGGTTTCTACAGGCATGTTAGCAATAAGAAGGTGGTCAAGGAAGGTGTGGAACCCTTACTGGATGAGGGAGGTGACCTAGTGACAGATGATGTGGGAAAAGCTGAAGTACTCAATGCTATTTTGCCTCTATCTTCACAGACGAGGTCAGCTCCCACCGCTGCATTAGGCAAGACAGTATGGGAAGAAGCTGGGCAGCTCTTGGTGGAGAAAGAACAGGTTAAGAAAAGCTGGACATACACAAATTCATGGGGCTAGAGCTAATTCATCTGAGAGTGCTGAAGGGGTCAACCAATGTGATTGCAGAGCCATTGGCCATTATCTTTGAAAATCTGTGGTGATCAAGGGAGGTCCCAGATGACAGGAAAAAAAGAAATGTAGTGCCCATCTTTAAAAGAGGGAAGAAGGAGAATCCAGGGAACTACAGACCGGTCAGCCTCACCTCAGTCCCCAGAAAAATCATGGAGGGATCCTCAAGGAATCCATTTTGAAGCACTTGGAAGAGGGAAAAGTGATCAGGGGAAAATCAACATGGATCCAACAAGAGCAAATCATGCTTGACCAACCGGACTGCCTTCTATGACAAGGTAACTGGCTATGTAGACATGGGGAAGACAGTGGATGTGATTTACCTTGACTTTAGCAAAGCTTTTGCCATGGTCTCCCACAATATTCTTGCCAGCAAGTTAAGGGAGTAGGGATTGGATAAATGGACTGTACAGTGGATAGAAATCTGGCTGGATCATCAGGCTCAATGAGTAGTGATCAATGGCTCAATGTCTGGTTGGCGGTCGGTATCAACCAGAGCGCCCTAAGTGTCAGTTCTGGAGCCAGTTTTGTTCAATCTTTTTATTACTGACCTGGATGAGGGGATGGATAACACCCTCAGCAAGTTCACAGATGACGCTAAGCTGTGGGGGGAGGAAGATATGTTGGAGGGAAGGGATAGGGTCCAGAGTGATATAGACAAATTGGAGGATTGGGCCAAAAAAAATCTGATGAGGTTCAACAAGGACACGTGCAGAGTTCTGCACTTGGGACGGAAGAATCCCAAGCCTTGTTACAGGCTGGGGACCGACTGGCTAAGCAGCAGTTCTGCAGAGAAGGACCTGGTGATTACAGGGGGGGGGGGGAGGGTGAAGCTGAATGAGAGTCAACAGGATGCTCTTGTAGCCAAGAAATCTATTGAGGTTCAACAAGGACAAGCGCAGTCCTGCACTTGGGTTGGAAGAATCCCAAGCATTGTTACAGGCTGGGGACCGAATGGCTAAGTAGCAGTTTGGCAGAAAAGGACCTGGGGATTACAGTGGATGAGAAGCTGGATATGAGTCAACAGTGTGCCCTTGTAGCCAAGAAGGCAAATGGAATATAGGTTGCATTAGGAGGAGCATTGCCAGCAGATCCAGAGAAGTGATTATTCCCCTTTATCCGGCTCTGGTGAGGCCACACCTGGAGTACTGTGTCCAGTTCTGGGCCCCCCACTACAGAAAGGATGTGGACGCACTGGAGAGGGTCCAGTGGAGGGCAACCAAAATGATTAGGGGGCTGGAGCACATGACCTACGGGGAGAGACTGAGGGATTTGGGCTTATTTAGTCTGCAGAAGCGAAGAGTGAGGGGGGATTTGAGAGCAGCCTTCAACTTCCTGAAGGGAGGTTCCAAAGAGGATGGAGAGAGGCTCTTCTCAGTAGTGACGGATGGCAGAAGAAGGAGCAATGGTCTCAACTTGCAGTGGGGGAGGTCTAGGATGGATATTAGGAAAAACTCTTTCCCTAGGAGGGTGGTGAAGCACTGGGATGGGTTCCCTAGGGAGGGGGTGGGATCTCCATCCCTCGAGGTTTTTAAGTCCTGGCCTGACAGAGCCCTGGCTGGGTTGATTGAGTTGGGGTTGGTCCTGCTTTGGGCAGGGGGCAGGACTTGGTGACTCCTGAGGTCTCTTCCAACCCTAGGATTCTATGATTCTAAATCACATCTCACTGATGTCAATGGGAGTTTTGTTATTCACTTCAACGGGACCAGGATTTGACACAGAGAGTGTCCAAGTACAATCTTGATAGAGAGCAGCATGGACCAGGCCAAGAAAGCATAGCCCATGTGGGTGAAGGAGAGATGGTATTTTGGGAGAAAAAAGAAATACCTTTCACAGACATGTTTTAATGTTAGGACAGGCAATAATGGGGGAGATAGAAAAACACCTCCAGTCTTCGTTCTCTGTAAGACAGATGCTTCCAGGCACTCAGGAGCAGTGATTAAGATTCTTAACCCCAGCTCAGCTCTGGCCCCATGTACATGGAATGTATGGGATTACAGCAGAATGAATTTCACCCTCGGTTTTAAGAGGAAATACAGACAGTAAGTTTGAAATTTTATTGAAAGAGCATCCTACGGGTTTCCATTCTCCATCTGCTGTGTCCAGCTGTAACTTCCATTCCCACTGTACAATTGCTGAGGTGCTTCCAGGGTAAAGGAGAATTTCCCTATTATCAGAAAAGGACAGGGAGGAGCCTGAACGAGAATATTGACAGAGGCTAACCCTGGTGAGCACACCCTGAGTGAGTTCATGTCTTTGAACATTCACTGACCCTCCCTGACTGCATCCACATCCACATTTCAGCTGCACAAAGACATGGATGGGGGAGGGAGCTTTCCCAAGACCTGTGGTTGGGGGATGAACCTCCCAAAAGGCAGCTGAGAGCGTGCAGTTCCTTCTTCTTCCAGCATGTAGCAGCACTGCTTCCAAGTCCAGGTGTTTCGCAGTAATTCCGCACTTGAGTCCCTAGGGACACCTATAATTTGAGTCACTGGGACGTTTTGTCCAGGAGTTAAAAGTATATGGAATGGAAGGTGAAAACCTTTCATCAGCCCCAGATGGACAAGCTTTACATGTCAGAATTGCTCAAATGTACCTTAAATGTCCTCCAGAAAATACACTGATGCCCCCTCGAAAGTGCTGGCAGCAGGTGGTACTGAAAACCACTGCACTGAACAAAGTGCTGCAGTCGCTTCTCCAAGCCAAAAGCATCGCCTTCACATCTAACCTTTCCCTTCTCCATAGAGCTGTGCTTTTAAAGCTCAGCTGTTGTGAATTCCATGTGCCTTTTTCGTTTGAAGACACACTGAACATGGGCCATATTAACACTCCGTCCCTGGGCCCTTCTTGTTCTTTTTTGCTCTCATCCATGGAAAGACTTGAAGCACGCCCCATTCACAGGTCACTGTTGTCCCAAGGAGACTTATTTCAACTTTTTTCTGTGTTCCAGGAGCATGGATCGAATTGGCCAGAACTTGTGTTTACCATGGAGTTTCTACACCGTTCCAGGAATCCCTGTATTTCATAAGAAAACAGAGTGGCCTACAAAAACATTCTTAGTGGTGTTTTATTTATATAATTAATGGTCAACAGAACATAATATACTTTTATATACTCCCCCTCGCCCCCAAAAAAAGCCCTGCTTAGTTTGACAGACGGTTTTGTTCAGCAATCTCATGAGGCACATTAACCTCCACAAAGTCCATGGCTGAGTTCAGAATTGGCACCGTCGCTCTTTCTCCTGCACAGAAAAACCGAGTGAGCTCAACACTGAGCCTCTCTTCGCCATGAGAAGGAATTCTTTGAGCTTCAGCGCACCACGTGGTCCTACAGTTTGAACACTGCAACATCCCCAGGTCAAGGGGATGGTCAACACCCTACGGGACCTCCAGAGTGAAAAACATGAACGGTTACAGCATGAGCTAAAGACCAAGCCTGCTTATGTGTCTGTAAAAGATCCAACGTCCTCTGTGGAAAAGCATAGAGAGGAACCCACGCGACCTCACTAGTATAGGTCACACAAGCACCATTTTTGTTTGTACCATTTGAACGGTAACATTCTGATCTTGGATCTGCAATTCAGATCTGTTATCTGCAGCTGTGCATTCTTTCTCCTGTATCCCTCCATGAAATCCCCAGGATGGTGGGAGTCACACAAACCCTGAGTGCAGAATGTGTAGCATTGAACATGGACTTGTGCCCCTCTCGTCCGTGAGAAGGAGGCTATGAAGTCTCTGGTTTAATAGTGACCTGCCTCCATTCCCTAGTTGCTGGTCATGTCTTAGGAAAGCCAACAGTTCTTTTGGTACTAGCATGAAGTATTGTACTAAAATGATTGTAGTCCAAATATTGGGCCCACTGAAATCAATGGGAATTTGACATCAATGGGACCAGGTTTTGGCTCTGTTAAGACATGAAAGGAATAAGGGTAGGAGACTAAATCTGGAGAGTGGGCTACAAATTGCAACAGTATTCAAAAGCTGTAACTAGCCATGTTTTCTAACACAGCTAAACTGATTTAAAGGCATTTACATTAGGGTTTTGTAGCAGTTTAACTGATCAGTTTTAAATCAATGTAGTTAAGCTGGTGAATGACTTGTAATGTAGACCAGACTTCAGACTGAAAGCACATTAAATCCCATTATTTGTACGGTTTTTATAATAAAGCGTCTCTCCTCACTCTCATAGCAGACCTTTGCCTCCAGAGGCTTGTGCTGGAATGCCAACAATTTGTTTCAAGAAAATTCAGGCATTTTAAAGCTTTGCTGAGCTGCCCCCAAAACAGCCACTGATGGAAGGTGGCGTATACCCTGAAATGAGTAGGATCCTTCCAGGAGGAAAGAAAAATAATAGATTTGGTAAAAAGAAAAGCAAAAGTGATGGAGAAAAGATAAGCATTAAGGGAGAAAGGACATGTGATCAAATGAACAATGGCTAATTTAAATGCCACTGTACTGGTAAAAATTAAAATGGCGCCCTTGCCTGGTATTAAAATGAACCAAAATACCTTGCCCCAAGTACGCACAGGAACTATAGGATGTCCCTGTCTCTTTTAGAACAACAGTGTATCACAAACACTGCAGAGCATCAGATGTTTTCAGTGGTGGAGATGCCTCTGCACAGTGAGATATTAACAACTGAAACAAAATGTCTAACTTGTGGAGGTTCGGTGCTTTGACACTGCGTGATTTAAAGCAAAGAGTTCCCCAAATTGAAAGTCACTCCCCCTCTCCACGTTACAAGATGGGCTTTAGGGGTTGCAATAAAATGGTAACATTTTCCAAAAAAGAAATCCTGTACGTTTAAAATACCAAAACAGGTACAGAGGGTCCTCCAACCGCGTGTTATTTTAAGGCAGCCATAGTGCAGTCACCTGAGAACCCCTCTTAGTGGCTCATCCATCAGGCAGACTTAGGAGTGTATGGAGAAGACTGAACCACCATTCAAAATTCATTATTTGTTATTTCAGGCATGGTGACAGTTACCAAATTTCATCTGCTTGTGATGAGGGTTAGATGTCTTGGGGAAAGGCTTGTGGAACATTTCTCACACAAGAAGTGGGGAGGGGTTTTCTTTTCTTTGTAAGATTCGCTGACTGCATTATGCTGTTGTAACTGCACGGGGGTGGGGGGAGATGTTAAGGCTCTGCATTCGTTGCTAATTATACAGAAAAATAGATTTAAAGCAAGTTAAAACTTGAAAGTTGTCTGGTGAGCATTCAAGACATTTCCTAGACAAATTTCAGTAAAATGGGATTAGATTTATTCTAGAATAATAAACAGTAAGGCCTTTAAGTCTTTAATTGCATAGGACTCAAAACTTTGCATACTTCCAGCAATTCACTTAATTTTATTTACTTCTGGGTATTTGAATTTCCTGAATTCTAAACTATATCTGCAACAATGGGGAATAACTACTCACGCTACAGTCACATCTGCTGGGTTCCTGCAGCGCAATTTACCAGATCCTATGGTGTTTCTGTGACATTGGTGCATCACCACTTCATACTTTAACAATCCTGTTCATATTTTTAAAGAACTCCCCTTGTGTCTTATAATTATACTGTGTCTATATACTAAAACAGAGCAATAAGGATAAAAAGTAATAGAGCGTTCTGGGCCCATTAAAGCAGTCTTACAACTCAATCGGTTTTGGGCTGCTTTTTTTTTTTTTAAGCAGCAAATTACTCCGCAGGTTGTAGTGCCCAGAAGTATCTTGGGAAGTGTTAACTACAGCAAGGAATGCTGGGAAAGGGAACTGGGAAATAGAAAGCCTCTTGACTTGATAAGGGAGAGGAAAGGATCAGACCTTGCTGTTGGATCTCTCTCAACACATTCCAGGGGGCAGCGGGAAAGGCCAGGAAAAAACAGAGAATGGTTATGTGGGAGCAAAAATGATTTGTGGGTCCCTTCACTGAGGGAGCAGAAGCAGCTGGTACATCCCATTGCATAGGTCCAACCACACCCTGGAAAGCAATTTGATATGTCCGAGGAACACTACAGAAAGAGGGAGTTTGGGCACTTTGACACTGGCTTGCACTGACCGAGGGAGAAAGTATTTGCTTTGGACTTTGTGTCCGTTATTTGGCTCCAGGAAAGCAGAGCAGGGCATGAACTGACCAGTCCAGTCTGGAGCATAGTTATCTTCCTCTTGGCCTTTTATTACCCCAGTACAAGAGAAGTTTTGTTTTTAAACATAGCTACAGGCTAAATTCTCAGGTTAGCCAGGGCACCCTGAGGACACAAAAGTGCAGTCACTGTTACCCAGAGCCAAACCTAAGTGCAAATCCGATCAGCAATCCCACTGGTTTTGAAATGTGACTCAAATGCCCAGTGAAATCCAGCAGCCTGAGAGAACTTTCTATGTAGGTTTTGCCCAACCTGCTGATCTCAACTAGCTCTGTTCAAAATACAGGGCAGGCACCCTGGGAATACCCCCACCCCAGGTCCACGGCTAATGCACCTCACTCTTAGCATATTTGGGGTCTCTCCTACCCAGAGAATGGCCTAATCACATAACACCCGGGCCTGAGACTGTTCAAAATCACTTTCTCTTGCCACCGACTCTATGCTTCAGGCCAGTGAAATTCCACTGGGGCCCAAATGCAGGGCACCAAGAACCTGTTCTCACCCTAAGGTTGGAGCTGCCCTTAATTTGGCTGCTTGCCCTACAACCCTACAAATGCTTTGGACCAATGGGCAGGCTGGCAAGCAAAGGTGGCAGCCAGCGCTGCCCGTCACCGCAAGGTAACTCATCAGTGTGAGCATGGCTAAGTCCTCATCTCCCTGCATCCGCTACTGCCAGCAGGCAGCAAAGAGAAAGACGCGCTGCATGGCCTCTAGATACCTGTTTCCCTCTCCCCCATCCCTACCAGCACCTAGTTTCCTGATCAACTCTAGATCGCACCTGGTTTTCAGAGTCAAAACATGAGTTGGAGCAAGGACTTCAGTCTTAAATCTTTCCAGCATGGGATGTAATGATCCATTTCAAAAGTTAACTGGTTAAACAATATAATTGTAACTGGTTACCTGTGCAGGGCTGGTGCAGAGCGGTTGGGGTTCTGCGGGGTTCTGCAGTGTCCGCTCCAGACAGAGTCCTCCATCCTGGCCCACTGTGGGTGGGCTATTCCAACCCGGTCTATCTGTTGCACTTCAGGCAGATGGCTACTCCCACTGGACTCACTGTGGCTGGTGTCCTGCTGTGAGGTTAACCTGGTTAACCTGTTACTCGGTAAGCATGCCGGTAAGGCTAATGCTTACCAGGTAACCAATTAACTGGTCAACCTTTTACATCCCTAATTGGAATGTTCTTTGGCTAACACTATTGTCAAAATGACAGTTAAAAAAAGCAGCAAGACCAATCCTGCTCTGATCACATTTTGCCTTTTTTTGCACAATTTTGTGCTCCCAGATGCCCGATGCACAACACCGATTATGTTTCTTTGGAGAAAAACTGTGACATTCAGATATCTGTCATTGCCTTATATGACTAATTCACAAGACTAGACAAGTCTGGCTTACTGTGAATCAAGAATGAGAGAGAACTGTATTGCTGTCATCTGGGAGAACATTCATATTTATTTTTCCATCACTTTTTTTTGGCCTCCAATCATCATATAATCAATCTGAACAAATTAACGAAGAGCAGAAACAAATCCCTGAACACCACAGACATCAGACAGGGCATGGGTCCGGCCGTTGGAGGCTAAGCCAACTGGTGGAGGTTGGAATGTATCAAAACATGATAGAATAAACTACTTAATTATGTCAGGGTGACTGCCAGAATGGAACTGTTGTAACCATGCAGAGCATTAGAATGCTTTGCATGTCTGTCTTTTAAGCTATTACTTTTTGGCAGTCTCCTTGAACATAGGTGTCTGTTTTGAAGTCTGAGCTCCACTAGTATTGACCCTCTTTTGAAACATGCCCAGAGTTGCTATTTCAGATGTGAATGGCTCTTAATACTGCCAGAAGCTAAGACCACTGTTGCTTCTTTATTAAAATCTGCCAACTGCTATTGACAGCAATACTCCAAAACACATTATTCTGCAACACGAGAGGCCAACAATGGGGCCGAATCCTAAGGCCCTTATTTATTAATTTATACTCAGTCTTTATTCAAGCAAATTCAGGGATTTCAATGGGACACTGCTGCAGTAAAGAGCAGTAAAGAGCAGGACTGGGATAAGGCAAAGGGCGTGTAACCTGGAATGAGTGTGGCTGCGGACTGTCTAACTCTTAAGGGAACTCGAGGAGGCGATCTGCCTCTGATACACACATTCACACAGCTGCCCTTCTCCCTAGCACGCTGCACCCTCCATCCACCTCCATCCACCTCCGGTCAGCCAGCTCCACTGGCCAGGCAAAGCCAGAGAGTCACTTCGTCCCTATTCAGGCCCATCTCCTGTAAATTCAGTTAGACTTGGGTGGGGTCCCCCCGGAATAGGAATCAAGGGTAACCTTGACAAAAGCACCATTGGTCTTCTCTACACACCAAAGTTCTGCCCACTGAACTATAATAGTATAATTACAGTGGTACAACCTGTCTCGGGTGATGCACTCATCCTGGTACAAAAAGCACTTATACCGATACAGCATATACAGGACAGGGAATACAATGTATCAATACAGGACACCTGTATAGTGTCCACACTAAGGGTGTGTCTACACAGCAAAGTTATTTCGGAATAACGGCTGTTATTCCGAAATAACTATGCGAGCGTCAACACAGCAATTCTGTTAATTTGAAATAACTTCAAAATAACAGATGGCTTATTCTGACTTCTGTAAACCTCATTCTATGAAGAATAACACCTGTTACGAAATTGCTACTGCGAAACAAGGCATGTGTAGACGCTCCACTGCTGCTATTTCGAAATAGCCCCTCACCATGGCCATTCTAAGTTATTCTTCCTGGGACTCTAAATCAAGATAACACTACATTAGGGAAGCCTACCTCGGAATAATTTTGAGGCTTTCCTGCAGTGTAGACGTGCTATTTAGAAATAAGCTATTTAGGAATGACTATAGCTTATTCTGAAATAACTGTGCAGTGTAGACGTAGCTGAAGAGATGTACAAGTATAACTGTATTAAACGTTGAATGTGTCTAGTCCGGCACCCTTAGGACCTGACTGGTGCCAAACCAGGGAATTTGCCAACCCACGGAAGGTAAATAATGTCTAGCAGCATCACCAACCCTTCTACTGCTTGCTGGGCTCTGAGAAGACAGTTAGGGGTATGTCTGAGCAAAATAACAGCACAGAACCCTGAAAGCCAGGACTGGGGGCTGTAAACAAATTTTATGGGACTGCAGGAAAGTTGGCCACATCCATGATAAGTGGGCATCCAGCTCACTCAAATCTGCCGGACCACGGATGTTGCCGGACCGGAGAGTGCCAGACTAGAGAGGTTCAACCTGTAGCTTAAAAATAACTCACACCATTAACTGAGTGACACCAACACAAAACCAGGCCTGGACCCAGCATAAGTCTCATTGAAAGTTAATGGAATTTAGGCTCCAAAGTCGCTTAGGCTCCTTGGAAAATATTTCCCTGTGGCTCTGGATCTGCCATCTCTCCTCACAAGAGCCATCGGACCATGAACAGGATCCGGCAGAGTCAGTAAAAGTGGTCGGATGGCTCTGCGGTATCTGTGCCCCTTCTTCCTTCTAAGGCTGGAGTTATGTTGGTGGGCGGCTGGAAAGGAAGGAAGATGCCATTTGGTGTATGTGCTTAAACACAAAGGTGGGCTGTAAACTGACAGTGGAAGTCCCTGGGTTCAAAGCTGGCCTCCCATCTCTGTTCTGATTGGTGGGTTTCCTGCCCTCTCTACACATCCCTTTTATATCCGATGTCACAAGAACGATAGAACTCCCATTTCACGTGTTCTTCGAGGGCCCAATCCTGCTCCATTGGTAGTCAAGTGGAGCTGAGTTCCCTGCACACTGAGCGCTTGACCAGCTGCCAGGGAGAAATTCAAATGCCGCCCTGCACATTAGCCGAGCACCCACAGCCTCCCACGGCCAGCTGCATGTGTTTCTATTGGTGGTGCACATCTGCACATGCCTTGGTGCACATGCCAACATTTATTCCACACAGAGATGGAAAAAATTAGAGGGAACATTGAAGGGGAGTTCTGCTATTGGCTTCCGCAGAAGCAGCACTGGGGCCCTAAGTGTACTAACCGTAACTGCAAAGCACAGGCAAATAAAGATGTACAGGTGGTGTGCATGTAACCCACACACCTAATGTGGTTACTGAGCAATGCAAGTGGTACCTAGACCACAGCAACAGCTAAGATCAAGAGACCTCTACAGCATGGGCTGGGAGCCAGCTGGCTTTTAGCTCAGAGGGTAGAGGCTCCTATACTCAGCTTCAGAAGTCACAGATTCAAATCTGCCCAGTGGCGGTTACATGTAGGCTGTGGTCAAAGGGCACTAAGGTGGCAGGGCATGGAGCAGAATCCCTCTAAAACCCTTCTAAGCTGCTCCCCCACCGGATAGCAGTGAGGAATTTGGTGTATCAATCTGCACAGAGCCCAGTAGCACCCATGTTAAATACACAGCATTCAGGGGCATACTGCCGCCTACTGAACTTAGCACTCTGGCTTCAGGCTCCACTTCAAAGCATGTGGGACTACTGGCTTGCTCAAGACTCGTTGAAGGTTCTCCTGACTCGGCCATTATGGCCGCCAACACGAGGGCCACTGCAGATGTGATCACGAGGGGCCTGGTGAAAGGGCTGTGTCCATACGCTGTAACAGATTCATCCCAAGGTGCTATTGCTGCCCACTCAGCACTGGACACTTGCCTTTTAATGGGCGTCTCCGAGATATTTAACGAAGGAGCCACGGCACAAGGGCCCCGGAAATGGAGTGCGTCTCCACCAGCAGTTCTGGGGGGGGGGGGGGGGGCGTTATTTTTAATTCACTGGGCCATATACACTTCATATCTAGGCCAGCCCTGGCCCTGGAAAGTCTGTGGAAAAGTGAGGCAGCACAACACTGCGGGAGCCTTGCTTCTGCCTCTGGGCCCGCAAGGTTTCAGGGCCATCCCAACAGAGCACAGTGAGGGGCCATGGCTAGGGCAGCCGGAGGACCCATGCAGCAGCCAGTGCCCTTGAATCAGACAAAAGCTACTCTCCCCCCCGCCAGGGCAACGGCAGTAGGCAGCCGTAGAAACCCGCCCCGGGTGCGTACCTCAGCATGGGTGAAACTGCCCGTTACCTACTAAAACACTGAGCCTGGTTCTAAGCCACCGAATCTTGGTCTCTCTGCTGCTTTGCTTTCATTTGAGCTGGGCACAGGGTTTGCTTATGCAGCTTTCCTTGCGCTTGCCTCACTCCCCAGCTACAGTAAGAAGACTTCAGATGACATATTCTGCTTTCCATGGGTTACTCTGAATTGTAAGCCCCTTTCATAAGGCATTTGGAATGTTCCCCGTCTCATACCTGAACTTGTCTATGAAACATAACACCAAAGACTACGGGTTTTATTTAATTAAGGGGGGGATGGGGAGATTTCAGAACCATAAACTCGAGAAAGGTCATTTCCACAGCTGTCTTATTCACCCCTGATTTTATTCGGGCTGCTTTTATAGCAATGCTAGAGGTTAAAACCACTGTGGTTTCTTACATAGCCTGACTTTACTGCATGCTACAGCACATAGTATTCATTGAATGCTGGCAGTAAAAAAATATCCCAACAGCACGGTTTTCCAAAAGAGGAAAGGTGGGTGAAGGGGAGAAGAAAAATGCTTAAAATCCACTAAGTCTGTCCCTGGGAGGAAAATCTCAATATTTGGCTAATCAGTAGAAAAACATAATGTCAACAACTAAACTTACTGGGCACTGGTGTGAAATGACCAGACTGTGAAAATGAAATCAACACTGGCTGAATGGTGAAGGTTTAGAGATCAGCTGACGGCCCAATCCCAAAACACCCGCCTGCCTTCAGAGACTACAGAGTTTAGGCTGAGACATCCCGGCTGGTGCTGTGCTGGCTGCAGAGGGTAATACACAAGCATATCCCGCTAGCAAGCACCAGCGCAGGAGGTGAGGCAATCGGGGGTGGCAGGAGAGGGAGGCAGGCAGTAGTGTGGGACAAGATAACCCAGTGAGCACAGGAGTGGGGAGATCCTCGCACATGGGCCCAGCTTTGCAAACATAGCTGCACTCAAGCCCACCAATGTGAAATGGGAAGCAGCCTCTAGAAAGGCGTTTAAAAATCTTACCGTGCAACCGCTAAAAATCCTAGCGGTTACACACTCTGTGGGCTCTGCAGTCTAGAGCTTAAAAAGCATCTTCCTCGGGAGAGGGGTCAGCAAAAGCTGCCAGCCCCACTCCCGGGGCGGAGGCTTCGCTGCAGCAGCAAAGACCCTACTCCCGGCCCTCTCCTGGAGAGGCTTCACTGTGGGTTCTGCTGCCTGTTCCCCCTTTGATAAAGCTCATACTAAGTAACTCAACCATACGCTCCAGGGGAGTTACAGCAGAGCAAAACTGGCAGACGTAAGCACCAAAGGATGGGAGGGTGACCAAGAGCTGCACTGCCCAGCAGGAACCCCCTAAGGCAGGGCTACTCAACACGCAGTGCAATTTGGGGTTATGCGGGGCTCAACATGTGGCCCGCAGGTGGGATCCTTTGAACATGGCCCCCACTGGGAACACAGACCACAACGGCTAGGCGGCTCCCAGGCGGGGTGAGCACTGATAGACGCAAGCGGACGGGCTGGCTGGAACAGACAGGTACAGGGCGTCGGCGTTTCTAGCCCCCAGGGAGGAGGTGCCGGGAGTGCCGGGGCATTGTGGGAAGTGCTTTGTATTCATGCCCGTCAGTGTGAAAGAAGCTGTTTGGCTGTATATGCAACCAGACTTAAGTTGCAGCTCTCGGCATGTGCTGTGAGTATCACTGTGGTCCCCGGGGCTTCCAAAGTTGAAGCCCTTCCCGAAGGTGTTATGCCTGCCTTCATGGCTGCCACATGCTTCCTGCTCCTCCTGCCACAAGCTAGCACGGAGGAGAAGCAGGACAATGGTTCGGCCCCCAGCCCATCCCCTCTTACCCCCTTTGTGCCAACAATGTGCTAGAGACCCAAGCTCTGGTGGTTACGGAGGGGAAGGAGCAGGGTTGCCTCTCCTAAAGAGACTGCCCTTTTTCCCAGCCCCTTGCACGCTCTGGCTCGCCGATACTTTCCCTTCAGATTCAGGAGAGGGTGTTACCAGACTTGGCACCCGCTGAGGAGAGAGAGTTTTGCTGGCACCTCACTGCAGAAAATAGAGCAGATTGCTTTTTAAAAGCTTCCATTCAGGAATGAGCTGCATTTGCACCGTGCAGTCTGGAGAACTATAGATATCGGCCCGTGGTAGGTATAAATAGGGACGCTGTATCTGTACAGAAGAACACGTCGCTCTGGCCTGGCAAGGTTTCTAATAAGATCTCCCACAAACTGCGTCATAATGTCAAGAGAATTTCATTCCCTGTAATTGCAACTGTGTTATCGTCTGTGTTCCCCGTCCCACCCTTCTGCGCGCTCTCCTCTGAAATTCCTTTGTTCGGCCTAAATAGATGTTTCATTAAATAAGAAATAATTTCTGGGAGTGGTAATTGCAGTCTCCCTCAGACAGATGATCTGTCGCTGTTCTGTTTTCCTTTCCGTTAGCAAAAACAAACAGAAACACAGCGTCTTTCATGAGGTGTCAGATTCAACCACCGCTGCCACTGGAAAGCTTAAATATGTCAGGTCTAATCAAGTCTGATTCTGGGTCTACAAAAATGATCGGTGTGGAACCGGAAGCGAAGACGTACGTGGCAAAGCACGCTGCCCGACTGAGGGGCCTACACGAGCTTTACTGGCTTCCATAAAAGGCTCGGTATTAATTCCATTTCTAACCCCCATCACGAGCTTGGCATCTGGGCGGAAACCTGCAAGGTATTCAAGACGGCAAAAGAAAAGAGCCAGGGGCCGGCCACACCGTTGCATTACTCCCTTGTTATGCCAATAGCATTATGCTCTCTTGAGAGGAGAGTAGCACAATGCTCAGAGGGTCTGGTGACTACACTGTTGCACAGTCATCGTCGCCAGCCTTGTGTGCGAGCCGGGGTCTCTGAACGCCAGAAACGGGCCCCGTTCTCGCTAACGAGATGTTGTATTTGTTCTCTAAGATGAAACAATGCGTGGATGATTTTTCAGAAGCAACCAAAGACTTTGGCTGCCTCACTGGAAACCCCAGGAAAGGGAGCTGTCTTGGGGGGTGTGGGGTGCAGTCCAGTCACTCTGAAATGTCTTGGGCCAGCCCCGCTTCCAAATGACTTGTCATTGCTGAAAACCTTGACCAGAGCTCTCACCCTTAGCTACCTTCATTCTCTCAGAGCTGGGAGGGTCTTCGCCCAACTACCAGCTAACACTTGGTGCTCCGTGCACTGGAGTGATGAGTGGAAACTCTCTAAGAGCGCCAGCGGCACTGGCAGAAAGCAGGAGGGTGGTATAAGGCACAACGGCTTCTGGGAGGCTGTGAAGAAAGGGAATCAGTGGGACAGCTGCTCTTGAAAGCCTTAGACACTGTTCCCTCACACTCCTTACCGTCCCTAAGGGATTTTACCTCTCAGGCAGAGAGGTGCTATCCTCATGTTGCCATGGGGAATAGACACAGGGTAGACAAAATGACTAGCCAAGACCCCACAGGAAGTCTGGCTGAGTCAGGAGCCGAACCCAAGTCTCATGTCTCTGATTCCAGTGCCCTTCCCCACTAGACCCCTCCCCAGCTCCAAGCTGGGGAGTGTAACAGCCATTCCACTCCCACTTCGAGATGCCTCCAGCTTTCCCACCAAAGCAGGAAAAAGGACACCCAGGCTTCACCACAAACTGCCTGTGTAACAGGGGCCAAGTCACCTACAACCACACATCTCCTTTGGAAAAGGAGTGAGAAAACACCATGCCCTCAACGGATCCAGCCAGAGAATTTTAAAGAATCCGCATTAAGTTTCCTAGTTTGGAAAGTGGCCGCCTTTAACACCGTGCTCAGGAGAAGACATTTACTTTCAGCAGCGAATCTGGCAAACTGAAGAAGAGCTCAGTGTAGCTCAAAAGCTTGGCCCTCGCCCCGAGAAAAGTTAGTCCAATAACAGATATTACCTCACCCACCTTGTCAATCTGAAGAATGACAGGTAATACCCTTCCAGGCAGGGAGGAAAGCGTGGAGTCTGGAAGAAAACAAACAGGGAGGATCCAATAAGCCTGCTATGCCGTCCTCAGGCGTGCCTTCCAAAGGTGCCTGGGGCTGAGGCTGGCTAGCAGACGGCTGGCCATATTGAGAATGGTGGTCCTGCTTTTTTCTGAAAGGCTTTGGGTGGGAATGGGCTGTGTTCTGCCAAGGACAGTGCCCCTTTGACTAAGAGGAGTGAGAGTTTAACTTCTTTGTTCAGGGGATGTACAAGCCCAGGGTCTTTAGGGAGTGCAGGAGTCCTTAGGCCTATGTCACTTATTGTCTGTTTTATCCCCTGCGTCAAAGGGGAGGTCCTGGATGGAGCTCTGTGCCTCCGGAGAGAGGCCCAAGAGGAGGAGCCAAGCCACCCGCTGCATGGAGGTGACGGATGCCATGGAGCAAGCCACTGAGTCTGCTGCATCCAAGTTGCCTGCAGCACTGCCATGGCCACAGAAGGACCTTCTTCTGCCAGGGCCTTGAGCTCTTTTTGTGGGCCTTCTGGGATGGAGGTCTCAAACCCTGTTCACCTCGTAGCAGGCAAACAGAGCCTGGTGGTTCACTGCCCTGAGCTGGAAGCTCACCGAAGAATAATGTTTCTGACCAAACAAGTCCAGCTGTTTGGCGTCTTTATTCTTGGGAGTGGGAGGCAGGCTGGCCTTGGCATACTCTGTGGTTTGCAGATGACACAAAGTTGGGAGGTATTGCTAATTCAGAAAAGGATCGGGATATCATACAGAAAGATCTGGATGACCTTGTAAATTGGAGTGATAGCAACAGGATGAAATTTAACAGTGAGAAGTGTAAGGTTATGTATTTAGGGATTAATAACAAGAATTTTAGTTATAAGCTGGGGACACATCAGTTGGAAGTAACGGAGGAGGAGAAGGACCTCGGAGTCCTGGTTGATTATAGGATGACTATGAGCCGCCACTGTGACATGGCTGTGAAAAAGGCTAATATGGTCTTGGGATGTATTAGGCGAGGTATTTCCAGTAGGGATAAGGAGGTGTTAGTGCCATTATACAAGGCATTGGTGAGACCTCATTTGGAATACTGTGTGCAGTTCTGGTCTCCCATGTTTAAGAAGGATGAATTCAAATTAGAACAGGTACAAAGAAGGGCCACTAGGATGATTCGAGGAATGGAGAACCTGTCTTATGAAAGGAGACTCAGGGAGCTTGGCTTGTTTACCTTAACCAAAAGAAGGCTGAGGGGGGATTTGATTGCACTCTTTAAATATATTAGAGGGATAAATACTAGGGAGGGAGAGGAATTATTTAAGCTTAATACCAATGTGGACACAAGAACAAATGGATATAAGCTGGCTAGTAGGAAGTTTAGACTTGAGATTAGACGAAGGTTTCTAACCATTAGAGGAGTGAGGTTCTGGAATGGCCTTCCAAGGGAAGTAGTGGGAGCAAAAGATCTACCTGGCTTCAAAATTAAACTAGATGGGTTTATGAAGGGGATGGTTTGACAAGATAACATGGTCTTGGTAACTAATTGACTAGTCATTATCAGTGGTAAATAGGTCAATGGAGGGATGATAGGGGTTACTATAGAGAACTTTCTGGGTGTCTGGCTGGGGAGTCTTGCCCACATGCTCAGGGTTTAGCTGATCGCCATATTTGGGGTCGGGAAGGAATTTTCCTCCAGGGTAGATTGGCAGAGGCCCTGGAGGTTTTTCGCCTTCCTCTGTAGCATGGGGTACAGATCACAGCTGGAGGATTCTCTGCATCTTGGGGTCTTCAAACTATTTGAGGGCTTCAATATCTGAGAGATAGGGGTGAGGATTATTCTAGGAGTGGGTGGGTGAAATTCTGCGGCCTGCATTGTGCGGGGGGTCAGACTAGATGATCATAATGGTCCCTTCTGACCTTAAAGTCTATGAGTCTATGAGTCTATGAGTTTACTGATTCCACCCCAAGGGAATTAGGAGGTGGGTACACAGGTAGTCGTGGTCCTCGGCAGGGACAAAGTACTTCCTCTCCGCCCGTTTTGCTATCACGGAACAGATGAGGTGGTCTGCCACAAGGCCTTGGCTACTTCCTCATGCAGAGGTAAAGCCACCCTGGCGGGCGCCGCCTATCCCAAAACACCAAACAAGGAGCCTGAGGTCTCCTGCACCTCCTTCACGCGAAGGCCCAAGCCTTTTGCACCCTCCTCAGGAGGTCCAGGTGGGACATCATGTTGTCTGGGGGTACCACCAGAGGAGAAGCTACTATTGCCTCATCTGGCGAAGAGGAAGAGGAGGCTTAGCACAACCGGCCTTCCTCCAAAGGACGGCGCTGGTCACCCATCACTGCTTTGACTGGTTGCCCATGAGGAGACAGAGGTACGAAGGGAGCTTGAAACACTCTGAGTGAGTAACCTCTGGTTGAACTGGGAATCCCCGGGGGGTCCATGGGCACCATTGAGCCTGCCTCTGTGACTGAGACCACGGCGTGCCCTGAGACAACACTCACGGTACCGAGCACAGTGGCACCAAGAGCTGTGCAGATGTTTGTGCTGGAGGGATGGAGGCCGAGTCCAACGCAACAATGCAGGACCAAATGCTGCCTGACACCTATGACAAGGATCGTGTGGGGAGATCTCCCTGATACCAGGACTCCACAACCAATGTGGACCTTGTCGACCAGGTGCGTCACACCCTGCGAGGACTGCGGCACTCAGAGGATTTACCCCTCGTGCCTGCGGACCAGCAATGCAGAGCTGAACACCGCTGCTGTGAGGAGGATCAAGAGCGGAGGAATGTGCCATGACAGCTTAAGTAGCTCAGTACCGGTGCGTATCGTCAGCACAGTGAGCAATGCCTCAGTCATGGAGAAATGTCCTTAGGCCAACGCAGCGAGTAAGGGGATCGACTCTCCCTTCGGTGCTGCTGGTGCCGAGACATGCGTGCCTCCGTGGGTCTGCACATCAACTCCAGTGACACGTGAGACCTTGCATCCTATCCTGCTCTGTCTCGGCCAGACTTTTGCGGGTTTTGAGGTTCTCTCCTCTCAGACCGAGGTGGGAAGCGGAACCTAGCAGTGCTTGGCGACCGAGGGCCAAATAGCAGTTTCCCTCCATGCTGAAGTCCAGTCAGTGCCAGAGGGTTGCAGTACCGGCATGGTCCAGATGTCCTAGGTGGCCTAGAAGGCCTCTGGCATGGAGGGGAGATGAACCTTCAGTACCGGGGATGGCGACTGGGCACAGGGAGCTCGGTGCCACCTGCGCCTTCTCTTGTGGCCTATCAGCTGACTGATCGCCCTTTCTGCCCTTCTCCTTATAAGGGCCCTGCCTGATTTCCTTGGGCACTTCGTCGGGGCTGGTGGTGACAAACAGTGTCAAGCCGTTTATGCCAGCAGGGTGCTGCGCACTGACCCACTGGTGCTCGTGCCAAGTCCGTTCGCTGGTCCTGTGGCGCTAGTGCGGGCGGACTCCCTCAGTAACACCCGAAGCCAAATTCCTCCTTCTCTAATAGTTCTGGGACGAAAGGACCTGCAGATGCGACACTTCTCCAATTCGTGTCTTTCCCCCAGACAGCGAAGGCAATCAGCATGTGGATGGCTGACTGGCATGGGCCTGCAGCACACAACACAGGCTTGGAAGCCAGGGGAGCTGGGCATGCCCCGTCCCTGAAGCGAAGTCTCTAAGATGAATCAGAAAACTCACAGAACTACTTACAGGTACAAAAGCTTCAGAGGGGGAGCCGAGTTAGTCTGTAACTGGAAAAACTTAAAACAACTAATAGTCTTGCAGCACCTTGAAGCCTAACAAAACACGTAGATGGTATCATGAGCTTTCATGGGCATCTGAAGAAGTGGGCTGCGCCCACGAAAGTTCATGATACCTGTTCTACATGTTTTGTTTGTCTTTAAGGTGCTGCTCGACAATTTGTTGTTTTTCACGTTTTTCTATTTACAGGTACTTAACTAGTGGAGATAACTATCTACACCACGATAGGAAAGGAATATTAAGCTACAGCTAAGGCTGGAACATGCTGTTCCTAGCACCCCTCACTGAGGGCAAGAAGGAACTGAAGACAGAGGGGCTACGGAGTGCCCTATATAGTGTGACATATACCCACCATTCTAGGGGGCGCTGGGATCTTGGCCCCTATGGATACTGCTCAGGGAAAAACTTCCGGCTCTAGTGCATATGGCAAGCACACACACCTATGTTGAATGACACGAGCAAGCACTCAAAGAAGTGCCACCGTGACTTCTTTTAAAAAGTGGATGTCAAATCCTAGTGAGGAAAATAGAAAGGAGCATAAACTTTGTCAAATTAAGTGTAAAAATATAATAAGAGAAGCCAAACAGGAGTCTGAAGAACAGCTAGCCAAAAACTCAAAAAGTAATAGCAAAATGTATTTTAAGTACATCCGAAGCAGGAAGCCGGCTAAACAACCAGTGGGGCCTTTGGACGATCGAGATGCTAAAGGAGCACTCAAAGATGATAAAGTCCTTGCAGAGAAGCTAAATTAATTCTTTGCTTCACGGCTGAGGATGTTAGGGAGATTCCCAAACCTGAGCCATTCTTTTTAGTGACAAATCTGAGGAATTGTCCCAGATTGAGGTGTCATTAGAGCATGTTTTGGAACAAATTGATAAACTTAACAGTAACAAGTCACTGGGACCAGATGGCATTCACCCAAGAGTTCTGAAAGAACTCAAATGGAAAATTGCAAAACTATTAACTATGGTTTGTAACCTATTCTTTAAATCAGCTTCCGTACCTAATGACTAGAAGAAAGCTAACATGATGCCAATATTTAAAAAGGGCTCTAGAGGTGATCTTGGCAATTACAGACCGGTAAGTCTAACGTCAGCACTGGGCAAATTAGTTGAAACTATAGTAAAGAACAAAATTGTTGGGGGAAAGTCAACATGGTTTCTGTAAAGGGAAATCATGCCTTACTAATCTACTAGAGTTCTTTGAGGGGGTCAACAAACATGTGGACAAAGGGGATCCAGTGGATATAGTATACTTAGATTCCAGAAAGCCTTTGACAAGGTCCCTCACCAAAGGCTCTTAAGTAAAATAAGTTGTCATGGGATAAGAGGGAAAGTCCTTTCATGGATTGATAACTGGTTAAAAGACAGGAACCAAAGGGTAGGAATAAATGGTAAATTTTCAGAATAGAGAGAGGTAACTAGAGGAATCTCCCAAGGGTCTGTCCTGGGACCAATCCTATACAACTTATTTATAAATGATCTAGAGAAAGGGGTAAACAGTGAGGTGGCAAAATTTGCAGATGATACCAGACTGCTCAAGATAGTTAAAACCAAAGCAGACTGTGAAGAGTTTCAAAAAGATCTCACCAAACTAAGTGATTGAGCAACAAAATGGCAAATGAAATTTAATGTTGATAAATATAAAGTAATGCATATTGGAAAAAATAATCCCAACCCTACATACGATATGATGGGAACTAATTTAGCTACAACTACTCAAGAGAGAGATCTTGGAGTCACTGTGGATAGTTCTCTGAAAACATCCACTCAGTGTGCAGCAGCAGTCAAAAAAGCAAACAATGTTAGGAATCATTAAAAAAGGGATAGAGAGTAATACAGAGAATATTTTATTGCCTCTATATAAAACCATGGGACGCCCACATCTTGAATACTGCGTACAGATGTGGTTGCCTCATCTCAAAAAAGATATATTGGCTTTGGAAAAGGGCAACAAAATGATTAGGGGTTTGGAACAGATCCTATATGAAGAGAGATTAAAATACTTGGACTTTTCATCTTAGAAAAGAGGAGATTAAGGGGGGATAGGATAGAAGTCTATAAAATCATGACCTGTATGGAAAAAGTTAATAAGGAAAAGTTATTTATTTGTTCCTGTAATATAAGAACTAGGGGTCATCAAATGAAATTAATAGGCAGCAGGTTTAACACAAACTAAGGAAGTTTTTCTTCACACAATGCACAGTAAACCTGTGGAACTCCTTGCCTGAGGAGGTTGTGAAGACCAGGACTTTAGCAGGGTTCAAGAAAGAACTAGATAAATTCATGGAGGTTAGGTCCATCAATGGCTATTAGGAATGGGGTCCCTAGCCTCTATTTTGTCGGTAAATGGGTGACAGGAGAGCGATCACGTGAGGATTACCTGTTGTGCTCCCTTCCTCTGGGGCATCTGGCATTGGCCAGTCTCAATGTTATGCCATAAGAACAAGTTCAATTTGGTGGGAGATGTGGACATGAAGCTACTAAGCTTGGTTAGATACACAATTTTCCTGCTCTCATCCATACCACCTAAAATCAAGGTAACCGCGCACAGATTAATCAAAAACATGAGGACGCCGATATGCTTGGCCTCTTTAAGCTCCACCAGCATAGTTCAGCTGACAGCTTCCAAACCATGTTTCTGAATTTACTGGCATTTCCAAATGCTTGACAGCACCCTGCTCTACTTGGCAATCGTGAGCTTGGTTACATAAACATACCAAGTTGTTGGAGAGTGAAATAAGATGTCGTAAAGTTCTTTATAAAGATGCCAGCTTGTCAGTATTCTCTTGGCTCCAGCCACAGACGTTGACTTTTGTTTTTGCTGGAGGGTGCACCTCTCCACCCCCTGTCTCCTGTGCAATCGGTGGGTGGAGCCACAGGGTAGGGGCCAACCAGGGGTTGGGGTGGAGCTGGAAGTGCAATGAAGTACAGGCGGAGCTGGGGGCAGGGCCACAGTTAGGCATGGGGGCCCCTCCTTTTTTTTAGTGGATCTTTGAGCCCCAGAGCACCAAAGGAGTCAGCACATATGAGTTCAGACGTCTGTATTCAGTGCCATTCAAATGTTTCAGAACAACTGTGCTCCATCTTACATGTCCAGAAAACCTTCCAAAAGGAAGTCTCTAGCCAAGTGACCTTGGTAGGATTCTAGATCCCTGAAGTAAACTTCAGTACAAAACACAAGGCACATACCGAACTAACTGAGCATAATGCCAACAAAAGTAAACTTTCCCTGACAGCCTAATCTCAGAGGGATAACCCTGTTAGTCTGTGTCTGCAAAAAACAACGAGGAGTCCCGTGGCACCTTAAAGACTAACAGATTTATTTGGGCATCAGCTTTTGTGGGCCAAGATCCACTTCATCAGATGCATTGGAGTGGAAATTACAGATGCAGGGATAACTATATGGCTATGCCTAGACTGCCCCCTCTTCCGCAAAAAAATATGCAAACGAGGCAAAGCGTGGAATATTGCCACACCTCATTTGCATAATTAATTAGGCTCTGTTTTTGCGCAAGAGGCTTTTGCGCAAGAGCTGTTCTTCCTCTTTTTTTCAGGAAAAACGGCTCTTGCGCAAGAGGGGGTTTTTGAGCAAACAGGAGCCATGTAGATGGCTCCTTTTTGCACCAAAGCCTCCTGCGCAAAAACGGAGCCTCATTAATTATGGAAATGAGGTGTGGGTACCTGGGGAGGGAAAATTGCTTTTGTAGTGAGGCGGCCATTCCCAGTCTCTGACGGGCGACTGGTTTCAAGGAAAGACAGGGAGCTGGTTTTCTTCCAAAACACAGTCTTACATTTCAGAATAGGAAAACCGCACTGGGCCAGATTCTCATCCAGTGTAAGTAAGCACAGCTGCACAACCGCTATGTCAATTTACACCCAAAGCAGCGCTTGCCTGTCGCTTTTAGCCCTCCAGTAAATGGCCTCTAATGGCAGCATGTTGCTGTGTGGCACATCACTGGAGCAACTGGGCATCTGAAGTCAGACACAAAAATATCATCCAAGATTGTGCGGTGTACTAATGCCATTGTAACAGATTCCCTTCAACCATCACAAAAGTGACGACTGAAAACATGCATAGGGCCTGCTCAGGAAAAGCACAAGAAAACCCGGGACTAGATTTGGTATATTTCACAAACACACAATGCCGTAATCAATTGATCCATTTGGAATAGATTTTCCCCAGTGAAAAGTAGGAGATGAGGGGCAGGAAGTCTTGGGAAGCAATAGAAATCCCTAGACCCTTCAGCTGTATTCTTCTTCCCCACCAACCCCAGTCTTTGTGAACCAATCCAACGGAAACCAGATCTAAACCTGCCTACTTCTGCCTTTGCCTTGTCCCGCCTCCATTTAGCAGTAAGCCCAGGTCTCAGTTAGTTTAACCCTTTCCCCACATAACCTGCCACCCACCCACCCACCGCAAATCCTGTGTCTGTTCTTCAGCCAAAGAGCAAACGCTGTTCTAAAAGCAGCAGCATAATTGAACTATCAAAAATTGCTGCTTTCCTGCCCTAGGAAGTATGGATTATTTTCCATCTCCCCTTTTTTGAAATTGAAAATTCAATGTCACTCTGCATCCATTTCAATACGTAGCAGATTAAACTGATAGAAAGAAAGGTACTGCTCACTCCATTGTCAAAAAGACTGACAGCTAGTCAAACAAAAACATGGTATCATCAGTCACACACCCACTTTCCTCCTCTCGGTTTTCGGTTTCATGCTCCTCCACTTGTCAGGAAACGTTGTACCAGCTACAAGCACTTCTTAAAAACTGTCTCAGCAAGGAAAGCCTAACTACTCAAGATTTCAGTATATTTATGCAATCCGGTTTGGCGCTGGACCTGCTCTGGCTTTATTTATCTAATGTCTGTGTTGTAGGCTATGAATTCATAGAGGAGGTATTATTAGAAGATAACACATACAAATGGGGGAGGGGGGGAAGTATTGAAAAATTCAGTGCACCGAGGGGACACTTGGTTTTCAGTTCGCTTTTAAGAGAGTTCGCACCATGCGGGGGTAGCCAAACTGGATTCTCATAGGCCACACTTAGGTTCTAATGGCCTATCATGACATTGCCCAGGATGCACTGCTTTGTTTTAGGAGCCTGTAAATACTATTGGTCTTAAAGAGAGAGACAGGGGAGAAGGGGGAGACAGTTTTTGTAGACTGGCAGTCAAAAGCTCTAGACTCAGTTCCTGGCTATGCTGCTGACTTTCCCATGTGGCTGGCTAGACAAGCTGAACCAAAATCTGTCACCATGCATGTCACAATGGCCAATGCTAGAAAACCTGGCCTTTAACCTTTCCATGCCTCAGTTTCCCCATTGGGTAACAGCACTTTTCTTCTCTCCCACCTTTTGTCGGTCTAGTCTATTTAGTGGGTAAGCTCTCCAGTCCAGGGAAACTGCTCCAATATACAGTCCCAGCCTCTTTCTACGACTCAAGCAGAACCAAGCTCTTCATCTCAGCCAATGCTTCTAGTTGTCTACTAATAATAGGCACCAGCAAACCCCACTGATTGTCTCATCCCAATGCAATTATGCAAAAGACTGTGTGAAATTAAAGCAAAATCCATGATGCTGCTCCATGGAAAGGATCCCGGAGTCTGAAGTCAGGATTGCCATAGCAAGCAGAAGTCTCTTCAGGTCACAAGTGCTTCTCCTTTCATGTGGGAAAGAGTCTCGAGTCACGGTTTTATATTGTGCTTTCAGTAAAATCTGATTTCCTTGAAGGAAAACCACCCAGCTAATCTTGAGAGGTGAATAAAAATAATTGAATTTCCAACTTCCAAATACCTAGAGGGGAAATACTCAGAAAGGCACCACAACTTCAACCATATTAAAAATGTCTGTCCATGGAGATATAAGCCAGGCTTTGAAATAAAAGGGATACGAAGTAAAATGGAAGCACGCAACAATACAATTGGACAAATGATTTTTCAGTTTGGTGGCTGATCCAAAAAATGGATTTCTTCTCTTTGAAATGAAAAACGGGGGAAAAAACAGGAGTTGTTGGGTGGTTTTTACTTTTGAGAGGGGAGAGGACTTGCTTGGTTTTTTAGTTAAACCGAGCTAAATTTCTAAAGAAAACCTTGAGTCTAAATGAAAAGTTAGAGTATTTAGACTTTTTATGGAAAAGTCTTTCCCCGTTATATTTTAGCAGAAACTATTTACCCACTTTGACCCAAATTCTCAAACCGTTTCAGGAAACCTGAAACTGCATTTTTGGATCAATAAATTATTTCTCTGAAACACCTTGCCCAGCTCAATTCACTGACTTGCTTGATGGATTCAGGGAGTATCAAGTCTGTGCACACCATAGAGAACAGCCACAAAACTTGATCCCCGGTTCACACAGAGAGTATCACTTTGAACTGGAGTCCACATTTAAGTGACCCTACTTTCCTACTTTTATTTCTGATCAGTCTGTTCTTTTGGTTCATTTAATTTAATGCTGAACCCATAACCTGTCCCTAGAGTAAAACAGAGCAACTTTGTTTTACCCGCACAGCAATTGGTAGAATCCTGCCTACAAGCATTCCTGACTAGACATTATCTGATGAAAGATACTCACCACTGAACACACATAGCTGAAGAAAACCCTCTTTGTTACTCATTAACATTACCTCATACTCCAGGCTACAAAGCATCTAGTTCTAGTGTAAGCCCAGATGGTTCATAAAAAAAGTTACCTTTACAACATTTGTCCTACTTTGGGAGAAAAATATTAGGCACTATATCTTACTGCAGAAATGAAATTCGAGTCATGCCTTCATGCCTTACTAATCCTACTTTTTTTTTTTCTTTTTTGGTAAGCTACAAGCACTGGGGTGGGAGTGCCATGTAAGGAACTTACATTGCCGTGGCCTTAGTAATATCCGTCAGTAAACCTGTAATTAGATAGGGAGTAGTATTAATCTTGTGCATTGCCCGCAGGACACTGCCAGCATCCAGCAAAACCTCTATTGATGAGGAAGGATTCCAGGCATGCTTGGATGTAAAATGAAAGAGATGAAATATTTACTTTCCGTACCCTTCTCTCAGACACACAGTTCCCAACCAAGAAATGCCTTAGACCTCGACGGACTAAATATTCTATTAGCATAAACTTCTTGATGCAAATGGCATCATATACTAATATCTGCTGCTGTTCATCAAATGCCTATAGCAACAGCTATTTCAAAGAAATCTCAGACTGCAGTATTTTGAAATGGAGCATTTTTTGAAAAAAGTCACTGGAAAGGAATGGTTAATCAAAATGAGCAATGCACTGGTCAACTGTGATTACAGGATTCAGTGTTTTCTCATTACTTCATGATTCACAACTCACATCTCATTCAACTGGCATTAAAATGGAATTTATGGATTTTTTTTTCTGTAAACTCCATCCTTACTGTCCGAATAACAGAAAATAAAATATTCTTCAGCAGATGCAGGAATTTTTGTCAAATGACGCTAGAGGAAGAGGAGGATAATTACACTTTCTTCCTTGAGTGGGTTCAAAATTTGGGAACCAAAAGTTTTCTTCATCACAAATTGGCCTTTTATCAATAAAGGAAAAAAATTCACTGTGTTCACACTTTTCTTCATTTGTCATGTTCCCATGAGGGGTTATACAATTTTTTTAAATGCCAAAAGTTATCCAAATACATTTTGTATGGAAACTGGGGAGAAGAGGTTGCTTATTTCTGTAACCATCTCAATAACAGTTTTATTAAACTTCAATAAACTGTATATTAAAAATGTCATGAACATTTTTGAAAAACACAGAGAATGGGTCCATCATCACTTACGCAAGATGATTAAGTCCAAAGCAGAGCGCAAAGAGTTACAAAGGGATCTCACAAGACTAGGTGACCGGGCAAAAAAATGGCAGATGAAATTCAATATTGAGAAATGCAGAGTAATGCACCTTGGAAAACATAATCCCAACCAGGGCTTGACAAACGGCGGAGAAAGCCGCACGCCAGCCCCGCACTGCGCATGCTCCAGAGCTGCATTGCACTTGCGCGCGCCGCCGGTAAACGGGGCGCGTGGCTGAAATCTACTCACCACGGGCGAGTAGATTCTATAGTTTGTCGAGCCCTGATCCCAACTATGCAGAAAAAATGATGGGGTCTAAATTAGTTGTTACCATTCAAGAAACAGATCTTAGAGTCATTTTTAATTGTTTTCTGAAAACGCAGCGCAGCCGTCAAAAACCCTATGTGCATGTTAGGAACCATTAGGAAAGGAATAGCTAATAAGACAGGAAATATCATAATGACACTAAATAAACTTATGGTAGGGCCACACCTGTAATACTGCATGCAGGTCTGGTTGCCCTGTCTCAAGGAAGATATATTAGAAATGGAAAAGGTACAAAGATGGGCAACATAAATGATTAGGGTTTTGGAACAGCTTCCATACGAGGAGAGATTTAAAAGACTGGGACTATTCCACTTGGAAAAGAGATGACTGAGGATATGATAAAAGTTTATAAAATTATTACTGGTGGTGAGGAAGTGAAGAAGTCATTTATCCCTTCACACAACCCAAGAAATGAAATGAAATTCATTGAGGGGTCACTTAATGAAATTAATGGGCAGCAGGTTTAAAACAAGAATAAGGAAATATTTCTTCACACTCTGCACAGTCAACCTGTGAAAGTCATTGCCAGCGGACACTGTGAAGGCCAAAACTAAAACACAGTTCAAAAAAGAATGAGGTAAGTTCATGGGTGATAAGTCCAGTGCGTTTTTTTGACGGTATGCACTGGTACAGCGTACCGGCACCTTTTTTGGGGAGCACTCGTGCCGCGCCACACCGCGCCACTTTCCCCCGGCACAGCCCTCTGTCTGCCTGACTCCTTCCGTGGGAACAGCAAGATGAAAAATTTGCTTTTTGCTTATGCGCATGCGCAGGGCTCAGCGAGCCGCGGCGAGCCCCGCTTGCCAGCCGCGCGGTTCAGCGCGCTGCGCACGCGCTGATCGTGCTGCAGCACCGTGCCAGGCTATAATCTACTCGCCAATGGCGAGTAGATTTCCTTAATTGTCGAGCCCTGCGCATGCATATGTTGACATGATAAAGGAAGAAGGGTGGGAGAGGCATTTTTCAAATTTACTTTCCTCAAGAAATGAGTACCGGCACCTTTTTTTTACAAAAAAAGCACTGGATAAGTCCATCCGCTGGTATTAGCCAGCGATGCTGCCCCATGTTCTGGGTGCCCCAAGGCCTCTGCCAGAAGCTGGGACTGAACATGTGCTGAAGGAACCAATGAGAAGCCATGCGCAGCTTGACCTGTGTTCACAAACAGGGAGGAACTAGCAGGGGAACTTGATGTGGGTGCAGCCTGGGCAGCAGTGATCATAGGATTCTTGAGTTCAGGATCCTGGCCAAAGGAAGAAAGGAGGCAGCAAAAGACAGACCCTGGACTTCAGAAAAGCAGACACTGACTTCCTCAGGGAACTGATCGCCAGGGTCCCCTGAGACGCTAACATGAGGGGGAAAGGAGTCCAGGAGAGCTAGCAGTATTTTAAAGAAGCCTTACTGAAGGCCCAGGAACAAACCATCTGAAGTGCAGTAAGAAAAGCCAGTATGGTCGGTGACTAGCTTGGCTTAACAGTGATATTTTTTGTGAACTTACACACAAAAAGGAAGCTGACAAGAAATGGAAACAGACAGATGACTAGAGAAGAGTATAAATATATTGCTCTAGCATGCAGAGTGTAATCACAAAGACCAAAGTGCAGCTAGTAAGGGATGTGAAGGGAAACAAGAAAGGTTTCTATAGGCATGCTAGCAATAAGAGGGTGGTCAGGGAAGATGTGGGACCCTTACTGGATGAGGGAGGTAACCTGGTGACAGATGATGTGGGAAAAAGTGAAGTACTCAATGCTTCCTTTGCCTCTGTCTTCACAGACAAGGTCAGCTCCCAGATCACTGCACTGGGCAACACAGTATGGCGAGGAGGTGGGCAGCCCTCCATGGAGAAAGAACAGATTAAGAACTATCTAGAAAAGCTGGACATACACAAATCCATGGGGCCAGATCTAATGCACCCAAGGGTGCTGAGGGAGTTGGCTGATGTGATTGCAGAGCAATTGGCTATTATCTTTGCAAATACTTGGTGATTGGGGGAGGTCCTGGATGATTGGGAAAAGGCAAATGTAGTACCCATCTTTAAAAAAAGGAAGGACAATCCAGGAAATTACAGGCCGGTCAGCCTCACCTCAGTCCCTGGAAAAATCATGGTGGGGATCCTCAAGGAATCCATTTTGAAGCATTTGGAAGAGAGGAAAGTGATCAGAAAGAGTCAACATGAATTCACCAAGGGCAAGTCACGCCTGACAAACATGACTGCCTTCTATGACAAGTTAACTGGCTCTGTAGATATGGGGAAGACAGTGGACATGATTATACCTTGACTTTAGCAAAGTTTTTGCTATGGTCTCCCACAGAATTCTTGCCAGCAAGTGAAGAAAGAATGGATTGGATACATGGACAGTAAGGGTGTGTCTAGACTACAGGGTTTTTTCGAAAAAAGTGGCCTTTTTTCAAAAAAGCTTCCCCTGCGTCTAGAAAGCTGCCGCGTTCTTTCGAAAGTAAATCGAAAGAACGCAGCACTTTTTCTACCGCGGAAAACCTCGTTTTATGAGGAAGAACACCTTTTTTTGGAAGTGCTCTTTCGAAAAAACGCACTACGTAATGCAAACTGTGCTTTTTCAAAAGAGACCATCCAGACTGCCTAGGTGCTCTCTTTCGAAAATGCAGCTTGGTTGTTCGAAAGTACTGGTTGTAGTATAGACGCTCTTTTTTGAAAGAGGCTTTTTCGAAAGTATCTTTCGAAAGAGGCTTGCAGTCTAGATGTAGCCTAAGGTAGATAGAACGGTGGCTAGATTGTCGGACTCAACAGGTAGTGATCCATGGCTCGATGTCTGGTTGGAGGTTGGTTTCAAGCAGGGTGCCCCAAGGGTCGGTTCTGGGGCTAGTTTTTTTCAACCTCTTTATTAATGACCTGGATGAGGGGATGGATTGCACCCTCAGCAAGTTTCCAGATAACACTAAGCTAGGGGGAGAGGTAGATACATTGGAGGGTACGAGTAGGGTCCAAAGTGACCTAGACAAATTGGAGGATTGGGCCAAAAGAAATCTGATGAGGTTCAACAAGGACAAGTACAGAGTCCTGCACTTGGGATGGAAGAATCCCAAGCACTGTTAGAGGCTGGGGACCGACTGGCTAAGCAGCAGTTCTACAAAAAAGGACTTGGGGATTACAGTGGATGAGACCCTGGTTATGAGTCAACAGTGTGCCCTTGTAACCAAGAAGGCTAACAACATATTGGGGTTCATCAGGAGGAGCATTGTGATTATTCCCCTTTATTAGGCACTGGTGAGGCCACATCTGGAAAATTGCATGCAATTCTGGGCCCCCCATTACAGAAAGGATGATGACACATTGGAAAAAGTCCAGCGGAGGGCAACAGAAATGATTAGGGGGCTGCAGCACATAACTTACGAGGGAGAGGCTGATGGATTCAGGCTTATTTAGTCTACAGAAGAAAAGATTGAGGAATGAAGCGGGGTTCCAAAGAGGCTGGAGAGAGGCTGTTCTCAGTGGTGACAGATGAGAGAATGAGGAGCAATGGACTCAAGTTGCAGTGGGGGAGGTCTCGGCTGGATATTAGGAAAAACTATTTCACTAGGCGGGTGGGGAAGCACTGGAATGGGTTACCTAGGGAGGTGGTGGAATCTCCATCCCTAGAGATTTTTAAGTCCTGGTTTGGCAAAGCCCTGCCTGGGGTGATTTAGTTGGGGTTGGTCTTCCTTTTAGTAGGCGGTTTGACTTGATGACTCCTGAGGTCTCGTCCCACCCCATGACAGGGCTGGGTCATTTGATGATTGCCTTTTCTGTTCAGTCACTTTGAAGCAGCCCAGCCCCAACCATCCATGAGGAGTCACCAGGGCGGGGGGGAGATAGGCAGGCAAGCCAGCTCACCGGAGGGAGACAGGAAGTCCAGCCCTCGCCCACAAGGAGGCACTGGCCAGCTGGGTAGCCCCGTCCTCCCATCCATGAGGAGCCACAGGGGAAGCCAGGCAGGCAGGCCAGTCAGGGGAGCCAGGCAGCTCCCCCAGGAGAAGCCACCGTCCAGGGGCCTGGGCAGCACAACCCCAGGGTTTCCCCCTGCCCCAGGAGGAGCCAATGTTGGACAAGTGCCACCCTCGCTGACACAAGCAGCCCTGGTAAGTCTGCCCCCAACCTCCCACCCCCCAAGCCTGAGCCCCTCCTCCTCCGAATCCAGCACCCTCTGCTCTGAGCCTCTTCACACCTTCCACTTCCTGCCTTGAGTCTCCCCCACTCCAGCACTGTTCAGTACTTATGAGGTATGAAAGAGATTTTCCAAGGACCTTATGGCAGCTTGGTCCTGAGCTTGTGTGTTGCTGAGCACTCGGGCCCCCAGTAATTCACTGGCGGGCATGCTCACCAGCGCACATAGGCCCCTGGATTTCGATAGGGCTATGCAAGTGCCTGAAGCTGAGCGTATGCATAGGTGCTATGGTGGATGGAGATGAGATGGCTCTGCAGTTCACAGGACTGACACCAGCTGTGGCACAGAAAAATCCCCTCCAGTGAGTTTCCAATAAGTGCAGGCAAGGGATTGCTGATTCGCAGTAAAATCATTCCTTCCGTTAGCACGAGTGGACATCGTTCGTTTATTTAAACTTGGGGAAGAAAACAGACCTGCCTGTTCCCTTGGTGAATACCCGCCCATATTTTACCAGCAGTCCCCTTTGCATTGTTGGACGAACGGATGAGCTGGTATGATGATGGGGACTAACTTAGCTAGAACTACTCAAGAGAGAGATCTTGGAGTCATTGTGGATAGTTCTCTGGAAACATCCACTCAGTGTGCAGCGGCAGTCAAAAAAGCAAACTCAATGTTAGGAATCATTAAAAAAGGAATAGAGAATAAGACGGAGAATATCTTATTGCCTCTATATAAAACCACGGTACGCCCACATCTTGAATGCTGCGTACAGATGTGGTCGCCTCATCTCAAAAAAAGATCTATTGGCATTGGAAAAGGTTCAGAAAAGGGCAACAAAAATGATTAGGGGTATGGAATGGGTCCCATATGATGAGAGATAAAAAGGAGACTGGGACTTTTTATCTTAGAAAAGAGGAGCCTAAGGGGGGATAGGATAGAGGTCTATAAAATCATGACTAATGTGGAAAAAGTGAATACGGAAAAATTATTTACTTGTTCCCATAATATAAAAATTAGGGGGTCACCAAATGAAATTAATAGGTAGCAGGTTTAAAACAAACAAACAGAAGTTTTTCTTCACTCAGAGCATAGTCAACCTCTGGAACTCCTTGCCAGAGGATGTTGTGAAGACCAGAAATTTAACAGGGTTCAAAAAAGAACTAGATAGATTCATGGAAATTAGGTCCATCAATGGCTATTGGCCAGAATGGGTAGGAATGTTGTCCCTAGCCTCTGTCAGCAGCTGGAAATGGATGACGGGAGAGTTATCATGTGATGATGACCTGTTCTGTTCACTCCCTCTGGGGCACCTGGCACTGGCCACTGTTCGCAGCCAGGACACTGGGCTAGATAGACCTTTGGTCTAACCCAGCATGGCCATTCTTATGTTCTTATGGTACTAAATACAGTTTGCTCTGCCATCATATATAGCTATGGCATCATTAGAAGAAGACATCTAGAAGCGGGACCTAAACTTATATTACATTACCCATGCCCTGGTCTGTGTTACATGGAATTTTTTTTAAAAAGGGGCCAAAGTCAATTATACAAAAGGTTTTTTTCCTTGAACAAAAAATAAAAGGTTTAGAGATCAACACTTTACTATAGGAACAATTAATCAAAGCTCACAATGCCACTCACATGAGAAAAGTGTGTTTAGTCAAATTGCTGTATGTCAGTTGCATCTTCCATTCACTTACCCAAAACTGTTCTGTTGTTAACATCATAAGCACTTAAACTTATGATGTGGTGTACCAAATGGTGCATTTACCCAGCATGCATTTGGTGAGGCTGATGTTTGTAACCTGAGGGGCTGACTAGGGCCAGGTGCATGTAACCTCATTTAAAATAGCTTTGGCATAAAAGAGAAGGGGCAGAACCCATTGGAAATATTGAAGTTTCTCCAAGCTGGGGGCATAGTGGATATTTATCACCTGTGCATCACATCACCATTTCAGATTTTACATCTGAGCCAGCCTGGAAGATAACTTTTGCATGGTTTTCCCTCTTCTTTCTCTCTCTCTCTCTCTCTCTCTCACACACAGAGGAGCAATGGCATTGTTAAGATGACATTGGACAGTGTATCAGGCAAGCAGTCCGTCGTGTTCCCTTCCCAGCTTTGCCATCAATTTGCTGAGTGACCTTGGACAAACCACTTAACCATTCTGCACCTTGGTTTCTTCATCTGAGAAGTGGGGATAATAGCGCTAGTGGGGGTAAAGTGCTTGGAGACCTATAGCTGAAAGGCAGTATGTAAGTGCTAGTTATTAATACGGTTAATGCAGATGTAGGATATGGAAGTTTTAGTATCATGAATTAGGAGTGAAATAGACGTATGTTTCCATGAGTAGAGACTAGATGTCCCTTCTGCAGGATCAGTAGGACACGTCACACTTAACAGGGCTGCTACTCCTCCCCATGCTCCAGTACTTCAGGAGATTTGAATTTGTCTGAACCTGCTGTTGGGCTCCATCTCCAGACCTAGCGAAGCAGGTTGTACAGCAGGCAGCGACCCCGTAAAGGTTTTTCACAATGCTCTGATGCACCATAAATCCAGGTTCTGAGTACCACTTGGTTTTAATCCAGAGGGGTTCACTGAAGCTGGGAGACGGAGTACATTAGTGAGAGTCTGTAAACTTTTCATGGGATTTTTCTTAGTGGAAAAATGTTAGTCTAGGTGTCCCTTCTAAATTCTACACATATAAACCTTTATTAGCAATACAGCCAGAATGCCGACAGCTCCTTGGAAACAAACATTCATGCTCAAAGAGTTCAGCCTCTATAAATACCTTCCTGAAAGCCTTTGGGCCGGTTAAAATCCCATCTGCTCGCCTATCATTAAAGGACCACGTGCCCTGGAGTCAGCAAAAGGAGAACTAAACATTGATCTTGCTACTTGAAGCTTCTGACACCCAGCTTTCTGTCCCAATATTGATACAAGAGGTTGTTTGGGGAATTGAATAGGAAGACCTTTCCTGCACAGCTTAGGTAGGTGCACTGCTTTGAAGAAGAAGAGTATGTACCAACATTGTAGTGCCTTTCATCTAAGAATCTCAAAGTGCATTACAATTACAAACGTTTCTGATCCCTTCCAAGGCCCCTGTGAAGGATCATTTCATGTGCTACTGAAATGCAGCAAAATCTCGGGGTGGGAAGCAGCCGCTGTTTAAGCATGCACCACAGCATTATGTAGCACACAGGACAGGAAGTGAGGAAGGAGTCCACAGCCAGTTAAAACAGCAGAGGAAACCTAAGGGGACAGAATGCAATCGCTTGTGTTGAAACTTGGCCAGGACATAGCAGTTTTAGGACCCATACTGATCACAAGCATCTCCAGCATTGTAGTAGCCACCTAATACCACACCAGAGCATGGGTTCTGTGAAGCCCAAGGCAAGATTCTGCCAGTCTTCTTCCACACGGAATAGTACATGACTCCATGATCAGTGAAATCAATGGGATCATGCAACATTGGAAAGGGAAGTAGAATCAGGCCGACAAAAAGGAATGCAAGCTACTGAAATTACCCAAACCACTTCCTGAGGCACATAGCTCTAGCCCAGGGAGAAGTCTAACAAAGTACCGAGCTGGTCGGACCTTGTATAGCAAATAAGCACAATGCAGCACATACACATTACTCATCAGAACGAAGACCAATGTTTCAGTTATGAAAAGCTTAGACCAAAGCTTTTGATTAAGGATGCACTTCCCCATTTCCTGGTTTGAACTATACTGCTCCAGGGAGAAACATCCCAAGAAAAAGCCTGTTCTCCATGATATTTAGGCTGCTTTCTAGAGCTATGTCTACACTATTGCAGAAAGTTGACTTAAGCTACACAACTTCAGCTATGGGAATAATGTAACTGGAATCAATGTATCTTAAGCCAAGTTATCATGGGGTCTACACGGCAGAGTGTGGAAAGGTTGATGAGAGAAACTCTTCTGTCGACTTCTCTTACTCTTTTCATCCATGGTAAAGTAAGAGGGTCGATGGGAGAGGGATCTGTGGTCGATTTGGCAGGTCTTCACTAGACCTGCTAAATCAACCGCCAATGGGTAGATCTGAGAGCACTATTCTGAGCTGTAGTGTAGATGTTACCAAGAGCAACTTCTGTATGTGCATCAAAATGGAACCCCACAACGCTTTTGGGTTTGCTTATTCTAAGAGCATAGATGTGGGCGGCATTAGAAGATAGCAAGATCAGTGGGGATTCTGCTATCAGCAATATCAATTCTGGTCTGCATATTTTTAGCTCACAGATAAAGTCTGACTATCAGTGCTACGGTACAGCTCACTCTCATCGACTCACACGGAAGCCTGTTCATTAAGAGGAACATTCCACTGGTTTAGCAATAATGTTACATTAAGATTTCGCTCGAGATAGATAAATCAATTTAGAAACAGCCATTCTGAGTCTATGATCCGTCATGGGCTTTCACTTATTCAGACAGTCTAAATGATGAAGGGAAGGTATCTCAGGGATGGAAGGCCAAAACGGCCTTTCTGAAAACTGCGCAGTACATCATTTGTAAAAAGACCACTGGGATTCTGCCACTTCAGTGCTTCGATTGCTCATGATAGACTGTAGCAGTATCAGTCAAGAAGAAGTACTTAGGGCTTGTGTGCCCAGGGAGACTATTCTGGATTAAGGCAGGATGTGAATTTAAAGTACTCTCTGAATAACTCCCTGCATGGGTGTACTTATTCTAGAATAAGAGGGTGTGTATGGGCTTATCTGCACTACGGAGAAAATCGATGCTGCTGCAGTCGATCTCCCGGGGTTCGAATTAGCGGGTCAAGTGAAGACCTGCTAACTTGAACTGAGAGGGTGCTCCTGGCAGTGCTGGCAGTCCTGTGCCTCACGAGGAGTAAGGGAAGTCAACAGAAGCATGTGCTCCCGTCAACCTCCCACTGTGTGGACGGCGCCAAAATCCGATTTAAGATACTTTGACTCCAGCTACGTAATTAATGTAGCTGGAGCTGCATATCTTAAGTCGACTTTCCCCTTTAGTGTAGACCGGGCCTATGGGAAGCTATTCTGCAATAGCTATTCCCAGGAAGCTCCCCGCGTACCCAAGCCCTTAGATGGTCTTTGCTCGAGAGATTTCATTCCTGTGGTCTGCTTTTAATTCTATTTTCAGGCACCTATCAACAAGACTTGTGCACAGCTGAATTCTTTTGCATTGAACTAGACCTGGATTACTGTTCAACCTTGAACTCAAAGCCTGAACCTAATCGAGGTTCAAACATAGCATCCTCAACTCCTTGTCATGCTGGAGACAAGGCCTGCTCCTGTGAGCAGCTGTGTTGCCTCATGTCCCTTGCACTTCAACGGGAGTTAGGGCTGCACTCCAGAGCAGCGATGTTTTGCAATGCACCAGCTTCAAATTGAAGCCTGGGACCTGATTCTGATCTGCTCCAGAAGGCAGACACACACTCCAGCTTGTTACATTAGCATCTTCCAAAAGATACAGAGATCACTTTGTCTATTACGGCAGCCCTCTCTGTGCCGATTACAAGACATACGGGTTTATTTTAGGAGGCGGAAACGAAGAATACCATTCACCTGAAACAACCAGAAGAAATATAGGCAAGCAAAATGTAATTATCTGAGCTGGAATCTGTCAGGAGATCACAGGATAAGTACCTCTGCCCTAGAAGGGAAAAAAACCACTGGAGTTTTATGGCCGCAACTGATCAGAGCGTCAGTTTCATACGTCCTCTGAAAGGTGGCCCCATGTGAAGCCCAGTATCTTCGGGGCAGCCTCCCTTTTTCGACTCCACGTCTGCCTGAACGAACAGATTTCAATTCCTCAGATAAACATACCACAAATGGAGAATGATGAAACCACAAGGAGCTATTTTAAATTAACATGTGAGATCTGGCATAAGCCCACAAAACCAAGGAAACACACTCCTGCTGGAACTCGGGGCTTCCCTCTTTTCCCCTTCTTCCCCCCCCCCCCCCGGTTCAGTGCACACAGCGCGCTTGATAAGATCACTCCATTTATCATCTGCTACACCGAAAAGCCCCTCTGCAGAGATTGCTCTGGACCTTCTGTAGCTGCAACACGGAGCAGTTGGGGGAGGGGACCCAGCCACAGCCCAGCTTTTCCCAGCTTTTAAGTTTATGTCAGTTCATTAAAGTTACTTTAAAAAAAATGGTTTGTTTTTTCTGGCAATTTTAACTTCCTTTGCTCTTTCCAATGGTGCTTCCACGCCCTTCTCCCTCATGCTCCTATTGCAACAGCACTTTTAATAGTTGAACTACGACTAGAACACTGAGCTGGGGTAGCCGCAGCCAACACTAGGCCAAGGAACGGAACTGTACCAGGACCCGATCCTGCTCCCACTGAAACCAGAGAGAGTTTTGTCCTTAGCCTGAGCAGGCCTTAGGTTCCAACCCTGTGCTCATGATTTGGGCAGCGTGGAGGGTTGGAAATAATTAGCAGTGTTAGAAATAATTATTGTATTCCATGTACAAAGTACAGAGACAGCATATTCAATCTGCAATTACTGGATGTACTGCAGTGGGAAATATGTAAAATAACAGGAGGTGTCCTGATGTTCCCAGGGGGGACTTGAGTTCACCACCCTGCACTCCCCAGGTGAATGCCCTCTCCCCGTCAGCCACTCCAGAATCCACCCCACCTCCCTACTTTCAGAGTGTCCCTTATTCTGCCTTCCCCATGTGTGAGCTGGCTCTAGCGCTGAGGCAGACAGTGTTAGCAGTTTTGCTGCTCCTAGGGGCAGGGACTTGACCCCATCACCCTGTGCTTCCTAGGTGAAGGTCTGATCCCCTCAGCCACTCTAGGACTTAGGCTACAAATACAGCTGCAGCATAAAATAAACTGAGCTTAGAAAGAAGCGGGAAAGTGGAGAAAGAGAGCAAGCAAAGTGGCTACGCCATCACAATGGGATGATTAACAAGTGCTCTTGTGGGATGCCTACCTCTGTTGATAAAATGAATTATTTCCACTCATAGACTCCAAGGTCAGAAGGGACCATTTTGACCATCTAGTCTGACCCCCTGCACAATGCAGGCCACAGAATCTCACCCACCCACTGCTAGAATAATCCTCTCACCTATATCTCAGATATTGAAGTCCTTGAAACGATGGTTCAAAGACCCCAAGATGCAGAGAATCCTCCAGCTGTGATCTGTGCCCCATGCTACAGAGGAAGGCGAAAAACCTCCAGGGCCTCTGCCAATCTACCCTGGAGGAAAATTCCTTCCCGACCCCAAATATGGCGATCAGCTGAACCCTGAGCATGTGGGCAAGACTCACGAGCCAGACACCCAGAAAAAAGTTCTCTATAGCAACTCCTATCTTCCCACCATTGGCCTATATACCACTGATAGTGAAAATTAGTGTTGTAAATGGGTATATCTTTTACAGCCTCATCATGACCATGCCAGGTGCTGGCAAGTACAAAAACAAGGTCTGCACCACAAAGAACTGAAAAGCAATTCCCATGGAAAGAAAAGAATTCAATTTCCATTGGAAGGTCTACCTTGAAAGTTACTCAAGCTGGTCAAAAAGCAGAATTTTTGCCCCAATTTGGGATAAAGTCAAACTCACAGAATTTTTCATGAAACAAAATATTTCATATATATTTCCCTTCAGCCTCGCTATATTACATACTACACCATATAATAGACTGTAACAGTCAAAACAAAACATTAGTCGTATAAGAATCAAAATGTCAGAGTATTTCCTGTCAAATATTGCAGCACAATGGATATTTTCCTGCAAAACGTTTCAATTATGTGATCAACCTTTTCCGACAGAAAATCATTGTTAGAAAATTTTCAACCAGCTCTAAAAGTTACAAGTCTAGGTTTGGTTTTATGCCTGATTGTGACGCACCCATCAAATTGCGTCACAGTAAGTGACGTCTGGCTGGGAAAGTCTGAAAGGTTAGCAAGCACCTCTTTCTTTTGGATATATTTTCACTGCTTCACTGGAAGAAGAAAGGATCTTATAAATTCAAGCCCAAAAAACCTAAGATGATCACTGGGGTTTGGGGTATCACACAAGGCCCCTTTCAAATAAGGGACCATTAACATTTTTCAAATGATCTGAAGTCTAGTTAGGGACTTGTGACACTGAGAAGAGGACAGACCAAACCCCTTTATGAAAGAGTAAAAGAAGAGCTTTAGGCTATCAGGATTAGCTTACAGTAATACATGCCTTTAGAGGAAACCTATAAATTTTGGACTGGTTTTATTTGAAGAAAATGCCCATAAAGACGCTCCCTTGATCAACATAACTGGAGTGGCTTATCTCTAAATCAAATCCAAAAGCTCCTAGGCATGCATCTTTGAAATCTGAGCTTTAATTGCATTCAGAGACTTGCAGACCACTGGATTCAGATTCAGACCTTGCGAAGGAAGACTTGAGCCTAATTGGCTGATTCTATCCAGAACAGCATTTTTATCTTAAACTTGGGGGAGGCAGCAGCGTGAAGGGTCAAGCAATGTAGAGATTTATTTACTGGCACTGAAAAGTAAGTATCAGGCACGTATACTGATAACGCTGTGGCCCAGGGCAAGACACATTCTTGAGGAATAATAGTTTCAGTTGCGAAGTTTCTGCTTCACTAACTGGACAGACAGTACAGCAGAGAAATTCTTCAGAAATATATTCATGTGGAAGGAGCCAGGGACAAAGCAGTCTTGTGTTCAGGCTGACATATGTTTTAGTTTTTGTTATTTTATACAGAGCAATTTTCTGTCACCAAACCAACTGCATAAAACCCAAATAATTCAACAGCTTTCTCAATAGCAGTCTGTGGACATATCATGCAACACAAGCATTCAGAACACAGTTTTACAATGTTGGCCTTTAATAGGACAGCCAGAATCCAGTGTGCTCAAATTGGTACCAAGGTATTTAAACAGAGATTTACACCCTTTAGCACGTTTCAGTGGTCAAATACAGATTATTATGGACAATCCCCTGAGATCCATTAGGTGTGAAAACAGAGCATCCAATTGTGTCATGTTATGAGGACCATCACCTTGCTACAAATATGTTCCATAATCAATGGATGAAAGAGATGTATGAAAATGCTACTGCTGTATGGGAAGATTTGTAATACTTCTGATTTTCCTCACCCTATGAGTGGCTCTGCCTGTGATCGCACCGGCAGTTCATAATCAAAATGGCTGCTTATGCATTCATTGAAACTGCATACACATTAGATGCAGACAGAAAGGTATGAAAAAATGTGGTCCCAACAATTTCTTAACTATGCAGGTGAGTAATTGTATTATATTTTTTATGTTCTAATGCCTTCCTGATTTCCTTTATTTATGGACTTATTTTTCTCATACAAAGGTCCCTGAAGGAGGAAGAAAGAGAGTTTAATATTTAAGTGTTTAATTCTTGGATAATGAAAAGAGCAAAGATGAATGTCCTTGCTTGTTATATTCTCAGTTCTCTTTTCATCTGCTCCATCTTTATAATTTTAAGAACAATGTCAAAATTCACACAGGGATGGGGCTGAGAGGGTATGTCCTAAATTACTCCTCAGACAGGCATAAATGTAATAATTAGTAGGATATTTGCCATTTTTATTAACATTTGATGAAAACAGTTCTTGGCTCAAAGCCCAGAATGAACAACCCACCTGTCAGAAATGAAGAGACCCGTATAGCTCTTACTTTCCATTTGGCATCTAAATTCATCAAGATTTGCTCACTCCACAAAGAAATCTAAATACTGGATTCAAATTCAGTGCCCCTAAAACTATTTGAAGCCATCCCCAAACAGATGAACTATTAGCCGTCTTGCTAAATGAACTGCACTGTAATTCCAAAAATGGGTTAGCCAACTTTACAAGCAATTTAGTAGTCAGCTGCTACCTTTTCCTGCTGAAAACAGAAGGAAGTCAGCTTGCTTGTACCAACATACCAGAGAAGCTGCCTCACAAACTCCTCTATGAGATGACAAGACTTTGTTGACCTGCTAAAATGAGGCTAGAATGTAATACAGTGTTTGTGCCATATATCTTTGAATGAGCAAATAGTTACCCCGGGAAACACTGTCTGGGGCTAAATTGCATTTTAATTACATCCACACCATTTGTAAGCTCAGGTGCTATTTTTCTAGGGTGCAAGAGACTTATGTATATGGTAGAGTTCCTGTCTTTACACCATAGAACTCCACATGAGATCTGGGCTGGAGTGATTATTTGCGGGGCATATATATATTAGAAAGACTGTGTATGGCTTTGTATTTAGAGAGAGCAGCTTAGGTAGCAACTCACTGGGTCTAGTCTCAAAAGGATAGATGCATTTAAATAAAACAGGGGAAGAGGTGGTTAGCAGAAGCCAATGGATGTTCCCACATCCTCTGGCCACAGAGGCTGGGCAGCAATAATCCTGTACAAAGAAGCAATAAAGTATGGGTTTTGTGCAATGCTGCTCCAGAATAATAAAGATGGTGTTGACAGGTGACAGACCTTAGTCTTCCTTCGTGAAAGATGAGCGAGAAAAAAAGGCGATGTCAGTGCCATGCTGTATCTCCTGCAGAGAAAACGCTGCTCCAGCAGCCGGAGCAGTCACACAAAAGGCCAATGTGCAGCAGGGCATCTCTGTGGAAATGCACAATCACCCTTTATAATGATGTGTTCTGACATTTCTTCTTCAACATTTATGATGATTTATTATTAAAAAAAAAAAGCAGGGCCCGCAGGTAAGCGCTCTGTCAACTTTTTAAACGTGCGTCAGAGGGGTAGCCAAGTTAGTCTGTAACTGGAAAAACTTTAAAAACCAACGAATAGTCTAGGAGCACCTAAAAGACTAACAAAACATGTAGATGGTAGCATGAGCTTTCGTGGGTACAGACTTGAGTGGTAATTCCACCTGCTGCAGCTATGGCACCGACACGTGCATTTTCTGGTATGACCTGATATAATTTCAGATTTTGAAGTAGCATTCAAAGTGATTAAAGGCTTTATGGTCAATGTTCTCTGCTAGCTTTGTGCAGCTCTCTACACTGGGGCCTACTGCTATCAGATCCAAATGACGGTGTCTAATGTTGGTTTGCACTGCAGTAAATGGCAAGATCTAAGGCCTTCAGAATTGCCCTTCATTAGCTTCCTGCCTCTCCCACAGAGATGATCTGAACTTTAGAGCTATTTCCTGGAGAGCTAGCAGAGACAAAAAGGAGAGGCAAAGTCCTACTTTCCAGTGTAAGGCAGCACTTCCATCTCAGGCAATTATGAAACCACATCAGAGACACCTGCCAAACACCCACCCCAATGTTTCTCACTCTTTGAGCAACCTTTTATCATTTATATAAGCTCCCCGCTGCTTATTATTCTTGGCACTCACGAGCAATGTTTTACAGAAGGGTTAAAGGAAGACCTCCTTACACATATATGTTACAAAGTACAATGGGCAGCTTAAAATCAACTGTCCCACAATCCTTACAAATTTGTCTTGTTGTGCGCAGCTGAGCAGTCAGGCCACACTTTATAACAGTACTTGTCAAACCACTTTGGCACCTTTCTTTTGTCCTCACCGGTCCCTTCCCCATCCCCATTTGGGCCTCTCACCATTTTTATCATCTCTTATCCAGTTTAATAATGATGATTTAATGCACCAGGAAAGCACCAGGCAGGTCAATGAAGAATGGAGATAGCAAAATAAATAACAGTAATGAGGAACATCTCAAGCACTAGCTGTGCAAACCGAAGAGGGAATATTGTTTGCAGAGTGATGCGTGTTGCCCCCAAATAGACATTGCATCTGCTCTAGTACTTTGTGGGTGAGACAAGCCTCTGGGAATTTGGAGAAATCTGCAACATCTTGCAACACAGAGAGAGAAAGTTACTAAAGTACACAGACAATCCAGGAAGTTTTTGGAGAATGTTGGGGATAACTTCCTCGTACAAGTGTTGAAGGAACTGATCAGGGGCCATGTGCAGCTTGACCTGCTGCTCACAAACAGGGAGGAACTAGTAGGGGAAGTAGAGGTGGGTGGCAATCTGGGAAGCAGTGATCATGAGATGGTAGATTTCAGGATCCTGACAAAAGAAAGAAAGGAGAGTAGCAAAATACACACCCTGGACTTCAGAAAAGCAGACTTTGACTCCCTCAGGGAACTGATGGGCAGGATCACCTGGGATGCTAACATGAGGGGTAAAGGAGTCTAGGAGAGCTGGCAATATTTTAAAGAAGCCTTATTAAAGGCACAGGAAGAAACCATCCCGATGCGCAGTAAGAAAAGCAAGTATGATAGGTGACCAGATTGGCTTACAGGAAAATCCTTGGTGAGCTTAAACACAAAAAGGAAGCTTACAAGAAGTGGAAACTTGGACAGATGACTAGGGAGGAGTATAAATATATTGCTCGAGAATTCAGGGGAGTAATCAGGAAGGAGAAAGCGCAACTGGAATTTCAGCTAGCAAGAGATGTGAAGGATAACAAGAAATGTTTCTATAGGCATGTTAGCAATAAGAGGGTGATCAGTGCAGGTGTGGGGCCCTTATTGGATGAGGGAGGTAACCTAGTGACAGATGATGTGGGAAAAGCTGAAGTACTCAATGCTTTCTTTGCCTCTGTCTTCACAAACAAGGTCAGCTCCCAGACTACTGCACTAGGCAACGCAGTTTGGGAAGAAGGAGGGCAGCCCTCAGTGGAGAAAGAACAGTTTAAGAACTATTTAGAAAAACTAGACATACGCAAATCCATGGGTCTGGATTTAATGCATCCGAGGGTACTGAGGGAGTTGGCAAATGTCATTGCAGAGCCTTTGACCATTATCTTTGAAAACTCATGGAGATTGGGAGAGATCCCAGATTACTGGAAAAAGGCAAATGTAGTGCCCATCTTTAAAAAAGGGAAGAAGGACAATCCAGGGAACTACAGACCAGTCAGCCTCACCTCAGTCCCTGGAAAAATCATGGAGGGGATTCTCAAGGAATCCATTTTGAAGTACTTGAAAGAGGGGGAAGTGATCAGGAATAATCAATATGAATTCACCAAGGGCAAGTCAGGCCTAACCAACCTGATTAGCTTCTATGATGAGGTAACTGTTTCTGTGGATATGGGAAAATCAGTGGATGTGATATACTTTGACTTTAGCAAAGCTTTTGATACAGTCTCCCACAATATTCTTGCCAGCAAGTTAAGGAAGTATGGATTGGATAAATGGACTGTAAGGTAGATAGAACTAGATTGTTGGGCCCACTGGGTAGTGATCAATGGCTCGATGTCAGGTTGGCGATCGGTTTCAAGCAGGGTGCCCCAAGGGTCGGTTCTGGGGCTAGTTTTTTCAACATCTTTATCAATGACCTGGATGAAGGGATGGATTGCACTCTCAGCAAGTTTCCGGATAACACTAAGCTAGGGGGAGAGGTAGATATGTTGGAGGGCAGGGATAGGATCCAGAGTGACCTAGACAGATTAGAGGATTGGGCCAAAAGAAATCTGACAAGGTTCAACAAGGACAAGTGCAGAGTCCTACACTTGGGACGGAAGAATCCCAAGCATTGTTACAGGCTGGGGACCGACTGGCTAAGTAGCAGTTCAGCAGAAAAGGACCTGGGGATTACAGTGGATGAGACCCTGGTTATGAGTCAACAGCGTGCCCTTGTAACCAAGAAGGCTAACGACATATTGGGGTACATCAGGAGGAGCATTGTGATTATTCCCCTTTATTAGGCACTGGATATGAGTCAACAGTGTACCCTTATAGCCAAGAAGGAGAATGGAATATTAGGTTGCATTAAGAGGAGCATTGCCAGCAGATCTAAAGAAGTGATTATTCCCCCTTATTCAGTAATTGTGAGGCCACATCTGCAGTATTGAGTCCAGTTCTGGGCCCCCCACTACAGAAAGAATGTGGACACATTGGAGAGGGTCCAGCGGAGGACGACCAAAATGATTAGGGGGCTGGAGTACATGACCTATGAGGAGAGGCTTTGGGATTTGGGCTTATTTAGTCTGCAGAAGAGAAGAGTGAGGAGGGATTTGATAACTGAAGGGAGGTTCCAGAGAAGATGGAGCGAGGCTGTTCACGGTAGTGACGGATGGCAGAACAAGGAGCAATGGTCTCAAGTTACAGTGGGGGAGGTCTAGGTTGGATATTAGGAAAAACTATTTCACTAGGCGGGTGGTGAAGCACTGGAATGGGTTACCTAGGGAGGTGGTGGAATCTCCATCCCTAGAGGTTTTTAAGTCTCGGCTTGACAAAGCCCTGGCTGGGTTGATTGAGATGGGATTGGTCCTGCTTTGGGCAGGGGGCTGGACTCAATGACTCCTGAGGTCTCTTCCAGCTCTATGTTTCTATGATTTTCTACGATTCTCTAATCTTATGATAACTGGAAGTTCTTCGATATATTTCGTTCCCACTGTATTCCACCACCGCCTGTGCTCCATGTGGCCAGAGCTGGAGAACTCTTGAAAGCAGCGTCAGTCGGTCCACATATACACCCTTGCTCTCCTCTGCCTCCATCTGGGGAGCTAAAGGGTGGAGCAGGCCAACTGAAGAACTCGACCTTTTTTCATTTGCTTTGAAGAGGAAGCCCTGGTGGCACAATGGACCTATTTGACTCAAAACTGGAGGGGGAGAGGGAATAAGAGGTACTAACTGAGGCCAGGCAGGTCGGCTTAAGGTACGCAACTCCAGCTACCTTCTACGTAGCTGGAGTTCGCTTACCTTAAGCCGAGCTTGGCAGCATCTCCACAGTGGGAGGCCGACCCTCACTCCTTGCAAAAGTAGGAGTACTAGATGCCGACAAGGCATCCCTCTGAGTTTCATTTAGTGGAGTCTTAACTCAATCACAGCAGCGTTGATTTTCCGTGGAGTGAAGACAACTACCCCCCTTTCTTGGCGCTGCCCTTGTCCCTGATAACTTTTAAGAGGAGCATTTTGTGACTGGAAGCTTTTTGCCAAGTAGAATTCTAAGATATTCATGGACATGCAGGTAGTCTGAAAAGCAATACTGGTTTCTCGCTCTCTCTCCTGTACGTGTACACACACACACACGGATTCCTCCACTCCTCCACCTTTTGGGTGGCACAGTTGTTTGCCACTGGCCTTCCCTTTTGTATAAGATGGATGTGTTTTCCTCTGTGAACCTTTAGAAAACCACAGAATCCTCATTTTGAAATGAATTCCTTTCCGGGTGACTCCTGTCACCCAACTGGTGACAATGGTTTTGTTCTGTTTTCTCTCCAAACATCTGGGGATTTCAAAACAATAATGAAGAGTGGAACAATGGGTGTGTAGTTAAAACACTGGGTTGGGGCTCAAGAGATCTCGCTTCAGTTGCTAAATCTGCCAGACTCACTGTGAACTTGAGCAAGTCACCTAACTGCTGTGGACCTCAACTCCGCATCTGCCAAGTACGAGCCCGTTGGTGCAGAGACTGATATTACAGGGCCTCACACAATGTAGTCCTGATCTTGGCTAGGGTCCACAGGTGCCATTAAAACAGACAAAGCAATATTAAAAGACAGCAGCGTTTTTCTTAGCGGGGTCCTGATTTTACTTTTTATAGAGGGTGGACGAGCAAGAGTTGAAGGTGCCGTTCAGTAAGTCTGACCACGTAAGCACTACTTCTGAAAGCATAACTGAGGCTCAGGGGTGCTATCAGCCTGCTGTGTTAACAAAACTAAAGTGCCACTAATGAAATCGCTTAGCGAAGTGGACCTTTCCCAGTCCCATTTCATCAGAAGAATGGAGTTCAACTTGAATCCCAAAAGCAGCAATTATTCTACACTCTACAGCATCAACAAAGTAAATTTTGGCTAACTTAGGGTACGTCTAGACTGCAAGGCTATATTGGGATACCAGAGATATCCCGAAATAGCTACCCCGCAGCAAAGGAACACGTCCACTATTTCGAAATAATTTTCGAAATAAGAGACGCACTGTTTCAGCATCCCTGTAAACCTCATTCCACAAGGAATAAGGGATGTCTCAAAACAATGCTTTATTTTGAAATTTGGCGCCATGTAGATGTGCCAAATTTCGAAATAGCCTATTTCTAAATAAAATCGAAGTAAAATACACAATTTGCATAGCGCAAATTGCCTATCTTATTTTGATTTTAGAATGCAGTCTAGACATACCCTTAGTCCCGCCTTCCTCTGTAGCATGGGGTACAGATCACAGCTGGAGGATTCTCAGCATCTTGGGGTCTTCAAACTATTTGAGGGCTTCAATATCTGAGATATGTGAGGATTATTCTAGATGTAGATTAGTGCATTGTGACAGAAGACTAGATGATCATAATGTCCCTTTGACCTAAAGTCTATAAGTCTATATCTATGAGATTCTCTTTTTAAAAAAATTCTCCAGCTAGCAATGTAAGGAAAAATATATGTAATGTAGTGATATAATGACAAGAAACAGAGAAAAAGATTTATGGAGTAAATTCATTAAGCTTTCAACTTGCATTCCATTATCCTGTTGTCCAACTCAAATTGCTGTATGAAAACTCTTTCTCATGGATCCAGATGAAATTTAAGATGACTTTTAATTACAAAAGGGTGTGGGAGAATGTTTTCACGGGAGACAAATATCTCTACACCCCTTACCAATGCGGACTGAAGAGGTTCACAAGCAACACAAATAAACTGATTAGCACTGGGACATCACTGGGCCAGTTTGCCATGAAGTCTGAGATTTAATCTCTTTACTTTTTACAGCCACTATATATCCGAGTACCCTTCCCTGTCCCCCATCCTGCAAGTTTTAACTGGAAATTAAAACAGCATAACTTTTATGGGAGTAAAGTTTATTCCCCTAATGATTTTCAAATGGATTAGTAGGCTACAGAAAGATATGAAACACAGTGAAGAAGATGCCTTTTTCATTTAAAAATTCTGTTGTACTTTTGGCAACTTTTAAAATAGACCATTGTGCAGTTTAACCAGAAAAGCAGTTAATCATGGGAGCCCTATTTATAGGACACATTTTCAAAGCAGCTTGCTTGTATTTTGGTATGAGCGTATTTGTGGGAACCATCAGTCTACCCACTTTATAGGTGGGGCTAGTAATAGTCCCTATTATTTAGGATACTTGGCCACCTTTAAGACCCTGTTTTCAGTGACTTACAGCTTTATCCGACTTCAAGTGTTTGTGTTGAAATTGTCCAGGTCAAGGGTCCACCTTACACTGAAGAGTGTGTGTGAGTGAACATAAAATTTCAGCCAAAATGTTTCAGCCATTCCTGAGAATGAGAGAAAATATATTGTTTTGCCCAAGTTAACACATTAATTTCTAGCAACCTTTTCTTTGAAAAGTTTTAGTATCCCCAATCCCTAGAAAAGAGAAATCCAACGGGGGCCAGCTGTTGTGTCAGTAACTCACCTTTAGCCATTCCTGTGCAAATCCACCCGAATTTGGCCGAGTTATAAAGCTTTGACAAACTGTACCAGCTCAGTAGAGACGTTAGGTTTTAGAAGCAAAATTCTCCCAAGATTCCATGCTCCAGTCTGGAGCTGAGCAGGGTTTTCCCTGCAATGGCAACGTGAAGTTCTACAGGCTCGGCCGATTCCTGGCACCTGAACTGAGGTAAGGAGCCTTTCTCACCCATGCTGAGCCCAGGTAGCGTGGAGGAGAGGAAGCTGCCCAATACAGAAGCAGAGAGGACAAGAGTTGGAACTCGGTGAGCGTGTGAGAGGGAGCAGATGGGACAAAGAACCTGGCACTGGAGGTGAGAGTGGAAAACAGAGAGGGGAAGGGGTAACGCCTGGCACCAGGGAGTAACTGAAGCTGTATGAGCAAGAAGATGGACTCTCAGCCCTCGAGGGAAAGGGAGGGGAGGCAACTGGGAGCCAGTCGTTATGTGCTCCAGAATTTTTAATTTCTTCACACACTTTCTATCTTCCTCCTCACTGTAACATCTCACTGCATCACACACAGGAATGAATTTCTTTTCACAGCACCCCCATAAGGCCAGGGGGTGATGTTATCCACATTTTACAGAGTAGGGGCTAAGGCACAGAGAGATGAGGACAAAAGGAGCCACTGATTTCGAAGGCCTCAAGGGAAACACTTAGGACCTGACTGTTCCGAGTATTTAGCAGTATATAGACTTCTGCTGCAACGGCGAGTGTAGCGCAGGGGTGGGCAATAATTGTTAATGGGGGGGCCACTCCAAGATTTTGGCAAGTGCTCAAGGGCTGCATTTCTACTGAGGGGGTTTGGAGTCTGGGACAGAGGTTGGGTGCAGAAGGAAGCTTGGGGTAGGAGACTGGGGTGTGGAGTTTGAGAGAGAGTTTGGGTGAAGGAGGGGATTGTGATCTGGGGCAGAGGCTTGGGGTGCAGGAGAGGATTCTGGCCTGAGGGAGGGGCTCTAGGAAGGGGTGCAGGGTCTGGGAAGGGGTTGTGACCTGGGTGAAGGGAGTGCAGACTGTTTGAGTGATGTCTTGGGGCAGGGGAATGGGGTACAGGGTCAGGGAGGGGCTCTGGGTGCCAAAGAGGATTCTGGCCTGGGGGAAGGGGGTAGGAGAGGGTGCAGGGTCTGGGAGGGAATTGTGACCTGGGGGAAAGGGGTACAGAGGGTGTGGGTGGTGGTCTGGGGCAGGTAGTTGGGTGGGGGGAGAGAGGGTGGGGGTGCCAGAGGCAGGCTCTGGCTGGAAGGCACTTACCTAGGCGGCCCCCAGCCGGCCACCCTGCAGGAACCTGAAAGCTACTATCACAAGTTGCTCCACATGGCTCTGCTCTGGGCAGGGTGAAGGAGTGGGGGGGGGGCGGGAGGGAGGAGGCTTCATTGGCTGCCGCTGCCGCCAGCAAAATATCTCAGCTGCTGTTGGTCGGAAACTGTCCAATGGGAGCTGCGAGACTTTGCTGAGGGGCGGGGCAGAGCACAAAGCCTCCCTCCTTGCTTCCAGAAAAGAACAGCCACATTTGAAGCGGCTGCTGCTGCGCAGTGCTTAAGGGTCTTAGGAAGGCCGCCGCAGGCCGGATCCGGTGGCTTGGCAGGCCAGATCCAACCCGCTGGCAGCCTCTTGCTCATCCCTGGTGTAGTGTCAACAGGTAGAACCGAACCTGGAACCTCTGGAGCTTAGTGCAAGAACCTCTACAGCAGAGGTGGGGAACATAAGGCCCGGGTCCTGGATGCGGCCCCCTGGCTTGCTTGGATCCGGCCCCCGAGGCTCAGCCCTTCCCCACCGCCGTGGGGCTGGAGCACACAAAATCTTCTAGTCTGGGCTCCCCTAGGCTCTGGTATGCAAAGGGAATGTGGAGGGTGTCTTTCTCCTCAGTCAAGGGCCACATCAGTGAGGGGCTTTTGTTTTTTGCTTCTCATTTGTGTGTGGCCCACAATTGATTTTTCTGTGGGTAAGTGGCTCACAACCCTGGAAAGGTTCCCCACCCATGCTCTATAGCTTGAGCTAAAAGCCAGCTGGTTCTCAGCTGAGCAAATTTATTCTCTCTCTCTCTCTCTCTCTCTCTCTGTATGGCTACGTCTAGACAGCGAGGCTATTTTGGCACTCCGGAAGTATTCCAAAATAGCAATTCCGCATCTTTAAATGCACCCGTTATTTCGAAATATATTTTGAAATAACAGGTGCACTATTCTGGTGTCCCTGTAACCCGCGTTCCCCACGAGGGTTAAGGGACTTGTCAGAATAGCACTTTATTTCGAGGTAAGGGTACTGTGTAGACACACCCTCAGTGGCCTAAGTGCCACTACATGGGACAGTGAACCACACCCAGTGGGTGTCTGGGTTACATGAGCACTAAGGATTTCTGCAAATCAGATCCAGCATCGCAAGTCAGGCACCCAGAAAATGAGACACACCCAATGAGTGATCACTTGTGAAAAGTGTTGTTTAAGCGACTTGCCCAACATCACGCAGCAGAAATCTGTGGTGAAGGCAGGGATGGAATCCCATTCTCCTTGGCAGCATTCAATTACCTTAATCACAAGATCCTCCTTTCTCTCCCTGCAAAACCCACCTCACTCACTACACACCTTCCAACTTCTCTACACTTCAATTGCTGAGCGATTGACTTTGCAACCTTAATCACGTTCTCTTAATGTTGTAATAAAAGATAAATGACTGCACAAGCAAAATATGTGTGCACAAATAAAGCCCTGAGCTTTAGCTTGTGCAAATTCTCTCACTCACCCATATAACTGATTAGTGTGACAATAAATGAAATATGCAGAGATTGAGACATGCAGACATACAGGAAACACGTCAGATTTTCTCCACTGAACCTGGCTCTTTACACTACTCAATGGGCATGTCTACTCTAGGAAATTATTTCCGGAAAAAATTTATTTTTGGGACATAACTCCCAAAATAATGATTTTGAAATAAGCATTACTCCTCATAAAAAGCTGGAGTTATTATTTTGAAATAACGAGCTTGGTCGTGTGGATGCTTTGCCTGTTGTTTTGAAATAAGGGGAGTTATTTTGAAATAGCTCCCAAATGTAGACCAGGGCCATCAGTGCAAAAGGGCCAGAATCTCATTATAGCTCTACAAGTTCTCAGCCAACATAAATGTGGTGAGCCTGGATCTCAGGATCTGGATTTTTCTTCTTGGCCACAGCACAGGGAGAGCAGAGGGCATGGGAAGAACTGTGCTGTGGTTAGGAGGTGGCATGGCTGGAAAGTCACTGCATGTCGTTCTGCCAGTTCTCAAATGGCAGGCTGTCCCTTGGGGCCCAGGGCCAGCATTCAGAGATGGCAGCAGCTCTAGGAATGGCTATGAGGGACTTTGCTTTTCACCTCTGGAGGCTTGGGTTCAAATTTGCTTTTGAGGAGTCAAGAAACCAAAAGGCAAAATGCTAGGTTTCCAGTCAGCCTCCTTTTTAGTTCTACAGTGGGAACTAAAGTGCCAAAAGGGCAACATTCACCCTTCACAAGGTCTGTGCACCAACACAAGGGCTTAAATAGTGCCTCGCTCTTGGGCTGGCCCTCTTGGTGAGATGCCTTTCACCCAATCCAAGCAGCATGGGGAGCGTGAATGCACCGTTGGTCAATCCCAAATTTGGTACACCACATTGGCACAAATCTCTATGCACCTTGTAAATAGAGTTGATGGTTGGGTTTCAACAGAAATACCAGACACACTTGATATTACATCACAATCTACATTACATCTTATTTAGAAAATACCAGACATTTATATCTTCTCATTTGTATTTTCTCAATTTGTTTCCTGAACAGAAAGCTCAAATACTGAACTGTCCGGTTCAAAACCGGACACCTGGCAACCCTACTTGTAAAAGCAGCTATCACTGCCTGTATTCAGCATTGCAAACCAGTTCCCCATTTGCTATTTATCATCTGCCCTGCATTCTTCTTTCAATTTTTACAAGACACAACAAAGAAACAAAAAATCTGACCAAGAACTGTTAAATGACTTAAAGACCTCTAACTTCTCTGTTCCTTTACAGCAGTGACGTATATAGAGTATGTACAGGTTTGTAGTTCGCACGCAGGAGCAGCATTTTGCAATCAATATCTGCAGGGAGAGGCAGCGAAGGGATTTTGTATGAACGCTTCTCCTAAAAAATGCTTTATCAGAGTATGTAAGTTACTCCAACCACATTTCAGTGCATCTAGAAAGAGTCATATGGGAGGCTGAGAAGACTTCAGTCCTTTTGAAACATTTTGCAATGTCTAATCCCCCTGCTGCATTGTATTCCCAAAAAGGCCCAGTCAGACCATGTGCGCAATTGCAAGCATCTTTAACATCTATTTCATGCATCCTATTAGGGGACTAGCTCTTTTCTTGTGAGAGGTACAGCCCAGGATCCAATACTGGATGTCTTTCCCAGCTTTAGCTAGTATGATCCTAAAGTAAGCCAAAATATGCTCCTCTGACTGTAAGTGCAGGACCAACCCCTTTGTCGTTCCTTGCCCTTCACAGTAAAGGACGTTGAGAGTCACAGACTTCAACAGGAAAAAACCAAGAGGCTGAATGTTCAGCAATGCCTTACACATGCTGTCCCAGCAGATGCAATAAAATAAATATCAGGGCGGCTAATACAGCTGAGCACCCAAATGTGCCCTCAGGTATTGCTCTCTTGAACTGAATTCTTTCCTTACAACTAAGATGATGATGTTATTTAATTAGTTTTCCAGGCAAGAGTTGGATTTGCTTTGGTAATAACTGGAGTTTAGCTTGTGTTTTTAGTGGGCAGCATTCCCTGCCCCATTACAATGTTAGATCTGTTACTGGCATTTTGACTGTTGACTTTTCAAGTGTTGATAAATTCGTTAAATGCCATGCCAACCTGCCTGGAGCCCGTTCTAGCCTGCAAATTACACTTCCCCATTCTCTGATATTGTGGGGACTGGGTTTGGACAGAGAACAAGTGGCCATTAAAAGTTAAGTGCCCAGATGTATTTTTAGCTTTAAAAATTGCTATTCCATGTCATGCTTCACTTGCAGGAGTTTTTGCAGGGTAATCCTTGTACTTACCTGAGAACCACCAGAATAGCAGAGAAAAGGCTCCTGAGGGGATGAATGAAAGACAGCCCCAGCCATTCAGTGCCAGGCAGGTCTGCATCACATGACTGCCTGACGAGGGTCACTGAGCACAAAGGAGGGGTAAGTAGTTGTTGCACCATAGGCTTACGAGGGACCTTACCTGCTCAGGTAGGACAAGGCCCTGCCAGCCAGGGCCGGCTCAAGCCATTCCTGCGCCCCAGGCAGCGGGTGCATGACGCATGCGCGGCTCTGCCCCCGGGCGCGCAGCGCATGCACGGCCCCACCCCCCGGCGCACTGCGCACCTTACAGCTGCAATCAGGCACACGGCACCTGATGGTATCTCTAAGGGACACTTCAAACTTTCAAACTAAGGTCCTACAAATGAACACAGTAAATTCAGAAACGGACAGCATATACCTGGGGTTGGCACATCACTTTTAAATGGCTTCATTACCCTTGAGTGGCTCTTTCACAGGTTTGATGTTCTGCTAACAGCTGTCGGGCCGTTTCTCTTTTAAGTGAACGAGATCCTCTCTGGAGGAAGCAGAGCCACAGATCAGGGATAGGAAGAGGCAGATGGGTAGACATTAAGACCCATTGATGCCCCAAATTTTCGGGTTCTCTACACAGCTACATACTCTGCCTATGGCTGAGGATGGCCCTGAATGGCAAAGTTAATGAGGAATAACAAATCCCAGAGACAATCACCTCCAGGATCTTCATCAGCCATTCTTAAAACTTAAATACCCACCTGGGGAAGCGAGGAAACAGATTGGCAGAGCCAGACAAGTTCCCAGAAGTCACCTACTTCAAGACAGGCCCAACTAGGAAAATAACAGAACACCACAGATCATTACCTACACCCCCCCAGCTTAAACCCCTCCAGCGCATCATTGACAATCTACAGCCTATCCTCAGAAACGATCCTCAACGATCACTCTCACAGGCCTTGGGAGATAGTCCAGTCCTCGCCTACAGACAGCCCCCCAACCTGAAGCAAATACTTGCCACACACAACACCACAGATACACTCACCGAGGAACCTACCCCTGCAACAAGCCCCGTTGCTAACTCAGTCCACATATCCATATAAGCGACACTATCACAGGACTGATCCACACAAGCCACAACATTAGAGGCTCATATAACTGCATATCCACTAATGTGATCTATGCCATCAAATGCCAGCAATGCCCCTCTGCCAGGTATATTGGCCAAACTGGACAGTCTCTGTGACAAAGGATAAATGGATACAACTCAGACATCAGGAAGGGTAATACACATAAACCTGTAGGAGAATATTTTAACCTCCCTGGAAATTCAATAATGGATTTAAAAGTAGCCATTCTTCTACAAAGTAATTTTATCACAGAAGGATAAATTACAGAAGGAGACAGCTGAACTGGAATTCATTTACAAGTTCAACAATATCAACTTAGGTCTGAATACAAATATTAACTGCTTAATACATTACAACGGAAATTTCCCCTGCCTCTGAAATTCTCATTTCCACATCAAATGCTATGAATGGGACACAGCCAGCCTGACTTAATTAGCTTTATTAACACTGGTCCTACAATTGATAGGTAATTGTTTTTCCTGTTATATATACCCTGGATTCTGCAATTTCCACTCCAACTCATCTGATGAAGTAGGTTTTACCCATGAAAGCTCATGACCTAATATAATAATATTTTTGTTAGTCTCTAAGGCTATGTCTACAATGGGAAGGTTTGGCTGCAAAAGTGCTGTCAACATGCAAAAGTCAGCAAAAGTGAAAAACGGTCAAACTGGTTGTCAACATTTCATGGCCACATTGCCAGCAACCCTGTCGACAGACAGAGCAAAGCAATGGGGGTGAGCATCCCACAGTGTAGTGTTGTGGGAAGTCAGAGCTGATGCCCGCGCTTCTTGGGACTCTCTTCGAGTTCTCCCATCACCTGCTCAGCTGCTCGGAGCACCACCATGAGTAGCTCTGGGAGCGCTCCATGCTAAGGAATGTCAAAGCAGCATGGCCATCTCTCCAGCCCTCCCCCTGCCACAGCCGCCTGCCTGCCGCTGTGTTCCTAGCAGGGCAGAACAGGTGCATTCCAATGATTTTGCTCTTTTTGTTTGTTCCCCAAACGGAGCAGCTCACTCAGTTTCCCGGAGTTTTGAAAGAGGAGGGGCGCATGCCAGGAGAGCAACAGAGATCACAAAACAATGAGCACAGCCATCGGGGCAGGGGTTATGGGATACTGGAGGAAGCCAGTTTTCTCAACAAAACAAACAGCAGAGTCCACACCAGCTCTTTGAGATGATAAAGGGAGGGGAAAAGACAAAAGTCTCTGGCAGGGCTGGAAGTTTTTTGTCGCCAAACTGGGTGTTTTTCCCAACAAAAGGCAGTTTTTGGTGACAAACATGCCAGTATAGTCAAGGCCTAACGTGCCACCGGACTGCTCGTTGTTTTAAAGTTACAGACTATCACGGCTACCCCTCTACGGAATAACAAAGTTAACACCAATTCCAAGCCCAAAGGACTAAAAGGAGCATGGCTGCGCATTACCACGCTGATGTTGAAACATTATTACTGCTCCATTCTGCCATCACTCCTCACTTTCAGTAGCCCCTTACTAGCGCCTAGATTTTTACTCCTTAATTCAGGGCCCTACAGGGGACCCAGAGCCTCCTCTCACACCCACCCACATGTGTCCCTGTGCACCAAGCCAAAACCTACCGGAGTTAGGAATCCAGGCAATGGGGATGAACATGCCTGGTTCAGCTGCTATTTCTCCATCAGCAGCAAGTGGGTGGGGAAAAGTCAGGGAGCAGGTGGGGCAAGATTTTAGCCCTCCTCCCAACACAGCCAAGATGGGTGGGGAAGTATGCTATCTCCTAACAGGATGGCACCGCATTATTCCCCCCACCCCCAACATATTTCTCCAATTCATCTCCTGAGCTTCTTCTCTAGAAGAATAGGAACTCAGAGACATGTCCCTGAGTCACATTTCATTCCTAGAGCTCCTTCTGGAACAGCATAGGTCTGTACTATCTGTAATTCGGGGCTGAGAGCAAACTCTCAATCTAACAGTGCCAATGGTTCCAACAGTGCCATGCCAGAATAGGGTGCTCCTCAGCATGAGAAAGAGCAACAGGATTGGGCCCTATCCGGAGACATTGTTGTCTTTTCCACTTAAACCATTAAAAAAAGTTCAATAAACCCACTTTAAAAAAATAGAGCAATAAACAATATCGTTGAAGTGGCAGTATTGTATGTGACTGCACCAATCCTGGGGGCGAGGCTGGAGCAGAGAATTTCTTTTATCCATTTGTGTGCCATCAATATTGCAAAGGAAAACGTGGCCTTAGAGACAGAGCAACTCTCACTAGCAGGAGCCAAGCTGGGATGAAGCTCCCAAAGCAATTTCCCAGGGAATTCTTTGGTTGCGCGGCAGAAGGTATCTACAAATACTTACAACATCTATTGTCATAGTACATGGAATGCCACACTGATACACAGATTTAAATTGGAAGGGATTGTTATGATCACCAACTCTGACCTCCTGCGTACAAACACCATAGAGTTTCACCCAGCGGTTCCTACCTCAAGCCTATACACTAGCTGAGCAACAGTGCAATCATTTGTAAAGGCACCAATCTTGATTGAAAGATTTCAAGTGGCAGAGAATCTACAACATCCTTGTTCCATTGGTTAACTGCCCTCGCCGCTAAAACAAAATGGTATCTTATGTCTAGTCTGTTTTTGGGTAGCTTCAGCTTCCATCAACTGGGCTTTGACCTGCGTTCGTCGGCTACATCAAAGAGCTCTCTACTCTTAGAAATCTCTTCCCCAGGCAGGAACTTAAACCATGGCTGAATCTCCTGTTTACTTTCTCTTGGATATACAATGTAGACTGAGCTGCTCTGGCCTGTCACCAAGAGGCAGGTTTTATAGACCTTGGATCATTCTTGTAGCTCTTTTCTGAACTTCTTCAACCTTGCCAACAACCCTTTCCAAGCGCAGACACCAGAAATAGAACCAGTGTTCCAGTCTCGTTAATGCCATCTGGGGCATGGATCAGGATTCACGTCACACTTCCTGGCCTGGCCCGGCCCTGGGAAGCTAATAATCCCATCATTGAACCAAATTCAGCGATTACTTCTGGCTACATGCCACTGGATGCACATTATGTGCCATACACAGTGGCAGTATCATCTCCCTACTTTTACTCAATATTCCTTTGCTCATACATCCAAGGGCTGCACTTGCTTTCATGGTCACCTCATTACACCGAGATCTCCACTTCAGCTAGCTGCCCACCATGCCTCAAACTGCTCCAAACATTTCCAGAGACACCGTGGGTTGTTCCTCAGCAAAACGAAACTGAATTTTGAAACCTCAACATTTTTTTTTGTGAACAGAATTATTTTCCACCCCACCCCAACCATGGCCTACATCCTCTTCTGAGTCACTGCTAACCAAAATACAATTCCCCATCTATGGGTGGGACCTGCCTTTAGCGGTATAAAAGTATATTGTTCAAGTTAGCTCACCGTACCATGCAGTCCAGATTGCTATATGTAACTGGCTTGCCCCCATCATTATTTACTACTCCACCAATCTTTGTGTCATCTGCAAACTTTACTAGCAATGATTTTATCTTTTCTTCCAGATCACTGATAAAGATATTGAATAGCTTTGGGCCATGATCCAATACTTGTAGGACCCTAGAATCTTTCTCCCCACCCCCACAAACGCACTGGATGATAAATATTCCTCATTTACAATGGCTTTTGAGATCTATGAATGAGCCAGTTTTCAATCCATTTACCTTGTGCTACATTGATTTTGCACGGTACTAAATTTTTAATCAGAATGTTGTGCAGTATTATCAAATGACTTGCTGAAGTCAAATTATATTATGTCAGCAGTTACGTCTGTCAAGCAAATTTATAATTTAATTAAAAGCAAGTTTCTTGCACAGAAATTGTTTTCCATAAAACCATGTTGCTAGGTATTAATTACACTGCTATCCTTTAATTTTTTTACTGACTGCATCCTGTATCAGCCTGTCCATGATTTTATCCAGGATTTGCCAATTCAGAGACTAAAATGAGATCTTAACATTTAAATCAACTGTAAATATAGTACTATCCCTGTATTGATTCTCTTTGAAGTATATATCAAATTACCTGCAAATGGTGGAGAAGAGGCAATTGTCTTATGCTAATCCTTGTAGCCAATTACCGGTGATGCTTAGGAAACAGGTCTACTTCAAAGTCTCATTGATTGCCTATTGTTTGCCTAAGGACTCTGTGCTGTCCAGAGAAGGACCTGAGGCCTGATCCTTTTTATCTCAGATCTGCTTGATTCTTTCTGCAGGGGACACTTGAGTCCTATGACTGAGCTCTCCATTCCCACCTGCCTCACCCTGAACATGAACATCAGCCTGTAACTTGTGGACTAATTCAGAAAGAACTCTGCAACTACAAAGCAGGGCCGGCCCTACCATGAGGCGAACTGAGGTGGCCGCCTCAGGTGCCAAACTGTGGGGGGGGCGCCACTAAGACCCCGAGTGTAAAAAATTGTGTCTGCTACTGGTGCCTATGTATTCTCTCTGCTCTAGACGCACAGAGATGGGGGAGTGCTATGCTGGAGGAAGGAGGGCACAAGAGACTTTTCAAAGTTTTGGCTCAAACGAGGGGGCATAAGGGCGTCATTTGAGTTCACCGCCTCAGGTGCCAAAATGTTGTGGGCTGGCCCTGCTACAAAGTTCACCATCTCGACTATCAGACTGATCTCAGAACTGTTCTTACATCTGTATATAGACTGATCTTTAACCGATACTCACTCTCTCTTCTTTTTAAATACGCTGTAGTTTAGTTTATAAGAACTGGCTGTAAGCATGTATTTGGGTAGGATCTGGAATATTCATTAACCTGGGAGGTAATGTGTCCAATCCCTTGGGATTGGTTGAATTTTCTTATATGATGAATTGGTGAAAAAAATCTGTTATCAGTAGAATTAAGAGATGTCCAGGAACCCTTATCATATCTGAAGAGTGTCTAGGTGGAAGCCAGAGGTTGGGTTGCTATGTTTTGGCAGATGTGCATCCAGTAGGGTTTTGCAGCAGCTGTTTTGTGCCGGCTTGGTCGAGCTAAGTATTGGAATATCTACCAGCTTTGGGGATTGTCCGCCCCATTCTTTGCAGTGTGTCCTAATTGAGTAACCTGAATGTGACTCCCACCAGACCCTGGTCACAGGCCTATTAGCTTTTTTCCTGTCTTCTGGAATTTCCCCACTATGGCCAGATTAGTTAAATATTGACATTAATGCTCAGAGCTGTTGGGTGCCAGTTGTCTGGTGAAGACGTTTTTCAAGTATTTCCTTTAGCAGATGTTGTTTAGCATCATCCTAAATTACTGTTGAGATAGGAAATATTTTGTCACAATATTTGTCAAATATTTGTCGCCATAAGCTGTGTGCGCGTCATTCAACTTCTTTCCAAATGCCCAGCAGAGATATTTATTGAACACTTCTGCCTTTTCTGTATCATTATGGACAATTGTATCACCCTACCTAGTAATAAACAGATCTTTTCTAGAACAATGTCTATTATATATATTTGAAATCCTACTGATTCCCCTTAATCCACCTGTTAATAGATTTTTTCACTGATATCTTCACTTCCATTATCAGCCGATTGCATATCATAACTCCTAATTGCTTATCATTGTTTTCAATTTCCCTCTTTTTCCATTTGTTTTATAGATAGGCTAAGTCTACACACTATAGTGATCTATTGGAAAAAGGTACACAAATTATGATCCGCAATTTGCGTACCTTTTTCCGATAGTTTTTTCGGAAGTGGCTTTTCTGAAATTTGGCACATTTACACTGGGCCAAATTTCGGAGAAGCCTCCTCTTTCGGAAGAGCCCTTCTTCCTCATGGGAGAAGGAAGATAGGGCTTCTGAAAGAGTGTGTCTGCTCTTCCACAAAAAAAAGCAGAAGAGCAGACGCGTTCCCTGGATGTGGCCAAATTTTTTCTGGGATACCTCTGGTATCCCGGAAAAACCCCATATTGTAGACTTTGCCTTAGATATAATTATTTTATTGCTGCTTTCATTTCCCTTCTTAACTAGGAGCATGTTTTAACCTTCTTTCATTGTGGCTTTTCGGGCACCCATAAAGTTTTCTTAAAATAACTCCCAATTTTTATTTTTTTTGTTTAAATTTTTCCTCGACCAATTTTGCTTATAATTGTTTTCAGCTTTGGGAAGTTACCATTTTAAATGACCAAGTATGTAAATTACACATTTTATTACTCCAAATTGCCTTCATTAGTGTGAGCTGCCTTGACCAAATGGGGGTCAAATAGATTTAGGTGCAATGCCACTTCACTACATATTCTTCATTGCGCTGTTTGCTAATGAACTGGGCTGTCACATAGAAACCTGCAATGTCACCATCATGCATATATTTCTTTTGGCTCTTCATCAGTTTAAAATAGGCATCTAGGACTGTTGATTGGACTGAAAACAGAAGTAAAACACTAAATTATTATAGTTTTTCATACAACGATAGCATCTGCTTCCATAGTCCTTTGTGCAAGGTGCTGTACAAACACAGAGCAAGAGATGATCCCTGGCCTAAAGCTTGTAATCTAAAACCAGACAAAGAAGGAGAGAAAGGAAATACTATTATTCTAGTTTTACCCATGGAAAACTGAGGCAGAGAGAGATTAGATGTTTTACCCACAATCACATAGGCAATGCAGTATTTGGCCTCAGCCCTCCCGTATTAAATTCAATGTTTTAGCTACAAGAACATGCATCCTCTGTAGCAATCAGTATTAGCAAGGCAGGACACTTTTTAGTAAGCCTTCACCCATCATTGCAAAATATCTTTGTCCTGTAGAATTTAATCCGGGTCGTTCATGAAATGATTAAATAACTCAGCTGTTAACTAGACACTGAAAATCTATTATAAAATGGCCCCGGTGAGCTGTAAACCCAATGCTGGGACTGACACTCTTATTTTCTGGACTAAGCATATTCCAGCTCAAATGTTGGTTCACTGGCTGATGTAAAATGGAGCTGGTTTAAAATGGGGTGATGTTTTTGGCATCCGACAATCAACACTTCATGTATTGTGCCATACCAGAATATCTCAGTGTTTCTGCCTCCAAACTTCCAGCCAAAAGAGTCTTTTATTGGTGATGGTTTAACATTGCAGCCCTGTGCATTTCCCATGATATATGGGCAATCATTTTCCTATTGGCAAGTTTTTAGGAAAATTGCAAAATATTTTGCCTAAACCAGAAGGCGTTTCATCCTACTTTTTGCAGGAACGTGCAGGGGGAAAAAACGACAGAAGGCTACGCTACGGTTTCCAGTGGCTTTCCATCAAACACCGGTCTTTGTGTTTGAACGAGCTAGTGTGCAATACCAAGTGTGTCATTGCATTATGTGTACTGATAGGACCTGTAGCCACCTGAGCCAGCACGTCTGCACCAGCCCCCAGCACTAGTGCTTGACACACACCGCCCTGTTCTGTGAGAACAGATGGCATAGGAGAAACAGATAAGCTTGGAATTTAGCACTAGGAATGGGGACAAGGGGCAGCAGTCCGCCAAAGGTCACCTTGATCCTCCATACGAACAGACAACTCTGGGCGCGCGGCTGCACTGCAAAGAACAGCCAGGAGAGCTCAGAAGCACCACGCTGATCTGTCCTGTTGGTGTTTCCTCTCTTGTCCCTTGTAGCCTGAGGGCTGCTCGGACCGAAACCTGGTGCAGATGACCCGAGGGCAGTGAACGAGCCGCTGAGGAGGGGCATGGCACATCTGTCTCCTAGTCATACCCCGGTTCTCGAGCCACCTCCCCTTTTCTCCTGCGAAGTCAGCAGCAGTGGGCTGAGTTATATAAGAACCCCTCGCTCCTTGTTCTGTCCCCAGAGAATCACTGTGGCATGAACCTCCCTGGGGGACAGGGATTAGGAGAGCATTAGACAGGAGTTACACCACTAGCGAGAGGCGCAGCAGCCAAAGTGAGCCTCTCAAATAGAAACCTCAACTCTGGAAGGAAACTGAAAGTTGGAGTCCTGCCTTGGAGGCCTTCGCCGCTGCCAATCGCCCCATTCAGAGCCTGGGTACAACTGCAGTCTGGACTTGAAGCAGGGATATAAAATCCCATTTAATGGGCTAAACATTTTGTTTAACCCAGTGGTTTTCAAATGAGGGGCTGGGACCCAGCACTGGGCGGTGGAATGTCGGGCGCTGGGTCGCACTGCTGCAGGGGATCAGGTGGCCAGTGGGGGGCTAAGGCAGCTCCCTGCCTGTCCTAGCACCGCAGATGGCACTGCACCCCAGAAGCAGCTGGCAGCAGGCCTGGCTCCTGCGGGGTGGGGGGAAGAGCGCACAGGTCTCTGCACCCTGCCCCTGCCCTGAGCACTAGCTCTGCACTCCCATTGGCTGAGACCCTGCTGCTGGCTGCTTCTGGGACACAGCATGGTCTGCAATGCCGAGAGAGGCAGGAAGCTGCCTTAGGGCCCCCCCCCCACTGACTGGGAGCCACTCAAGATAAGTCCCTCCTGCCCCAGCCCTGACACCCCCCCTGCACCCCAAAGCTTTCCTCCTCAGCCCCACGGGGGTCGTGGGCATCCACCATTTTCTTCAACTGGGTCATGAGAAAAAAAAGTTTGAAAACTGCTGGTTTAAGCAGTTAACTGATTAAAGAGGTAAGAGCGGGGGACCCACTCCAGCCTGGTTGGAGCAGCCCCTGCCTATGGGGTGCCCCAGCCTGCAGCAGGCAGGGGCTGTGCTGAAGCAGCCCCTGTTCACAGCGGGTCCCCAATGGGGCTAGAGCAGCTCCCTGCCCACAGCAGGCAGGGAGCTGCTCCAACCTCACCTGTTAACCTTGACAGTTAAGGGTTGGGCTTACTGGTTAGCTGGTTAAACCTGCACAGCCTTCCTTCTGTCCCTCAGGTTGCATATCACCCAGGAGGGGGCACATGGAGCTGAGGTGATGGCTTCCCCCCCTCCCACAGCCTGGGAGCAGGCTGGCCATTCTGGGACAGGAGGGGAGCAGATTACACCATGCAAAAGGGTGGCATGCCAGACACGCTCCCCCTGTGTGGCAGGGAGGTGTTGGTCTCAGGAGACAATGCCTCGTGGAGCTCCGCCTTGTGGTGCAACACAGCAAACAATAAACAGCACAAGGTCGACCTTGCAATGGCGACGGGATGAAATGGACGACACATGGGCCAGGAAGCCAGGAAGTATTTTCCCCGAATCCTGAATCCCCGCCAGGCCCAAGTTGCAAGGGCGTCTACTCATCACTGGCGTCCCAAGCTAAGGCACCTGGAAGCTGTCTGCAGAAGTGCCAAGAACCGCCCCACACAACTTTCACTGACTTTAGCTGGCGTCGCCCACGTCTCGGCACCTGCCTGGCAGCAGCTTTCATGTGCCATGGGGCCGGGGGTAACCACCCCCCCAAAGAACGATCTTCCAGAACAAACATGTTAGACATGCACAGCTGACTTCACTCTTTTGGATGCTTTTCAGCGCAAAGTCCGAGGCTGCATATATTGTATGACACGTGGTTCATGCCCACAGAAGTAAGCCCCGCACGTTAGCCCCAATCAGTGGAAGGCTCTGTGTTTCCTTTGAGCGTGTTCCGCTGCTTTTAGCGCACGCCCTTGAAGGAAGGTGCAAAACACTTCAGCGGCTCGGTGGCACCAGAGTTGGTCAAATGTCCCCTCCCCAAATATCTGTCTCCCTTCAGAAAGCCAGGTAATCACTGTCATATGTTACCAATTACACTGCACGGCTCAAACCATAGTGCCTCACAGCTGGCAGTTAAGTGTGTCTTCTGGGGCCCCAGCCAGAAATGTAGCTCTGGGTGTCTCCACATACTTGCCTGAAAACACTCTTTGCATCAGATTTTCTGACATTTGCTTGACCGGTTTTCAAGAAGCACCCACCCTACCCTAGTTATCCCGCTACACAGAGAAATCCATGCAGGCTGACACTTCGGACCAGCTTCAGATTGCCAGCTCTCCAGGGACCTAATCTCTTCTCACTGAGCCAGATACACCTGTGAAAATGTGTACTGAATTAGGTCCTCTTGATTTACATCAGTATAAATGAAATCAGAATCTGGCCCAATAAAATGTAACTTCAGACGGAGTGCACATCCCCGCACATCCCCCAATTCTCCCTACACACATGCACGCAGACCCTAAAGATTGTTCTCGCTTATAGTACTATCCAAGGCAATCCAATGACCCTTCCATTTGGTGAGCACTTAGTATTCCCTCTAGATACCTGCAAGGAAGCCAATGGAAGACTCTCCAATGATAATCGATACTGACTTACATCATTCAGCGAGAGAAGACGTTTACTTCTCTTTTCCTCTGCTACTTTACTTCCTCCTCCCTTAATTAAGTGCAATCTATTTTATATACTTGTGTAAAATCAGAAAGCAGAGCACAATATTGTATGGTATGCACAACCTTCCTTTGCTCCAGAAAGTTTTTCAGGGGAGGTAGGCAGTCCCACAAAGTCCTTATCTTGAAAGCTGATACCTTCTCTTGAGCATAACATATCGCTGCACTGTCATCCTGGAAGCATGTACTCCATCACCCACGATTCAACTGGCTGCCTGCCAGCCTCATATTAATTCAGACTCCTTATTAACTTCAGTGTTGCACAAACCTTGGTGTAGGAGCTAATGAGAAATCAGGATCTGGCGCCATGGTTGGAATGCAATCAAACCTTGAAGCTCCATTCCAACCCATTATAAAAATTACAGTGTGGAAAGTGAATGTAACGTTGTGGAGTGCTTAATTGTAATATCAGTAAATGCTTTGATCTGGGTGACTCTTGACATCACAGAATGAGGAAACTCCCTTAATGATTTGTGAAAACCACACAAATGGTTGGGGAGGAAATTTGCTTTATAGATATATAAAAAAAGGTATTAACTCTTCCAGAGATGGCTTTGGATTTTTGTTTTAAGCAGATCAGCATCCTTCAGCTTCATAAAAACACTGGAAATATTTTCAGAACAAATGAGCGTACAGTCGGCCAGACAGTGTTGGTTGGGGATTTAAAAAATAATAAAGGCTAGCTCATGTCTTTAGCATAGCCCTGAGTAAGGGGTGGTGCCTGAACTGCATTGTCTCAGTAGGAGCTGTGCTCCAAAGACACCCCTTTGAGGCAGGATTCCTTTTTCCTTACTTATGGGAGAAGCACGTGGTAGTCCATTATCAGATGCAGCAAAACCCACCACTCAATCTACCTAGCCCTCTGCAGGCACACATGGGAGAAATGTTCCCTCTAATCTTTTCCATCCACATGCAGATTTTTCCCATCCATGTGCAGAATAAATGTTATATGCCCCAAGGTACATGTGAGAGTGCATCACCAGTAGAAACACAAATCTAGCGGCGGGCGCTCTGCTAATCAGCTAGGTGGCATTGGAATCTCTCCTGAACAGCCGCTTAAGCACCCAGGGAACACGTATGGGAATCAAGCCATGATTCATCTGCTCCTCGTGCCTCGCTCATCCCCACACACTTGCTCAGGAGGGAAGTTGCAGCTGAATGGAGGTTCCACTTTGCTGAGGACCAGTACCCCAGATCCATGGAGCAATAGGCAGGTAGAACCTTTACTGCCATGCACAGACTGCCCTGTCTATCCAGCACCCACTCTGCCTCCCAGATAGAGGCCTATGGGTTTCTATTGACAGGATAATCTCAGGTATTCTCTCATTGACCCCTCCTTATGCAACACGAAATACTCACACCATCTTAACTAAAGATTTACAACATGGGCAGTATGCTAGGCAGGGGAAGGCTCTGTCCACACTCTGCCCCCAGAGCACCTACTAAATGCATTCTGGGGGCGTAGTGTTGTTGCCCCCGCACCCAACTCCTCCCTCCCCCCCCCATGCTTCTGGCCAGGGAGTTTGGAGCCTCCCGCCGCCCGCCCTCCCTGTGCTCTGGGGCCAGGGAGAATAGGGGCATGTGAATTCTGCCCTCCTCCCCTCACTGTGGTGGGAGGCAGGGCCTCAGCAGAAGGGGCAGGGCTAAGGGCTCCCCCTGCCCTACCTTCACAGACTGCCCATGTTTTATAACCCCTTTTTAGGCCTCCTGAATAGCAAACTTAACACCAGAGGTGTAATTTTCTGCACCTTGGGCTGCAAGCAGAGTCCTACCATGGCTGATCCAGCATAATATTGTCCACAGTGATGTGGACAATAGAATCATAACATCATAGGGCTGGAAGAGACCTCAGGAGTGATCGAGTCCAGCCCCCTGCCCAAAGCAGGACCAATCCCAACTCAATCATCCCAGCCAGGGCTTTGTCAAGCCAGGTCTTAAAAACCTCTAGGGATGGAGATTCCACCACCTCCCTAAGGAACCCTTCCCAGTGCTTCCCCACCCTCCTAAGGAAATCATTTTCCTAATAGCCAACCGAAACTCCCGCCCCTCCCCCCCGTAACTTGAGACCATTCCTCCTTGTTCTGCCACCCGTCACCACTGAGACCAGCCTCTCTCCATCCTCTTGGAACCCCCCTTCAGGGAGTTAAAGGCTGCTCTCAAATCCCCCCTCACTCAATAGAAAATAGAGTCCTGCCCTGAGCCGAACTCATGGTGTGGTGACACTCAGATCTGGGGATTACAAAGTGCATCTCCCATTCAGTTTTGAAAAATATAAGTGGGCCTAACTGATTCAGCCAGGGCCACTCCATAAGTCAGGGGAACAGCAGGATTGGAACGCAGGAACTCCTACTCACTGCAGAGGGCTCAGTCCACTAGGCCAGGCTGCCTCTAAATAAGGAGCCCAACCTGCTTCCTGGAACAAAAACAGCACCTGCTTTTATAGAATACCAGAACTGGAAGGGCCCTTGAGAGGTCATCAAGTCCAGTCTCCTACACTCACTGCAGAACCAAGCACTGTCTAGATCATGGGTTCCCAAACTGGGGGGAGTGCCCCCCCGGGGGGTGGTGAAGAAATTCCGGGGAGGGTGCGAGGCGATCCAGCTCCCCCCGCCCCCGGTCAATTTCTCCTCCCCCATAAGTTTTGCTGCTATTTTTGTTTTTTGGCCCCAGTCAGTTCCTTTTTTTTTTTTTTTTTTTGGCTGCTATTGGGGGCCAGAGCGTGAGGGGGCATGATGCTGAAAAGTTTGGGAACCACTGGTCTAGATCATCCCTGACAGGTGTTTATCTAACATAGTGGTTCCCAAACTGTGGTCCGCAGACCCCTGGGGGTCCACAAGGGCACTGCAGAGGGTCCGCAGAAAGTTTTTAAAAGTAAGGATCGGGACCACCCGAGTGGGCCGAATCCTTACTTTTCTTTTCCTTTTCTTCTCCCCCCACCCTGCCCAGGAGCACAGGGAGAGGGAGGGAGGGGGACAGCAGCAGTGTTCCCTTGTTCCCTCTAAGTTGCGCAGCAGCACAGCTTCACAGGTGATTAATCAGCCCTACCCCGTCAGTCAGCTCTGCACTGGGCAGCAGTGGGACCCCGCTTTTGCTCTTGATCCTATTCCCCGGGCACTAAGGGAGCGTGGGGAAAGCGTTTGCATGCCGTGCATGCCTCTCACGCCTGGCTGGTGTGTGAGAGGCACGCACAGGACGCAACCACTTTCCCCTCGCTCCCTTAGTACCCAGGGAACAGGATCAAGAGCAAGCCGCAGCCCAGTGAGCTCGGGCCCCCCCTCCTGAAGTTCCGCCCCTGAGGAGCTGGCAGCTCCAGAGCTCCCTTTGGCCACGAGAGGCCCCTCGCTCCGTGGATGGGCAGGGGACGGAGGGGACAGGGGCTAAGGAAGCAGTGCGGGTGAGCAGCAGCCAATGGGGCCTGAGAAGCTCCGTGCCCTGCAGTCTGCACGTCCCTCAGCCCACAGCGAAGCTGACAACCTGCGACTGTCCCCTGGAGCTGGCTTATCAACGGGTCAGTCACTTTTTGCCGGTTTTTTTCTTTTTTGAATACGTCACCCTGCTGTAATCGTTCGAAAGCTATGAGAGTGGCAGGCAGGGTTTAGCTGGGCTGCTAGCAAAAATGGATCCTTTGGGAGGTCCGTGAAATTTTACTAGATTGAAAAGGAGCCCATATGCTCGAAAAGGTTGAGAACCACTGATCTAACCTGCTCTTACATAGCTTCATGATGGAGATTCTACAACCTCCCGAGGCAGTTTATTCCAGTGTTTAACCACCCTAATGTGCAACCTAAGGCTACGTCTAGATTACAAGCGTCTTTCGGAAGAAGCTTTTTTGGAAGAAATCTTCCAAAAAAAACTTCTTCCAAAAGAGAGCGTCCACAATGCAAAAGTACATCGAAAAAGTGATCTGCTTTTTCAAAAGAGAATGTCCAGACTGAATGGATGCTCTCTCACATGTAAGCTGTGATTGCTATGGATAGGGTGGCCACCAGGGCACCTGTGCTTTTTTCCTCTTTCCTCTTCTCCATCTACACATACCTTTTTGCGAAAGAGCTCTTCCTCGTAGAATGAGGATTACCAATGCCTCTGTTCTTTCGATTTTGTTGCAGAAGAACACAATTGCAGTGCGGACGTTCCTCAAGTTTTGTCGGGAAAATGGCCTTTTTTCCGACAAAACTCTGTAGTGTAGACATGCCCTAAATCTCCCTTGCTGCAATTAAGCCCATTGCTTCTTGTCCTATCAGAGATTAAGGAGAATAGTTTTTCTCCCTCCTCCTTATAACGCCTTTTTGGGTACTTGAAAGGTATTTTTTGGAGAATGTAAACCTTTGACTTGATCCTTCCCCCACTGCTGCAGAAAGTCTCCTGAAAAGTCAATGAATGGAATCTAGATTAACTCTTTTGTCTCCCCGCTGTGAAATCTCCTTTTAACTAAGTCTCCAGGCCAGTATCAGACAGAGGACTCCTGAACGGTGGGCAAAGCAAAATAGCTTCCGAGCCTGCAGTGGATCCCAGAGACTTGTGGTTTTTAAGAACTAGTGATCCCATTCCCATTCCACTTCCCTCCAATAAGGCAAAGCCTCATACAACTTCTTTCCCTCAGAACCCCTTCCCACAGTCATACCATGGTGGGGGGATGGGGCAATACCTGGCCTTAATAGCTAATGAATTTGCTCTATGAAACAAAAAAAAAATGCCTCAAACTTTTGTCCCAGGCTCAAGCCAAACCAATTTAAGCTCCGAAAATGTCCAGTTCAATTTGTTTCTTTTCTGCTGAAGAAGCTAGTTCTGTTGGGGCATCGAACTCACCCAGAATCAAGAAATGGTAGAAGAGAATATCAAAGGAAAGTTAGTGCCACAGTGATTTCCTGCCAATTTCTAGACCCCAGACAGGGGAGCTGAGCGATTTGCCAAACAGCTGGGGAAGGTGTGTGTGTGGGGGGGGGTGACCCAGCTCTGTGCTCCTGGAAGGAGCGGGGCCTCAGGCAGAAGGGATGTGGCAGCTCAGACAGCCCTCAGCACCGCCCGGAGCATGCTGTGCGGCACCCTGCCCTCCACCAGCCCTCAAGCCACCTGAAGCACCCCACCCCGTGCTCCAGCAGCGATTTCAAGGGCCCAGGGCCCCTTTCCACTGCCACTTCCGCGGCAGCAGTGACAACAGCTGGGAACCCCAGTCCCCTTTGAATCACCAGGCCCCAGGGAAGCTGCCACTTCCTACTCCCTCCACCCCCATTGGTGGGTTTGATCCCAAAGCTTGGGGCAAGTTCTCATAAAGCAGCAGAAGGGCAGCCAGAATTTTGGGTACGCTATCAGAACTGACCGCGTAGCCGTACGCGTAAATACTGAACCCAGTCACCAGTGCACCTGCAGGTGGCAGCAGGGCAGGCCAGAGTCTCCTCCCCTTAAATTCAATCTGTGGGACTGCAAAGATGAACCTATCAAATCAGAAGCCAGGATAGCCATGTGAACCACAGGCTCAGCCCCTCAAGGCAATGGGGAACAACAGCTCAGCACAGATTAAAAACCCAACCCCTACTATAAACCCCGTCCACCATGAATGTTTGGTTATGCTTGGGTACAAGGTGACAGGTAAGAGCCAGCATGGATTTGTAAAGAACAAATCATGTCAAACCATTCAGACAACTTTCTTTGATAGGATATCTAGCCTTGTGGATGAGAGAGAAGCGGTGCACATGGTATACCTAGACTTTAGTAAGGCATTTGACACGGTCTCACATGACCTTCTTATCAATAAACTAGGGAAATGCAACCTAGATGGGGCTACTACATGGTGGGTACATAATTGGCTGGATAACCATTCTCAGAGCAGTTATTAATGGTTCACAATCCTGCTGGAAGGGCAAAACATATGGGTTTCCGCAGGGGTCTGTTTTGGGACCGGTTCTGTTCAATATCTTCATCAATGATTTAGATGACAGCATAGAGAGTATGATTATTAAGTTTGTAGATTATCCTAAAATGGGAGGGATTGCAAAGTGCTTTGGCGGATAGGGTCAAAATTCAAAATGATCTGGACAAACTAGAGAAATGATCTGAGGTAAACAGGATGAAGTTGAATAAGGACAAATGCAAAGTGCTCCACGTAGGAAGGAACAATCTGTTTCACACATACAAAATGGGAAGTGACTCTCTAGGAAGGAGTACTGCTGAAAGGGATTTGGGGTCATAGTGGGTGACAAGTTAAACATGAGTCAACAATGTGACACTTGCAAAAAAAGCCTACGTGATTCTGGGATGCATTAACAGGAGTGTTGTGAGCAAGACACGAGAAGTCATTCTTCTGCTCTACTCTGCGCTGATTAGGTCTCAGTTGGAGTATTGTGTCCAGCTCTGGGCACCACATTTAAAGAAAGATGTGGAAAAATTGGAGAAGGTCCAGAGAAGAGCAACAAAAATGATTAAAGGTCTAGAAAACATGAGCTATGAGGGAAGACTGAAAGAACTGGGCTTCTTCAGTTTAGAAAAGAGAAGACTGAGGCTGTGTTTAGATTATGCAGTCCCAGAAAAAGATATGCAAGTTGCAAACTGCAATTTGCGTATTTTTTCCGCTTCTTTTTTTGGAAGAGGCTTTTCCAACATTTGGCCCGTCTACACTGGGCCAAGTGTCGGGGAAAAAACCCTTTTTTGGAACATCCCTTCTTCCTCGAAAACGAGGTTTACAGAGATGCCAAAAAAACCGCATCTGCTCTTCCAAAAAAAAATTTTGGAAGAGCAGACGCATTCCTTGGATGAGGTAGAGTTTTTCCGGGATACCTCTGGTATCCCGGAAAAATTCTGCAGTTTAGACGTACCCTGAGAGGGGACACAATAGCGGTTTTCAAGTATCTAAAAGAGTGTTAAAAAGAGGAGCGAGAAAAATTGTTCTCCTTGGCCTCTGAGGATAGGACAAGAAGCAATGGGCTTCAATTGCAGCAAGGGAGGTTCAGGTTTGACGTTAAGAAAAACTTACTAACTACCAGGCTGGTTAAACACTGGAATAAATTGCCTAGGGGGGTTATGGAATCTCCATCACTGAAGATATTTAAGAGCAGACTGGACAGACACTTGTCAGGGATGATTCTAGACCAGCCGTGACCAACCCACAGCTAGCTCTTCCCCCCGCCCCAAAAGTACGGCTCCTGAAGCTGCCCCTGAAAATGGGCTCCACCTCCTGGGTCCCTGTGTTCACTGGTTCCCTGTGCCATCCTGCGCACCCATTCAAAATGGTGTCTTAAAGACAGTGGTGGCCAGCGGGAGCCTGATGTGGCCAAAAAGCCTTTAATCGCATTTCTTAAAGGGGCAGTCTTTTTTTTTTTCTTTTTTTGCTTGACCAAACCTGGCTACGGGCTTTTTTTTTTTTTGCTCTTTGCCTGTATCGAGTTGGCCACCCCTGATCTAGACAGTGCTTGGTCCTGCCGTTAGGGCAGGGGACTGGACTCGATGACCTCTTGAGGTCCCTTCCAGTTCTGTGATTCTATGATACAAGGTCTCTGCATGCCTTGATAATAATGGCCTAGTAGAGGCAGTGCAGTCTAGCAGATAGGGCAGGAAGAAAGGAGAGCTGGGATTCATTCCCAGACCTGCCGCTGCCCATATGACTTTGGGCCAGGTACTTCACTCCTTTCTGTTTTTCTTCCCACCTTTTGTCTCTTTAGACTGTCTCTTACTATGTTCAGCAACTAACACAACAGGGTTTCTAACCAAGACCACAGCCTCTAAGACCCTAGCATAATACAAACAAAAAGCAAGATGAATGTTCCCCTGACAAAGTATGTCAAGTGCAGAGAATTCAACTTTTTCCCACTGATATTGGAAACCAATCCTAAATCTCATTAGGTTCTACAAACAACTCAGCCTCCATCCCCAACCAAGTCACTGACCCGGACTGACAAGTGTCTGTGTTTTACTTCTAACTTCTCCTTTTTCTCCTGCATTCCCTTGCAATTTTCCTTTTGGTAAATATTTCAACTTTGGAGGAGTCTAGCCAAGGCAGATTTAAAAAGAAAGAAGGAGAAAATATCAATAATTTACCTTATGTTCCTGAGGGAAGAGGCAGGGAGAAAGAACAGCAAGGTAAAAAGTTAAAAACAGCAGAACCACAGCAAAGTGCTCTTTGAAGAGCATCCAAATTTATTTCTTCCAATTTTGAGGCCCTTGCAACTAATGCCAGAGCTTTAAAAAAAATACCTCATTGGCTTCCAAAAAGTGATCTTTTTCAGCACTGAGCCAAACTACTCAATGTTAATTTGGTTATTTGGCAAAAAAAATAACAATAATACTTGTAACTAAACCACTGTCATCTGCATTGAAAAGATTCCGAACAGCTTATTTCCCAGTCCAAGAATTACAGCAGATGTCCCTAACTATTACATTAAAAGTGCATTTGTTCATTTAATAGCTAGCATGTAACAAAGCTTTGTGGGAAATGTGTAACCCACATCCTGATTGGACATCTTGTAAAGGGACAGGCGATGAGGTAACAAAAAAACATATATCAACTGGATAAACTTTTCCAAGGGCAAATATCAATTCCATTTCCTGTGGTAAATGCCTAACCCCAACGAGAGACAGTGTTCCCAAAGGCAGTCCAGAGATGACACATTGTTCATTTGTGCTATACAAGATAAAGGAGACTGTTTAAAAAACCACTAGATGCCGCAACACACATCCTGATGAAATGCCTCAAAACCACCGTTGCACATGTTTACCAAAGGATGTATCAGCACTAATAGCACAAACTGTCCTGGCTGGCAAGTCTCTTGGTAAACATAGTTGTGTGACAATGGCAGAACATTGGTCAATACGATCCCCAACCTCCTCTTCTCAGCAGAGCTACAACATAAGGGCCTGCTGAGACTATTCCAGCCACTGAATGGCCGTATCCACTGAGAAGCTACCAGAACCCAGCCTAGATGTGCCCCCAACTAGCTTTTCCAGGTCACACAGAGCATGTGAGACAGAGCCAGATCTAAAACCAAGTGTCCGCACTCCCATACCTTTGCTTAAACCACAAGATCATCCCGACATGTGGTGTATCTTCTACTAGTCAAGTTGGTTGCATTTAAGACGTTTTTCTTCATGTAGTGCTCAGTCAACCTGTGGAACTCCTTGCCAGAGGATGTTGTGAAGACCAGGATTTTAACAAGTTTCAAAAAAAAAAAAAAAAAGAACTAGAGAAATTCATGGAGGTTAGGTCCATCAATACTTATTAGCCATGATTGGCAGGAATGGTGCCCCTAGCCTCTGTTTGTCAGAGTCTGAAAAAGGGTAGGGATCACTTGATGATTACCTGTCCTCTTCATTCCCTCTGGGGCACGTGGCATTGGCCACTGTCAGAAGACCGGATACTGGGCTAGTTGGATCTTTGGTCTGACCCAGTATGGCCATTCTTATGTTCTGTTCAGAGTGGTTACACTATATGCCACTTCTTTAAGATGCAGAAGCACCACCCTTCCTTTCTGATTCTGAAAGAATTAGCTGAGCTACCACTAAGTATATTTTGGATGGCTCTGATAAACCATGTCTTCATATAATTGGGCGGTTGTTAAATTCAAAGCCTGCTGAAAACCCATTCACAGCAGAAGGCAGGGTGATGTTTGCAATGCTTCTTTGTATAGTGTTCTTTAGCAGGAGAGGTAATTCACTAGTTAAAGTTATCACTAATGGACCCAGCAATAGCCTGGAGGTTCTCCAAATGTAAATGCTTCTGGCCACGCTGGGGCATTTACCCACTGGCATTGAGCACAGCCACATTGCCTCATAGCAGCTCAGGCAGGGATTGGTCCCAATAAAGACACAACTGTCTCCCTTTCCCTCCTTCCTTCTGCCCAAGCAGATCCCCATGCATGAGGGACTGTGGAGTCTGCTTCCTCAACCTAGTGCAGCAGCTTTGTCCAGGGGCGGCAGGTTTGCAGAAATGATGGTGGTGCCCAGAATGCCCAGAGCCCACGCCCTTACCCCCACTGAATCCCATGTACCTCACTGCCTAGGGCCTTGTTCCCAGGACAACAGTGTGGGGGGGAGGGGAGGGAAGGGGAAGGATGACCCTCACCTCCCTCAGGTTCCCCAAAGATGGAAGGAGGAGCAAAGAGTGGGAGGTGAAGGAGCCACCCCCGTTGTCTTTCAGGTAACTGACTCTCTCCCACGCTGCAACAGACATAAGAAGGTTCCTCACACACTTACGCTCTCCACCAGCCCCCGCCTACACAAGAGCCCATTAAAGTCTCGCCCTTTACAAACAGGACAATTGAAAGAGCACAATTATAGGGTGCCTGGGCCACCTCAATGCACACACAGTTAACAATAATAGAATACCACTTTTAAATATTCTGGATGTTTTCTATATTTTCAAATATGTTGATTTCAGTTACAACGCAAAATATAAAGTCAGCACTGTACACTTTGTATTTGTTTACAAATATTTTCTTTTGTAGAAAAGAAAAAGAAATAGTATTTTCAAATCACCTCATGCAAGTACTGGAGGGCAATGTCTTTATTGTGGAAGTTGAACTCGCTAATGTAGAATAATATCCATTAAACTGCATTGAAAAAATAAAATAATATAAAACTTTAAAGCCCACAAGTCCACTCAGCCCTATTTCTTGTTCAGCCAATCAATCACTCAGAAAAACAAGTTTTACATTTGCAGGAGATAATTCTGCCTACTTCTTGTTCACCATGTCCCCAGAAAGTGAGAAGAGGTGTTCACATGGCACTGTGGTAATCAGCATCACAAGCTATTTATGTGCCAGATACGCTAAAGATTCACATGTCTTTTCATGGTTTGGCCATCCATGCTGATGGCACATTCTGCTCAATAACAACTCAAGATGTTCATTTTTATCATCTAAGTCAGATGCTACCATCAGAATGTTGATTTTGTTTTTTGGTAGTTCGGGTTCCGTAGTTTCCACATTAGAGTGTTACTCTTTTTTGTAGACTTCTGAAAGCATGTTCCATACCTTGTCCCTCTCATATTTTGAAAGACACTTCAGATTTTTAAACCTTGGGTCAAGTGCTGTAGCTTTCTTTAGAGATCTCACATCGGTTCCTTCTTTGTGTTTTGTCATCTGCAGTGAAAGTGTTCTAAAACAAAAGTGTGCTGAGTCACCATTTGAGACTACTGTAACATGAAATATATTATATTAAATATATTAACAACTATCATCAGCATGGATAAATGACCTCTGGAATGGTGGCCAAAGCATGAAGGAGCATGAGAATGTTTAACACATCTAGCACGTAAATTCCTTTCAATGCCAGCTACAAAAGTCCCATGCAAACTCTTGTTCTCACTTTCTGGTGACATTGTAAATAAGAAGCTGGCAGCATTATCTCCCGTAATTTTTTTTAAAAAACCTTCTTTATCTTAGCAATTGGCTGAACAAGAAGTAAGACTGAGTGGACTTGAGGGCACTAAAGTTTTATATTTCACACAACAACAAAACAGTTACATACCAAAAAAAATCTTTATTTGTAAGTTGCACTTTTAAAATAAAGAGATTGCACTACAGTTCTATTTTTTAATCATTTTTACAGTGCAAATATTTGTAATCAATTGGTATTTTATTGTTTAACAGTGTGAGTGAAACTGCAATTCATTGTGATTAATTTTTTTAATTGTGATTAACTTTAGAGTTAATCACGTGACAGCTCTAATATCAATAAAATGGAATTTTAACTGATTTTGCTTTTCATTCCTTCTCTTCCATTAGATGCATTTTTACTCTAAGGCACTGTGTGTCAATAGTTTTTTATGTGCAAACTCACCTCCACTGAGGGGGGGAAAAACAGATTTAATGGGAGGAAGAAAAGCGTATAGTAAACTATGGGTGAGGGATGCATAATCAGAAAAAAAGTGTTTTTCTCTGTCTTGACCCTCCACTCAAACCTACTCACTAGCACAAAAGTGGCTCCCAAACCTTTAGACTAATTACTTTCTATATTATCTTTCTAATTCTGAGCTTAAAAGAAACCTGGCTTTCCCGTGGTCAGATTTAATTGTGATGTCATAAGCAAGGTTGGAGTTTGATGCTCAAAAGGTTCCTGCTAATCTACTAGGGGCTTGTTTCCACTACACAGTGGAAAAGGGTGTCATAAGGAGGAGAGAGAAAACTTGTTCATCTTGGCCTCTGAGGATAGAACAAGAAGCAATGGGCTTAAACTGCAACAAGGGAGGTTTAGGTTGGACATGAGGAAAAAGTTCCTAACTGTCAGGGTGGTAAAACACTGGAATAAATTGCCCAGGGAGGTTGTGGAAACTCCATCTCTGGAGATATTTAAGAGAAGGTTAGATAAATGTCTATCAGGGATGGTCTAGACAGTACTGGGTCCTGCCATGAGGGCAGGGGACTGGACTCGATGACCTCTCGAGGTCCCTTCCAGTCCTAGTATTCTATGATTCTCTGATGCTGCAGCAACACAATTTATCGTGTTTAAACTGATCTCCAACTCCTCTCCTGTTTACCCCGTTACTCCACCAGGATGAGAAGAGTAGGCAGAGTCAATGGGAGCTCATCAGCCACTAACTTTGCTGCATGGGGGGAGGAATAGCTCAGTGGTTTGAGCATTGGCCTGCTAAACCCAGGCTTGTGACTTCAATCCTTGAGGGGGCCATTTAGGGATCTGGGGCAAATCTGTCAGGGATGGTACTTGGTCCTGCCATGAGGGCAGGGGACTGGACTCGATGACCTCTCAGGGTCCCTTCCAGCTCTATGAGATAGGTATATCGCCATATATTATTATTATTATGGAAAATACTATGGTAAGTAGGTCTAAATACATGAACTTCAGCTATGCTATTTGTGTTGCTGAAGTTGTGCATCACGGGATGTGTCTAGACTACATCCCTCTTTCGACAGAGGGATGTAAATTGAACACTTCAAAATTGCAAACAAAGCTGGGATTTGAATTTCCCATGCTTCATTTGCATAATCGCATCATGGCGCTCTTTCAAAAAAGCGCTATTTCAAAAGTGAAATTGTAGCCTAGATCCTAGGTTTACAGGATCTTTCGAAAAAGGCTTCTATTTTTGAAAAAAATGCATCCAGACTGCAGTTTCACTTTCAAAATAGCGCTTTTTCAAAAGAGCGCCATGACGTGATTATGCAAATGAAGCGTGGGAAATTCAAATCCCAGCTTCATTTGCAATTTTGAAGTGTCTAATTTACAACCCTCTGTCGAAAGAGGGATGTAGTCTAGACGTACCCCATGATCCACGGGGAAGAGGGCAAGGGGAGTTAGGCATAGTGTAGACTTGGCCTCAGATTAGCAAATTGTACCCTGGAAATGGACATAACAGGCTTATTAGAAAACAGTGTGTTGCCTGTAATCAATCCACAAAGTTCAAACTCAAAGCATAGCAAAGTCTCAGAATCTACATATATATCCTTCCATAGCAAAAAAGGTCTCCCCTAGCTTTGACTATATTTTTATTAACTAAACACACAAATAAGGATGAGCTCCAATCACAGCAGTTTTGGGGTACCCCACGGATCCGAGTGATAAATACACTGAGCAGCTCAGCTGATTTTACTTTTTTAGGAAAAATGTGAATTAGTTTTATATAACAGCTGAATGTCCAGATTAAAAGTTCTACCTCGATTAATGTACAGGATTGCCACTGGTGTTCTGCATGGTGCTGTTTGTGGCACTGAGACAATAATGCAGATCTCTAAGATAGCTCTCAGCCAAACGAGCAAAAGAAGTACTGCAGCTCTGAGTTAGTCTGCTGTATGCATAAAAAATGACCCCTACGATTCCGCAGTTGTGTCATTAAACACTGTGGTGGCTTGCATACTATTAAGGGTTGCATGGTTTCTTTTTCAAGGGAAGTGTGAGAACCTAAAGAGAAGTGAAGGAAACATGCATTATCATTTAGGGTCATTTCAAGAAGGCCTATAACCTCAGAACTGGCTTTACCTAAAAGCCAATCAGTGCTTTCATTTGTAATCTTTCTTTAAGAATAAAACCTTCTTCTTGTGTTATAGCTTCAGCCTTCAAAAGGGCGGGTAGCGCTCATATGCACAGTGGAATCTTCATCAGCGAGTAACTCCTACACACACACAACGTACGACCAGCAACACCAAAAGCGGCATTTTAGCGTGCATCTGCTGAAGCCTGTTCAAGCATGATATACATGAAGGAAACGTTTACCCAGAGCAGCCTGCAATAAACACAGAGACCTTAGACTACAGAAACACTGACCGAAATAAAAACTGTCACAATAAACAGAGTCTGGATGGTTTTCAGAGAAAGGACTATTTCAGTATTCTGAGAAGCTGTGGCCCTGGAGAGATTAATAAACTACAGGAGGCATTATAATCCTAAACCTAAGTGAACATGGGAAATCACACATCAGTGTGTAACTTCCATGCTTGCAGGCCATAACCATTGCAAAACACAAACCCATCCGGTTATTGAGCAATTGACATTCAGTACACTTTCACTAGCAGAGCCCAGCTTTAAAATAAGGTGATCCAACACAGTTATTCATCAGGAATTATGCACCATAAAGTTTATGGGCCTGATTCTGATCTGAACGCAGTGTGATTGAGTTGACTTCAGTGGTTATTTACACTTACAGACCTGAAAAACATCCGTTCCAGATATCCATTGCTTTTGGTTCTTATAGCACATGTGATTGAACTGGGCCTAATCCTGCAGTCCTTTCCTCAGTCAAAAACCCCTACTAAATTCAATGGGAGTTCTGATTAAGTAAGGGTTGCAGAATTGAGGGGATGGGTCCTGATCCTATTCCCACTGAAATGGGAGTTGTGCCATTGGCACCCATAGGCAGATTTATGCCTAGTGACATAAAAGGCATATTTCAATTAACAATCATGCACCAATTTAATCTTTAAAACTCAGCCTTAATAGAAATCAGATTCAACGTCCCCCGGCAATTGGTGCCCAGGAGGAAATGTATAAATGATCAACAAGGACAAAGTTAAAAGCGTTTATAAAATCCCATCCGAGTACAAAAAGTTAAGCAAAACACTGTCGAGAAAACATTTCAGATTCCAATCCAAAAAAAGTACCATTTATTATGAAGCCTTTAAAATTGACAATGAGGGAATTCTTCACTGTGGTCTTGCCCTCACTTTCACCCTACAAAGTAATGCTGTATGGAGGCAGAGTAAACACTATGTGCTGTATTTTCCTAACTAAAGCAAGGAAAAAAACAGATCAATGTCTATTCTGCTGCCAGCAGATATGGAGTCAATTAAAAAACTAAAATATACAATAACTTAACTCTTTGTACAAAGCTCTAGGCATATCAATACTGCAAGCAGGGATTTACATTCCGAAGACAGAACATTTTGCTGTGTTCTGGAGTTTGGCAGGCCGGGACAATGTTTTTCTTAATTTCAAACTGTATGTGTGCGAATTTATTGTTCCAGAATGGGAAGCTCCAGCTAGATCCAAACAGTATTCAGTCAGGCGCTATGCAAGTTCCCTCCCTATGCACTCCTGGCAATGAATCGCATGAGTCTTATTTTTATACCAGAAGCAATATAATATCCAGTAGAATGTGCCTCCTGGTAATTTACATCCAGCACTATAGCAGTGATACTCCTTTCCCAGAATTTGCACCTTCAAACCATTGAGACATTTTGTTCCCCGGAGTAAACTAGAAACGTCCGCAGGTCCTGAGGTTTAAACTGCCCACACTCTTCAGCTGTGAACTGAGGGTTTTCTGTATCGCTTTACGGTCTGCTTTGCTTTCTATTCTCAGAGCCATTTCAAATGGTCTCAGGACCTTCAAATACTCCCGCTCCCTCAAGCTCTCACCGCTATTCCTACCCTCTCGCTGGGAATCTCCGTTATTGTTAGGGTTAGGTCCACATCAAAACTCTAGAACCAAAGATCTTGGAATTTTGTGGGCAAGCTTCAAAATCAGAACCTGGATCTGAGTCTCAATGAAAGTGGCCTACCTATGAATTCGGGAGCGCTTCAGAGAGAGAGAACCAGATCCACATTTTGTAGCTGGAACTCAAATGCAACTGTAACGTGAGCAGTATTCATTGGCGGATGCAAGCAACTTACCCAGGTAATCCTCTGGGCCTGAGGGTTATACTCAATTGTCCTGTGATTTATTCTGACCTCAGGAGAAGCAGCTGTTGAACCTGAACATACGTTCAAGCTATCCTGCAGTTATGTGATGTATGGCCAAGCAAGAGTTCCACTTACAAAGTCTGAATCCCATTTTTGAAAACTCCACTGATTTCAATTTTTGACTCCCACGGGCCTCAGATTTTTGCCTGAATAAGAACTTAATAAAGGCCAAATCTTGAAGACTAAGTATGCACAGAAATCTTCTTGAAATGGGGTGGCTGCCCCACTCTAGCCAGAAGGGCTTAAAGCAGGCTGGAGGGAGCCTGTGCAGAACCCCAGCCAATCAGCAAGAGTCTTGTTAGAAGCCATTCAGAAGGCAGCTTGCTGGAGCAGCCTCGTGTATAAGAAGCTACTCAGCAGAGCAGTGGGCAGTTGGATCCTGACCAGGGAGGGTGCAGGAGTGGTGCTCTGCACCCTGGCTAAAGCAGTACTGGCCAGGCTCAGGAGAGAGGCCATCCTGATACTTGCCAGGATGTGGCCTTGACACAAGGGCCAAGAAGGTGCAAGGGATCATGGGAAAGTGGCCCAGGGAGCAAGAGGCAGTAGAAAGGAGAGGAGGAGGGCAGGACAAGGCTGCCGCCAGAGGGTCCCTGAGTCCAGACCCAGAGTAGTGGGCAGTCCTTGGTTCTGCCTTTCCCCCTGGCACCACACCTAGCCACACTGAAGAATGGCCTGTATAGATTGTGGCTAGCCCCTGAGGTGAGAGCTAGACTGAGGCTGCAGTTGACCGGGGGCAGAAGGCAAGACTTGAGGATCGCTGTTACCCTGGAAGGGGGAGAAAGACCGGAGTAGTGAGCACTGCCCAGGTATGTCTACACAGCAAAGTTATTTTGGGAAACCAGAGGTATCCCAGAATAGCTACCCTGCGTCTTTTGAATGCGTCCGCTATTTCACCACCCCTGTAAACCTCATTCTACGAGGAGTAAGGGATGGCTCGAAATAGCGCTGTATTTCGAAATTTGGCGCTGTGTAGACAGCACCAAATGAAGAAATAAACTATTTCGAAATAATCGAAATAAGCTACACAATTTGCATAGCGCAAATTTCGTATCTCATTTCAAGTTTCGGGTGCTGTGTAGATGCACCCCCAGCATGCAGTGTCCTGAAGAGGATGCCTTGGTCCTGGGAGCAGCACAGGTCCAGAGCCAGAGGATGGAAAGAGCTCAGAGTGACAACCGGTAAGACACTGGCCAGAAGGGGCGCCCTGCTGAGGACAGCACTAATTCCCAGAGTGACCAGCAGGAGGCGCCACAGCAGTGAGTGTGACCCTGCTACACTTCTAGATTGCTTTATACACACCTACATTTCCAATCCACTTTGTAAGTGAATAAAAATATCTGGGCTTTTTATAATGCAAAGAAGGGAGAAGGAAAACATAATGGGTGCTGGGAGCTAGCATCTCTGCAGAGACTGAAAGCATTGACCCTGGTACAAATCCCTAGCCTTGATTACAGTGCACACTCGCTTTGCGGCTGACTATCCAGGTTTACTTTCTCTTTCGGGAAATGAGTCTATAGTGTACATGTTGTGTGATGGAGCATAGCCAGAGTGGCATGAGAAGTCAATGGCTGGCTGCAAAGGAAAGACTCATAGTATTGGTATGTCGAGGGAGCCTACGGTCTTAGGCCAGCCCCATGAAATTCTTCACACCGGACTTAACATCGCAGGCCTCCCGTCCGCGCTACCTTTTGTGTATCCGCTGTCTGAGAAATGTGCCTGCATCAGAGGCACTCGGCAACTCCTGCAGCTCGACCTGCCGTAACACAGCCACCATGCAAGGCAAAATGATTGCCATGGACCAAAACGGATGCTAACTCCAAACGGCATTCCAGACTTTTCTCTTGAGCTGTTGAAATTTTGAATGAGTATAATGCAGGGCTTTATGTCTTGGTTTTTATAGACCAAGCCTAGCTCAAACCCACTTACTGCCTTTATAAGTGAGTAAGCACAGCAAGCTGCAGTCTTCATGACTGAAACCCTCTGTACCTGCATAAAGTTGGAGTATTTGAATCCTGTGCAAGTGGAGTGGGGAGCATCTGGGGATGTGAATCCAGGGGGAGGTACAAAGCTGCTACACAGCCCACTTTTCTATCCCAGCAGCTGCTATTCCAGCCTGGGGGCTAGAAACACTGTCACAGACTCTTTAGGTCTGAGTGCAGGGGGACACTGGGTTTGTGCATATGTCAACGCACAGTACATCCCTTTTATGGCATCCTATGCCAGCCTGTGCCCTTGTCACACTTCAGGGAAACTGCACGTATATCCCGACGTGTGGTCCACTGAGAGCACACTCAGGTTTCTGGCTTCTCAGAGTCACCGCTCTTGGGCAGAGACACTTGTCTCTCTCCCTCCTGAGCAGGATATTTCCAGTCTGCTCAGCTCCCTGACTATGCTGTGCATTCCCCAGTAAGCAAGCTGGCTTTGCCTTTTCTTCTGAGAATAGCTGCCCAGAGTTCAGTTACCGCACAGCCCGAAGTAAGCACGTTTATGCTGAAGGTAAGAGCATCACAGAGAAAACATTATAACAATAAAAGAGTCTACACCTGTGCTAAAAGATCACTCTCATTCCAAAAAGGGCTCTGTATTTTTGTTTGTCCGTTGTTTTTATTTTTATTATTTAAGCAATATGCAGGAAAAGTGAATGGCTGCTCCTAGATCCACATCTAATGAGTACATCACTCCCATGGGGCCTACCTAAGTGAGGAAAGTCTGCCAGGCAAAACCATTCCTGAAGAAAACCAGACTTTCATGTAATTTAACTGAGTAGCAGCTTTGCATTCTTTGAGAGTTAAATAACCAGTAGAAATAATCATAAATTGATCAAGCTAGAGGTTTTTCAAAAATGCTTTATGCTTCCAGCGTTGCTTACATAGTAACCAGAATCGCATCTCAGGGAATGACAGAACACAGGAAAAGCCCAGGAGTTTATATAATTCCAACAGTTAACCAAGGGCTGCAGAAAATCTATTAGGGACAGATTTAGCAACAACTGTCTGGCTTACAGACATCTTGTGGTGTCTGCAGAGTGGAAGCTAGTTAGAGATTGTGTAGAATGAGATTCTTATTTCCTTAAAGTCTAAGATATGTGAAAGTAGAACTTTTCTGGTGCATTCTGATCCTTACCCATTATTTTGGAGCAAAACTGAAGAGTCAAAGAATTCTCAAGGAACAGAGGTCAATAGTTCGATTCAGCTCCACTCACTCCTTCCATATACCTATTGCGACAACTTTTCAAAAATGCACCTGTATGCCTCCAAAAACACACACCTAAACACCTGTGTCGACTTGGTATTAATGGGTTGTTCCATGACCCCAGAATAACTATGAACCGGAGTGATAGCACCCTTATTATTAAGGGTAACTTGTTTTCAGGAGCTTTTAAATGAAACATTAACTGAAATTTTCCATGCTGGGTGTTTTCCGCAATCTGAACTATTTTGGAAAATTTCAGCCAAAAGGGTTCAGCCATTTCTAGAACGAGGCTATGGAAAAATACTTTGGTTTGCCCGTGTTAATAAATTCTAACCACCTTCTCATAACACAAAAACTAGGGGTCACCAAATGAAATTAATAGGCAGCAGGTTTAAAACAAACTAAAGGAAGTATTTCTTCACACAACACACAGTCAACCTGTGGAACTCCTTGCCAGAGGATGTTGTGAAGACCAAGACTACAATAGGGCTCAAAAAAAGAAGTAGATAAATTAATGGCTAGTAACCAGGATGGGCTAGAATGGTGTCCCGAGCCTCTGTTTGTCACAAGCTGGGAATGAGCAACAGGGGTGGATCATTTGATGATTACCTGTCCTGTTCCTTCCCTCTGGGCACGTCAGAAGACGGGAAACTGAGCTTTGATATGACCCAGTATGGCCACTCTTATATTTTTATGGTGTTTTTTTTAGCAGCTTTAGGTCAGTGGTGGGCAACCTGAGGTTCTGCAGGCCATCAGAGTAATCTGCCGGTCAGCCATGAGACATTTTGCTAATGTTGACTCTTCACAGGCACGCCACTGCAGCTCTCAGTGGCAGCAGTTCGCTGTTCCTAGTCAATGGGAGCTGCAGGGGGCCGTGCCTATGCACTGTCAACATCAGCAAAATGTCTCATTGGCCACCAGCAGATTACCCTGATGAGCCATGTGCAGCTGCCCACACTGCTCTAGATTCTCCACCCTCCGGAGTAGGGACTTGAAATTTGGCAGGTACTTGCTCTGTGCCGGGCCTTTTGTCGATCTTGTGGACTAAAAACCAGCCAGGCAAGGAGACTGGAGCTGGGCTCAGACTCCTGAGGAATACAGTAGGTGAGGAGACTGGGACTGGGACAAGGAGCTAGGACTGTGAAAGAGAGATTACTGAACAAGTAGAAGGTGACAGAGCAGAACAATGAGGGTTGGTGGGAAGAGGCATAAAGGTCAGTGGACAATAGATTGCAACCTCCCCCAGAGCCTGGACAAGATCCCAAGATTCCTGAGTCTCACCACTCCTTGTCTGTCAGCAAATGTCTGTTAAACACACTGGCAGGGTGTCTCAGTCCCCTCTAGTGCAGGACAATATTTAGGATAACAACCTACTACTGCTACCAGTTACTCCATTAACTCAGGTGGCAGAGGTCTGTGTGGTAGATCTAAAGGGTCCAACCCTACTGATGACTCATCTGGGTGTCAATATGATGCCACTCGGAGCCTCAGTCAAAGAGTTCTGTATGATGCAAGGCAGCTAGCTTAACCAAACTTTTCACAGGTGGTCACTAAGGGTGTATCTACACTGCAATGTAAGCTACGCAAATTGCATATCTTATTTCAATGCTATTTCGAAACAGCTTATTTCATCATTTGGCACTGTCTACACAGCACCAAATTTCAAAATAAAATGCTATTCCAAAATGTCCCTTACTCCTCGTGGAATGAGGTTTACAGGGACGTCGGCATGGCAAGCCTGAAATAACAAGCTTGCTATGAAGACGCAGGATAGCTATTTCGGGATACTCCGGTATCCCAAAATAGTGTTGCAGTGTAGACTAATGGTTTGTTCCTCTTTTCTCTGGATGTCCAACTCTGTGACCCGGGCCTCTGGTTTGTAATCAATGGGATCTGTGTTTTGAACATATTAAGGACTACATAATGGTAGGCACTCTGAAAAACCAAGTCCTAGCTGTCTGGAATTGGGCATCCAAAATTAACAAATATGGGCATACCCCAAGTTACAAACAGCCGACTTATGAACATCCCCGCTTACAAACAAAAGCTCAGCTGCAGCCTTAGGGGATCAGGCAAGAGGCACAGGTGGCCGTGAGTAGCACAAGTGCTGTCCAGAAGACTCCAGAGGAGCAGAGGGCAGCTGCACAGCCAGCAGGTGAGGTGGAGAGACGCGGCACTTTGAAGAGGAAATCACTGCTTCTCTCCAGCTGCTGGCTGCGCAGCCATTCCCTGCTCCTCCAGAGTCCTCCAGCCCATGTTCACAGCGCTTGCCACCTCCTGGTGAGCAGGGACTGAGCACAGCCCATGGGGGGTTGGGGCAGTGGCTTGAGGATGGGACTGAGGGCTGCCGGAGCAAGTGCTGAGCCCATGGGGGGGGTATGGTCGGGGCTGGTTGCAGGAGCTGGCACAGAGCCCATGGGGGAAGGGAAAAGGGGAAGGAGAACAGCTGAGATATGCCCAGTAGTCCACCTACATCCTCATCCTCCTCTAATTAAGCCTGCCTTTCCTCAAGCACCAGCATTCAAAGTTAAATGAAAAACTATTCCTACTATTTTTCATATATACAGTACTTCAGCCACATTGTGGGTTACACAGGTTTTCGTGGGCTCGCCTGGGAACCACCATTTATAACATTGTTTCAATGGGAAAATGCGTTCCGAGTGCCATACCACCGACTTACAAACAAACTTTTAGAACACAACCCGTTCATACGCTGGGGGCCTCCTGTACTTGTGATCTTAATCTCTCTATGCCTCAGTTCCTTACCAGTAGAATGGAGATAATACCACCTCTTCTCACAGAGCTGTGGGGAAAATAAATGAATACACGTCGAGCACTCACATACTATAGCACGAGTACGATAGCAACGCCCTGAAGAAACTAATAATTGTTGTCAGAGGAGGGTTTGCATGGTATGCAGTAAATAAGATGGGTAAACCCACTTAATAAAGGGGAAATAAAATATAAATAGCCTTTCATTAAATGAGGTCTGTCTGCTTTGTGGACTGAGCGAGGCAGGGGAAAAAAACAATACATGGTCAAGTAATTAAAGACTTTATTATAATACATAAGCAAAAGGGGGCCAACATTCATGTTGAACGAACCATCTTAATGGTGGCATTTTCCAGCTTTTGAGTGATGGGATTTGCAACTTTCCTAAGGTTCTTTTTAAGTTCAAATTATCTCCCATCTGGAATTCTTTGCCTGTCATCTGGACTGTAAGTATTTTGTGCCCTGTACACTGCAGAATACACAAACACACTGCCCATTCAAAATAGTTAAAGCATGATAGAAATATATCTATACCTGCATTGTGAGCTCAGAAGCTGGGTTTGTGGATGTGACAGCTGAGGTCTTATCTTTATAGGCATATTCTGGGTGTCTACAACTAAAACTTTTCCCCATTTAATATTTTTTTAAAAACCTGAAGGTTTAAAAAAAAAAGTTTCCAGGAAAGATTTTCAAAGCCCTGCAGTGGAAACCGGGCATGCATGTTCCCTAATTCCTAATGGGAACTGGTTGTCTAAATTCCCCAGGCAGTTCTGAACACTACTTCCTTAAGGAATATTATACCCTTCATGACATGTGTGTTTAAATTACGTCCCAAAGTGTATGTGAAAAACACTGTCACCAGAGGAATGTGTGAGCTCATTAGAACGTATAAATAGTTTTTCCTGCCATACCAGTTTAAACCTTGCTATGTGTCAAATCCCTTGGCACGCCACAGCCATGCTTTCTCAGAGCCTTTATTTGATTTGTGCTGATCCAGCTTACAATGACTCACTCTACAGTACACAGCTAAGAGGCCTCAGTTGGTCTCTTTTCATGGAATGGATATGGCACACTGTGTGTGTCCCGAAGGATCTCAGGCTATATCTAGACTGCAGGCTTCTTTCGGAAGAAGCTTTTCCCAAAGAAATCTTCCGAAAAAACTTCTGAAAAAGCGTCCACACTGCCAAAGCACATTGAAAAAAAAATCTGCTTTTTCAAAAGACAGCCTCCACACTGAATGGATACGATTTCGCATTTCAGCTGTGATTACTATTGATGGAGTGGCCACCAGGGCACCTGTGCTTTTTCCTCTTTCCTCTTCTTTTGAAAGAACTCCCTCTTCCCCGTCCACACACGCCTTTTTCCAAAAGAGCTCTTTCACAAAAAGGCTTCCTCCTCGTAGAAAGAGGTTTACCAGTGTCGGAAAAACCCCTCTGTTCTTTCAATTTTTTTTCAAAAGAACACGATTGCAGTGTGGATGTAAGTGAAGTTTTTTCAGAAAAACTGATGTTTTTCTGAAAAAACTCTGTAGTGTAGACAGAGCATCAGAAGGTTCTGATAATCTTGCATGGTGAGAAGGTGCCAAAGTTCAACTGTTATTAATTTTAACATTTTATTTTCAACCCCTGGAGAAAGGGGTAAGCAGTGAGGTGGTAAAGTTTGCAGATGATACCAAACTGTTTAGGATAGTCAAGACAGAAGCAGATTGTGAGGGACTCCAAGAAGATCTCACCAAACTGAGTGATTGGGCAACAAAATGGCAAATAAAATTTAATGTGGATAAGTGTAAAGTAATGCACATCGGGAAAAATAACCCCAACTATACGTACAGTATGATGGGGGCTAATTTGGTTATGACAAATCAGGAAAGAGATCTTGGAGTTATCGTGGACAGTTCTCTGAAAACTTTCGTGCAGTGTGCAGCAGCGGTCAAAAAGGCCAATAGGATGCTAGGAATTATTAAGAAAGGGATAGAAAATAAGACCCAGAATATCTTACTGTCCCTGTATAAAACTATGGTACGCCCACATCTTGAATACTGTGTACAGATGTGGTCTCCTCACCTCAAAAAAGATATTTTGGCCTTGGAAAGGGTTCAGAAAAGGGCAACTAAAATGATTAGGGGTTTGGAACGGGTCCCATATGAGGAGAGGTTAAAGCGACCGGGACTTTTCAGTTTAGAAAAGAGGAGACTGAGGGGGGATATGATAGAGGTATATAAAATCATGAGTGGTGTGGAGAGGGCCGATAAAGAGAAGTTATTTATTAGTTCCCTAAATAGAAGAACTAGAGGACACCAAATGAAATTAATGGGTAGCAGGTTTAAAACTAATAAAAGAAAGTTCTTCTTCACACAGCGTGTAGTCAGCCTGTGGAACTCCTTGCCAGAGGAGGCTGTGAAGGCTAGGACTATAACAGAGTTTAAAGAGAAGCTAGATAATTTCATGGAGGTTAGGTCCATAAAAGGCTATTAGCCAGGGAATAAAATGGTGTCCTTGGCCTCTGTTTGTCAGAGGCTGGAGAGGGATGGCAGGAGACAAATCGCTTGATCATTGTCTTCGGTCCACCCTCTCTGGGGCACCTGGTGCTGGCCACTGTCGGCAGACAGGATACTGGGCTAGATGGACCTTTGGTCTGACCCAGTACGGCCATTCTTATGTTCTTATGTTATGTTCTAACTGGGAAAAAAAACCCTACAATACAAATAATTACAATTCAGTCTATATGCTGGGTTAGCTTTCCCAGGAAGTTTCTCATCTGCCAAGGCTGAAATAAAAGACTTCCTGTGAAACCTAGGAGGAAGCATTACATTATGCCAACCCACTGTTCACATACATATTGAGTTTACGCAGATGATTTTGGAACTGTTATCCTGAATCTGTACTGAGCTACTACTCCCCAATATGTATTGTCAATAGCCTGAGATTAGACGATACCTTCCTCCCCTTTCAAAACGTAATGGCCCGTTGATCACATTTCCTCTGAAGAGTAACCTCTGTGTCCCCCTACAGTAAATCTGTGCTGTGCAGATGAAAAGCCCTTTTATTTCAGGCTAGTATGCAGAGTAGAAATCATTAGGTCATGATCGCTGTGTATTTTAACTCACTAACCCTATTTCTTCAGTAATTAGAGATGAGGGCCATGCTGATCCCAAATAATAACTGAGTCCCTGCCCATCTGTTCTGGATCCTTCTCCCTGAGAGTTTGATATGCATTTTACTCAGGCATTTCAGGTCAGAGCTGGCGTGGGAATGAAGAATCTCCCGGTAGCCACAAATAAAGGATAACAACCAGTGGTGGATTAGCATATGGGACCAGGCCAAACGGGGGGCCCTCAGATCATCCTACTTTCCCTCCCCCTGGGGCCCTGCAACTCCGCTCCTCCTCTCCACCTGTCGCCAGACACAGGAAAGCTGTAGAGTGAACATTTCCCCCCCCCTCCATCTTTTTGGAGCTGTCCCACCTACAAACCTCTCTCCTTCCCACACAGAGCAACACCCCCACATTCCCTCTCCTCCTCTCCCAGATGGGACTGTTCTCCCTCCTCCCCCCTCCCAACCCAGCACAGCCCCTCTCCTTCTCTCCACCCTCTCATGCAGAGCTGTCCCCATTTCCTCCTCCATGTGAAAACAACACTCCAGACCCTTGGCTTCCCCGCTTTTACACTTGGGCACAGTGAAACAGGCAGAGGTTAAGTGAATCGTCTACAGTCAAGCACAGAGCGCCAAGTAACACTGGGAGTTAGTAGTATCCTGACTGCCCATCTCCAGCACTTACCAAGAGACAGCACTGTTTGGATAACAACAACAAAATCCTCATGTCTCAGCTACCACACGGCTGCAGCGGTTGCTGCTCCCCATGCTCTCCCACAGCACTGCGAGCCTGACTGCACCCTCCCAGGTGATCCCTGAAGCCATGGCCTCGGAGATGGGCTACCATAGGGAGAAGGGGGAGGGGCAACAGCAGGAAGAGATGGGGCTTAGGGGCCGGTAATGGACAGCTCCTCCCTCCCCCCGGCTCACCAGGATTCCCAGACCAGATTGCGCAATTGGTCTGGTGGGCGATGGCCCATGGGCCAAGAGTTTGAGACTCCTGCCCCAAGCTGTGGTAAGAGCTGCTCGGGGAGCCCAGGCAGCTGTGGAGAGCCCCTGACTCTCCACCTGCCCTGAGAGTGAAGCTGGGGTGCCTGAGTGCAGACCCAGACTTGTGGTGTCCCCATTTCCCAGGGGCCCCCATCCAGGACAGGTGGAGGGTCTAGGGCTCTCTACAGCTTCCCTGGGTAGCTCTTACCACAGCTTGACTTCTGGCCACGCCAGCAGGCAGGGCTGTAAGGCAGGGGAAGAGAGGAGCAGGAGGCAGGACCCCATGGTGGGCGCCCCAATGTTCTTTGTGCCCACGGACCCAAAAAATCACAATCCCCCTCTGACAACGACCAGCACATATTTTACTGCGTGTCAGTGATGTGGCTAGCAATTTTTGATCTGAGTGAAGAATATTAGTGCGGGTTATTACTGCAGGGAGAAGCAAGAGTGAATAGCTAGCATCCAATCTGCCGCTATCAAAAAGAGACACTATCCTTCTACCTCCAAAATTCCTCACAACAGAACCCTCTGGGCTTTGTAGTTTGGAATGTGACTTACATAGGGAGGAGGTGGCAATAAAAAAAAATTAAATAAATCACTCCCTTCACTCTGTTAGTGGAAAGGAGATTAGGTATACTGGGCCAATCACAATCCAGGAATTGCTCCCCTCCAAGCTTCGGAGGTTTAAAGATACGATGGGAATGAAACAGTAAATCTTGTAGGGCACAAGCTTCCTGTGCTGACACTAGATTTGCTGTATATTTATTACGGAGATACGGAGTGTCATAGCAACGTACGGGAAAACAAAATCGTGAGGTTTTACTTTTTAAAGAGCCCCACACTTTAGAGTTCTCATTCACAGAAGAGCAAAGTCATAATTCAATAATTTAGCCTACCACTCTGACAACACTCAGATGACTTCAGACTTCAGTGTTGATTGCTCATTAAACACAGACTTGACCCTGCTATATGTTTTAACATTTACCATAGGTTTGCTTCAGATGATTACTTGTGTTAGCCATTAAACCTCATCATTTTAAAAAATCAGAACAAAAGAGAGTTTACTTGTTGGCGTCTCTTCTGTCTGGCCACAGACTGTTCCTAGAGGATGTAAAAGCCGAGAGACAGTGTAATCTGGGAGTCTGGGGACACCGCTGAGAGGGTCAATCAAGGGTGAATTGCTTAGAATCAGGACTACTTACAGCCCAAGGCTAGGGGTCCTCCTATATAAGGCACCAAACCAGTCACACCGAGCACTCCAGCTGCCACTCTGGCCAGCAAGAAGTCTCAAAGCAAACCCCTTTGACACCCCAGCTTTACCTGTGCCTCAACCAGCACCACACCTTACACAGAGGAGAGGTTATGAAACCCAATCTCACCGACTCCGAATAATTTCTCCCAGTCCCAAAGGACCAGCCACAGCACCAGGTCAATTTATACCCCAGATCTGACCCAAAAGAGCCAGTCGTTTAGAGTCTAAAATCAAAAGGTTTATTAATAAAACGAAAGAAAAGGCTGAGGGTAGGATTGTTAAAGAAAGCACATTACATACACCAATCACAAGACAGACAGGTGGTCAGAACTTTCACCTCAGCACAATATGGATGGTGTGATGGCAGGAATACAAGAGCAGCCTATAAGAGTAGCTAGAACATTTTTCTAGCAGTCAATGAGGCACATGCACTGCACTCAATGTAAGGTGGCTATGCACTCAAAGGCTTAAATAACTAGATTAATAATGCCCGGGGTTAATAGTTTCCAACACTGTAACCCAACACTGGGAATTACTGCTAAGAACATAAGGGTCAGACCACTGGTCCAGGTAAGTCCAATATACTGGGTCAGACCACTGGTCCAGGTAAGTCCAATATACTGTCTTCCAACAGTGGCAGGGGGGCCCACAGCTTCTGCAGGCCGGGGACAAGGTGTGTGGGAGGGGCCAAGCTCCACACCTCTGGAAAGAGCAAGGCCTCAGGCGGAACAGGTGGGGTTGGGCCACCCAGCCCGTGTAGCTGCGCTGAGTGTGTGGAGCGGCATTGGCTCTCCAGCGGTGATTTAAAGGGCGCCGGGCTCTGACTGATGCCACTTCTGCAGTAGTAGCAGCAGCTGGGAGCCCCAGATACCTTTGAATCACCAGATCCCGGGTCAATTGCCCCCTTTGCCTCCCCCCCTCAGCGGGCCTGGACAGTGGCAAGTGCTACATGCTTCAGACGGAATGATTAGGACAGTTACGGAGGGATCTATCTTATTGTCTGCTCCCAGCTTCTGTCAGTTAGAGGGTTCGGAGCCCCTGGAACGTGGGGCTGCATCCCTGATCACTGGGGTTAATAGCCTTTGATGGAGCTAATAAACAACTGTGCAGACACGTATCAATACACCCCAGCCTTATGTGGCTCTTTGTATCCAAAGATGCAAGTATTTCTACTGACTGATCTAAGGACGTCACCCAGTTGGAGTTATAGTTGCCAGGACTACTCCATTCAGTCTTGACCTCTATCTTATTCCTGAAATAATACTTTGGAGAGTACATCTTTGGTTAGACTAAGTATTCACTTATATTAAAAGCAGATGTCTTACCCTTTGCAGGGGGAAGTGTCTTGTTAATGGTTATCAGCAGGGGAAGAACTCACAACTCCCACCCCCCGATTCCCAAAAGCCATTGCCCTTCTCCTGGAAAAGTTATGTCTTTAATTTCTCTGATGTGCACATTTTGACCCCGTTCATATTTTAAACAGGGCCTTTCATCCCAACACACGCAGTAAGCTGTATTTCCACCTTGTGATTGTACAAATGTGGTCTTCATATTTACCATCTCCTGTGGTTGCAATCTCTGCCATTCTAAATAAATACAGGATCCACGCCTAACTTTAACTCATGGATTTCACCCAAATCTTTCTTCCTTCTGATTTTTTTTAATTGAATAGTGGGATTTTCAGGACTTCAGCTGCACAGAGTGTGAGCTTTTCACATCTCTGGGCAGACTTGTTTAGCTGGTCTATAAAAGGAATTCTATTCTGAAAAATTAAGTTGCTCCACAGAAGAGAAATGGATAAAACAGAAGGAATTCTAAGACAGGTAAATTTTCCCTATTGGCTAATTGAGTTGCTGGAGTACCTAGTGGGCCACAATAGGATCAGGGCCTGAGTGTGCTAGGTATTATACACGTGTATAATGAGGAAATGGTCCCAGCTCCAGGAATGTCCTTCTCATTATAAATTGTAATAGTGTTTATATTTGAGTTGGTAAGATATTGCCATTGAGAAAGAACCACAAGCAACAGGAAAAGGGCACATGTCTATGCATAGCAAGTGCAGAAAGAATTTTGTTAGGTGCACCAATCTGGAGATGATGTGCGTGTGGCACATAAAATTCATTCTGCACATGGACGATCAGTGGTGGGGAGGGGCCAAGAGGTTCAAAGTGTGGGAGGGGCTCAGGGTTGGGGGGGATAAGAGCTCTGGCTGGGGGTGCCTGCTCTCCGGTGATGCCGGGAATGAGGAGTGTGGGCTGTGAGAGGGGGTTCAGGAGTTGAAGGTTGTGACTGGGAATGTGGGCTCTAGGAAGGCACTCGAGCTGAGTGGTTTGGGGCCCAGGCTCCCCCAGGGAAAGAGGGCTGTCCCCCAGGCCCTCTCTCCCTGCAGCTGCTCTGGGTCATATGAGAGGCATCTCCATGGCAGCTCTGGTGAGGCTGGACTGGGCTGGAGGAGGGTACCTCTTTTCCAGCTATGGCAGGTCCATGCTGCTGGGGACAGCAGGGGGAGAACTTTGAGAAGCTCTGAGCCTCTGCACAAGGCTTATTAGGTAGCTGTGCCACCGTGCAGCTTAGAGGGAACCTTGGTGTCAGGACCCCCAGTTTGAGAAACACTGACCTATACACAAACACACAGAGCAGGGAATGGCATAAGCTCGAATTCCAAACCTGAACACCCTCAGCGTTAGATCCCAGAACTCCTGAATGTAGGGAAAGCACAGATCCAATCCAAGACTTCACAGTGTCTATTAGTTGTACACAGAGACAAACGTGCATCTCAGGGTTGCACCAGAGACAAATTTGGCCCATTATGTTTTAAATAACTAGAAACGGCCTGCAGCAGTAAAAACTCACTTTCCAATTTTATTACCCAAATGTCACCAATCTCCACAAGTCTGCAAGTGAAATACAAAATGAAACCTAAATACGGGCCCTTTCCCTCCTACCCCCCAAAGAGCCCGAGCGACTGGTAATCGCAACAGCAGAGCCATTTGTCTCTTGCAAAGTTCTATGAAGTGCTGGTTTGGCTGAACTCATCTTGTCTGGTCATTGCTAGCCTCCCACATGAGAATCTGAATGGTTTCTATTTAGAGATTACAGGTGGCCATAAATTATCACCTAACCATGGGCTGCCTTGCTCGCATGAGCACCTTGCCAGTTCCTCACAGCACTGAATGGCCAATCCCTTGGCTTTAAGAACTGCCAAGTCTTGGTCCACATAAACTCCACTTCTGACATGTGTTATGTGGATCATAGAGAAGCGTTAGAAAAACCTCGTTATGGAAGAATGAAGAATTTTTTCCTCATCTATCATTGGTAGGTCTTCAGATGACTGCATTCCTGCCTGACTGCATCATCTTTCACTCTGAGCTTGGATGGCCTTCCCTCAGATATATATCATCGGGATGCAGCTCATAAAATGCACATGATCAGCTTCTAATAGTGGATATAAACTAAGTTATGTCTTTATCATCATCAGTAATTATTGTTAGCCACAGGACTTTTGCCATTAGGCTGAGACAGGTGTTGGATCATTTGCAGACAAAACAACAGCAAACAAGAGAGAAGCCAAGATGGTATAAGAAAGGAAATATCATACTGTGAACACATATGCAAGGGGGTTTTGCCCAGTATTATGCACTCAGGAAGCTTCCCCAACACACTAGTATACATATGCATGTTTATAAGATACACAAAAATACTTTGCTCTTCAGTTTGGGGGCGTCTACACTGCTCTGTTATTTTGCGATAACTAATAATTGATAAAATTATTTCAAAATAACGGAATGGCTGTGTAGATACTCGCATTGTTATTTTGAAATAATTTTGAAATAATGGATGGCTTATTCTGAAATCTGTAAACCTCATTCTGCGAGGAATAACGCCTAATCCAGAATAACTATTTCGAAAGAAGGCGTGTGTAGATGCTCCACTGTTGATATTTCGAAATAGCCCCTCACCAGGGCCATTCTAAGTTATTCCTCCCCTGTGCCTCCTGGGGCTCTAAATCGAGACAGAGTGTCTACATTAGGGAAGCCTGCCTCGAACTAATTTTGAGGCTTCCCTGCAGTGTGGACGTGCTATTTCGAAATAAGCTATTTTGGAATAACTATTCCGGAATAGCTTATGTTGAAATAAGCGTGCAGTGTAGACGTAGCCACACCATTTAACTAAATTTAAGGGTCCACTAGGGTCACAATAATCCTCACTTCCGAGGCAAATACTGCAAGATTTAGTAACTTGCCTGGGTTATACGGAGAATTAGTGGTACAATCAGGAACAGAAGCCTTGACTTCCAGCCTCTGTTTTAACCACCAGAAAGCAGCATAGCTGGATGTATCAGCTAAAGTTAAAAATACTTATGTCAGATCCAAACAGCTGGATCAAGAAACTACCTCAACATCTTTTCTGGTGTGCCAGAAAAGCTAGAATAGTTGGGTTGACTTGAGAGCCATACAGCTTCTCTACAGGAGCCAGAATAACGGAATCAATTGTTAGAGATTTCCCACCCTGAAGAACTCAAAATACAAACATGAAGCAAATAACATCTCATCACAACTGCAGAGGTTTGCAAGGGGGACCAAGGATGGTCAATTTGTTTGACGATGCCCAGTTATGTGCTGCTTATATTTTAAAAATATATTAAAGCTTAAAATTGTTAAGAGTGACTGTTTGGCATGAGGCTGAGTGGGGAAGAGGAAGTGGGTTTTGCCTAGGAAAGCTCATCTCTTTCTATATATATATAAAAAATTTCCTGTGTGATGTGACATCATCATGTCACGCTGTATCCACAGGAGCCAAGCCCCACCCACTCCCAGCCTGGCCTTCCCCAGGGCCCACATGGAGAGCTGGGGAGCCCAGCCCTTCCCAGCGGCTGAGGGGAGACCCGTAGCCGCCACGGCCTCAGCCCAGCCCGCCCCGGCAGCAGGAATGGGGGGAGAAGAGACAGCACTGGCGCGACTTTCGCCTGGCCCCTCCCGGCAGCCTGGGAGAGAGCCAAGCCCAGCATGGCAGTCCAGCCCCTCCCAGCAGCTGGGGAGGAGGCAAAGAGCTGGAGCCAAGAGCCAGGGTGGCCTCAGAGTCTCCCCAGTGGGGGGGGGGGTCGGGAGGGGGGGGACCAAGAGCCAGTGTGGCCTCAGAGTCTCCCCAGTGGCGGGGGGGGGGAGGGGAGAGCTGCTGCTTTGGCCTGGCCCCTTCCAGCAGCCGAGGGGAGAGGGGTCCAGTGTGGCTTCAGCCCAGCTGTGGGGGGAAGAGCCAGGGCCAGGCAAGGGGGGGCGGGGCAAGAGCCGAAGTGGCCTGGAGGGGAAGAGCCAGGGCTAGGGTGGCTTCAGACTCTCCCTGGCAGTGGTGGGGAGGGGGCGGTGTGAGAAGGGCCATGGCCTCGGCCCGGCCCCTCCTGGCAGCCAGGGGAGAGCTGGGCCCAGCACAGCCTCACCCCAGCCCCCCTCCCCGGCAGTTGGGAGGGGCAAAGAGCCAGGGCCGGGGCAACCTCAGACCCTCCCCAGTGGTGGGGTGGGGGGAGAACCAGGGCCGGGGTGGCCTCAGCCCTGGGTCCTTCCCAGCTGAGAGGGGGCTGGCAAACATAGCAGCCTCCTAGTGATATAGATGTGGATTTTCTCCAGGGACTTTTTTCTTTTCTTTTTCTTTTTTTCAAACCAAAAGATGAATTTCAGCTTTTGGTTTGGGGATCCCCCCCCCAAAAAAAACCCTCTCTCGACCCTTTATTCCCCCATTACAGAAAAGGGGGAAATGGGAGCAAAAGGTGAGGGACTCAAGAAATGGATATGTTTTCAGATCTCGGTTTTTCACTGAAAAATCAACATATTTTGAAATAATCAAATTGTGAAAGTGTGTGCTGCAGCTGGAAAGCGCTAGTTTGTCACTCAGCAACAAGACAGGCTCTAATCTCTGTTGACCTGAGCAGATCTTCACCATTTTTCTTGTCCTAACATAGATATGAATCTCTACTCAGGTGTAACTAACTCCTCACCAGAGCAGAATATACAGCACTGTCGCCGTGGAAGCAAAATGTCTCCAGCAATCCCGGGCACCCACTAAAGAACGAAAGCACTGTACAATGCAGCCACAGACGGTAACTAACAGAGGTTTTCTGATGCTTCCAGTCACCTTGAAGAAGTGATAGTGCAAGTGAAGAGGGTTGGGATTTGCCATTTCCCTGGGTAACATACCACACATCCAGCGTTGGGTGCATAATTCCCTTTCATTGACAACATCCTCCCTCAGTGGGCCTTAATCAAAGGATTAAGAGGTTAGCTGCCTAATAAGCAGCACAGAACTGAGAGCTGCCAAGCATGTCCCCATCCAAATGAACTTATGCACCTAGCATACTGTATTTCACTGAATAAGCATAAGTAGTTGAAGGAACCAAGAAACCCCTTTCTGGCTCAGCCTGCTGGCCTTTGCATTCCCCCAGGTGCAGAGGTGAAGATGAAGTAATCATACCTCATGAATATGAGGTTTAGTCTATAGAAAACCAATGGAATGTATGTAATTTTGGCATGTAGTGCCGTTCTGCTCTGTAAATTTAGCAGCAAGTGGCAGGCAGCGTCTGTGCTAGGCTCCAGAACACAGCATGCACTTTACCCACGTATGTTTCTCCTCCTCCCAGTTCATACTTGGCTATGAACTAGCACCAGAGTCAGTCTGGGGGAAAAATGAACCCAATGGACAACAACGTCACAATCCACCTAGAGGCAGACTGAGTATCTTTCCCGTAGCCAGAACTAGGCCTGAACTAAAAGCTTTTGAAGCTTGGTCCCATATCTATCCTTACAGTAATTATGAGCTGCTAGAATGGTAAGGTGGTAACTGCCCCACTGGCCCTGAAAACAGAGCATGAAGGCAGAGCTTTCGATATGGCTTCTCCTGGCCTTCAAAGCCATCCCCTCCCTGTCATTTTCCACCAGGGCCAGCAGCCATTCCATTGCTTGACTATTATTTATTGTTTGGGTTGCCAGATGGTTTCAGAAACAAACCAAAAAAAAAAAAACCACACCAGGAAAAAGTTTGTTGAGCCAAAAAAAAAAAACCAAAACAAACAAAAAAAACCACTGTGGCCCCTTGAAAAACTGCTTGGTGAGTCTTTTTGGCCCCAACAGGCAGCCACCAGCCATCTTGCCTCCCTGCGCCAGGCCAGACAGCTCTCCAGCATTTTCGCCTCCTGGCCAGGAAAAAATCAGAAAGTACCAGACACCTTAGGTGTCTGGTATTTTCTGAATTTTTTTACCGGACAGGAGGTGAAAATAACGGACTGTCCGGTTCAATACTGGACACCTAGCAACCCTATTTATTGCATCCATTTTTTTTGGAAACATCTGTTTTACCCCTTCATTTAAATAACCTCACAACGTTTGTTATTTGGAGAGGATCGTGGGGACAGAGGTGGAAGAGATGGTGGCGGGGGGCAGTTGGAAAGTTGTTACCCAGAGGCGCAGGAAACGAACCACTCTCTACATTTTTTTTTTGTGGTTGTTGTGTGTGGTATTGGGTCGTTTTTTTTAATTCTCGTAATTGTTCGGAGGGCTTTTGGGTTTGAAGGCTCTCTGGCCACATCCAAGCTGAATGCTGCATCTTCAAACTACACGCGAGTTACAGAATGGAGTCGGGTGTGAAAAATATTAGCTGAGCATGGGAGATGGGGGAAGTTCATTTCATACCCATTCACAGACTGCTGCAGTGAGCCACATAGTTAATACATCTTAACTTCAGGAGGTCTAGTCCCACACAGCGTATTTACTGAACTCCCATTAATGTTAGTAGGTTTCAGAGAGGTAAAAGTTGGACCTCCATAGTCCAGCACCCTCGGGACCTGAGTGGTCCGAAGGAGGGTGTTTGCCGGACCAAGGGAGGTCAAGCGTGGGGCTCTCCTGGCCACTGGCCCAGCCAGTGCACAGCCTCCTGCTGGTGGTGGGGCTTCACTCCCAGCTGCCACCCCGCTCCAGCCAGTGGCTGGCGGCAGCTTCACGCCTCTTTCTGGCTGAGTCTCCGCACACCCAGCCGGCAGGGGCTCCGTGTCCCCAGCCAGTGGGGGTTTCCTGGCCAGCAGTGGTTCTGCGCCTCCAGCTGCAGGGTCTCCCCTGACCCTGGTTGGCAGCGGATCCACACTCCTGGCCAGCAGGGGTACCGTGCCCTGCCAGTGCAGCTCCACTCTTGGCTGGGAGGGCTCCCTGCCTGCTCCTGCTCTGGCGGCCGGCCAGTGGCTGGGCTTTCTGCCTCCAGGCTGCCTGCTGGCTGAGCTCACAGCTCCTCTGTGGCTGGGGCTCTCTGGTTGAGCAATGTACACGGTCCTGCCGGATCACGGATGTTGCTGGACCAGAGAGTCCCGGACCACAGAGGTTCAACCTATAGCTGTGTTGGTCTGTGTCAGCAAAAACAACATGGAGTCCAGTGGCACGCTAAAGACTAACAAATGTATTATTATTAGGGCACAAGCTTCCGTGAGATACAAGTCACTTTCTCCTGTGCTTGAAGCAGAAGAAAGGCAGGGATGCAGAGATGGGAGCGTAACATCAGAGCTAATTCAAGCAGGGTGGGTGTGGCTCCTCTCCAACAGAGATGAGGTGGTGGAGGTGAGCCAGAAAACACAGGTCTCTACAACAGGAGCTAAGACCATCACCAAGCAACCGTGGAGCAGTAGCAGAGCTCTCTCGTGTGCCATCCGTTAGAGGGGGCAGTGATTATGAATTCAGAACATTTGATGCAGCCAGCCACACAAAGGGCAGCGTACCCCTTAACATAAGCCAGTATAGCAGGGGTGGAGGCCGCTGACCCACAGAAAAATCAATCGGGGGCCACACACAAGGGGAAAAAAAAGCCCTCACTGACGTGGCTTCCGACTAATAAGGAGAAAGATACTCCCCATATTCCCCTCGCGCACCAGAGCCTAGGGGAGCCCAAGCTAATACATTTTGTGCACTCCAGCCCCATGGTGGGGGGACAGAGGGGCTGGAGCACCAACACAAGCTCCCCAATGCTGGGGGGGAGGCCTGAGCCTTGGGGGCCAGATCCAGGCAAGCCGAGGACTGGTTGCACGCCCCGGGCCTGAGGCGCCCTACCCCTGCAGTAAAGGATATTCCCACAGAAAGTGGTGCCATTGCCCCAGAAATCCTGTACACAGAATCTGGAGCACACAGAGCTCCAGACTGTACCAGTCAGGACACTTTCATGTGATAGCTTCTTTTCTCGAGTTTCCAGGCCATGTATGTGATTGCACCAGACTCTCTGTTAAGATCACTAGCCGCAGCAAAGCAAAGCAAGAGCACAGCAATCACATGAATACAGATGCTGGCGTGAGTCCGAACCATCAGTGAAACTGAGCCATTCCTGAGTGCTGGAGAATGTCTACACATACCCTCCAGCTGCTCTAACTTACATAAACCAGTGCCTCCCTGGGGTGGTGTCCCATGCTGAGTGCAGGTTGGCCAGACCCAAGCTTTAGGGCCATTACATCTGACAATGAAGCGATCTTGCAAAACCTGTAGCTGGCACAGCAGCAGTTGCCGTGACCACATCACTCCAGTGCACTACACCCTGCACTGGGCGTTATTCCAAAGCCTTCATGGAACTGGCCCTAGGAAGCTAAGAGATCACCATTCCCTGTGAGACTACAACTTGCAGGACAACACGCCTCCACTGCCCTGTAGCTATTGACCAATGTGGGGAAGGAAGCTCAGGAGTGTGGCAGACAGAACTTTGGACTATGAACCTCACTCGTGGCAGAAAGAAAGCCAGCATTCACAGTAAGCTGAGCACTTGGGCAGCCATCCAGGAGAGGTTCAAATGCCGCCCCGCTGATCAGCAGAGCACCCATTGCACCTGCAGCAGGCAGCATGTGTTTGTACTGGTGGTGCACACCTGCACATGCATTGGTGCACACAACAACATTTATTCTGCACAGGGATGGAAACCATTAGAGGAAACACTGGATCTGACCAGGCTGGGAATGACAGACTAAATGCATCACTTCAGCTGAGCTTACCTTGCTCATTTCTTCACATGCCCATGCACATAAACAAGCAAACAAAGAAACAGTCCATCAACTAATCCAGCTATTTCTCCCAGCCCCTGGGAGAGAAGAGTCTGCTTGTCCTCGCTGGGATTTCAACCACCACTCCTGCAGCAACACCAGAACAAACCCCTAATGCACCCTTTTATGACTTGTGCGATACTATAAACCCTGGTATTTGACGTGTGAGCTGTTCTTAATACTTAGGTGCCCCTAAAATAGGGGCTGAAATTTCTTTCTTGGCAATGCAAGAGATTGATTCGAATTCTGGTCTGGGAATTTCTAGCAATGGTTAAGTGAGTTGGACACCCAAAGGCCATTGAAATCCAGTGGAAGATGGACACCTAATTGCCTTAGGCATCTTTGAAAATCCTAGCCTCTCTTCCTGAGCAGCGGGAGCATGTGAACACCCTGGTGATGAGAGAATACAAGGGGTGGAGGGACGGAATAATGTTCCTGTAATACAAAGTCTGCAATTATGCATGAAGAACCTTTATGTGGTTTAGAATTAAGCCAGCTTAGCTGTGGCCAGCTCTGGCAAAGGCTGCTGTTTTCCAGCTGAAGTCTTGTTCTTATTATCCCGTTTTTAAAGGTTTTGCAGATACAAGATCAGGGCCCTTGACGGAATACAAGGCTTTAATTCAGTTTGCATCTTCGGCTGCCATTCATAAAAACGAGCAAAGCTCCTTCAGTGACTCAGAGCCTTGAGTTCAGAGGAGCACAGTGTATTGTTCTAAAGGTAAACAAATTTCACAGTTTATTAGAGTTATTCATCCCGTGTGTGTCAAAGAGCTTGTTTAAGTTTAAAAAGCTTTTCAAAGCCATGGAGCCATTTATCTGATTATTGTGGCCTATGGATGTTTTTAAACACACTAAGTTCTCTGTTATTTGCTTACATGGCCCCTTGTACTGTGCAGGATGTACTGCACAAGCAGCCAGGAAGGGGTTTGGAAGTTTCTTCACAAGCCACCTTCTCGTGCGCCAAAGTATTTTATTTTGTTTTACCAACATGAAATGGCTCGTATACATGCAAGAGCTTATTGTAAAAATTTATATTTCCCTGGTGTCTTTTCGTGTCAACAGATGACTTTACCAGCAAGTAATGAGTTTGCACTAAGCGGGGCAGACACAAATAATGAAACGTGTGTGGATAACTCAATGTGGTGTGAGCCCATATGTATCTCAAAGGGTTCCAAGGCACCTCTGGAGAACAATAGCCATTTATGAAATAGCTTTGCCACTTGTAAGGTTAGAGATTCTTTAAAAGGGCATGCAACAAACTGTAAGCTTTTACGTAGATCCTAAATCAAGACTCAAAAGCCTCATAGCCAATAACTTCAAAGCTAAACATTCCAAAGTCTCCAGAATATTCAAAAGCTACAGTTGTGGTAGGGACCAATTAAATGAGTCAAATCTGGTCTTTGTAAATCAAGCTGTTTTTGACAAAAAGTTAGTTACAGGTTTAACGACATAGATATAAAATATACAGTATAAATTGTAACTCACTTTTTACCGTAAAACTTATTTTAGCAACTCCCCTGACTTTCTCAGAAAAAAATATTCCACCTGAAATTGCTCATGTGTGGATTTCTACATGGGAGAAGCCATTTGCGGAAATCCAACAGATATTTCACAAAGAGCTCATAGGGCATAAGCATTTTATAATTAGATCTAGTTTGCATTTGTAAAGTGTTTCCTAATTGTATTTGGAGCAATAGCTCTCGCAGCCATTTTGGTTTGCAAACACCAGCTCTGCCTGATTTCACTGTGCACAGCAACAGCTGTGGCCTTTGAATATTTTGGGGATTTTTGAATGGTTAGCTTCAAAGTTACTTGCTATGAGGCTTCTGAATCTTGGAGAGTTGAGAATGTAGTGCAAGTTCTGCCAAAAGCAGCAAGTTTTATCCCTGACTACCTATGCTTCAAAGCACCATGTCAGTAGCCAATGTTCACTAGAGAGAAGGCTGCACCAGCCTCTTCCCTTCTCCTCCAGCGATACTCCCTTACACTAGGGCCAAAGGGCTGTGGAGAGCTCATATTATTATTGTGTATGGATGGAGTATGCGGTTGTAGAGATGAAAGGCCATCCTCCATCTTGGAAAGCAGAGTTCTGGACTGCAGGGATAGATCAGGGAACTGCAGACAACAGAGTGTAGTTACCCTGGCTTAAATATGCTTAAACAGAAATAATATAATTGAGAAGAACAATACAGGAATTGGCTTAGATGCTGCCAGTCACAAATTAGGCTAGCTGTAAGGCTGCTGGGTTCGCTGGCACAATATGGCCAAGCTGCCAAAGGGATTCAAACACACAATTCTCATTCATTTTTATGGGAATTTTGGAGTCCAAATTCCCTCCGTGGCACTAAAAATCATAGCCTATATTTAGGACTTACTTCACCACTACTGCACCATGACCCAGGCTGGAGTGGAACATGGCAGCTCTTTAAGAGCACACAGCACCACCGAACCCCACTTAGGAACAAGAAAAGGAGATTGACGTCTTAGCCAATTGAAACTACAAAGAAAACTTGTCATGCAGGCAGAATGGAATTGATCGAGGAATTCAGGGCTAACAACTCTAGCAAAAAGTTCTGTTCTAGTCAGGTTCTTTCACCACCAGTTATTGAGATGGTATCTGGGTACCTGGAAGTGCCACTGGATATTTAATAATCAGGATCTCAGTTTCACAGTTCATCTGAAATATGATCAGTTTTTGCCGTGAATAATATATCCATGAGTATGTTTAGTCAGCTGCTCTGGAGGGGAAGACTCTTCAGAGTCATTTCCTTTGAAACACCCTTTGCACTATGCACAGTTTCTTCAAGACCAGTCTTAGAAGAAGGTATTCTTCATCTCATGGGAAGAAGTTCAAGTAGGGGGAGCATCATTCCATGCAGCCTCGTCACCTCAGAGACTCACGCTGCAACTTTGCTGTTTTCCCAGTAAACACAACTTATAGAAACACCTTGATCCTTGATCTACAAACTACCAAATATATCCAAGCCTTGTGCAAGGACATCCCAGAAACCTACACATGAGAGCCCTGGGAAGCCATCCAAAACCTTAAAGAGCGGTTGATCCTAGTTCCCACACCAAAGCTGTTCTATATGAGGCCTGTGGTATCTTTGCATTCCCCTTGAAGGCCGTTCCCATGCAGATACAGCAGGATGTGAAGAAACCTGCCTCTCATAGCCAGATGCCCATGGAAAAAATGCTAATTCACTGAGGGAGACAGAGGCTCTCACATATAGGACTTGGGCCTGGGAATGGTGGTACAGATATTCCTCAGACATTCATCTTGTAAAAGTCACCCATTCAGGGAGTAAATTCCTGCAAGGAAAGAACTGGCTTTTGAGCTTCCTGTGATTCACCGCCCATGATGGCCTCTTCTTGGATCCTTGTGGGAAAATTGTACGACCTCCCACCCCGCCAACTGTGAAGGATTTTTGCGAATTGCTTGTGAACGCACACCAGAATAGATCTAGTTTGTGGTTACTGTATTTAGTCTAGTTGCAAGATATTTAAGGAAGATCTGCTGAAGGCATATAAGCACCATTTCTAAGTTTATCTAACTGAACAAAGTACTCAGTCCATGTCCATCTTATTTATCAGCATCCTTGCTGATTGCCTGATTGACAACGGAAAGGTCCTTTTCTCCCAGTATTTATGAACTTCTTCAGCACAGCATTTGAACACCATAAGGTATGTTCTAATGTTAAGTAGCAGTATAAAAAAAACTTGCCCTTTTCCTAATTCTGAACATTTTATTCCTTGTTTAAGAAGTAGTTTGTGTTAAGACAACCAATTTGGGACTTTATAAAACTACAGAGACTGGATTTTAGAGATGTGTTCAACTCAGAAAATTCAACTCTGTGTTTCAAAAAACAAAATAAGAACAAGTTTGTGCAGTTTTTGGATGCAGAATTGTGGCTTGAGCCATTTTTAAAGACCTTCTATTTATCTTGTCTGTGATATTATAGTCAGGGTTTTCCACAAATTAATTTAATCATCATGAAAGTAAAATAGCATTTCTGAGTAAATTAGGAATAGAACCTTGTATTCAGACACACACACACAACATTTCTTTGTGATTAGACACACCTTAAAGTTATGCTACTCTATTACTCATTAATAGATGGTGCCCCCTGCTGCTTGTAATAGTATATAAATCACTCAAACTTGAAGAACAAGTAGTCTTGTGGCACCTTAGCGTATGTCTACACTGGGGAGTTATTTCAAAGTAACCCCCCTTATTTTGAAATAACAAAGCAAGCGTCCATACTACGAACCCTATAATTTCGAAATAATAACTCCTGTTTGTGAAGAGGAATACGCTTAGTTTGAAATAGTTATTTCAGGAGTTGTTATTTTGAAATAACTTATTTTGAAATAACCTAATAGTGCAGACATAGCCTTAGAGATTAAAACCCAGAAAGTTCATGATCCTATATACTTCTGTTAGTCTCTAGCATGCCACAGGACTACTCGTTGTTTTTAAAGTTACAGATTAACACAGCTACCCCTCTGGGGGTATGTCTACACTGCAACGCTATTTTGGGATACCAGAGTATCCCAAAATAGCTATTCCATGTCTTCACAGCAAGCCCATTATTTTGGGCTCGCTATTTTGACGTCCCTCTAAATCTCATTCTACGAAGAGTAAGGGATGTTTCGGAATAGCTCTTTAATTCAAAATTTAGCGCAGTGTAGACAGCACCAAATGATGAAATAAGCTATTTTGAAATAGCATCAAAATAAGATACACAATTTGCGTAGTTCAAAATTGAATATCTTATTTCAAGTTCGGTGCAGTGTAGACGCACCCTGAAACTTTCAGACTGGAAGAGCTCTGTGTAATTCAAATCTTGTATCTTTGACCAATGGAAGTTAGTATAATAAAAGATATTACCCCAGCCCACTTTGTTTCTCAATGTGTGTACAAAGCCTTATGCACATACTGTACATTCATAAATCTAGTGTTTAAAGTGCACAGTATAAAATGTTGGCATTTCGCTTCAGTTGTTTAGTGATTTTTTAATTTACTCATGTTATTATGATGGAAATAATATAAATGGTTGTTTTAATCAAACATTCACCACTGCCTCATCAGGGTGAAGTCTTAAGTTGCACAGTTTATGTTGTACTGGGTAAACTAAACATTTGCTCCCTTATAAGAACCAGCTAAGTGTCAGAATGTAAGTGGCCACTGATACACTGTATCTTCTGGATAAGGAAGCAGAAACTCACATATAAACAAACCTTGGATAAACATTCTTAGTAAAGGCTGTGAAGTAACTTTTTCAACTCAGCTGGTACAATTTATATCAGAAACAACTGCAATGCATTATCCTGTGTCTGTTTCTGCAACTTACTGTTCACGTATGCCTCATCAGGACAAAAGAAAATAGAGTTCCAAGATTTCAGGATTCCAAATAGGTAAGAATATGTGCACATGAGTATGGTCAATTTTTGTGCATAATTGCACCACCTTGCACATGCAGATATGTCATTTTCATGCAGAGTTGCAGAAACTGTTAAACATGCACACGCTTTTTTTTTGCAAAGGCATTTCTGAAAGTCTAGGTCTTTTTTAAAATCCAGGGATTTAAGCTGCATTATAAAGTTAGACACAAAGAGCCAAATGTATGCTTGGTTTAACTCCACAGAAATGACCCCTCACTGCAGGACGCCAGTTTAGCTGACCGGAGGCACCCTTAGCTTGGCTCCCAAAGTCAAAGTCCAGTAATTCTCTGCTTTTCATCTCCCCATAATACAAACCCTCCCCACAGCAGTAAAGCCCTCTGTCCTTTTCAAAATACAGATGTCATCTTGAATCCAGGGAGAGCCTTGTGTGTTAGAGCGTCTTTGTCTGTAAAGTGGTAGCAACTGCACATGGACAGTCCACACAATATATTTCCTTACAGAATTAAGGAAATCATCTGTAAACACTTGAAGGTGGCAAGGTGATAGGGAACAGCCAGCATGGATTTGTAAAGAACCTAGACTTTAGTAAGGCGTTTGATACGGTCTCGCATGATATTCTTATCAATAAACTAGATAAATACAACTTAGATGGGGCTACCATAAGGTGGGTGCATAACTGGTTGGATAACCGTACTCAGAGAGTAGTTATTAATGGTTCACAATCCTGCTGGAAAGGTATAACAAGTGGGGTTCCACAGTGGTCTGTTTTGGGACCGGCTCAGTTCAATATCTTCATCAACGATTTAGATATTGGTATAGAAAGTACGTTTATTAAGTTTGCAGATGATACCAACCTGGGAGGGGTTGCGACTAATCTGGAGGATAGGGTAATAATTCAAAATGACCTGGACAAATTGGAGAAATGGTCTGAGGTAAATAGGATGAAGTTTAATAAAGACAAATGCAAAGTGCTCCACTTAGGAAGGAACAATCAGTTTCATACATACAGAATGGGAAGCAACTGTCTGGGAAGGAGTCCGGCAGAAAGGGATCTAGGGGTTATAGTGGACCACAAGTTGAATATGAGTCAGCAGTGTGATGCTGTTGCAAAGAAAGCAAACATGATTCTGGGATGCATTAACAGGTGTGTTGTGAGCAAGACACGAGAAGTCATTCTTCCACTCTCCTCTGCACTGGTTAGGCCTCAGTTGGAGTATTGTGTCCAGTTCTGGGCACTACATTTCAAGAAAGATGTGGAGAAATTGGAGAGGGTCCAGAGAAGAGAAACGAGAATGATGAAAGGTCTAGAGAACATGACCTATGAGGGAAGACTGAAGGAATTGGGTTTGTTTCGTTTAGAAAAGAGAAGATTGAGGGGGAACATGATAGCAGTTTTTAGATATCTAAAAGGGTGTCATAAGGAGGAGGGAGAAAACTTGTTCATCTTGGCCTCTGAGGATAGAACAAGAAGCAATGGGCTTAAACTGCAGCAAGGGAGGTTCAGGCTGGATATTAGGAAAAAGTTCCTAACTGTCAGGGTAGTCAGACACTGGAATAAATTGCCCAGGGAGGTTGTGGAATCTCCATCTCTGGAGATATTTAAGAGTAGGTTAGAGAAATGTCTATCAGGGATGGTCTAGACAGTATTTGGTCCTGCCATGAGGGCAGGGGACTGGACTCGATGACCTCTCGAGGTCCCTTCCAGTCCTAGTATTCTATGATTCTATGATTTCCCTCTAATGGCAGAGGTCCTGAATGTAACACATGCTAATCAGCAGCCAGATCAGGCTTTCAGTAGCCAATGCTTTTATTTGAAACTCTGTAAAACTGAACTGTACAAAATAATATTTAAACAGTTCAGTCCTCAGGTCCGGCTTTACTATTAAAATCTGCCTATGGCTCCATGAAACAGTTGTCACAAGTGCAGAAACAAGCATTCTGCACAGTCTAATTCAGCGGTTTTCAAATGAGGGGTCGCAACCCAGCATTGGGTCGAGGAATATCGGGCACTGGGTCTCGTTGCTGCAGGGTGATCAGGTGACCAGTGGTGGTGCTAAGGCAGCTTCCTGCCTGTCCTGGCACCACAGACTGTGCTGTGCCCCAGAAGTGGCCGCCAACAGCCCCAGCTCCTAGATGGGGGGGCAGAGCACACAGGGCTCCATGCAATGCCCCTGCCCTGAGCATTAGTTCTGCACTCCCATTGGCTGGGAACCTGCTGCTGGCTGCTTCTGGGGCACAGCATGGTCTGAGGTGCCAGGAGAGGCAGCACCCCCGCTGCACCACTGAACAGGAGCCGCTCAAGTTAAGCCCCTCCTGCCCCAGCCCTGACTCCCCCCCCCAAATCTGGAGCCCCCTCCTACACACCAAAGCTCCTCCTCAGCCCCACCCTGGAACCCATACACTAGTCAAATTATGTTGGGTCGTGGGCACCAACCATTTTCTTCAACTGGGTCATAAGAAAAAAAGTTAGAAAATTACTGGTCTAATTTACTCTGAGCAGTCTCTTGTTACTATTGCTGCACAGAGCTACTATTGCTATATGTGTGGCATTTAACATCTCCCCGTCCTGTTAAGAGCACGGCTTCAAAGAGCGACAGAATTGACTGTTGCAGGAAGAGGGGCTGTTGCTACACTTCAAAGGCGGAAGCACCCTTATCGACTAATTGAATAGTCAATGCAAATTGCATCGACTATTCGATTAGCCAAATAATCAAAATTTTACATAGATAATGTCCAACCTAAATCTCCCCCAGTGCAATTTAAGCACTTTGCTTCTTGTCCTGTCATCAGATGTTAAGGAAAATATTTTTTCTTCCTCTTCCTAAAAGGGTACCTGAAAGCTGTTATCATGTACCCCTCTTCCTCTTCTCTTTTCAAAATAGATAAACACATTTCTTTCAGTCTTCTCTCATAGCTCATGTTTTCTAGACCTTTAATTATTTTTGTTGCTCTTCTCTGGACCTTCTCCATCTTTCCTGAAATGTGGCACCCAGAACTGGACAAAGTACTCTAGCTGAGCCCTAATCAGCACAGAATAAAATGGAAGAATGACTTCTTGTGTCATGCTCACAACACCCCTGTGTAATGCATCCCAAAATGATGTTTGCTTGTTTTGCAACAGTCACACTGTTTTTGCAGCCACGCCCCTGATTTTTCCTTCCTAATTGAAGAATGTTGCACTTGTCTTTATTCAATTTTATCTGGAGAACTGCTCGAAAATCAACACATTTGTCAAGGTCATTTTGAATTCCATTCTGTTCTCCAAAGTGCTTCCAACCTCTCACAGCTTGGTGCCATCCACAAATTTTAAAGCATACACTCCACTCCATTATCCTAGTCTTTAATGAAAATGTTGATGAATACCAGACCCCGGCTGTCTCCTGCAGGACCTCACCAGATATGCCCTCCCAATTTACCAGCAGTCTACTGACAACTGCTCTTTGAGCATGGTCATTCAATCCAGTTGTGCACTCACCATATAATAGTTTCATCTAGACCACATTTGTTAATTTTGCTCATGAGAAAACCATGTGGGACTGCATCAGAAGCCTCACTAAAATCAATACATATCACATCTACTGTTTACCCCCCATCTATGAGGCCAGCAGCCCTGGCAAAGAGGGAAATTAGGTTGGCTTGGCATGATTTGTTCTTGACAAATTCATGCTGGTTATTCCTTATAACTCTATCAGGTGCTTAAAATCGATTATTTAATATCCTACATTTCTTCAGTCTTGTTCAAACACAGGGAGGGGGTTTTATATTTTGTTGTGGAGGGAGGAATTTGGGTGCCCTGAGGTAAAACTGCCAAGAATAACTTGCCTCCACTTCTAAAATGGCAGCTGTAGACCTGTGAAAACAGCCCCGTTGGGTTCCATTCCAAAGTGACAGCAGATCTTAACTGACATCAAAGAAATAGGAGGTTTTTAACTGAGGACTGCTTGTTGATTTTTTTCTGCTGAAGTGATATTACATGGCATTTCCAACCCTCAATCCTATTAAGTGACAGAACTACCTAATAGCACTCATTAAATAACATAACTTGGTGTCAGAAATTCACTGACAAGTTCATACATTTGAAGTGGTAGATTTATGCCTGTAAAACTGCATGGATTTGGTAGATTTTTTTTAACTAGATGCCCTTATTTGAGCAGGTGAAAGCAAAACACCCGAGAGAGGTCATGAGGAGGTTATTACCATCTGGCATGAAATTGACTGTAAAATGGTCAGCTTTCTTCTTTAAAATCTTATACCTAATGAGGGAAAAGCATCAAAAGTAATTTCATCTTTTACGTTCTAGGATCTTTACATTCCACTATGTACTTCTTAAGATCATTGCTTTAATGACACTGTCATATGCTGCAACACCTTTCATGACACCTTTCATTCTCTGTCCAAGGAGATTATGTCCAAACCAAGATATTAGTGTAAATGCATCCAGATATTGAAATTATTCTTTGCATAGCTAACTCAGGACAAACTTATACAATGAAAACATTACAGTCTGAGTAGTTTTCTGTGCTTTTTACAAACCACTATACAAATCATTACTGCAGCTCTCTCTGGGGTGAAATACATCAGCTATTTAACACTACACAGCAACATTAAAAAGTGGTTTAAGAAAGGAAATGAAGAATATCTTGACTGTCTACCCACATTCCACCTGCACTTTCAAGCTTCAAAGTAACAATTAGGCCCCACAATATACCTTATGGATGTGTAATGACTATTGGTGACTCAAACCAAACTTCTTAAATCTCATCAGAAAGAAAATACTAGAGACCAGAATTTCTCAGATACATTTGCTTGCAATAGTAAATTATGACTTTTTTCTTTAGAAGATTAGCATTTTGCAAGTTTCTAGTCTAGCGTGTGCCGTAAATAATGTATGGATTGAATGCTATATACACTATGGGCCAGACTGCAAGCTATTTACTCCCACTGCAGAGTATCTGCTCAACCAAGAGGAGTAAGCAGTTCAAAGTTGGTTGCATGTGCACACACACACACACGTGTGTGTGTGTCTGTGTGAGTGTGTCTGTATATGTGCATGTGCCACTCTAGATTTTTACCCTTCCACATTTAATTTTTAGGTTGGTAAATGTTTTCCAGATTCTGACCTTGTGTGGGGTAGTTATGATGGAAGAATCAATCTTACTTTGAGGTCAGAACAGCACTACAGGTGGCATTTTCAAAAATTAGGCAACATTGACCTAATTCTGTTCCCACTGATGTCATAATAAAACTTCCACCTACTTCAAAAATCCCACCCACATCTCTTTCCAGGCTACAAGGAGCCTGGGTCATCACAAGAGAACATTTAAAACAAGATACGTGGGGTCACCATTGGAACATGGTGGCTACGCACACAAACACACTTGCACCGAAACAACTCAATCAGGTTTCAATTCACATCCGTTGTTATTATGATGCTTGTTCTTTGTGGTCATTTTTATTTTGGAGGAAGGAAGTGAAACTAAATCAAAAGAGGATAAAACAACATCCAAAATAAGTGGTGTCTTTCACCAAAATAACTACAGGTGTGAATAAAAAACTCGTTTCTTTGCAAGTGTGTATATGTAGACCAGCTCTTAGCACGTCAGCCAAACTATCGGAAACTTCCTCTCCTATAAACAACTTAGAAAACACGCGATTTTTTCATTTTCTAATGACATCTGTAGTCACTTTTGATGAAGCATGACACTGATTACTGTGCTCCATCCTAAAAGAAAATATTATCTCATTACAATAAAATACCCTCCTGGAACAACACAATCACCAGCTGACTAAATCAGTGAATGAAAGCCCTTAACTAAATGCCAAAACACCATACAGGGCAAAGAAATAATTGGCTGAATGTTTGTGTAGTTAAGAGTAGGAAAGGAAGCATGGCAGAGTTCAAGTGGAGTTAGGTTATTTAGCAAGCAGTTTGCTACTACCAGAATCAATATATTCTCTTGATTATTAAGAGGCAAAGAGAGAGGTAAAAGGAACATTCCTACCATGAAATTGCAAGGAAATTACAAATACATTTAAAATATTGTCTTCTGGGAAAGAGATAGAAACTTAAACTCATCTTTCCAGTAATTCAGTTCCATATAATATTTTATTGAATGCACTTGCCATAATTTTACCTGAAGAATAAAAAGGGGAGATTTGAGTTTTCCAACCTTTGGCAAAAGCAAAGAAAAATGAAAGGAAAGAGAAAAGAAAAGAAAGCAAGCCATACATTGTATTAAACGAGACCACATATGGATAAGCCTTTTAGGAGGCACATACAATGATTTTCACAATGTGCTTTGAAAAGATTTGTTAATGTCTTTGGAGTGGTGGGAAAGTAATGTATAGCACCACATAAAAATATAATATGTCATAAGGGGACCAATCCCACCACCATGAAGTCAATGGCAAAACCTTGACTGACTTCAGTGGGGGAAGGCTTGGGCCCAGAATCTTTCAGTATTTTTGGATACTTTTTTAGCGGTTGGGTTGAAATATTACCTAATTTCTTCCCGTCACGCCTGCTCAAATAATTATTGCACTTTTCCCCTCCTGATACTTTCTTAGTATTTAAGAGCAAAAGTGCTGAGCATGTGCATGTTCAGAATAAAGCATCTACCATTTACCCGACACGGACACGTGAGAGTAGCTCTCAGTTTACATGCTGCAGGTCAAGGGGCACAGCTCTACCAGCTGGATTGGATTTGCAGCAACCCCATGATTCTGACAATGTTATGGTGCCCTCCAAAATCACCACAGAGATTTTGAACTTGATTTCCAATGTTAAATTATTAAATGATAAAAAATAGCCTCTCATATAATTTGGGGAACTTTTCCAAAGCCACAGAGGAGAATTAGATGTCCAGCTACCATTCCCTTTGTGCCTTTGAACAGGATCTGCCTCTTGGTTCTCCAGTAACGGAAATGGCAACTATCTTCTTTCTGGAAAAATACCCCAATCTCTTTGAATAAGACAGAGCTGTAAGATCTCAACTTTAACCTGCCACTCTTGGCTCTCTCATGAAGCTATGGGATTCAGATCAAGGTATGTTTAGTGCATTTTTCTTAAGAAGAAATGAAATAGTGTCCCTCTTGCCACCCTCCCTAGTTAATAGGAATAACATGGAGTTCACAACATTCATCATTATCCAGTGTGTTAAAAGCAGGTGAGATGACCCTTTATGCCAGGCTTGAAAAGTCACATCCCACCCAGCTTGTCCTGGGATGTCCCATCACCATTTCCGGTAACCTATGCCCTGCTTGTAGGATTCCCTTTTCCAGAAAGGGCTCTTTGTTAAGCACCAAAAATATGCTACATTCTCTCCCCATCAGTCACTTGATGCTACTTTGTTGTAGCATCCCTCCCATGTTGTCATCTCCACCCACTATACTGTACGGTCACTACATGGTAGTAACTTTACATGATGAGGCCCCAGTGTTTGGAGCTGAATCCTTGTGGGCAAGGATGTTTATGCCCCAGCGAAATCAGTTAGACCCAGCTGGGATGTGGGTCATCCCATCGATCCAGTTGCAGGGTCTAAGACCTTTGCGCCTTACCAGCTTTCAGGAGTAGTCAGGAACACCTAGCTGACACAGCACAGAGCAGTGGGCCAACTTTTCATCTGTAAGGTTATGTACGATATATGCAGCATTTTCCACTAAACCTCCATGAGTAGCCAGAGTCCTCTAGATGTCATTTCAATAGTCCTTCATCCTCACAAGCTACTGAACAAAGCCACGTTGCCCAAAAGCTGGTTTTTGCTCCTGTCCTGTGAACTTTAACTTACAAATCAAAAGATAAACTTGAGAAAGCGTACTTGGTTGTTAGATGTTACAGAGCAACTAAGGAAAACAAATTAAAACACGGAGAAAAGTCTCTGGGCACAACGCAAGGTAGTAAATGAGGAGGAGAGGTATAGAATCACACAGAGCAGTTCAAACCAAACCACAAAAAGAAAAATTACCCTGAATGCGACTGGATTCACTTTCCCCTTTACTTATTTACAATTTTCTCTTTGTTCAGCCCACCCCCATGCCCCAAATTCCTTGAGACATGGCAGTCCTGCCAGGGTTTAAATCATTCTGTGTCTCTCAACTCCTGGCTTCTCTCTCCCTCATACAAAGAAAGCAGGCAGGGCACCTATATCCAATTCAAATTTCAACCCTCTATCTAGATTGGTTCTCCCGGCCCCTTGTCCAACACCTTTGCTAGCTACCTGAGTTTAACCCATTAGTCACCGGGTGCTGGGCAGGACTCCTTCTGTCTATTACAATAGCGTAGAAATTTTATATTGTTATCCAAGAAATTCAACCAATCTGCTACATGACATTTTTTAGGACACTAATAGCATTACAGTGAGAATGTGCATGGCTTCGGGATCCTGGCTGCTGGATTGGACAATCAATCATGACTTTTCTTTTCATAGTGGTACTGACCCCACTCGAGTTTCGCTGTTTAAATCCATCCTTCATTGTGCACTCTGAAGTGTTTAGCAAAAGTTTAAATAGAATATTCACAGACTTTCTTAAAAATCAGTTCAGCAATCTGTTTTATTTCAGTTACATGCTTCAAGCCAGTTCTAATTTTGGACAGAAAATGGATAAGAAACAAAAAATCAAAGGATTACCAAAAAAGCAGATGGCTAGAGTGTGTTCCCAGCAGTCACAACATTGACAAATGGGAGCACTTGAATTTAACAAACCAAGAGATAGGGGTCCACTGAAATGGAAACTGAGGTTTTGCTCTATTCAAATTCCTTACAGTGTTTGGTTTGGATTTGTATCTTTCCTGCAACTGGCAACTCCTGATTAGACGTGGCAAGAGAAATATTTCCAGCCAGAAGAAAAACAAACGGATCAAACCATTTGCTGATTCACACACTCTCCCTGTACACAAGCATATTTATGTTCCAAGTTAACCAATAGTAGGGAAATTATCAATTTTACTGATACAGTATTAACAGCCTTGTAGTAATCAGAGTGGAAACAAACCTGTCTGCCTGGCACAAGCCACACAAATTCCTCCAACCAGGCATAGTTTTGCAAGTCGCCAATAGCAGGAGTTATAGTGGTGTTAAAAAGATAAACTCATGCCAGCCTAGGATTTCCTGGGTGTTTCCATATGTTGCACATAAAGACACTGAAACAAAAGACAGGATTATGTAGCACTTTAAAGACTAACAAGATGGTTTATTAGGTGATGAGCTTTCGTGGGCCAGATCCACTTCCTCAGATCAATTTGTGGAAGAAAATTGGCACTGTTCTAAAATTTGATTTGTCAATTTTATATGTGTTCTCTTTTTTTGATTGTATCACTTTGGTATATATGGTCGTGACAATTTTCTTCCACAAATTGATCTGAGGAAGTGGGTCTGGCCCACAAAAGCTCATCACCTAATAAACCATCTTGTTAGTCTTTAAAGTGCTACATAGTTCTGTCTTTTGTTTCAGCTAGACCAGACTAACACGGCTGCATCTCTATCACTATAAAGACACTGAGAACTTCAGCTTGAGAGTCACACTAAAAGTCAATTCTTGCTCCAAAAGCACATTTTGTTACCTCTTGTGCTAACAGAGTCTCCATCAAGATTAGTGGCATAGGCCTGTTCCTATTCCTCTCTATAGAGCAGGCAACCTAGGCTAGTGAGTAGGCCACAAGTGGCCCTCCTTCATCTCAGTGGGCTGCAAGATGGTCGTAACCAAGACAGTCTCCTGGGACAGAGTAGTTTTGCTCGCTGCGCTTGTATCTAGAACTTGTGGGCTGTGCCAATATAACCGTAGCAGCGCTTTGATTGGATGCAGAGAGAGCACATGGCTCTCAGTCCATGTTGTGTGCGATCAGCGCTCACCTCACTTCACGTGCCTTTGCCATCTGTACATGTCACGTTAGTAATAGTAGTAGGAAAAAAAACTACGTGGACGGAAACCAGTGGACTCTCACAACCCTGTACATGAGCAACAGAAAACAAAATGTCTCGTGGGCCACACATAGAACCCCGATGGGCCACATGTGGGCCCTGTGCCACAGGATGCCCACCCCTGCTATAGAGGGGCCATTATCATTTAGGTAATGTTTATAGTTCCATAACCAAAGCAATACAGACAACACAGTGGCCGACAGATGAAATAACAGGGTCATGCTACATGGCATGGCTGCTCATGCAGGTACCTACTTACTCAACAATAAAACAAAGCCCTCCTAGCTGAAATGTCAACTGCAGCTTAGTGCAAATTTGTTTCCATTGATGACATCATCTACCACAGTCAAAAATTAAAAGGAGAATCGTGCACGTCTCAGTCACAAGTCACTCACCAGGGAACTGGAGTTTTATATGCACGCCCTCCTGGAGGAATCCAACAATAACATTTTTCTACAGTGCAGAAATTCCTGTAGTGTGCACGCTTTTCATTTCAGTAACGCTGTGGTCCGAAATGTTGGCCTCCCGTCACGAGGTAATCTGACAGTGTAATTTGTAATACTTTATTTTATCAAAACTGATCTTATAATTGCCATGGCAACTAAAGCAAAACAAGAGATGGCAACAGAAAATGAGCTACAATGGCTCAATTTAGTTCAAGCCGCTTTTTCTCTGCTACGGATGTGGAAGAGATACAGGAAAGTTGTTTTAAGAGTATGTAGGCCAATGATGTGTGATTCACAAAACTTTCTCCCACCACTCCTCAGATTTTTATATGTTTTTGTGACTCATCATGAAGCAATGCCGGATGATCAAGAGGCACTGGAGAAATAGTCGCATTTGAGCCAGAAATATTAAGTAGAAATCTCAGTAACTGCCAAAGTGACATCTTAAAAATGTTTTAATTATACAGTGCAAAATAAATCAGTGACACCTTGATTAGTGCATTTCTTTCAAGTTAGTAATTTGATGCTAGATGTCCTCATTAACTGACTGGATTAGAGGGATACGCAGTGTAGTTGTGTCCAAGATGGGTGAGGTAATATCTTTCATTGGACCAACTTCTGTGAGAGAGTGAGCTTTCAAGCCACAGAGCTCTTCTTCAGGTCAGTGAAAGGTAATCTGAGCATCGCAGCTAAATGCAAGGGGGAACAGACATGGGTGGTGGGTGAAGGAAGGGCTGGGGGAGGAAAGCTCCAACCTTGCCCCTTGCCCCGCCCCTTTTTCCCAGGCCTTGCCCCCCATCACAGGGAGGTGGGGCGGCATGCGGCCCCAGCCTCCCCAGCCCCTGAGCACTGGGAGGAAGCGGGGGAGGGGGGGGCGCAGTCCCAGCCTCCTTGGTCCTAGAGCACAGGGAGGGCGGGCGCTCGGGGGCAGAAACACTCTGCAGTGGGCATTCTGGGAGGGAGTATGGGGGAACAGGCTGGCAGTTTAGAAAGGCAGTGCTTTTTCCCCTTCACCTAGCATACCCCCCCCCCACCCATAGGAACAGATTATTGAGCATATGTAGTTAGCACATATTGTAAGCCTACTGCAGAAAGTCAACCTAAGCTAAACAACTCCAACTATGAAGGTATGGCAGGCCACATCTGACCCATTGGCCATATTTCGCCGGCCCCTGTTCTAGAGCACCAAGGTCAGGGAGCAACCTTTTCCTAGTGAAGAGGAGATTTTACCCCTTAAGCCACTTAACTGCCACGTTTTCAAAAGAACTCTGTTCCCCTTTACACACCTAAATAAGGGCCAGATTTCCAGAAGAACTCAGCACCCAGCAGCTCTCATGGTGGCACATCCGGTGAAGCGTCACATTTTAAAAATCTGGTCAAGTATTTCAGCACCTAAATGGGAGGGGAGTTCTCCAGTTTTGGGCACTGAGCCCATATGAACATTCTGGCTTTGAAGCCCAATACAAGTCCCACTGACATCAGGTCCCAAATGACAGTCTGGTTTCCTATTATGGGTAATCCAGCCCCTCTATTTGGATATTCCTATTGGCCTCGTCAGAATGTTCATGGAGTTAGGGAGACTTTTCAGAAGCCATTTCAGCATCTAATATTACAGCCGCAGAGCATTTGTGTTCTTTCTTCAGAGATTCTGGTTTTTTTTAAGTAGTGAAGTAAAGGTAGAAACTCAAGTTGCCTGATACCAGTTCATGTAAGGACACACACACTTGTACAAACTCCAGATTTAAGGATGTAAATCCCTGGAACATGCATGCCACCAGCACAGGGAGACATTTCCTGACAGCTTTAGATGGTAACAGATTGATGTTCTGAATGACCCCAGCCTTGGAGAACCAGGCTTTCCTGTGTCCAATGCAAGCCCGCTTACAATCCCTGGTAAAGCCCCAGGTGAATAACTAAGAGGGAGTTTTGAAGGGTAGCACACCAGATATGACCAAAAGGCTGGGATGACACTCACCCTTGCTATATCGCGTCTACTCAGCCCCACTTCCACCTCTGTTGACTGTTGTCATCTATGCAGGTTACTTGAAATCTGCTTCGTGAAGAATGCTGGGTCAAACAAGACATGTGCTCTTAGACTGGAAGACATGGCTTCTAGGCATGTAGTTTCTGTAGAACAATAAAGGGTGTTAAGTTAATGAAATGCCAATTGTTAATTTGGAGATCTGTAGCAGGATTTTTCCCACCACCTGCCCACTCTAGCTGATAGGGGAGCCCATAAAGACTACAGAGTCCCCCCTCAACTTGAAAAGGCAACTAATTAGGACAAAAGACCCTTAATGAAGTTTGGCTAATCATGAAGTCCTTACCTGGCCCCCAATCCTGCAAAGACCTAACTTCAAGCACTTCAGTGGTTCTGTTAAACACAAGGGGATCACTCATATGCTTGAAGTTAAGCAAATAAATCTTTATAGGATCAAGGCATAGGCTCTTACTCAAAGGAAAGTCCCATTCGGCCCAATGGTAGTTTTACTTGAGTAATGACTGAGTGCAAAACTCTGAATGAGGCAAAAGCTGCTCATTCACAGACATACAGAGTTTACAACGTGACATCCATCTAGGATAACTGGTTGCATGTGAGCTTAGACCAATAACTGAAAGTTTATCTTATATCTATAGAGTTGCTAACTTTAGATTTCTGCTGATCTATTTATTTCATGGGCAAATGATTATTTAAATAGATTAACAATGTGTTTATATTTTTGCCCAGCCACCATAACAGAAAGTAAAGTGCATATTTTAGTGAGGACATTTGAGAGTTTTAAAAATAAAGCTAATGATGGACGTCCCCTTAATTATCACCATCCAGAATAGCCCGATGCTGTCAGAGAAGATGACCCTTTTCGTATGAAACCCACCCCCACAAAAAAGGAAACCAACATTTACTCTAACTTTAAAAGTTCCTGTCTACAACAAGTTTACAAGCTGTTCCATCCTGCTCTTTGAAATGGAATCTTGTACAAGACACATTAAGAAAGCTGGAGGAAATGGGAGATAAAGATTTTTTTAAAGTATGTACGTCTCCCGATAGGAAGTTTGGAGCAACAAGGGCAGGAAATAGACTAATGTTTAAGCTGATTACCCAAGACGGGTCCTCTGCCTTTTCAGCAGTGCCGCGGTCCTTTAGTAAAAACCATTTAAATTAATTAGAGTTTTGTGAAGGGAAAAAACGATGTCAAATTTTATCTTGAGTGTTAGTGATGGATGGTTGGAGAGGGGCTTTCAGGACTGTTAATTGGGTCTGTTTGCTCCAATGCCACAAACACTTTGACATGAAATGTTCTAATAATCATTCAGTGCAGGTGGCCCCTGGTGTCAGCCCTCATCCTGACAACTCCAGCTTGCTTGTCTGTTCCATTCAGAGCCTGCAAGACTGAGCAGACGGCTTTGGGCCTTACGGTCATTAACCCAAAGGTTCTCTGTGTGCAGCCTAGCAACCAATTTAAGTAGCCAAGATCTTTAACATTTGTACGGGAAATTCACACGAATAAAAGTAGTACTGGGCCATGCTGGCCTTATAGACATGGATCTTATTATGTTTTTTACCTAATTATCAACGCAGCTTTTTCTTTGTGTGTCAGGAAAAAAGAGAAGCAGCAACTGCAAGCCTTATTGAGCATAACAGAAGCACAATTTCCCTGAGCTATGTTTAAATGTGTTTCTGTGTTTATATTTATACATTTGTACTCAGCCATGTACACATGGATAAACATATAATGTTACATGAGAGAACTGTCTCCAGCTGTAAGAGTCAAAGACAGAAGAAAATATAATATTTGGATTAACCTGGCAATATTTAGATCATAATTTACATGGATTCAAAAGCTCAAGCACACATTTTGCTGTGGTTGAAATACATTTAAAGTGTTTTAAACAGCATGGCCACACAAATCTAATTGTTTCTGAACTGCATTATTTGCGGCTATCTTAATAATTAGCTCCTGTCTATGGGTACATTTTGCCTAATGAATTAGTTTATATTTTAAAAAACAGCAGTAATGGAGGAGATGATCTTATCTACTCTGTCTTCCCAGCAGTTGGGATTTTATGGCATGAGAACAGAATATTGACCAGAAAGAAGCAAGGGGTTCAAGCTACATAATGTACTATAGTCATCTGTCCGATGTTTCAGAGCAAGGTTAAAGAGAAAAAAAAACTTTAGGATCGCTATACAATACATAGAAAGAACTGCGAAAGTGTAGCTGGAAAAAAAAGTCAAGCATTTGAAGCAATAATAAAAATCACTATCTTAATACTGTATATAATTATGATCATGGTTTTACATCTAGGCCATTTCACAAAGACAGATGAAAACTAAATTTCTACAGCACGTAGGGCATGAATTAAAGGAAATCCTGAGATAGTTTTGACCCTATATATGCTATCTCAGGAGGAGAAAATGAAAGAGAAAGAGATTAACCACATCTTCCAGATACAACAGCTTCAGAAAGGCAAAATATAGAATGATGCAAATTCTTTAACCAGCTGTAAAATAAAGCTTACTATGGACAGATCGTGTTTAATAAATAATAATATATACAAAACCCCTTTTGAACAAAACAAATACTCTGGCATGTAACTTTCCCTCAAGAGCAGAATTTTCTTCCCTCCCTTTCCTTTAGTAGCCTTTTTTTCCTGCCTTCCCACCCCAAACGATGCAGCTAATCTGCCTTGGGTTACTCATATACTTTAGCCATACGTTCTTCAGGGCAGGGTCTGCTTTGTCAGTCTCTACACAGGCAGGAGGTGCTAATTGCATAACACAAATGTACCAACTAGAACCCTACTCAGCCAGCCAAGCCCTGTTCCCCACACTCAGAGACACTTGAAACCAAGCAGTCAGGGAGAAAAGGCAACTATGCCACAAAACACCAAGGCAGCAAATAATAATAATAAAATACAGGATAATAAATTAGTTTGTGACAACTCTTTTTTGGTGTCAGGAAGGACAGAGTGGCAGCAGCCTTCGGGAGTGGTGGGAGGGGGCCTTCCTCAGGAGCATGGGGCTCAGGTCTTATTGCTAGGATCATCGAGGTCAATTTCATCCTACCAGCTCCCTGCAATGGTGGGTCCATGGGTATTGGAGCACCTTAGTCCCTCCCACCCCTATACACACACCGAAGGTACAGCCCTCAGAAGAAGTTGTGCCACACTTTAGTCCAGTCCAGGTTTTGGGGCTCAGGACTGAGTGACTTGGGGTTGAGTGGCCTGCAATATGGAGGAGGTCAGACAAGACAATCCGGCATTCCTCATCAGCCTTAAACTCTAGGACTCTATAGCTTCAAGTTTAGGGAAACCAAGATGCTAAACGGAGCCATGCATGAGACGTACCCAGGCAGAGTGCCATATGCTTTTTGCTACCCACTCTCCCCAGTACCTGCTCTGCCCTCCATCAGACTCCACTCTCAGGCACATGTGTCTCCATCTCTTGGTTACCCTCTCTCTGTCTCCACAGCCCATGTAAGAGGTGGTGGGGATGAGCTCCACAGAACAGACTTCAGTGCCATGGTGGGCTTTGTCCATTGAGGGAGATGCCAAAGAACACATGCTTCTGACAATTTCATTTCTGACGCTTTGATGCTTGAGCTCTGACTTGCAGTTCATCGGAAATTCTTCCAAGCACATTTTTGTGGTGCAACAAGAATGCACAAATCTAGTAAGAAGTCGGATTGTATTGCTCAAAATAGAGAAGCTGGTTTTACACATGCAGATGTAATCTGCATGGTGCTAATCACAAAAATGGTCATCACATTAGTATTTTGCTGATCCAAGCTGTACCATATGTTGAATCAGAAGTGTGCAGCGAGGGATCACGGAACATCATCCGGAAGAGCAAGCCAGATACCTTTAGAAACTATTAGAATCAGACTCTGGCCTCTCTTTGCCAAAAGCTGGGAATAGATGAGAGAGGATGGATCACTTGATGAATGCCTGTTCTGTTCATTCCCTCTGAAGCACATGGCATTGGCCATGGCCACTGTCAGAAGATAGGATACTGAGCTAGATGGATTTCTTGGTCTGACCCAGTATGGCTGTTCTTATGTCTCGTAGGACTGGTTAAGACCTCAAGAGGTCACCTAGTCCAGCCCCCTACACTCATGGTAGGACTAAGTATCATCCAGACCATCCCTAACAGGTGTTTGTCTAACTTGATCTTAAACATCTCTAACAATGGTGATTCCACAACCTCCCTGAGCAATTTATTCCAATGCTTAACCACTCTAATTGTTCAGAAGTTTTTCCTGATGCCCAACCTAAACTGCCCTTGCTATAATTTAAACCCATTGATCCTTTTCCTATCCTCAGAAGTTAAGGAGAATATTTTTCTCCCTCCTCCCTGTAACAACCTTTTATGTACTTTAAAACTGTTATGTCCTCTTTCAGTATTCCCTTCTCCAGACTAAAAGCAAACCCAGTTTTTTCAATCTTCCCTCATAGGTCATGTTTTCTAAATCTTTCATTATTTTTATTGCTCTTCTCTGGACTTTCTCTAATTTGTCCACATTTTCCCTGAAATGTACAGCCCAGAACTGGACACAATACTCCAGATGAAGCCTAATCAGCATTGAGCAAAGAAGAAGAACGACTTCTTGTGTTTTGTTTACAACACTCCTAGTAATACATCCTAGAATGATTTTTTTTCTGCTACAGTGTCACACTATTTGCTTGTGATCCACTATGACTTCCAGATACCTTTACGTCATACTTCTTTCTAGGCAGTCATGTGCCATTTTGTGTGTGTTCCTTTGGTTGTTCCTTCCTAAGTACTTTACTTTGGTAAAACTGAATTTCATCTTATTTTCTTCAGACCATTTCTCTGATTTGTCCATATCATTTTGAATGTTAATCACATCTTCCAAAGCACTTGCAGCTTGCCCCTCTTAGCTTCATGTTCTCCACAAACTTTGTAAGTGCACTCTCTATGCCATCATCTAAATCATGGGTGAAGATATTGAACAGGACTGATCTATGAAGGACCCCACTTACTAAGCTTTTACAGCTTGACTGTAAGCCACTGATAACTATTCTCTGGGAACAGACTGCATCAGAATCCTTACCAAAGTCAAGATATCCCACATCTACTGCTTCCCACCAATCCATGAGGCTTATTATCCTGTCAAAAAAAGCTATTTGATTGGCTTGATGCAATTTGTTCTTGACAAATCCATGCTGACTGTTATGTATCACCTTATTCTCTTCTAGGTGTTTGCAAATTGACTGCTTAACTATTTGTTCTGTTAGTTTTCCAGGTACTGAAGTTAGCCTCATTGGTCTGTAATTTCCCTGGTTGGCCCTATATTTCTTTTTATATCTAATATTAGTGGGGGTTTTGTTACTTTGTTAATTTGCATTTTTGATGATAAATGTCAGAACATGTAGAAAGCAAATGAAGTCCTTGTGATTGTTGGTGAAGGGCACTTCATGGTGATGTTAGTAGATTAGCAAGAGAGCAGATTGGCCTTATTACATTTTGACTTACAGGAAAATGTGAACTTGCAATTTATTAACACTGGGGAATATTTTGCACCATACCGAGGCCAGGGGACACAAAGGATAGCAGTAATGGATTCATAGCATAGGCACAGTTCTCTCTAAAAGCAGGGGGAGTCACAGACACTGCAACATAAGCGCAGCACTCTGGGACTTCTGTGTTTGCAACCTATCTAGCCCATTGTTCGTGGCAAATTTGACTGTGCGTCCCAAGGCATTTTTACAGAAGTGGTCTCAGCCTGACAGAACATCCAGCTGAGCTGTCTTTTGGGTCCACCTGCTCCCAGAAACCAGAGCCAGCTACAGCGGTGAGGCACCATTGGAAGAACTCATCCGCCTTGTAGTTTCACTCCTCTGTAAGGAAACAGAGCAGCCACAAAATGCTGGGGGGACATCTCAGCAGCGTTTCCTGACCTATGGAAGGAGGCACCTATTTGAGAAGAAGGATGATGCAGACATGGCAGACTCCAACTGAGAGATGCTGCTCATGAGCTATAGCTGTCCACGTCCCCTATATAGACAAGCACTTTGGGGCAATGCCACAAGCGCAGCACTGGGGCAAATAGCGTAATCTGCAGACCTGGGCTGAGCAGCAGTTAAGCCTCTGTTGGGATCACTCTCCCCCGACAGGTACAGAGCAAAATCCAGTGGGATTTCTTGTGGCAGGGGGTGTGGCCAATGGGGGTCAGGAGGTGTGGCTAACATGTTGGTTCAGAAAATATGGTCACGATACTCATAAGGTGCCTGTTTGCCTTTTTAGGCAACAAAATCTCTCTATATATATACAAAAATTCCTGTGGGACGACAGAATGACATCATCACATCTCTCTGCATCCACAGCAACAGGCCCATGTGGAGTGCTGGGGCTGCCTACAGCCCAGCTTCCCCCTCCCCTTCCCAGCATCCGGGAGGGAGAGCCGGGCCCAGCACTCCTTGGGCCCAGCCCCTCCCGATGACCGGGGGAAAGCCAGGCCCGGCCCCTCCTAGCAGCCAGGAGGAGAGCTGGGCGCCACCTCACCCCAGCGACCCTCCCCAGCAGCCTGGGGGCGGGGGGGGGAATGCAAAGAGCCAGTGCCAGGAGGGGCAAGAGCCTGGAGGGGCCCCAAGAATCAGGGTGGCCTTGGGACTGGGCCTTCCCCGGTGACTGGGGGCAGGAGGGAAGAGCCAGGGCTGGGGCAGCGCGGGGGTGGGAGGGAGGGGAAGAAGCTTGGCCTGGCCCCTCCCGGCAGCTAGGAGAAGAGCCCGATGCAGCTTCGGCCCGGCCCCTCCTGGCAGCTGGGGGGCCAAGAGCCAGGGCAGCCTTGGGGCTGGGCCCGGGGCAGGTGGGAAGAGCGGGGGCCAGGTGGCCTTGGCCCTGGGCTGAGCCTGGCCGAGGGGGGGGGGTTGGTGAGCATAGCAAGCAAGGGGCACAGCCCCCTAGTACCATTCAAAAAAAATCTAGTCCTACACCACAGGGTGGGGGGGGGGTCCATTCCTCTGTAGCAGCTCTATTTACATCAGTGGGACTACTAAATGAAGACTACTCTTGTGAATAAGGGTTTGCTGCATCACAAAAGCAAACTCCACATATTTGAATAGATTAGCAGTCAATTACAGTTCTTTCCACTGCAGAAACAGCCACTCAGTTAACATAAACAAAGAAATTCCCATGTGCTGAAAAGGAAAACCTATTAACCAGTGAAACATGTGAATCAGTTGATAAATGGGCTATCAAAATTCTGAAAACATTTGTAAAGAATGACCCTTCCCATCATGATTTTTATATGACTAAATACAGCCAGCATAATGTATACCAACAGCAGGAAACGGACTGGATAAAAACCCCTCATGTAGCCAGAGTTTCCTACATTTGAGGTTATGCAATGCAAGCAGATATACACAATCCAGTCGTGATTGCCCTGTAAAGCACTGCCAGACATTTTAATTACTAGTAAAAGATTCTCAATAAACTTTTCAAAAGCTCCTAAGTCATATAGGCATTTTTGAAAATTTCAGCCAGCATGGACAAGTTATAAATCAAACACACTTTAAAAACGACTGGTCCTGTGGCACCTTAGGGGGTACATCTACTCTGCAGGGCTTAACTGGAAATAAGCTACGCAAATTGAGCTACGTCAATTGCATATCATATTTCAAAATAGTCTAGACAGGGTCAAATGGCAGAAAAGCCTCCTCTTTAGAAGTAACCCTTATTCCTTGTAAATGAGGTATATAGGGCTCCCCGAAAGAGCACGTTTGCTCTTCCGCAAAAAAAGCAGAAGAGCAAACACATTCCCTGGATGCAGTGGAGTTTTTCCGTATCCTGGAAAAACCCGGTAGTCTAGACGTACCCTAAGTTATTTCAGAATAGCGCTAGTTATTTCAAAATTGTGTTGCAGTGTAGACATACCCTTAGAGACTAATCAAAATGTATAGAATCATGAGCTTTTGTGGGCAAAACCCACTTCTTCAGATGATCTGGTGTGGAAATAACAGGCACCTACAGACTACCCCCCAACTTGAAGCAAATCCTTTCCAGCAGCCACACAAAACACTTCAGATACACTCACCTAGAAACCTACCCCCGCAACAAACCCCATTGCCAACTCTATTCACATATCCATACACGTGACACCATTACAGGGCCTAACCACATAAGCCACAACATCAGCGGCTCATACACCTGCACATCCTCTAACGCAATTGTCTCCAACCTATTTTCACCCAAGATCACTTTTTAAATGTCAAGGCAAACCAGGATCTACCCCATCCCTTCCCCCAGACCCCACCCTTTTTTTGAGGTCCTGCCCTCTCCAAACCTTTCTGCATACTACCCGTTGCTAATGGAAACTCACCGTTAATTACGTAATTACACCCGAGCCATTTTGCTAGTGCTGCAGCTGGGAAGAATGGTTTAATTTAAATTATTAAACAGATCAAGCGTTTTAACATTCTCTTGTTAGTTTATCAAACTTCATTTTAAATAACATAAAACATTATGTCCAGCACAAAAGGTTTCAGTGTTTTCTTTATTTATGGCAGGGGTGAGGAACCTTTTTTGGGTCGAGGGTCACTGACCCACAGAACAATCAGTTGGGGACCACACAAGTGAGAAGCAAAAAAACTCCTCCCAAAACCCCCAACCCTCACTGATGTGGCCCCCAACTGAGACACCTCACTCTTCGGGCACTCCAGCCCCCATGGGGGGAGGGGAAGAGACAGGGAGGACCGAGGTTCAGGGCTTCCCATAGGCCAGATTTACTCTTCTGGGAGTTAGTGGATTCTGTGGACCTCCCCTTAGGCTCCGGGGTGGGTACAAAAATGAGAGGCTCAATGTGCGGGACAGGACTGCCAGCGAGTGGGACAGGGATGCAGGATCTGGGTGGGAGGGAGGTGCAGGACGGGGTGAGGAGAGTGGGGTCTGGAAAGGAGTTTGGTGGCAGGAGAGGATGTGGGAGGAGCTACGGGAGGGAGTCTGGGGGTGGGAGGGGGTTGGGGCAGTAACACAGAAAAGGTGAGAGGGTAAGAACGCAGCCAAATAGCTAGTTGGGGAGGGAGGAAAAGAAGTGGGCAGGAAAGGAAGGTGCAGCTTCTACAAAGTACAATTGTATCCTCCCCCACATCTTCCCTCTGCTCCAACCTCACTCCCCTGAGCCCCATGATCCCCCCCCAGCCTGATCCTCAGCATCACCCCATCCCCCTCAGTGCAACCCCTGCACCCTCCCATCCTGCCCCCATGCTGCCCCCATATCCCTGTGCCCCTAGTGCACTCACCAGCAGGGCGGCAGCGTTGGGACTCGCAGCCTCCTGGGAGCAGCGCTGGGGCAAGGAGAGCCAGCAGGGGGGAAGGAGCAAAGTCTCTTCCCTGCCCGGCCCAGCCCTTTGCCTTCAGGCAGTGGCTCTGGGGCTGGGGCAGGCAGAGCTGGGGGCTACCCAGGGCTGGCTCCATCCCGGCCAGGTGCAGCAGGGCGCTGGGGAGGGGCTCCCCGACCCCACACACAGCCCCCAGGGGACAGCACGGTGTACCCAATCCCCAGCACGCACATGTGCTGGCCGCCCAGCCCCAGCGCTGTGGAGCAGGCCCAGCCCCGCCCCCTCCCAGAGCAGGAGACAAGAGCTGGGGATGCACACGTGCCCCCCCGCTGCCAGCCGGCGGGTTGAACCTGCGGCCAGCTGGCTGGGTGGCTGCCCCTCTTTGCTCCAGCCCAGCTAGCCATGGTGCTCAGCCCACTGAGGCTGCACCACACTCCAACTGGGCTGGAGCAAAGAGGGGCAGCTGCCCGGCCAGCTGGCCGCGGCGATCAACTCCTAGAGGCACTGCGATCGACTGGGTGGTGACCACTGCTCTAACATGATATATGACATCAAGTGCCAGCAAAGCCCCTCTGCCGTGTATATTGGCCCAACTGGACAGTCTCTGCAACAAAGGGTAAATGGACACAAATCAGGCATCAGGAATGGTAACACACATAAACCTGGAGGGGAACATTTTAATTGTTCACTCAGTCATGGATTTAAAAGTAGCCATTTTTCCACAAAGGAATTTCACTAACCAATTACAAAGAGAGTCTGCGGAATTGGAATTTATCTTCTGATTTGACACCGTTACTCTGGGCCGAAACAAAGACATTAACTGGTTGGTGCATTACAAAGCCAATCTCTCCTGCCATTAACATCTGTATTTCCATATCAAAAGCCTTGCATGGGATACAGCCAGCCCACTTAATTGGCCTCATTAACACGGGTCCTACAATTGACAGATAGATCTTTTAGCTGTATTATAGAAATTGGGTTCAGTTATTTCCACTCCAATTCATCTGATGAAGGGGGTTTTGCCCACGAAAACTCATAATGCTATATATTTTGGTTAGTCTCTAAGGTGCCACAGGACCACTTGTTTTTAAAGTTGCAGACTGACACAGCTACCCCTGAGACTCTAAATAAGTGTGTGTATGTGTATGTGTGTTACTTAAATCTCTATAACTTTAAAATAACTATTAAAAAATACAGACACTAATCTTCACACCTTCCAAGCCAAATTTGACATCTGCAAGCAAAGTAGGCATACAAAAAAGGATTTACCACAGCTGAGAGCGCAAAATCCAATATGCACAAACAATTGCAGTCACTAGGCATGCAAAAGCAAGACTGTGCATTCTGAAACTGGGCCTTTCTTCATGACAACATGGCTCCATCTGCTTAGCACATTTTTTTAACTTCATCTTAAAAGAAAATCCCAGACAAGGGACTCACAATAGACATTAGCTATCTAGGAAGTTTGAGGACGGAAGTTTGAATGTACTCTTTCTCTCCTTTCCCCCTGCCTCCCCTCCCACTTCCCTTCTTTGGAAGAGATCAGAACTTTTTATTTTTTGGCACAAGAAAGAGATGATCCTAAGATTCAGATCAGGATCCAAGCTTACTCAGGATTTTACAAGGTCTTAAATGCATGGTCTGGCCGCAAGCCATTACATTTAGATAAGGGCCAGCCACAAGTTCAGAACCGGATCTAAGCTTTCCCAAAATTTGTATCCAGGGTTTAGGTTCAGATTATATCATAAACCCTAAAGCCCATGTATTTTCTTGTATCCTTGCTGTTAGGCCAAATCAAATGGCCACTGCGCAAAGATACATGAACCCCAACCCTCTCCTTAACCCGAGATTTTCCAAGTAAGTTACTTTCCCTTCCAGTACAAGGGAAATCATTCTGGCGAAATGCCAAGTCCCAACTCCACAAGCCAGGGACGTCCCAAATTCCAGCACATTCTCGCTACACTATGCGCTGCATAAAAATCAGTGGCAGCTCTGGCATGAAATCTTTGCAAGAGTTGAGAAACTTTTAAGAGGACATACGAGGGGCCAAAGCTTTACATCAGTCCCTACTGAGTCCGAGAGAAAACTGGGATGTAAACATCTGCCTTCACAAGATGAGTTACCTACTTTCGGTAGCAATAAATCTTAGCTGTATCATGAATCCATATGATAAGGCACGTAACGGTAACGAATGCAAGTGGTGCTATAACCATAACAAGACGTTTATGCCTAGGGTTAATCAGACAGAATGGGGCTGCAGATAACATAATGAATACTGAAGACGCGAACTTCTGAGAAGATCTCAATGTAAGTATGAAGCAGTCACAGGAGCAGGGGAAGATCACCACAGCGCTACGATAATAGGAAATGTACATTGTCTATTAAAGGCATCAGTGTACACCAGGGGTAGGCAATAATTTTTACAGGGGGGGGGGGCCACTTAATGAATTTTGCTATGTGGTCAGAGGCTGGATCCATCCCCTGGAAGGGGCGGGGCCTGGGGCAGAGGGGCGGAGCCTGGGGACTAGCCTTCCCCCAGAGTTGTCTGGGCCAGAGGCTTTCAATTAAAACACAGCAAAGGGCTCCCAGCTCCCAGCCCTGCTGCTATCGCACTGTCTAGCGGCCAGAGGGGTTGCTGCAGGGATTTAAAGGGCTCGTGGCTCCGGCCTCTGCCAGGGTAGTGCCGCAACTGGGAGCCATGAGCTATTTAAATAGGATCCTGCTGTCTGAGCCACCGCTGGGAAATCTGGTGGCACGGGGAGCAGGATATAAATAGAAAACGGCCAAATGCAGCCTGAAGGTTGGATCAAAGTGTTAAGTGGGCCGGATCTGCCCCCTGGACCGGATCTTGCCCAGCCCTGGTGTACATAGTGGCTGCAACATTGTGGTGGGGCTACTCTCTGTGGCAGTTTCCCTGTCTCCAGGATAAAAAAGCCACTGGGAAGGAGAAACATCTCATCATGAACTGCTGCATTAGCTCACTCTGTGAGCCTGGTTGTGACTTGTTGAACGAGCTCATGCTGCTGGCGTGTCAGGTAACATTGGCAGGACAATGCTCACTGCGCGCTCATCGCAATGGTAGAGATCAAACGGTAGGGCTGAAGAGGACAAAACAAGGGTTGGGAAAAAATAGTCAGATTCCAGCAAAAAGCTAAGCCTTTGATTTATTAAGAAATAATTGAGACGCTTTGCAGGAAAGCTTCAGACCAACAACAGGTTAGAAAAGCAACTAATAGTGCTAATACAGGTTGAACCTCTCTAGTCCAGAACACTGTTCCAGAAACATCCGTCATCCGGAATTATTGTAGTTATCCGGATGTCCACTTTTCATGGGTGTGGCCAAGTTTCCCGTAGTTCCATAAAGTTTGTTTACAGCCACTAGTCCTGGCTCTCAGTGTTCTGTGCTGTGATTTAGCTCTAATTTACCCCTAAGTGTCCTCCAACAGCCCAGTAACCAATGCAAATACTGGTGATGCTGCTAGACAATGTTGACCTCCCGTCGTCCAGAAAATTCTCTGCTTCAGAACCAGTCAGGTCCCAAGGGTGCTGGACTAGAGAGGGTTCAACTTGTAATAGTAATAATGCCAGTCAGATTCAAATAATTTAATTTGTAAAGTGGCGTTTCAAGTTTGCAAGAGGAAACAAAATATTTGACACCCGTATCAGATACCTGCCCCTTGAATACTTGTTCAGCAAGTAGCAGTTGATTCTGCTACTTAGAGTCAGCCCTCTGTCTTGCACATATCTGTTTTTAAGAGACTAGGTAGCTTAGCAGATGGCTCACTGATCTGGGACTCAGAGGAACTGTGTTCTGTGGCCAGCACTGCCACTGCCCTGCAAGCATCCACAGATCACTTTGCTTCTCTCAGGCTCCATTTTCCCCATCTGTAAAATGGAGTGAAGGTTGCTGACCTCCTACATAAAGTGTGTTGAGAGCGATGGTTGAAGAATAGGCAGTAGGGAGGGAAGAGTGTAAGGGTGTAACTGATAAGCTGATGCTTATCAGTTAACGGTGTCAGTTAAACTCAGCTGGCTCCCAGGGAGGTGGCTTCACCATGGCAAGGGGTTGGCAGCCTCACTCCCAGGGTGGCTTTGCTGTGGGCTTTGCAGTATGAAGCCTATTTAACCTTTATACTGCAGAGCGTGTAACTGTGTATCTGCTAAGATTTTCAGCGGCTACACAGTTACCTATTTTACCGACTTTTAACATCCCTAGTAGGTAGCTAGTGTAACGGACAGGTAGGGCAGTAATCCACTGCTATTTAAGAGACAGGCCTTATACTGCTAACGGCTAGTTTTTTGTTTTCCTCAAACAGCAGGCAGCTGTGCTTTCAAAACAGAAGTCTCCCAGTCTTAGCCCTGCTCTCACCAGAAATATCCAGGTCACGACGGCCATGAATGCATTACAACATCAGCATGACTCTCATGATTTGTCATGCATCTTCATTTTTTTAATTACATTAGGTATGTTACACTATGTTCTTTGGGACTTTTTCTAACATGAACCATGGTAACATATTGTAATTGCGATAGCAGGGGTGGGGAACCTTTTTTGGGTCAAGCGCTGCTGACCCACCGAAAAATCAGTCGGGGGCCGCACACAAGTGAGAAGCAATAAAGAAAAACCAAACCTTCACTGACGTGGCCCCCGACTGAGAAGGAGAAAGACACTCCTCACATTCCCCTTGCACACCAGAGCTTAGGGAGGCCCACGGTAGATTTTGTGTGCCCCAACCCCACGATGGGATGGCAGGTAGGCTTAAACACCAATGCGGGTTCCCCAGTGCTGGGGGTAGCCCAGAGCCTCGGGGGACAGATCAAGGCAAGCCAGGGGCTGGATGCAGCCCCTGGGTCTTACAGATCCCCACCTTTGTGCTTTAGTTTTATTTTTAAAAGTGCCCTTCTGTTTAGTCTGAGGCCAATCACTTCTGAAACATAAGAACGGCCATAGTTGGTCCCAGCAAAGGTCCATCCAGCCCAGTATCCTGTCTGCCAACAGTGGCCAATGCCAGGTGCCCCAGAGGGAGTGAACCGAACAGGTAATGATCAAGCGATCTCTCTCCTGCCATCCATCTCCACCCTCTGACACACAGAGGCTAGGGACACCATTCCTTACCCATCCTGGCTAATAGCCACTGATGGATTTAACCTCCATGAATTTATCTAGTTCTCTTTTAAACCCTGTTATAGTCCTAGCCTTGAGTGTCATTTGCACATCCACCCCAACTTAAGATCCTGTCATTCCAACAAATGCCCAGCAAAGACAAACACTGCTCAAGAGCATCGGACCAGAAACCGCACCCACAGTGGACAACAGCCTCAGATGACAAAAGTTGTCACAACTCATTTGGCGCCAATGGAGCTATGTGAATTTGCACCTGTTAGGATCTGCCCTGGGAGAGTGAGTAGAGCACATTGCAGCTACCCTGAATGGGCCTGCTGTCCCCAGAGAATACCAGTCACAGCTAGTTCCACTTAGATCCGAATGTAGCCCTGTATGCAGAAACCTTCAGTCTCTCTGGGCCACACCAGAGCAGCCTGAAGCTGCAGTGGCCAAATTAATCAGATTCCCTTTCTGTATAGCTAACACAATGGGTAACAACACTGTGTTCTAAGACAGCACAGCAAGGAAACTAAAATGAGTATTGTTCAGACGGGAGGGAAATGGCTCAGAGTTCAGTGTGCTGAACTGTACAGAGAGTGGCAGCCCTGGCCTGAATTTTCAGTAATAATAAAACCGTCAAGCAAAAGAGAGCAAGAGAGAGAAATAAATTGAGCCATGGGTCTGGTCACTGCCCATTTCCTACATGGTTAGGATTTTTAGAAGAATGACCAGGGCAAGTCATTTCATCTTAACATCCCTCATCACTTTGGCTCAGTCACCTTGTACCAGACCGTTCCAGTTGGAGTCAGTCTATGAGCCGAATAAGCACTTTGGGTCTCATCATACATGGCGACTCTATTGCTCCAAGATGCCAAAATGCCCTGCAGGCAGGCGAGAATTAATGATCAGTTGCTTTAAGGCTTTCCTTGCAAACCTTGTAGCATAGCCTGCCTCTGATTCCTGTGACATCATGGGTAAACCATGTGATTGATCCATGCCTCCGTTTCCCCCGATGCTTACTGAGGATTACATTTTTCTAAGGCACAAAAGCGTTTGAATGCTGAAATAATTGGTGTTGATCAAGTGCCCTCAGCTGGAAGATGCCATAGAAATATTTCCAGATTATATACTGCGCACACACATATAAGTACCTCTGTACATTTGTCAGACCTAGAGAACAAGGTAATCTGTACAGCCCAGCATCTATTAAGACTACTGTACCAGTCTACCAGGATAGCTTATATAATCCTAAATTACTTCTGTGACCCCCTGAAATCCTTCTATGAGGAATTTGCTTTTGGATGTGTAGCTCTGGTTAACCTCCAGCCCTTGACTGGGAGGCAGGGCCAATATATCAAGCAATGCCCAGTACTTGATGGTCATAAAGCCTTGCTCTCCAGCCTGTATAAAGGGTTATTAAAGTTTAATGTGGGCCTGTTGTCACCTTTTAGACCTTAACAGACCTTACACTGCCTCCTTGCCTTGTTTTGACTAAAAAGGCCAGGGGGTATTTCTGAGTTATGGGCCTGTCTCTTCACCTGAGGTTAAAGTGGTTCCTGATGACAGACGAAGAGTTAAACAAACACATTTGGAATCTGAGCTGCCGGGGTGGAGCACTCAGCTTTGTCAAATTATTCCCAGAAAAGCCCGAAGTGAAAGGCATCTTCATTGCACTACAGTGAAAGACACAAAGAGCCAGATGCTGCGCTCAGTTATCCAGACAGTCCTACACCCTGCCGAAAGCCTCAAAACCGGACGGGTACAACGGTGGACAGGAAACAGCCCAGAGTTTCTCCGTTTCAATCTCCCAGTATGTATTTTCACTCAACTACCCAATGGCCCTTTTCAGCCTCCACTGAAGCCCAGTGAAAAGTTTTGGAAGGCGTTGCGATCAACGTTTCCTCTAATCTTTTCCGTCCATGTGTGGAATAAATTTGTATGTGCACCGAAGCATGTGCGAAGTCAGAGCTATCCCATTCACAGGACAGTTTGGGGCAGCCACCCTGGTCCCTATGCTTTGGGAGTGGCCTGAAGGATTATCGGGGGGGGCTGGCACCAGCAGCATGGAGCAGGCCTGCCTCAGCACTCCCCAGCAGCAGCAGGAGCCACGGGAAGTTAATCGACTCAGCTCCGCCATCTCCCAGCCGGGTCTCTCTGCTTCAGCAGCAGGCAGGGGGAGCAGAGTATCCTGGCCTCATCGCTTCAGTAGGAAGTGGAATGTTCTGGCCCCCGTCTGCCCCACTATCCCAAGCAGTGTCTGTGGGAGTGGCCTGGGGCCACATCACTCCACTACCCACTGCCACAGGCTGGGGCTGGATCGCTCCGCTTCCCACTGCCATGGTGAGTGCAGGGTTGGCCTGGCCCATGCTGTCAGTATAGTGGCATCAGGCCCTCCATTTGTCCAACGGATCGCGTTGCTCTGGGGAAGGGGTTTGGGGGAAGTGGTGCAATGGCAGTAGTAGGGGGCAAAGCAGGAGTGGGGGGGTTGTCCCTGGCACTGCACCCCCCTTGGGGTGGTGCTGGTAAATGTGCACCACTAGAAGAAACAAAAAACCTGGTTGGGGGCCCTCTACTAATGAGCTGGGCAGCATTTGCATCTCTCCTGAGCGGCCGCACAAGTACACAGCTTACCGGAAACGCCGCTTGGAATGATGTCTTATCCTCGGAGAACATAGTTGTGCCTGGAGGGACAAAGTGCAATGAATAGGGCAGAATGATCCCCACAACTGGAAGTTGATTCTGATACTTAGATTCAGCAAATCAGTAACCAAACAATTTTTGTACTACCACGCTGTCAAACCAATATCCTGTCAAACCAATCGGATAGCTTCCTTTGACAGGCTATCAAGCCTTGTGGATAAGGGAAAAGCATTTTGCACGGTCTTGCATGACCTTCTTATCAAGAAATTAGGGAAATACAACATAGATGGGGTTACAATAAGGTGGGTGCATAACTGGCTGGATAACCGGTCTCAGAGAGTAGTTATTAATGGTTCACAATCATGCTGGAAGGGCATAACAAGTGGGGTTTCACAGGGGTCTGTTTTGGGACCAGTTCTGTTCAATATCTTCATAAATGATTTAGATGACAGCATAGAGAGTACATTTGTTAAGTTTGCAGATGATACAAAGCTGAGAGGGGTTACGAGTGCTTTGGAGGACAGGGTCATAATTCAAAATGATCTGGACAAACTAGAGGAATGGTCTGAAGTAAATAGGATGAAGTTTAAGGACCAATGCAAAGTACTCCACTTGGGAAGGAACAATCAGTTTCACACATACAGAATGGGAAATGATTGTCTAGGAAGTAGGGATGTTAAACTTAGATTAATCAACTAATTGAATAGTCGATGGAATTTCCATCGACTATTCCATTAGTCGATAAGGGCGCTTCTGCTTTGAAATGTAGCAAGAGCCCGCCCAGCTGTTGTTACAGTTCAAAGGCAGAAGTGCCATGCAGCTGCCTTTGAAATGTACAAGAGTCCCAGCAGAGGTTCTTGTGCATTTCGCAGATTGAAATGCCGCGTGGAGCCTGGGGTCAGTGGGTCACCGGGCTCCGTGTGGCACTTCCACTCTGAAAGGTACAAGAGCCCCAGTGGGGACTCTTGTACATTTCAAAGGTGGAACGCTATGGCTACACCCCTGCCCCCTCCAGCAGAGCTGGAGCTGGAGCTGGAGCTGGAGGGAACCAGCCTCCTGATGGCCATTCCGGGAATTAGCTCAGTCCACCCTCAGAGTGCCCTCTCCTGTTGGCCCCTATCTGGTCCTTCCTTACCTGTCCCTCCCAGCCCACGGTGTGTCTTTCCTCACGGTACTGCCCCATAGCAGTGCCCCCACACTCTGGGGTCCTCCCTTCCCAGGGAACCCCAAACCCCTATACCCACCTTGCCAAAGTGACCACTGCCAGTTGTCATCTAGCCCCTTCCTCGGGAAATGGCCACTTACCATTGGCAAGGGGGTGTGTGAACCTACTGCCTTTTCCAGCCCTGGCTGCCTCCCTGCAGCCCTAGAATCCCTCAGGCCCCTTTCTCAAGTCTGCAGCCTGGGAGTTAGGTCAGGCCAGAGTTCCCCAGCTCTGCCTGCCCTTTATCAGCTCTGCTCTGTCTCAGGCACCCTCTCCAGCTTCCCAGGCAGCCGGGTCCTTCCTGCTCCACAGCCGGAGCAAGAGTGCATGTCTGAGCTTAGCCGCCCCTATTCCTACTGCCCAAGCTGGGCCCCGGTACTAGTACTAATTGTCTTCAAGTAAGAAACTAAGAAATCTTTTGTGAGAAGGATGAATTGCTATATGGAAGTCAAGAGCTGAAAACCAGTCCCCAGACTTCAGAGAAAGGAATTAGGTTGCTACGTATACTCAGGGATGAAAGTCATTTAAAAACCTTACTGGTACGGCCTCGGGTGCAAGGGGCAGGGCTGGATACCAGCCTGCCCTAGCAAGCCTTTCCGTGCTGCACGGTGCTCACCATATGAGGATTTGCTAGTGACTGAAGGGTGTGGGACTCTGGCTATGCTAGGCCCAGGGGCAGCTCTCCATTTTGTCCCACCTCCCGTTGGCAGTCCTGGGACGGGCCAAAAGTGACAATGACATTAACGTGCTGCTGCTGTTGCACTTTAACATCGACTGGGTACAGGCTCATACCAGCGGACTTCTTGGAAGCTCACTTTCACCTCTGGGCATATCACAGAATTTCAGATGTCTGACATGTTTACTCAGTTGTCTGTGACCTAGTATTGGCCTCCTACTCCCATCCTGTTTTACTTATGTATCAGAAAATACCTTGAATACTCTTTTTTTCCCCTGTATTGAAATGGAATTGGTTCTATGGCCCCTAGAGTTAGGAGCAATGTGATCTTCTATCTCAGAAACTGATTATAAGGAAAGTATGTGGAAGAGGAAAGGGAGAGAGGAATGAAGGAAAAATTGGATTTTATAACCAGATGTAAAGGCCTCCAATACCTATCTGTCCAATGTTAGGGTATGTCTAGACTACATCCCTTTTTCGATAAAGGGATGTAAATTAGACATATCAAAAGTACAAATGAAGCCACTAGAAGAGCCCCCCAACCTCCCTACATTCTGCACCCCCCCTTATCCTTCCTTCATCCCAAGGGTGCCAGGGTTGGCTGTGCAAATGAAGCTGGGATTTGAATTTCCCGCACTTCATTTGCATAATGGCAGCCGCCACTTTTTTTCGAAACGGGGCTTTTTTGGAGGAAAAAAAACAGCAGTTTAGACGAGAATCTTTTGAAAATAAAACCCTTTTTCGAAAGATCCTGTACTCCTCAAAAAATGAGGTTTACAGGATCTTTCGGAAAAGGGTTTTATTTTTGAAAGATCCCCATCTAAACAGCCGTTTTTGGGGGGGGTTGAAAAAGCCCAATTTTGAAAAAAAGCGGCAGCTGCCATTATGCAAATGAAGTGCGGGAAATTCAAATCCCAGCTTCATTTGCACTTTCGATATGTCTAATTTACTTCCTTTTATCGAAAAAGGGATGTAGTCTAGACATACCCTTATAGTCTTCCATGTGTGTTGGAATATAAAGGCAGTGTCTAAATTGAGCAAATAGGGTGATACAGTGCACCCAAGCAATCCTGATTATCAAGCGGTTTGGACTTTCAACCAAACCATCAAAACCATCAGATGTCAGTGGCTGGGATGAAGCAGTTAAAGTAGTCACTGGCTTCTCTATAGAAAATCTTGACCTCTTAGCTGGTGGTTCAGATGGCCTATGGAAGGTGGAAAACTGAGCAGGATGGAATCTGCCCATCAATTAACACCTGCTGCATTTTCTTTTATTTGGAGGGTGCCCTTACCCCAACCTCTAAGTTTAGTCACAGAGTCTGCAAGGGTATGAAGAGAGTCATCTCTGGAGTTGTCAAGAACCTATGACCATTAAATGGTGAGTCCTTAACAGTCCGTTGTACCCTCCATGGGAAACCAGCCAACGGAAGCCATGAAGCTTGTCACTACTGGAGTGAAAACAGACCTGGCTATAAGGTCAGCGGCATGAACTTGAATCTTGCAAAGACATATTTGCCAAGAGCCTGACTGTCCTTTATTCTGATGCTTAAACTGGGGGGCTGCATCTAGACTGGCATGATTTTGCAGAAATGCTTTTAACGGAAAAATTTTTCCGTTAAAAGCATTTCCGCAAAAGAGCGTCTAGATTGGAACAGGTGCCTTTGCGCAAAAAGTGCTTTTGCGCAAAAGCATCCGTGGCCAGTCTAGACGCGATTTTGCGCAAGAAAGCCCCGATCACCATTTTCGCCATCGGGGCTTTTTTGCGCAAAACAGTTCTTCCCTGTCTACACTGGCCCTCTTGAGCAAGTATTCTTGCGCAAGAGGGCTTATCCCTGAGCGGGAGCATCATAGTATTTGTGCAAGAACACTGACAATCTTACATTAGATTGTCAGTGTTCTTGCGCAAATTCAAGCGGCCAGTGTAGACAGCTGGCAAGTTTTTACGCAAAAGCAGTCGCTTTTGCACAAAATCTTGCCAGTCTAGACACACCCTGTGTGATGTTCCTATAGTAGCTAGTCAATAAAAGCATCAAACTTCTCATAGTTCAGATAGTGATATTTGGCATCAGTGCCTGCTGATTTGCTACCCTGAACTGTAACAGCACCACAGAATATTTTTTATGACCCAAAAGTCCAGATGCTTCCTCTCCTTGTTATACAGGCGGCTTTTTTAATGTGTTTGTCTCCCTGTAACGGGGTCGACTCACCAGCATGGCACCTTCAGCTGGTTGCCTTGGGGAATTAGCTTGTTGTTGGGTGCCTTCCCTGATTTCATACATTAGAACATCAGTGTACTTGCGCAAGAACACACGGCCAGTGTAGACAGGCAGCAAGTTTTTGTGCAAGAGCGGCCGCTTTGGCGCAAGATCGTGCCAGTGTAGACACAGACTTTGTTGCTGGATCTGAAAACAAAAACTTGGAATCCCTGGCTGCAGCATAGTGTTTTTTTAATCACCACATTGCCCCCTGTGGGAGGCCAGGGCCATTGCTGGAGTTATCAGAGGGTTTGGGCTGACTCAAGAACAGGTTTCTTAATTGGCAGTGCCACCCGTGCTTACGCAGAACTATGCAATATGCCTCGTGATGGGAATCCTGAACCGCTTCTATGACTTACTTCATCAGGTCCTGGAAATGCTGAAAGTCATTAGGTAATGATGGTAATAGTGACATATATGTCAAGGGGGTGACCTCCTTGTCTATCGTAGCTTCTTGCACCTCAGTGTCTCCTCTGCAGAATTAGAGTGGAAGGAAGGGATGAATGGTGAACAAGGTCTTCTACATCGCTTACAGGACTGAATTGGAGCCCCTCAAATCTGCTGGTGGTACATTGTCATGGGTCTCAATGAAGACCATAAGACATGGAGGGGGCCACTGTTGGTCTCCCCAAGTATTTACAGGCAGAAGTCTGTATCCCGTGTTCCTTACTTCTGCAGAGGGGATTAATGTCTCCTAGAGCAAACTGGCGACTCTTCAAGCGAGAACTCTCAGTCTGAGTCAGAATGCTCCTCAACATATTGTACAGGAGATGACAAACTCTTCTTTTTGAGCAGCAGAAGATATAGAAGTGATGGGTCTCACTACAGCATGTGCAGCCAACAGATTTCAGTACCACGATGTGTGTGAAAGTCCCAAGGAGGGGAGAAACAAGCTCATTTGGTACCATGAGGTATTTACGGTACCAGAACTTTTGCAGTACTGGGCACACAACAGAGCTCGGTCAGGACACTGAGGTTCTTTCTGATGTTGCTATCCAAGACATCGCTGGTGGTGCCAACCTCTATTTAAGGAAATATATAGGACCATGTTCCACATATCATGTCTTAGAGTTTCCTGTCCAGAAACTATTCCTTTAGTATTGCTGTATATATAACAGATATTTAAGATGCGATTGCATCTGTTGAACCTTTCATGGAATATTACATATCTGAGCAGCTCAGAGAAATGTCAATAATTCCAGATGCAGAGTATCATTTTGTCTGGATGGCAGAATGTTTTATATTGTTTTCTAAAGAGAAATGCCCATTAGAAGTGGTGCATTTCATTAAGTTACACTTTGGGTTACAGCCCAGGAATAGTTACACTTGGCAGTTTAGACGCCTGGTATGTATTCCACGGTTCATAAATCCTTGACTCTAATTTGTAAATGTGTGTTATAGTTTTCAGGTCATGGCTAAGAGGTAAATTGTATCTCACCTCCAGCTTGGCAGAAGGGCTCCATGTCAATGAAAACAGTACAGATCCACTGGGTAAGATTTAGGGAAATCACATATGGCTCTTCCAGCTCTCCCCAGTGCTAAGATACATTCCCCACAGAAGAAGGATGGCTTCTAAGGCTAGAGTAGGCTGCAGGGCAATAATATTAGAGTGGACTATGGGAGTGGAGTGGAACATTCCTCCTTCACTGTGCCCTCCTGGAGTTCTCACACCCACCCCAGCTACTCAAGATGGACTTGAGTGAGCAGACTTGCTAATGATTTCACAATCCCTAATGATGAAATATCATTTTATGTTCCTTCAACAAGCTTTATTAAGTTTGAATTCTCTGACCTGCTACTGGAGTCCCCAGAGTTATAGGCCTGTGGATCTCAACTTGTACATTTGTCAATCATGTCCCCTTTCCAAGATGTCACCTCAATATCTGGCAGGCTGACTGCATGGTTTACAATAGTGATGGGCAACCAAGACTAGCGAGTGGGCTGCATGAGTGGCCCTCCTTCATCTCAGTGGGCCACAAGACTGAAATCAGTCATGTGCGCTAAACATGACCCCAAGAATAAAATTAAATACATTAATACAGAGCATGCTGCATACTTCAAAACAACTTAAAAAACAGCAATGGTCCTGTAGCACCTTAGAGACAAACAAAAATATATATAGTATCATGAGCTTTCATCGGCACAACCCACTAGTGGGTTGGTGCTGGATCTGGAAAAAAAAACTAGTGGGTTGTGTCCACGAAAGCTCATGATACTATTTATACATTTTTGTTAATCTCTAAGGGTATGTCTAGACTGCATCCCTCGGTTGGCAGAGGGATGCAGATTAGGCAGGTCGACATTGCAAATGAGGCAGGGATTTAAATATCCCGCACCTAATTTGCATAAAAATGGCCACCGCATTTTGCCGACTCAGCACTTTGTCGGCAAAAGGCGGCAGTCTAGAGGGGGATCTGTCGAGAAAGAAAGCCTTTTTCGACAGCTCCCTTAAGCCTCATGCAAGGAGGTTTACAGGATCTGTCAAAAAAGACTTTCTTTCTAGACAGATCCCCCTCTAGACTGCCGCTTTTTGCCGACAAAGTGCTGAGTCGGCAAAATGCAGCAGCCATTTTACGCAAATTAGGCATGGGCTATTTAAATCCCTGCCTCATTTGCAATGTCGACCTGCCTAATTTGCATCCCTCTGCCAACAGAGGGATGCAGTCTGGACATACCCTTTGGAGCCACATGACCATTGGTGTTTTTTAAGTTTTTTTAATTACAGACTAACATGACTACCCTCTGAGACTTCATAACAAGTAGAAATATTTTAAGCATTCACATATTAATAGAACTGTCAGCAACTTCACACAATAAAAAGAAACATTTACACTTATTTTACAATATGAAATCCCAGCTGATTTGCTGTCGTCAGGCTCTGGGAGGGAGGGGGAGGAGCAGAGATGGGGTGCAACTCAGCCAACTCATGGCATTGTGGAAGTGCTGGGAGGGAGGGGGAGGATTAGGTAAGTGCAGGGCCCTCAGGCTACATCTACACTACAGGTTTTGCGGGAAGAGGCAATGCAAATGAAGCACAGATTAGCATTTTCTTATGCTTCATTTGCATAATCTCTTCCAATCCATTTTTGCGGAAGCAGTTTTTGCGCAAAAGGGATCTTGCTCAAAAGAAACGTCCACATTGCTTATTTTTGCGCAAAAATGGATCAGAAGAGATTATGCAAATGAAGCACGAGAAAATGCTAATCTGCGCTTCATTTGCATTGCCTCTTCCCGCAAAACCTGTAGTGTAGACATAGCCTCAGTGTCCGAGAGGCATTGGGGAAGGAAGCAGAGAGGGGGTGCATGGGCCGCACATGGAACCCCAATGGGCAGCATACAGCCCACGGACCACAGATTGCCCACCACTGGTTTACAACGTAACTACTAAACGTCTCTTTTTCTTTGCTATGTCAGGAGCTAAGGAAAGGTTTGCCTGCGACTCCTACTAGCTGGCAGGAGGTTGGCATATACAACAGTTACCTCGCAAGCATCTTGAAAGATATGCAATGCTATTTAAGTGTAACAAAAGTTTTAGTGACTGTATAACAATGCTCTCTAGAGAAATGGTTTGCATCATTAGTTGAGAGCTGTAAAGGAGCTCTTTGATAGCTCAGTCAGAGCACTGTTCACAAAGGTATGCATAAGCTTCGATCTAACACCTACTTTTCTAAGAACTGTGGGAAAGATTGTCTGCTGGATTACGAGTGTTATTTTACCTAAGTATTTTAGAGTGTTAAAATCATTTGCTATAGTAGAAACAACAGTGCAAATAAAACACTGCTAAAAATAATGATGTAGTTCAAGTTTATGCTTTAAAAATACTACAATAAAACTAATTGCTGTGGCCACAACTATTCCACAAATTAATAAGTAAAGCGATGTCTGGAGTCTCACTGGTTGCTTTCCTTTGCTTCCAGTGCTACTAAATTGTTATTGACCAGGTACAGTTATATTTCTTCATTCTTATTCACAGGCTTTTCTATGGTTCACCTCACTGTATCTTTCTGCTATCTGACTGAGGTCAGCGCCTAAAGTTAGCGTTGACTAATATGCTAGCCAGCATATAAATATTATATTAATAATATGTATGATCCATACCATATATGTATATGCATAAATTAGTATACATTGAGCACCAATAACATAAGCACAAATATTGTGAAATAACCTAAACTGGTCATGCCAGTTCTGCTTACTTATGCCAAGTATTCCATGATATCTTCATTAGAACATCTTCATAGAAGATATGGTAGTAAGAGACCTCAGGAGGTCATCTAGTCCATCCGCCACATTGAAGAAGGACCAACCCCGACTAAATCATGAGGATGATTAACCACTGGCACAAACTCCCAAGGACAGTGGTGGATTCTCCATTTCTTGAGGGCTTCCCCTCCCTTGCTGGAGTCAGAATTTGGCACAAGCAGACAGGAAACTTGTTAAAATTCAAATACTTTCATTCTATGTCTGACTTAGAACAAGTCAGGGAAGTGCTTTCACAGACCAGTATCTGGACTGTGATAAAGATAAGGAAGGAGTAGAGCAACAAATTAGGGAACCGGAACAAACAGTTTGGTTGGATTTTAGTGGCATGAAAGGAAAAGTGTCGCTTATAACATTATGTAAATAATGCGAGCTGTAATTTGTGAAAGTTGGGGAGCATACCTTGTGCATAAGGTGAATGTAGCATTGATGCACAGGAATGTTCTTTGGAGACTGGCATCATACAAAACCTTTCTCCTACATAAATAAATTAATAAAGATTAATAAATCTTACTGACATTGGTTATTTGGTCTTGACTATATTTCATAACAAAACAACAAACCAAAGTGGGTCAAGCAATTCACTATACAAGTTATCAACCTTAGGAACGGCGAATTTGATTAATCTGGAAGGACTTTGAAGTGTAAGACTATGTCTACACTGGAAAGATTTGGTGACAAAAGTGCTCTCAACATGCAAAAGTTGCCAAAAGTGAAAACTGGTCAAACCAATTTTTCTGCCTTCCGTTGTCAATATTTCATGGCCACATTGCTAGCACCCCATCAACAGATAGAGCAAACCAATGTGGCTAAACATCCCACAATGCAGTGTTGTGGGAAGGCAGAGCTGATCCCTGCTCTTCTTGGGATTCTCTCCAAATTCTCCCACCACCTCCTCAGCATCACTCTGTGAGCTCTCCATGCTGAGCAATGTCAAAGCAGCACAGCCATCTCTCCAGCCCTCCCCCTGCAGCAGCAGCCTGCCTGCAGCTGTGTTCCTAGCAGGGCAGAACAGGAGCATTCTAAAGATTTGTTCTTTGTCCCCCAAAAGGAGCAGCTCGCTCAGCTGTCAGATACTTCCCAGAGCTTTGAAAGGGGAGGGGCACATGCCTGCAAGACAGCAGAGATCACAAAACACTGAGCAGAGCCATCAGGGCAGGCATTGTGGGATACTGGCAGAAGCCAGTTCTCTCAACAAAACAAACAGGCCGTGTCTAGACTGCAAGCTTCTTTCATAAGAACCTTCTCCGGAAGAAATCTTCCGGAAAAGCTTATTTTGAAAGAGAGTGTCCACACAGCAAAAGAACAAGGAAAAAGAGATGTGCTTTTTCAAAAGATAACATCCACATTGATTGGACGCTATCTCACATTTAAGTTGTGATTAGTATGGATGGAGTGGCCACCAGGGCCATGTGTGTAATTTCACAGAGGCCTCTTCTTTCGAAAGAACTCCCTCTTCTATGTCCACACACGCCTTTTTCTGAAAAAGGAGGTTTATCGCTGTCGGAAAAAAAACCTCCCTTCTTTCGACTTTCTCTCAAAAGAACGCAATAGCAGTGTGGATGTAAGTATAGTTTTTCCAGAAAAATGGCCGTTTTTCCGGAAAATGCTGCAGTGTAGACACACCCACAGAGTCCACACTCTCTTTGTCAACGATAAAGACAAAAGTCTCTTACAGGGCTGGAAGTCTTTTGTTGCCAAAACTGAGTGTTTTTCCCAACAAAAGTCGCATTGCATTATAAACTTTCTCACTGTTTTGTTGTTCTATCAGTCCTGTTTACCAGTTTCCTCCAGAGAAGTGCTACATCTGCAGTTCTTCTCTTCCAGAGTCTGTGACCACGGGTGAAGAGAGTGAATGAGCATATAGCTTTCTTGAACCAAAGTATTGTTTAGTTTTAGCTGTAGGAACAAAGCATGTAGAGAAAATATGCTACATGCCTGTCTCTTACTAAAAGGTTTACCACCCTCTGATGGAAGCCTGGACAGGCTGGCTTCTTCAGACTTCCCAATGGGTACTTGGGTCAGTCTAGTTTCCCCAAACAGCTCCCCATCCACCCTTGGTGAATGAATCCCTTATAATGCAGTCGGGCTTCCTTTGTTCTTTTCAGTTCCCAAGCTTAGGCCCTGCTTGTCCAAACCACTTGTATAGACTCAGCAGGAGGTCAAGCCAGACTTCTTAGAATCAATGTCCCATAACTATGCTCAATTATTTACTATGGGTAGCTTATCAGGAGCCGCTGTTTCCTTCTTGCTTGCTTTTCTGATAATCTCCTCTTAAGCTAAACCAACATATTCATGCAGGCAACTTCCCAATATCCGAGTCAACACACAGTGCTGATAAATTATTACAAAGCAGCTCTATTTATGACAGAGACAAAACCCAAAACAAAATGCTCAAATTGAAAATTATCCCAGAGACAGACAGAAAGTTGCAACCTTGGGTATTACTGTCTTGATATGTCTCCTCCTCAGAGGATTTGTCAGTTCTATTGTGCTATGCAAAACAGACAATAAATCTTTCCTGGAAGAAGTTGTGCTTCTCAGGAGGTTACCTATATTCTTCAAAGCTACAGTAGATAAAATACTGTCATACAGTATCACAGCCAGAGTAAATCCTATAGAATAAATGTCTTGAAAGGGCCTGACACATTTTTATAAAGACATTTCTGATAAACAGAAGTACAGGTGTCAGAAGAACATAAGCACACTTTCTAGCAGGATAATTGAGAGAGGAAAGCCTGAGGTTTAACATGCAGAGAATGTTATATTGCACCTGTCTGCATCTGCATTTACTATTACGTTTGCACAAATCAAATGTTTGCACATGCAGATGGCTAGGTAGACAACTAAATAATCTCTTTCATATAAACACACTATTTCCATGTGCAAGGACAGTAATTGTGTGTGCAAATATAGATATGGCTTTATACAAGAGAAACGCATGCATCTTTTAAAAAAATGTGACCCTTACTAAAAGACAGCATACCTCCATCAACCTGATGATCCCTCATTTGGAATAACTGGATATTTTAGTCAATTTTAAGTGAAAACAGAACAAGTCTTAGAAGTTGCACTCTACCAAATTCATAATAGAAATAAAAAGCTAGAAAATGGTTCATGAGATGAGGCAATCATTTTAGTTCAGATGTGCTAACACTAGACACTAGAAATTACTGTAGTAGAAAAGATTAGTGTTGTACTCCGTCAGCAGCTTTTGCACCATATTGGTGTTTTTACCAAGACAAATAAGGAAGTAAAATTAGTTAAAGAATGAACAAGAAATTCATATTTAACCTTAGATCTGTAAAACATAGACTGGTTTATAGACATAGTCCCTCTAAGACTTTTTACTTTTTAATGTAACCCCTAAATTTTGAGCAGAGCTAATGCCCTCCCCCCCAAATTGCAAGTTGTCTATACCCATGCTGTAACAGAAAAAAGAACAAAGTTACAGGATGATGTTTCATTTAGTGCATTACTTGCTTTGTTTTTTTGCCACAGAATTCCAATTTTGAGCAAAATGCAATCTACATTCTTAATAATTAGCACTTTCATAATAGCAGAATTGATCTCATGGACTGCAAAGACAGAGAACGAAATCCAAACCTGTGCTTTAACAATGAACATCGTGTTACACTCTCTCAAATCACAGGATTTTACTGACATTAAGCTTTCAAGATACCTGCCTGCAAATTGCTAATTGTAATGTCATAAAAAAATCATCTGTGCCATTTTGCCTTAATGAAGGACTGCCTTAAAAAAAAAAAAAAAAAGAGGATAGATTTCAACATAGCAAGTCAAATTTTGATTTTTTTACTCACATGAACAGTCTTTAGTAGGGTCTTGACCATCACATTTATTTATTTGCTTTTAATTCCCAATGTAAAAACATACGTGTGTTTTACATTGTTCACAAAAATCATTACCTCGCACTAATTCCCAGCCAAGGAAACAAGGCTGGACACAAAAATACAACTGTGGAATAAGGATCAAGGTATCCTATAGTGATGACAAGAGGAAAGCAACTGGGACTGTGTATTCCATATAATTCCTTCAGCATATGTTTCTTCATTGGCATGAAGGACTTTGTGCTAAGCCCCATGAAGATACTCCTTACTTTTTAAAGTGTGCCTTCACAATGCAGCTGTGGTTGGGCCACCTAGCTCATGAGATTGACCCCTGACCCTCCACTCCCTGCTCTACTACAAGCTTCCATTCTCTGGAGACAAGCACTGGAAGGTAGTATTTCACTCCTGCCATTCCAAAGCAAAGGCTAGAAATCCAAGAGCCTTTACTTAATAAATAAAATTCCAGTGCTATTCACCGCACTGATGGCTCAGTTTACATAGAGAGTTGACAGAATTTTCTTTTAGCAGAGGGGCTCAGGAGGGTTACAGTGATGAAGGAAGACCAAGAATGTTGATTCATTGGTCTTGTACTCTATGGCAGATAGGGACCAAAATCAGTTCTGACTCTAGCTATCAGTAAGACACAAATTAGTCTCAGAAGTGGAAAATGGCGGATCCAGAAATCTGCGATATTGGTGACATTTCCTCCAACTCAGACAACTCTTTGTGCTTTTCAAATACCAGAATTGTTATTCAAGGAGTTTCCAGCTGTGAGAATCTGCAACAAGCAAGCAGAGGGCATGTGAAATAAAACTGTAAGATGTACTGCATGCCACATGGAGTCAAATGAGGAGTTTCATTAACCCATAAACCTTTATTAAGGCTAAAGAGGAGGAGTTCAGATGGAAATACCTTTACATTTTATCTACCTAAGCCTGTAGTCAAGGCAATGATCAAGATCTCACATTTTGGCTAGGGCTACGCTATAAGAAATGTAATAATCCAACCTGTGTAAACGTGTTTGGCGAATACATGGTATGCCATCTTGCTTCAAACCTACATTTTTTTTAAGCACTACTGAAAAAAGGAACTTCTAGTCTCTGCAAGGGTGAAGCTGGTCCATGGACTGCCAAGCCAATGCTAGAACCATTTCCAAATCCCACTTTCAGGTTTACAAATTACATGACATTTAGGATTTTTCCCTTCGATTTATTTTAAAAAATGGTATTGCTAGAGATGATCTGTCTCCTGAAACAGCCAATGGGATGTGAAGCTTTTTGATTCTAGCTCTCTGATTCTACTCAGGTCAACAGTAGTAGAAATGCAACACTGGAAGGCCAGTCACTGGCCTCTGTGAATGAGTTACTGGTATCAATCCTAATCCCATTTTTTAGCTGTTCCCATCAAAGAAATCACCAGGGTTATTAACACAAATTGGCTCCCTTCTCAGTAGGTTCAATTGAGGACACCAACTTGGCACTGACTAGACCAGCGGTGTGCAACAAAAAATTTTCCAGCCCTGGGAGTCACGAATTTAAAAAGGTTGAGCACCACTGGACTAGACTACTTAATGATTCTGACAAAAGAATCCAGAGACAACAGCTGGAAGCATCAGGAAGATTATGACCAGAAAGATGACGGGAAAGAGGTTGTCTCACTGTTAGCCACTACTGCTGCCCCCAGAGGCCAAGTTACCTTGAGGTGATGGAGAAAGTCTCCTGTTCCAACCAAGTGAACTGAGGCCATGTCTTCACTGAGCAGAAGATAGGCGCTGATGCCACTGATCTTTTGGAGTTTGATTTAGCGGGACTAGTTAAGACTTGTTAAATTGAACTCAGAGAGTGCCCCCAGTTGGTATCTTGATTTGACCTTCCCCTTATTGTAGACCTGGCCTTAGACTACAGGGATCAGGACTTACTCCTTTGATAGGCAGGCCCTAACATGGTAAAGGGGTGGGATTGTCAGAGGGCAGTGTCACACCACTGCAGAATCAGATTACCCAGAGCTACCTGGATTACCTTTAGAGCAGTGGACAAATACTTCCATGGCTTTGCTACCATATATGAAATGAAGAGGTAGTATTCCAAATCCAGCTGTTGTGTGTTGCTGATCCAGATGCAAAATAGGTCATCTGGCTGTTGCACTGAGCATAGGCTCCAATGCAGGAAGCAACAGAACATCCCTATTTGGGGGCCATAATTTCTGGCACAAACATCAGAACCAGTCTATTTAAGAAAGTATCTAGGCTTGCAGATTAACTGCAGTAGAATTGTTCGATGACAGAGACACATAATATATTACAAACACACACATGGTAGCGATACCGCGCTCACAGTCAGCCATTAATCCATCCAGCTGGGAAGTATTCTAACCTGGATAGGCAACTACTGAAAATGATTTTTATGGACAGTATAGAAAAAAATTGCAGACAACCAAACTTCTTTACAGACTCATTCTTCAGTAATAAAATATGGCTCAAAAGGATAAAAGTGAACAACAGTCAATGTTTTTATTTATACATCACAGTTATTATGCTAGTTGTCTGCCTGTTTGATCAAGAACTCCTCCTAAACCAGGAGTGGGCAAATTCCGGCCCGTGGACCTGATCTGTTTGCCAGGGTTAGCCCTTGGCAGGCCCCAAACCACCACATTTACCTGCGCTTTCACAGGTACGGTAGATCTCAGCTTCTATTGGCCACAGTTCCTGGCCAATGGGAGCTGCGATCACCCATGCCTTCAGAGGTGCTGGTAAATATAGAGCCAGTGGCCCACTAGGGTCTAACCCTGGTGAACCACCGTCATTTTATTGCCCACCCCCGTTTTAAACAGTAAGAGCTAGGACCACCAAATTTGGTATACAGCTTCCTCTTATCGTAACTTAAAGCAAGGCCAGGGCTTGGTTTTGCCAGGAAAATGGGTTGTGCCTGGAATGGGATTGCTTCTCATAAAACCAAACAGAAAGGAGACAGAATCACCAAAGCAAATACAGTCCTCAAAACTGACATACCTGAATGAATGTTGAAAACAACAGAACCAGGATGAGTTAAAAAAATAGGATGAACTAGAATAGGATTACTTCTCAATAAACCTTACAAAAAAGAGATAAAACGGAGAAATTTGGAGTAGTGCTCTGTGTTGGCACAGCTAAATCAATGCTAAAGATTTGAAAACTAGAAAAAAATATTATTGGAAACCAAACTGACTATATCCCTTTTTCGTTAAAAATAGGGATGAAGAAAAAAATACACTTGATGGAATTCCCATTTAAAAATTATAACTAAAAATATTAAATAGAAAAATTTTAGCAATCCCTTTTTAAGAAATCCAAGATAAAAATTAACTTCATAAAAATAATACTGTATTTTTTTAAAAATACAATCATTTAAATAAAGCATGTACATTTTCCCTTTTATTTTTTCAAAAAATCCTTACTTGGCATAATGGACTCTAGCAACACTGGGTAAATCTGCTAGTTTCTTATATTTAAATGACTAAGCCCATAGGCGTGCGTACAGGGTGTGCCGGGTGCGCACAGGCACACCCTAATGTTTCAAAGGGCCGCCCGTGGTGCAGGGGCACGAGCCCCCACAATAGAAGGAGCGCCACTTTGGCGCTCTGGGGAACGGGCGCCATGCTGGGTTTGCCGCGCATGCACGGCTGCGCGGTCAAAACCGGCGGGTCTTAGGACCCCCGGAAAGAGGCAGCAGGGACACAGCAACGTCACCCCGCCGCCCCATCAAGCACGGTGAGTTTAAACCCGGGGCGGGGACGAAAGAGTAGGAGAGGTGGGGGGTGCCCCGGGCAGGGGATCGGGTGCAGCACGGCTGGCCCGGGGAGGAGGGGTCGGGTCAGGAGCAGCACAGCTGGCCCGTGCGGGTCGGGCCCTGAGGGGCCACGTGCACGGGCTTCCCTACTCCGCGGGGGAGGGGGTCGGCCCCAAGGGGTCAAGTGTCCGGCTTCCCTGCTCAGCGGAGGGGGAAGGGAGTGCGCAATGGGGCTTCCTTCCTCCACAGGGGGCAGCCCCGGAGGCAGCACGCGGCGGAGGCTTCCCTCCGAGGCTGGTGTAGGGGACTCCCTGCCCCACTGGCACCCTGCCCCAGAACTTTGTCCCCCACCTCCTGCCCCCATTCCCTCTCCCCTGCCCCCAGCCACAGAACTGTCCCCCCACTGCAGAAACCTGTCCCCCCTGCCCTGCCCCTCTGCAGAAACCTGCCCCCCTGGCACCCTGCCTCCCACTGCAGAAACTTGTCCCCTGCTGGCACCCTGCCTTCTGCTGCAGAAACCTGCCCCGCCCCCCAGCACCCTGTTCCCTCTCCCCTGCCCCCAGTTGCAGAACCCTGCCCCCACTGGCACCCTTCCCCAGTACCATGTCCCCTGCTCCCAACTGACTTTTCTGTGGGTCAGTGACCCCTGACTCAAGACAGGTTCCCTGCCCTTCTTGTAAATAAAGACAATGCAGAAACTTTTTGTGTTTAAATAAAATACTATGTCAAAAATGAAGCCCGGCCAACAAATCCCCAATTGGGACCAAGCCCCCATCTGGCCACAGCCACTCCTGCACTCCCCCTTGCCCCACACCCTATATCTGTACACTGGAACTCCCTGCCCTGAGCCCCTCACATACCCCAACCCAAATTCCTGCACCCTCACATCCACAAACCAGTGGCTTGCTTAGTACCCCAACACTGCCCAGCCTGAAGCCCCCTCCCTGAGCCAGCGTCCACTTCTCCACCTCCTCCTGTATCCAGATTTCCTCCCAAAGCTTGCACCTCTCACCCCTTCCCACACCCAAATCCCTCATTCCCATCCCAGAGCCTACACATCCTGTCTCAACCCAGCAAGGGTATGGCTAGACTGCAGGAGTTTTTCAGGATTCTGGAGATATCCCAGAAAAACTCTTCTGCATCCAGGGATGCGTTTGTTCTTCCGCTTTTTTTAGTGGAAGAGCAAACATGATCTTTCGGTCACCCCTATATTCCTCTTTCCACAAGGAATAAGGGGGCTTCCAAAAGAAGGGTTTTTTCTGACATTTGGTCCAGTCTAGACAGGGCAAATATTGGAAAAACCTCTTCCTACAGAAGAATTGCGGGGGGGGGGGGCGGAAGGGGAGCAGCAGTATAAGGATTGAGGATAGCAAGTGATGGAGAGGAGGAGAATAGAGAGGGCGGGGCTTCAAGGAAGGGGCGGGGTGGTAGATCTTGGCTTGGTCTGTTATTTAAAAAGTGATCTTGGGTGTAAAAAGGTTGGAAACCACTGGAGTAGGGGGAGCACCAGAAGGGTGAAAGTCAGGGTGACCCTAGAACTCTGTTACAGACCAGCTGGCGGCTGCTGGAGGAGGAGGGAAAAATAGGGGGAAAGGGTCAGAGAGGAAGGGGCTTTGCTGAGGGGAGGGGGGCAAGTCAGGAGAAGAAAGGGGAAGGCACCAAGGGACAGGGTGGAGGAGAGAGACAAATGCCAGGGGGCCAAGTGGAGACCATGAGGAAAAGAGCAGGAGGATAGGTGTCAGTGAGGGAGGGGGGACAGGATAATGCTGGGAGAGGAGAGGGGAAGGGCTTCGGAGGCTAGAGGGGAGAAGGGGAGGTGCTGGGAGAAGGCTTGAAAGAAGGGGTGGGCATGAGGAAGGCGGGGATGGAGCAAGGCATGTGTGGAGGAACGGGGGCAGAGGGTGGTGAGGGGGTGGGCATCAGGGAAAAAGAGGGCAAAGGGGGCAGAGGCAGTGAGGGAAGGGGGAGGCACCAGGAGGGTGCAGGGGTAAGGGAATGCATCTGCTCATGCATTAGGTCCTCCTATGGTCTCTTCCACCTGCAGACCCCATGGAGTCATGCAAATGGCATAGGAGGTGGGGGACACAACAAACTCATAACTGGCCCAGCTGTGAAGAAAAGTTACAAGAGGAGTCATCCCAGGAGACACTGTGTATGAAGCCTAGCCCTAATCTCTGAGCCAACACCAAAGGTCTCAGTTCAGACGATGGCGATGTGCTTCAAGGAAGGCCATCTGTTGCCTAGACAGTGGGCACTTTCCTACAGGGGCACAGATGTCTCAGAGGAGTATCGCTACACCCATCGCCTGGGGACAAGCAGGCATGGGAAGGTGCCAGCCAGACCAGGAGCCTGCAGGCAGGGGGAGGATGGGGCGGCTTGGCTTCCTTCTGTGTCCTGCACATGCCAGGTCCGGCACTGGCAGTGTTCCAGAGAGAGAGAAGTTCTATCCCTGCCCACTGGGAGGAAGAGAGGTTTGGGGAGGGGTGTGTGAGCGACAGACACCGCTTGCCGGAGAGAGTGCTCCTGAGTTCCCCTCCGCCTTCTCCTGGCAGGTTCCATGCATGGGATCAGTCTTCTCTGCATCGCTGCGCTTGATTGGGAGCGAATGCTGACTCAGTGTGGGCACGACCCTGTGCCGTGTGCAGCGCTGCTGTGTGATTCCATGGCCTCAGACTCTTTAGTGGTGGCTTGTCATGGGAAAGTGCCCCACCACAGAGGCCAGAATAAGGCAGGCCTCTCCAGGAACCTTGTGAGAAGGACCGAGAGGTTCCTGTGTGAGAGCGTCATGGGGGCTGAGTGCTCCAGACTGGTGCTCCCTGTGCACCCTCATGCACAGGCTGTTGTGCGGCCCCCAGGCTCAACAGACTGAGTGAGGTGCTTGCAGCCCCTTGGAGCCCATCACCTGCTGCCTTGTGTAGATAGGGAAAGGTAGAGAACTCACTTGAAGTGCCTTCCCCAGGTTCATCCGAAGCCTGGGAGACATCCTGGGAGGGGGGACTGGCTCCAGGGTGAGGAGCAGGTCTTGGCTGGCAAGCATAGTCACGGGGCTGGCCTCCTCCCTCCTCAACATCCCCGCTCTCCTGGAGGCTGATGCTGGGCATGTCCTGGTTGGACTCGATGGCAACGGGGGGTGGTGTGGGGGAAGAGGGTGACTAGGCCCCCCTCCCATGATGGCATCCAGATGGTCACAGTATCAGCAGGTACGCAGTGACGTCCCTGGTTTTATGGTAGTCCTACCAGAGCTCCTTCACCTTCATCCGGATCTGGTCCAGGGTCCAGTTGTAGCCGTTGTCAGCCAGGCTGGCGGTGACCCAGCCATACACATCCACATTCCTTTTCCTAGTGCAGAGATCCTAGAGGTTGGTCTCCTCCCCCAGATCTTGATGAGATCCAGGATCTCCGCACCAGTCCAGGCTGGAGCTTTCCTGCGTCCCTTGTCAGTGGCAGCCAAGGGAGCAGCAGGAGAGCTGTCAGCCGGGGTAGGCTCTGAGGGAGCGTTGGAGTTCGTCATGGCTCCCTCGGATGCTGCTGTGTGGCATGGGGCTTGCAAAGCTGGCCACATGGCACAAGCCCTTCTCTTGCTGCCTGTAGTTTTAAGCTCTGCAGGAGAAAGGGAGCAGTGGAGATGACAGGTGTGGCCAGAGCAGTCAGAAGTGCAGCTGGGAGAGGCTTCTGGAGACCAAATATTTCGAATTAGCAGCACCGGATTGTCCACACTAACTCTATTTCGAAATAACAATTTCAAAATAAGCATTATTCCCTGAGGAAATCAGGAGCACAGATTTCGTAATAGCCAGCCCGCTATTTTGAAAAAACAGGCTTGATAGTGTGGACGTTCCAATTATTATTTTGAAATAAGGGGGGTTATTTCAAAATAACTCCCTCGTGTAGACCAGGGCTCAGAGTCTACAATAAAGGCAAAATAGTGAAGGTCAGATTTTTAGGAGGCCCTCTTATTAATGCAAAAAAAAAAAGCCCCGAAAGCTTGTTCAATATTGAAGGCTAAACTCTTTTTGTATATACAGAGTAGGGATGTTAAGTATCAGTTAATTAACTAATCAATTAGTCGATAAGGGGGTGCGCACTCTGGGCTCTTACTACATTTAAAGTGCAGAGCCGCAGCAGTCCTGGGGGTGGCGCGAGCGAGGACTGAACCCACTGTGGCTCTGCACTTGAAATGTACTAAAAGCCCACGGGCTCTCACTACATTTACGCTATGTCTACACTACGAGCCTCTTCCACAAAAGGAAATGCAAATGGAGCACTCATTTGCATATGTTGTGCTCTCATTTGCATTTCCTCCTCAGGTCCCTTTTGTGCAAGAGGTTTTTGCGCAAAAAAGCGCAGTGTAGACGGCTCCTTTTTGCGCAAAACCCCCTTTTGTGCAAGAGCCATTCTTTCTCAGGAAATGACATATGCAAATGAGCGCTCCATTTGTATTTCCTCCTGTGGAAGAGGCTCGTAGTGTAGATGTAGCCTTAGGCTACGTCTACACTCGCGGTTTCTTGCGCAAGTATGGCCGTTCTTGCGCAAGAATCTGCAGAGCGTCCACACTGCCTGCCCGCTCTTGCGCAAGGAAATTTACAGTACGGCGTGGTAAGAGAGGGCTTCTTGCGCAAGAGCTACGCTCTTTTTTAACAGGTGTAAGCCCTCTTGCGCAGGAGCTCTTGTGCAAGAGGACAGTGTGGACACTCGGCAGGGGTTTCTTGCGCAAGAAAGCCCTATGGCTAAAATGGCCATCAGAGCTTTCTTGCGCAAGAGAGCGTCCACACTGCCATGGGAGCTCTTGCGCAAAAGCACAGCCCGCACATGGCAGTGTGGACGTTTTCTTGCGCAAGACTTCTTGCACAAGAACCCTTGCGAAAGATGTTCTTGCTCAAGAAGCCGCCAGTGTAGACATAGCCTTGATGTGCAGAGCCGCAGCAGGGTTAGCCCCCAGGGGCAGCGCGAGCAGGGACTGAATAGTCCTGACTCGTGCTGCCCCTGGGACTGTGGATATAGCACCTAAGGGAACTGGCTTTTAAGCCTGCTCCCTCCAGCACTGGCTCCTGCCCCCCCTTCCCCCCCTCTTCCTCAGAGGCAGCAGGGGGGGAGGAAGCAACTAGTCGAGTACTCACTCAACTCCCCAATAAGCCTATGCTTATCAGGCAGTCAGCTACTCGACTAGTTGCTTACATCCTTAACACAGAGAGCAAGTGGATGTTTAAATCTTTTGCATATGTAGTTGGCTGATTTGTGTTAAGTGTAACGTATGCATGCTCAGTTCAGAAGCACTGCAAAATTCTGCAGGCACAGTCTGCCACAAATGAAACTTTAACCCTCAAGATTCACTTACAGCATAATTCAAATAGTTATAGTATTCCCCATTTCCTGATCAGTGAGACATTGCTGTAAGATTAGCACGGATGAAATAAGCAAGCTGGATATTTTAAATAGAAGTATCATTTTCAAATTAGCATACAATTCTATTTCTCAGCTCCTCTCTCCAAGACCGTTCTTACCCAAGCACTTTTAACCATGAAAAATGTATCTTGCCCATCACACCAAAAATGTAAGTGTCCTATGCAATTAATGTTGATTAAAGAAACAGAACATAGTTTACTAAACACCTATGTTTCAAATTACACTGGCGGTGCTGGAGTGAGTCAGCAGATGCGTATGGACTCAAATGGAAATGACCTCCCAGTGCTAGTTGTGCCAGGAAAGTGTCTCAGACCTCATGTTTATTGTACAGTATAGTACCCTTCAAGAATCCAGACCCACATACCCTGCACTTTAGAGTCCTTCAGATGAACAGCTATCTCTGGCATGACAGCAAGGCAATAAACACACATTTCAAAGGTACTTTCTGTACTTTCAGTTTCCTCTATTGTTCACTGACAGGCTTCCAGAAACACTAACAGAATCACGAAGGGCTTTTGATACTAGAGCCTAGCGATGCACTTGCACACAGGTGGGTTTTACAGAACCAGAGTTAGGAGGGTATCAGTAATTTTATAAGCATACATATTAAATCCAACTGTAGTCTGCTAAACAAGAGCCTCCTTTGTACGAGGCAAACAGTATCTTTGGACGTGTGAAAACATATTACCAAGATCAGGTTTTTTGTCATTAATACAACCAGTACTGAATCTATGAGTGTGTTGTTTAGACTAGATCAGTGTTTCTCAAAGTGGTCCACAAAAACACTTTGAGAAACCTGCTAACTAGTGTCTCCGGTGTGTTTATTTACCAGCTCGGTGGCAACAGAGCCTTCCTCTTGATTGGTACGCCTTTCTTTTCATGTGCCTGTATATTTATACTGGCCTCTGGACTTTCCACTACATGCATCCAGGGGCGGCCCATCCATATAGGTGAACTAGGCGGTCGTCTAGGGCGCCCAGCTAAATGGGGCGCCAAATGGTGGCGCAATATCATTGAGGGGTTTGGGGGGGGGAGGTGCCGATTGCATGGTTCGCCTAGGGCGCCAGTTGCTGGCAGCTAGTCTAGGGCCGCCCCTGCATGCATCTGACAAAGTGGGTCTTTGCCCACAAAAGCTTATGCTCCAATAAATCTGTTAGTCTATAAGGTGCCATAGGACTTCTCAGAGTTTGCAGGAGCTCTGGCCTGTGTTCAGACTGAGCCGGTAAAGAGCCAATAGACTGAAGCCTTAACTCAGGATGGGCAGCAAAGCAGTCAGGTCTCTAGCTCTGCCAGAGAGCCAAGAAGCATGGGTGTTTTGCTTAGAGAAAAGAGTGGAGACTGCCACCTGTGGATTGGAGGAGCGGGGGGGGGGGGCACAAGCCCATCCACTCCATTGTGGCCCAGGCCCAGGCCCTAACAGTGGCAGACCCAGCTGCCACCGAGTCAGCGGGGATCCTACCCGCAACACGCTGACTTGTTGACTGGCACTGTTTCAGCTAGGGTTGCCAGATGGTTGAAACAAAAATATCGAACACCCCGAACACCCCCCCCCCAAAAAAAAAACCACCGGGAAAAAATTCTGTTGAAGGGGGAAAAAAAGGGGGGGGGAAGACTCCAAGACTTAAGCAAAAAAAATAAAATAAAATAAAACAGCATTAAAACAGCATGTACCCTTTAAGAGTGAGTGCAGGGATAGGAACAGGGAAGTGGTTGAGCACTAAGACCCAGACCTTGGTCGGCAGCCATTTTGTGCCGGCAGCCTTACGGAACCAGGTAAGCATGGAGGCTGGGGCCGGGAGGTTGGGAGCCTGGGGGGGGGGGGGCGATCAGAGTGAGCGGGGGGGGGGGGAGGCTGGGCACTGAGTGTTTGTAGGGTTGCCAAGTGCCCGGCATTTTCACCTCCTGGCCAGGAAAAAAAATCAGAAAATACCGGCCATTTTAGGTGTCTGGTAGTCTCTGAATTTTTTTTACCGGACAGGAGGCGAAAATACCAGACTGTCCGGGTGAATACCGGACACCTGGCAACCCTAGTTTCAGCCAGACTGGGATTGGCTACCCCTGGTACTCTCACTCTGGGCACACGTGGCTTGGTAGCAGGCCCTCCAGGTCACTGGGGAATGGGCCCTCCATCAGGTCCATCAAGGGTGCTGGTGGTCCTAGTCAGTCCTCTGCTTCCTTGAGGTCAGCTACTTTCCAGCTTGGGGGAGGTGTCTGGCTCTGCTGGTAGCTGGACCCCAACTGAGTTCGTGGGTCCACCTTCTGTACTTCCTGTCCCACCCACTGACTTCCAGCAAGATAATGGGGGCTCAAAGAAGGGTTTCTCCCCTTCCAAATAGGTGGGCAGCCAGGTCGCCTTGCCACACCAAGAATCATTCCAACCCCTGCAAGGCAGTCTCCTCTAAGGTAAAACAAACTAGTAACAGTGCACAGCAATACTACAAAATTCAGTAGATGCTAGGAATGTTAAATATCAGTTAATTGAATAGTTGAGTAACCTCATGAATTCTTATCGATTAATCTACTATTCTATAGTCCCTGAGGGCGGGGCCAGCAGCCAGTGTGCTCCAGCCCTACTTCCAAGGCGCCCCCTGCCACTCTGCGCTGTTGCCTCCGTATCAGAAGCAACAACACAGGGTGCCAGGTGGGAGCTGGTCTGCAAGGACAGCCAGTTTAAAAACCAGCTACCCTCATGGACTGGCTGCCTGTTGCCCTGTGCTGCTGCCTCTGATAAAGAGGCAGCAGCGCGGGGTGGCAGCAGCCTTTGTCTGGGGGGCAGATCTGAGCTCTCAGACCTGGCGTGAGCCGGAATTGAGCTGGGCTGCCTGCCCACTTGACTCCTAATACACAGGGGCGGCCCATGAGCCTAGGCAGACTAGGCAGTCGCCTAGGGCGCCGCCGGCCCGGGGCACCCGATGATGACATCATGCGGCGCCCAGACTCCCAATGATTACATCATGGCCATTGACGGCCGTGCAGGCGGGGGCACCAATCGCGCCTTCCGCCTGGGGCGCCAGCTGCCGCAGCTGGCCTCAAGCCGCACCTGCGAATACACTTTAAATGTAGAGCTACAGCAGAGGTAGGTCCCGGACCCGTCGCAAGCCAAGACTGAGCTGGGCTGTAAGATCCAAGACTGAAGGAGGAAACACTAAGAAAAAAAAAGGTAAATGCTTTAAAAATAAGTCACCAAATACTACAGGCAGATGTATGTGGGCCATTTGGCTCTGAAGCAAAAATAGAAAAGTAATTTGAAAGTTGTCTTTTTCCTGACTTAAGTTCAAACAAAAACAGCAACAGCAGATTTGTCCTAGTAAAGGATGCAGAATCAAGTCCAGAAATTCTTAACACATTTCACAGAGATTTTATTTTTTAAGTCATTATTTCAAATTCCAAGTCAGTTTAAAGCTTCTTACATACCTATGGAGCTTCCAATACAAGTCTGATTATCATCCTGAATTCCCGGGGATAAGGCCTATTGCATCATGAAAGAAGAGAATATATTTCATGCATTTTTCAAAACCAAGCCCAGAGCATTTCAGCCTTCTGAAATATGATCACCTCCAGGGAATTCTGGGTGAGCAATGACAAAACAAGTAGAAGTTTAATAAGAAGGGGGAAAAAAAGAAGACAAGAAGCCAATGGGTTAAGCTCTCAATCTATCTTTGTTTCTCCAAAGATACAACATTATCCATTAAGAAAAAGACCACACCTGTGTTTCTTTAGTGGTGGTCTGTTGAAAATATTTGTCAGGCATTGTGTCAGAAGCCAGGGCACATTCTTTCATTTTATGATTAACCTTTCCAAAGATTATGTTGGGAAACAACGGATGGTGACACTCATAGTAAATTAATTGCATGCATACTGGGCAAAGCTGATCCTTGAAGCATGGAAATGTTTTTCAAATAAAACTAACGTCATCCACAGAGCGTATGTCCTTTAGAAACAGAATACAGAGACAAATTATGGGAATAAGATGGGGACATTTTGCTAGGTAGTATGCAGTAAATCTAATATGCCATAGAAAATAACAATACAAAACCTTATTTTGATGAGATTTGTTCCTATGGATAAGAAAATTGGTTCGTACAAAGTCAGAATTGACGTGAACTTGCATTCATCTCTTGAACCAAGCCAAAAACTAAAACTTCCTTCACGGTATTCTGCCACCTTTGTGCTTTTTGGCTCAAGATCCTAAGTCCCATCACATGAATGGGCCCCTTCACACAGGGCTAAACCCACTGCCAGTGCAAGTGCAACTCTAGTTATCTCAGAGCTACATCTGTGAAAAATTTAACCACAGACTAAACCAGGGGTGGACAATAAACTGGATGTGGTTTGCCGTGGTAAGCCCCTGGCAGGCTGCCAGCAATTTACCTGCACATCCGCAGGTATGGCCACTTGTAGCTCCCGGCCAATGGGAGCTGTGGAAAACAACACAGACTGGGACACCATTTCCCGCAGCTCCCATTGGCTGGGAACAGCAATCTGTAGCCAAGAACTGCAAGTGGCCGTACCTGCAGATATGCAGGTAAATAAAGCGCCAGTGGCCTACCAGGCTAACCCTGGCCATTTGAACCTGGCCCACAGTACTCTTATTGCCCACTCCTGAGCTAAACCAAAGTTCAAATGCCCTCTGGATTGGGTGTTTAACCAAACCTCCAAATACTAACAGATCACTCAGCATGATTTATTAATCAGTGATTTTCTCTTTACATCTGTTAACCCATCCTATTTAAACTAACCTTTTCTTTTTCAAGTATGGGGTGAGTTAAACATCTGTGACAAAGGAACTGCAAAGAGATCCAATGAAGCATCTATTCACACTGGTATCTCGAGCATGATCATGGTGCAATTTCCACTTAAAATCAGATAAACCACAAAACCAGCCTTATTCCATATTTTTTAAGCTTAAAGCACTTTCTTCTACACATACCTGTTTGTAGTACACCACAAATATAAGAGCATAGTGTAGTGTCTGCTGTCCTGCACTATGCAGTCATCATTTACACCAGTGCAAAATAAAATGTGACTACATCAGAATAGCAAAATGGGTGAGGTAATATCATTTATTGGGACAAGCTTTGCTGGTGACCAACAGAAGATTTCAAGTCACAGAGGCTACGTCTACACTGCAGGCTTTTTGCACAAGAACAGCTGTTCTTGCGTAAAAATTTGCAGGACGTCTACACTACACGCGCATTCTTGCGCAAGTAAATTTACACTCGAGCGTCGGAACAGAGGGCTTCTTGTGCAAAAGTTATTCCTCTCCCCACAAGGAATAAGAGCTCTTGCGCAAGAAAGCAGTGTGGACAGGCAACAGGGATTTCTTGTGCAAGAAACCCCTATGGTTAAAATGGCCATCAGAGCTTTCTTGCGTAAGAGAGCATCCACACTGCCATGGAGGCTCTTGTGCAAAAGCACATGGCAGTGTGGACACACTCTTGCGCAAAACAGTTCTTGTATAAGAAGCCTGCAGTGTAGACGTAGCCAGAGAGGTTCTTCAAGCAAGGTACTCCTCTGAATGCAAGGTGGAACCACATTGTTTAGCATAAGCAGTTAACACAGGTTCTAAAGGGACCATGTAAGGTAGAGGGACCCATTGGCACCTCTGCAGTCATAGGACAAGAAAAGAATGGATTAATAAGTCACAGATTGTTGTAAAAAAAATCACAAATCCAGGGGCTCTGACCCATCCACGATGTTCAGTTCAGAGTTGTTGACTCGAATCCCACGACTTGAACTGACTTAAGTCGCCTAGGTGACTCGACTTGAGACTCAACTCGGGTTCATTGTTTGTGACTTGAGACTCGACTTGAGACTTGCTAATTTTGTTAAATCGACTTGGTGAAAAAATTGTCTGAAAATGACGATATTGGTGGCTTATACAAAAGTGACTTGACATTTTTAAAATTAAGACTTGAGACTCGACTTGGAACTTGACTCGAAAGTGACTTTAGGGACTCGAGACTCGACCTGTAGTGACTTGAGACTCGACTTGGACTTGACAATGACGACTTGAAGACAACACTGGTTCAGTTTCCCACAGAGTTGTGAATTTTAAGCTCCCAGGCTCATCTTTAGAAAAAGTGTTCAGCAGGTTCCCTTTAAGGATAAGGACTGATGGGTCAGATATAGAAAGATCGTTTTGTGAAAAGCGTTCACCCACCTTTAAGGTATTTTTGTCTTTTATCATTTTCCTATGACACGGGTGGGGAATGTCAGGCCCGGGGGCTGGATGCGGCCCCTGGCTTGCCTGGATCTGGCCCCCAAGGCTCAGGGATCCCCAGCATTAGGGAGTCCACGCTGGTGCTCCAGCCTCCCTGACACCCACCCACAGGGCTGGAGCACACAAAATATACTAACCTGGGCCCCCCTAGGCTATGGTGTGTGAGGGGAACGTGAGGGGTGTCTGTCTCCTTCTCAGGCAGGGGCTTCTCACTTTGCTTCCTACTTGTGTGCAGCCTCCGACTGATTTTTCTGAGGGTTGGTGGGCCCCCGACCCAAAAAAGTTTCCCCACCCCTGTCATATGAGTTCATTCAAGAGTGTAGTGATTGTCTGGTTTCATTGACATAGCTGTCGTGGGCATTCAGTGTACTGGATGAGGTATGCCCCATGTCCTGAGAGTCACGGTCACCCTTAAGATTTATGGGGCCCTACACAGTACTATTAAACTGATGCCCCTATGTCCAACAGCAGCTGGGGAAGGAGAACGATTTTTTAGTGATGTGATTTTATAATCTTCAGCAACACAATAACAGAATATTTTTAAAACAAATTTTAAACTAAGGTCCTGTGAACAAACAATAAATTCAGAAACTGACAGCATATATCTGGGGTGGCAAATGCCTGTTAAATTATTTCATTACCATTTGAAAGGTTCTTTCACACGTTTAATGTTCTGCTAAAAGGTCTGGCAGGCTTTTCTCTTTATATATATATAAAAAAACTTTTCCTGAAGAATGACAGAGTGATGTCATCATGTCACTCTGTGTCCCACCTGCCTCCGCCCTCCCTCCCCTCTCTCTGTAGTGCCCGGGTGGTGGGTGCAGCGTGGTCTCCGTCCTCCCCCCTCCCTGGTGCTCTGGGGTGGGAGCCAGGACTGCTGCACTGCGGCCTTGGCCCGGCCCAGTCCTCTGGAGGCTGGGGGAAATTGCCAGGGCTGCTGAGGCAGGGGGAGGAGAGGAGGTAGAGCCAGGGCTATCGCAGCCTCAGACCTCCCTGGTGCGGGGGGGGAGCCAGGTGAGGGACAGCTGGGCCTGGCCCGGCCTCAGTCCTGCCCGGCGGCCAAGGGCAGGCCAGGGCTGCCACACATAGGCCTAGCCCCTGGGCCAGCCTGAGCCCTTTTGGTGCCCTGGGCCCCGGCACGCAGCGCCGCCCCCGGGTGCATGCACAGGCCCGCCCCCCGGGGCACACGCACTGCCCAGCCTGGCCCAGCCAGCGCTGCTGGCGCACACGCCAGGCCGTGCAGGGCCCCGCGGCCATGGGGGGAAGGGCGTTGCTGGCCGGCGCTGCAGGGCCGGGCACGCGGCTCCTGATGGCAGCTGTAAGGGACGCCGCGCACCCCTTACAGTTGCCATCAGGCACCCCTCATTGGTTGGTGCCCTGGGCAGCTGCTCGGCCCGCCCATGCCTCCGTCCGGCCCTGCCTAGCCCTCCCTGGCAGCTGTGGGGATAGCCAGGGCTGCCCAACATAGTGAGCAGGGAGTGCAGCCCCCCCTTGTTTACTTTTAAGTTAATTTAGATCCTCTCCTGAGGAACTAGAGCCATAGAACAGGGATAGGAAGAGGCGGCTGGGTGGACATTAAGACCCAGTGGTGCCCCACATTTTCAGGTGCCCTGTGCAGCTACGTATTCTGTGCATGGGTAAGGATGGCTCTGGTGATAGTCATGTTTGGGATCCATGGATCTTGAAAGGAGTGTTGTGGGGGGTGTTACTCAGTGTACCAGAGGAGATACACCGCACAGTATATCAGAATGGAAGCAGTACATATCCACCTTGCACTGATGTAAACAATGACACTGAGTGCTAGATGTCAAGAGCTACACACAAGCAGCCATTCAGCACGGTGTTTTAGTGGTCCTACAAATCCCAGGTACAATGCTGAACATTCTGGAGCACCTTCTACTGGAACTATTTCCATATATACAGGCCTTTATTTCATAGAGCAATCCTGTAACAAGCACATAGAGAATCAGGTTTCTTGACTGACAGGCAACTAAAAGTAAGAAAGAATGCACTTCCAAGGGTGTATGGGAAATATCTTTGTGGTGTGCTTTACTAATGCAAATAGAAATAACATACTGTTGGCTTGCAAAGTGGCCCTGCATAAAAGCTATCACACAGCCAGGTCCTTTCCTCCAGGGCTAGTATATGTATTAATATCTGGAGATATACCTAGTTCATAGATCTGGAAGGGACCTTGAGAGGTCATTGAATCCAGCCCCCACAGCATAACCAAGTACCATCCCTGACAGATTTGCCCCACATTCCTAAATGGCCCCCTCAAGGATTGAACTCACAACCCTAGAATTAGTACACCAATGCTCAAACCACTGAGCTATACCTCCCCAGGCAGCAAAGGTAGATATCAGAGTATCAAGCCTGCTGACGGGGTACATTGGGGGGGAGGAGGAGACAAAGAGGGCAGTTGCCCTCGGGCCTAGCAATTTAAAAGGGCCTGGGACGCCTGGCCGATGCTACTGCAGGAGTGGCAAAGGCTGGCACTCCAGGCCCTTTAAATTACCATCCAAGTGCCACACAGCACTCTCTGGGTGGCTCTGAGCTCTGCTGGGGGGTGGCTCATGTGGCACGCTCTGAGCAGCACTGAAGGCTGGCTACCGCTAGCCCCACCCTTTCCACCTGAATCCCCCCCCCCCTTCCAGGAGCACAGAGCAGGCCCCCCTCCTTGCCCAGGGACTCACAAGCCTGTTGGATGCCCTGCAGCGTATGCATAGACAGCTCAGCTGCTGCAGTTCACCTAGTCCCACAGCCTGTGTCACCAACCCAAGGGCTGAAAAGTCACAAATATATCATGTTTCTGATCAGTCTCCTGGTGTTTGAATGCTCCATGTCCTGCCTGAGCCCTGGCCCTGTCATTGCATGCGTTCAACAATTGCAGGGGGATAGTCACATAGAAATCCAATGTGCCTACATAAAAATGCAGCCCCCATTTCCTAAGTACCAACTCACCCCTTGCCTCCTCTCTCCCTGACTCTTCAGAGCCCTGCCTGATTACCCACTGTCTTTGCAACCTCACTCTGCTTCCCCTGCCCTTCATCCCAGCCCAGCCCCTAAATCTTCCCCGCATTGGCTCCTACACACCCCTCAGCCTGCAGAGTGTGTGATTTGCCATGGCTTCCTACCTCTGTGAACCATCTGATCCTCCACTGTGGGGAAAGGAGATGGCTGCTGTTCTGCTGGTTGGGAGAAAGGCAGGGTCAGTTCAGCAGGGCCGGGCCCCAACCCTCTCACAGCACACAGTCCTGCAGTGGGTACAACACAGCCACCACCAGCAGCTAAACCAGGCAATGAGGCAGAATTCCTCAGTGGCCTGTGGTTGTGCAAAAGCACCCTCCCAACATCAGCTGGATTGCACTAGTACTTACAACACTGCCTGGGCCTGACTTTGGAGCTTTCACGTGTTCCTTCTCAATCAGCCAGTCCCTGAGCACCTGTGCAAAGGGAAGAGGCAAATGAACTGGAGTTAACCCTTTGTTTGCTACACCCAAGTCGTGCCCCTGCACCTATCTCAAGGACCTGACTTGCAGAGGATGGGGAAGGTGTGAGCATCCTGCTGTCCACTGGGTGGGTGGAGAATGCAAGGGACAGTGAGGTTTTGCAATGTTGCCTGTTCTCATGATTTTATGATGAGTCTTGTGATAGTTGGTGCTGCCTTCAAAACCTCAGCACCTGGAATCACCTGTGATTTCATGAGATTCTCAGATTTCATTCTTTTAGAAAAGGTTTCTTGCCCTCAGTTTCAGAGGAAAGCTTGAAAATTTGACCCAACTGCACCCTAAAGATTCAAAAGCCAGAAAACAGATGAAAAGAACCTCAACACATTTGCAGTGTAGGGGGGGTCTGATTCATTATTTTTGGATGCTTGGAATTGGTGAGATTTTTTTCTGCATTCTCCACTACCTGCCAGAATCTACTGTCATTTTTTATTTAAAATATTTTCCAGCAATCAGAAGTCTCTTAGGGTATGTCTACACTGCATTCTTCTTTCGAGAGAGGAATGCAAATGCAGCTGAGCGAAATTGCAAATGAAGCACGGATTTGAATTTTCTGTGTTTCATTTGCATAATTGCGTCCGGGCGCTATTTCAAAATACCCTATTTCAAAAAAAGAAACGCTGTCTAGAAAGAAAACCCTTCTTTCAAAATTACCCTTAAGCCTCATTTTATAAGCTCACCCATCTCTAATCACAAAGGCCCACTGAAATCACTGGGCATTAGGAGCCTAAATACCTTTGAGGATCTGAGCCAAAGTGGAGGAACTGTGAAAATGTATTAATGGATGTGAACCATTTAACCAAAGAAAGACTATCCAGAAAGGTAACTTTACCTTTTCAAGAGTCTAAAACGGGGACAAGGCGTAGCTGTGATTGTCTTCAGTGCCAGCCTCTTTATGTGCTATGTTAAGTGCTGTCTTTAGAAGACTGCAAAGTAATTTTGCAAATCCATTTTCTCTGATGTTGTAATATGCACAGCCTGGGAATCTTCTGTAATATTCAGTGTGCTTTCACATGATGCTGAGTCCTGAATTCTCTTAAAGCACCTTTAGCTTTCTATACCACAACTGTTTACTTTCTGCCCCTGGACTACAGCTACGTGGCAGCTACTGTTAATTTATTTGTCAAGGCCCTGTATAAACTCCAGATGTGAACATGTGATAAATCCTTGTATACAGTAAGCCTGGGTAGGTCCCAAAGCAACAGCTGACTTTTCATGCACATCTGTGCATTTAGCAACGCCCCTCCCACATGAACAGCCTTTTGCTCAACCAAATGATAAAATTAAACTTGCTCACAGGTAAAAATTTTAAAGGAAATACGGTAGAGCTGCTAAATGTGTTATTGTTATTATATCAGATAGAACACGTATGCTGTGGAAATGTTTCAAGACCGCACACTTTCTGTCATTGCTGGGTTCTTCTCCATACAGTCTCATGGAATCATAAAGATTAAGGCCCAACGAATTATGTAGTATGACCTCTTGTATATCACAGACCACTAAGGGCGTGTCTATGCAGCAAAGTTATTTCGGAATAACTATGTGAGCATCTACACAGCAATTCTCTTATTTCGAAATTATTTTGAAATAACAGACGGCTTATTCCGACTTCTTTGTAGAATGAGGTTTACAGAATAACTCCTATTCCGGAATAGCTATTTTGAAATAAGGTGTGTGTAGACGCTCCGCTGCTGCTATTTCGACATAGCTCCTCACCAGGGCCATTCTAAGTTATTCCTCCTGAGGCTCTAAATCGAGATAGCGCGTCTACATTAGGGAAGCCTGCCTCAGAATAATTCTGAGACTTCCCTGCAGTGCAAATGTGCTATTTTGAAATAAACTATTTCGGAATAAATATTCCAGAGTAGATTATTCCAAAATAACTGTGCAGTGTAGATATAGCCTAAATGTCACCCAGCCACATCCACACCAAGTCAATAATGAGACCAAAGTATTCCAGCTTTCAGTTCACTTACTCTCTTTATCGGGCTTTTTTTTTAATGTCAATGTTTTGTTTTTGTTTTTTAAAGCAATTACAAAAATCCTTGGAAAACGCTAAGACAAAAGGGTGACTCAGAGGCAGTATTTCCTGTTGTTTGTTTTAAAGACTAGGAACTCATTGGGCAGCACAGCCTAAAAATAGAGTGATGCTAAGAATTTTGAAAAGCCTGGGGGTGCAGTTCTGCTTCATGAACCCCATTCTGCAGTCACTGCTGCCAACAGAACTCCCACCACAGTCAGTAAAAACAATGAGGAGTCCTGGGACACCTTAAAGACTAACAGATTTATTTGGGTATAAGCTTTCATGGGGAAAAAAAACACTTCTTCACATGCGTGGTTTTAGCCATGAAAGCTTATGCCCTAATAAATCTGTTAGTCTCTAAGCCCTGGTCTACACTAGGGAGTTATTTCAAAATAATAAGCAGACTGTCCACACTACCAAACCCATTTTTTTTAAATAAGGGGCTGGTTATTTTGAAATAATAACTCCTGCTTTCCATGAGGAATAACACTTATTTCAAAATAGTTATTTATTTTGGAATAGCTGGAGTGTGGACACTCCACTGCTGCTATTTCGAAATAATACTCCCCACAGTCATTCAAAGTAATTACTCCCTAGTGCTCCCTGGAGCTCTAAGTCAAGGTAGTGCATCCACATTAATGGAGCCTTCCTCAGACTAATTTTGAGGCTTCCCTTTAGTGTGGACATGTTATTTTGATTTTGTTATTTCAGGTGTTATTTCAAATTTAGTTATTTGAAAATAATTTCCTAGTGTAGGCATGCCCTAAGGTGCTACCGAACTACTTGTTGTTTTTGCAGGCACAGACTAACACTGCTACCCCTCTGAGACTTGTCACTATAGTCAGTGAGGGTATGTCTACACTAGCCCCCTAGTTCGAACTAGGGAGGCTAATGTAGGCATTCGAAGTTGCAAATCAAGCCCAGGATTTAAATATCCCGCGCTTGATTTGCATCTTCCTGGCCGGTCGCCTTTTTTGAAATTTACAAGTCTGGACTAACTGACCGCGTTTACACGCGACAGGGACCCGGTAGTTCGAAATAAAGCCCTAGTTCGAACTACCTGTTAAACCTCATTCCAGGAGGAATAACAGGTAGTTCAAACTAGGGCTTTATTGCAAACTACCGGGTCCCTGCTGCGTGTAGATGCGGGCAGTTAGTCCGGACTTGTAAATTTCAAAAAAAAAAAAAAAAAAAAAATGGCGACCGGCCAGGAAGATACAAATCAAGCGCGGGATATTTAAATCCCGGGCTTGATTTGCAACTTCGAATGCTTACATTAGCCTCCCTAGTTCGAACTAGGGGGCTAGTGTAGACATACCCTGAGAGTTTTGCAGGTGTGACAATTTCATGCTCAGGCTTGAGTTATCTAGTTCTCATTACAGATGGGCCAGTAGGTTCAGATAAATTGAGAATTGATCCAAAAAAAAAACCCAAATCAAAGACAAATTTACAGTCCAGAATCAGAAATACGCTGCAAGAAGGGTTGTTTACAACATCTCCACTTGACAACGTCTGGAAATCTCACATGAAAGTGATTGGTCCAGCCCAATTTTGCCCACTTGCTAAAAAACTGAATTTGTATGCCAGAGAGCCCAGAGGTCTGTTCTGCATTTATTTTTGATAAAGTTAGTCAGTTCCAGAATGTCACTGGGACTATTAGGGTGTGTCTACACAGCACCCTTACCTCGAAATAAGCAAACTGTGTAGCTTATTTCAATGTTATTTTGAAATAAGGTGCTATTCTGAAACGTCCCTTAACCCTCGTGCAATGAGGTTTACAAAGATGTTGGAATAGCGAGCCCATTATATTTTGATATAATGGGCTTGCTCTTAAGACAAGAAATGGCTATTTCTGTATAGTGGAGGTATCTCAAAATAGCTCCACTGTGTAGAGATAGCTTTAGAGAGTAGTAGGGCAAAAGATAATTACCCCATTATTGCTCCTAATATCTTAGGAGCTCAGGAAAAGAACGGTTACTTACCTGTAACTGTCGTTCTTCGAGATGTGTTGCTCATGTCCATTTGAATCAGGTGTGCGCACCGTGTGCACCGCGTCTTCCGGAGCATTTTCCCTAGCGGTACCCGTAGCGCCGGCAGGGCGCCCCCTGGAGTGGCGCCACTATGGCGGAGCATAAGTACCCCTGCCGGTGCTTCCCCACCTCAGTTCCTTCTTACCACCCGTGACAGTCATTGGGGCATGTCTCTCTGTTAGAGTAGTTAATGGTTCCCGTTTCTCTTAGTGTTGTAGATAGTTGTAAATAGTTCAATTAGTTAGATAGTACTTCTTTGTTGTTTCCTCTCCCCCTTCGGGGGTGAGGAATGCCTGGGCTGCAAGGCTAAGGCTTGCGCTGTATGAGCGAAGTTCATGCCCAAGGGAGACCCTCACGATAGCTGTTTAAAGTGTTTGGGTGAGGGCCACCTAGCAGACACCTGTAAGATCTGCAGGTCATTTAAGCCGTGCACAAAGAGGGAGCGGGACTCCCGTTTGAAGCTTCTCCTCATGGAGGCGGCTTTACAACTGGCACCGACTGGAGGTTCCACGGTGCACAGTGCGCCGGCGTCAACTCGCAACGCTCCATCCCACGCGTGGACTTCAGTAGCGAGGCCTCGGCACCATTCTCACTCCCCGGCGCCGAAGAAGCCAAGGTCTTCGCAGGGTATGTCTCCAAGCCAGAAGTCCAGGTCGAGCCTACACCGTCACCTCGAGTCCCCGGTGCAGGCGTCTCCGAGTGCTGCTGGGCGGCGTAAGAGAGCTGGATGACCATCAAGTCCAGGTCAGCTACCCTTGCATCGTCCCTCAACGCCAGACACTTTTGAGGCGGCAGAGGACCTGATTAGCCTCACTACCTCCCCTCTGTCGTCGGTTGAGGTGGAGAGGTCGAGGTCTTCGACGCCGGGAGCCATGTTGGCACCAGTTTCTCCCCCGCACCGGCTGGATCAGTCGACACCAGCCACATAGGCAGCAGGACTGTCCCCGGTGGGACCAGTACCGCTTGCCTCTACCTCGGTGCCAGCCTTGGCGCAGGCCGCCAGGCCTCACACGGCATCCGACTGGACTCGACCCCCGTCGGTGCTGGGGCCTCTCCCGGAGCCAATCTTGGCTGCCCCGGTGCCATATTACTCAGGCATCGTCAACGGCATCGTCAACGGCACCGTCAACAGCACCGTATTACTCAAGCCTGGTGGCACCGTTAACGGCACCGGCACCGGCACCATCAATGGCACCGACACCGGCCATCTTGCCCCAGGTGCCGCTTCTGTCTTCGGCACCGGGCTCTTCGGCACCGATGCAAGTACAAGCCCCGATGCGAGTACAGGCACCGATTCAAGTTCAGGCACCGGGATCTTCGGCATCGCTGCAGGTACCGGCCTCGGCCCCGTGGGCCATGCCGGTACCACCATCGCCGGTAATGCCAATCCCTTCGAGGGCGACCACTACGGCCCCACCGCCTTCCGTCCTGCCTGCTGTGGCGTCTACGGTGGCAATGATGGGGGCACCGTCTTTGGGGCAATTGGACTTGGGAGGTCCACGCTCGCAACCAGCACCGACTTCAGCACCGCAGCAGGTTTCTGGAATACCTCCTGATGTCCAGACTACTATTCAGGACCTGCCTTTTGACAGCAAGGCCTTATTCTTGGAGCATACTGACTCGAGGCTCCATACACTCAAGGACACGAGGTCTACTCTCCGGTCCTCGGGGATCCACACGCTGGCTCCTCAGTGTCGTCAGCTTCCCTACAGACAGCAGGGGAGAACGCAGTCCCAGCTCCCCCGGTATTACAATTAGGAGACTGGTACGCAACTCTCAATCTCAAGGATGCTTACTTCCTAAAGGTAATTCATCCTAAAGAAAACTGTGGGGAACTTTATACAAATTATGTACTTTGGAATTTAATTCTGATCAGGCTGGCACAGGAGTAGGGGTATGTCTACACTGCCACCCTAGTTCGAACTAGGGTGGCTAATGTAGGCATTCGAAGTTGCAAATGAAGCCTGGGATTTAAATATCCCGGGCTTCATTTGCATCTTGCCAGGCGGGCGCCATTTTTAAATCCCCTTCACAGAATCATAGAACCATAGAGCTGGAAGAGACCTCAGAAGGTCATCAAGTCCAGCCCCCTGCTCTAGGCAGGACCAATCCCAACTAAATCAATCCAGCCAGGGCTTGGTCAAGCCGAGACTTAAACACCTCTAGGGATGGAGACTCCACTACTTCCCTAGGTAACCCATTCCAGTGCTTCACTACCCTCCGAGTGAAATAGTTTTTCCTAATATCCAACCTGGACCTCTCCCACCACAACTTGAGACCATTGCTCCTTGTTCTGCCATCTGTCACTACTGAGAACAGCCTCTCTCCATCTTCTTTGGAACCTCCCTTCAGGAAGTTGAAGGCTGCTATCAAATCCCCCCTCACTCTTCGCTTCTGCAAACTAAACAGACCCAACTCCCTCAGCCTCTCCTCATAAGTCGTATGCTCCAGCCCCCTAATCATTTTGGTTGCCCTCCGCTGGACCCTCTCCAACGCGTCCACATCCTTTTTGTAGTGGGGAGCCCAGAACTGGACACAATACTCCAGATGTGGCCTCACCAGAGCCGAATAAAGGGGAATAATGACATCTCTGGATCTGCTGGCAATGCTCCTCTTAATGCAGCCTAATATGCCATTAGCCTTCTTGGCTACAAGGGCACACGGTTGACTCATATCCAGCTTCTCTTCCACTGTAACCCCCAGGTCCTTTTCTGCAGAACTACTACTTAACTGGTTGGTCCCCAGTTTGTAACTATGCTTGGGATTCTTCCGTCCCAAGTGCAGGACTCTGCACTTCTCCTTGTTGAACTTCATCAGATTTCTTGTGGCCCAGTCCTCCAATTTGTCTAAGTCACTCTGGACCCTATCTCTGCCCTCAAGCATATCTACCTCTCCCCCTAGCTTAGTGTCATCTGCAAACTTGCTGAGGGTGCAATCCATCCCCTCATCCAGGTCATTAATAAAGATATTGAACAAAATCAGTCCTAGAACTGAACCTTGGGGCACTCCGCTAGTAACCGACCGCCATCCTGACATCGAGCCATTGATCACTACCCACTGGGCCCAGCCTTCTAGCCATCTTTTTATCCATCTTACTGTCCATTTATCCAATCCACATTCCCTTAACTTGCTGGCAAGAATATTGTGGGAGACCGTATCAAAAGCCTTGCTAAAGTCAAGGTAGATCACATCCACTGACTTTCCCACATCCACAGAGCCATTTACCTCATCATAGAAGCTAATCAAATTCGTCAGGCACAACTTGCCCTTTGTGAATCCATGCTGACTATTCCTAATCACTTTCCTCTCTTCCAAGTGCCTCAAAATGGATTCCTTAAGGATCCCTTCCATGATTTTTCCAGGAACCGAGGTAAGACTGACCGGCCTATAGTTCCCTGGATCGTCCTTCTTCCCTTTTTTGAAGATGGGCACTACATTTGCCTTTTTCCAATCATCCGGGATCTCTCCCAATCTCCACGACTTTTCAAAGATAATGGCCAAAGGCTCCTCAATGACATTTGCCAACTCCCTTAGGTCGAACTCCATGCCCGCAGCTACACACGGCACGGAGTAGGTAGTTCGAATTAGGAATGAGGTGTACTGGTAGTTCGAATTAGAAATCCTAATTCGAACTACCTACTCCGTGCCGCGTGTAGCTGCGGGCACAGAGTTCGACCTAAGGGGATTTAAAAATGGCGCTCGCCCGGCAAGATGCAAATGAAGTCCGGGATATTTAAATCCCGGGCTTCATTTGCAACTTTGAATGCCTATATTAGCCACCCTAGTTCGAACTAGGGTGGCAGTGTAGACATACCCTAGGTGGATATATCTCTAAATTCCTGCTTTTTTACCACTGACATTTTCAGCTATAAAAATAGTTCAATTTCACATGATCACATAAACAGGCTGTAAAATCAAGTGACACAATCACAGGACCTAACCACATAAGCCACAACATCAGGGGCTCATACACCTGCATATCCACTAATGTGATATATCCCATCAAGTGCCAGCAATGCCCCTCTGACATGTATATTGGCCAAACCAGACAGTCTGTGTGACAAAGGATAAATGGACACAAATCAGACATCAGGAATGGTAACACACATAAACCTGTACGGGAACTTTTAACTACTTTGGGCATTCAGTAATGGAATTAAAAGTAGCCATTCTTCCACAAAGAAATTTTATCACCCAATTACAGAGGGAGACAGCTGAACTGGAATTCATTTACAAGTCTGACACTATCAGCTTTGGCTTGAATAAATATATTAACTGGTTAATGCACTACAAAGGCAATTTCCCCTGACTTTGATATTTATGTTTCCACATCAAATGCTATGAATGGGACACATCCAGCCTGACTTAATTAGCTTCGTTAACACTGGTCACACAACTCACAGGTAACTGCTTTTGCTGTTATATACCCTGGATTCTGCAATTTCCACTCCAACTCATCTGATGAAGTGGCTTTATTCACACAAGCTCATGACCTAATATATTGGTTAGACTCTAAGGTGCCACAGGACTTGTTTTTAAAGTTACAAACTAACACGGCTACCCCTCTGAGGCGCTCTTACTGCACAGTTAGGGTGCATCTACACTGCACTCTTACCTAAAAATAAGCTATGCAATTGGAGCTACACAAATTGTGTAGCTTACTTCGAGTTAATTTCAAAATAGTTTATTTCATAATTTGGCAATGGCTACACAGTGTCAAATTTTGAAATAAACCACTATTCCAAAACATCCCTTAATCCTCATGGAACGAGGTTTACAGGGATGTCGGAATAGTGAGCCCATTATATTTCAAAATAATGGGCTTGTTTCAGAGATGCAGAATAGTTATTTTGGGATACCGGAAGTATCCCAAAATAGCGCCACAATGTAGACGTATCCTTACAGAATACTTTTGGAAAGAAAGTGTGCCAAATTCCTTTTTCATTTTGATCTCTTAGGTGTCTCAGGTCATGAATCACAGCATCTGATGAAGACATTCTGCTATCTCACCACAAAGAGGAATGCAGACTTTCACCCTTAAGGACTTTTTTTTTCTTTTCTTTTTTTGATTGAAGAAAACACCAAAACAAGAAAAAACATACATCTAAAATTGCTTTGGGAGAGCGACTCACTCCACAACCCCACACATCTTGAACTGCCTTCACCCCATGTCCCAAGAAGCAACAAAACTCCAATCATTTAAAGGTGCAGCACCAATAATAATATTTTGCTTTTTAAAACTTCATTGTAGTATAAAAATATTCACTCAAATCTTCTTAAATCTCCTTCTTACCTCCATTTTGTAAGACATGAAAAAGCAGATTTCTCCAAAGCAACAAAAGTCAGTGGCAGAACTGGGGTTAATACGCAAAAGCAGAGGTGGGAAAATACTGCAAAAGTGTAGTCAGGAACATGCATCAAATTAAAATGCACATTAGCTTCCACAGTATTTACAGTCCTTTAGATCTGTCTGCAAATTTTCTTATATAATTTTGTTCTCAAGAATGACTGAGGAGAGCAAAACTTTCCCAAATACTCATGTGGTATGTGTCACAGTATAGCCAAGTATTGCAAATCTTCTGATACTTGATGGTTTTGACTCCAGATCTTGAAGTCAAATGATTATGTTATAAACCTAAGTTACATTTTTCCAGTAAGTTTCTAGTCTTCATGATTGTGGAAGGACATTTGAAATCATGAATTGTAAAGACTCAAAAATAGGAAGGGAAATGAAAAGTACATTTCATTATTGATTAGAATCACATGACTTTTATGCCAATCACATGGCATTTAGAGCCTGAGTCATGATTTTCTAATGCTTTGATATGGCACTACTGACATCAATCCTGGATTTGATTCTTTCTGCTTATAAAATATCAGTCAGCCAATCAGGAAGAAGAATCATCATGATGTGACTCCTGACAATCAGATACCACAAAAAACAAACAGTGAAATAAACAAATAGCTTGAGAACTGTCTTACATTTCAGTCTTTTCCCAGGAAGTGACTAATGCACAGTTACAAATAATGAACAAATCAGTAGGATTCAAAATTCTGGTAACAGATAATTCCTGCAGAGGAGAAAATTGCTAAATAAACTAATCAATCCCAGCTCTGCTCAGGAGTTCCTGACTCTCGGTCTCATACCCAGTCTTCTGAACCACATTGGTTTCCACCACACAAATTCCAGATGAAAAAAGCTGAGCTTTGGTTCTACTAGCTAAGCAGAAGAGTACGTACGACTGTTGCCAAGAGGCTATAAATGTCCTGGTTTGAATTGTGGCTGTGGTATTCTACAGCTTTCCCTCTGTCTCACATGTGTGCACGCGTACACACACACAAAATGGGGACTGTAACCTAGGTGGACTAGTTCAAATCTGCAGTAGAGCAGATTGCTGTGATTTTAACTATATATCTTCATATGGTTTATAATTAATCTTTTCCCCCCCATTTCACATAACCTAATTCTTCATTTCCACTGGCAGCAGCGCCTCTGCACTTATTAAAAGAGTCTGTTACCCAGTAGGTTGCTATGGGACCTGCAGCAAACCCCACGGACAGCAAAAAAGGAAGCAAACAAAATATTTTAACCCTTTGTTTGACAGTATTGGTTTAAAACACACTGTCCGTTAACCACTATTGTAGACACCATGAAACTAAAATCTAAATCCTCAGTTGTCATCCCTAGAAGTGGTTGAAAAGTGAAAACCCATTTTCACTTATAGTTCTGAAGTTGTTTCCTTGTGCTCTCCCACTCGTCTGCTGTATCCGTCTTGTAGTGGGGTTGAGACTCACTGGCACGGTGCCTCCTGTTGGTCACACCGGGAATCAGCTCTGACCCTAGCAGGGGCCCTCTTCTGGCAGGTGTCTCACCGGTTTTACCCATGACAGCTCATCATTCTATATATTTTTGTTCAGCTCTAAAGTGCCACAAGACTACTGTTTTTTTAAAAAGTTGTTTTTAACGTTACAAACTAACACAGCTACCCCTCTGAGACTTTTGAAGACCCTAGATGAGAGGACTGCCTGTGTGCTGTTTGGGGTCCCCTCTGTTCCAGGACTGGTGCATATACTGTAAATAACATACGTTATACTATGAAAATACCCAGATTCCATGTCACTGATTCCTCCTGCAAATGGGGGAAATAACCTGCAAGATCCTGAAATCTGCTGCCACTCAGCGGAGGGGAAAAAATAATAAAGAGAATTTGATCATATGGGCTACGTCTACACTACAAGGTTTTTGGGCAAAAACAGCTGTTTTTTGCCCAAAAACCTGGGGAGCGTCCACACCTCAAATGAGCTCTAGCGCTATTAAATGGGCAGTTAAATGGCAGAACAGAGGGCTCTTTCCGCCCTAGGTAAACCTCCTTTTCTGAGGCATAACTGCTTTTAGTGCTACAGCTATTCCACAAGAAGGCAAGTGTAGATACTCCAGAGCATAAGAAACCCCTATGGAAAAAAGCCCAGGTGCTCTGATGGCTATTCTGTGAATGGCCATCAGAGCTTTCTTGCGCAAGAGCCTCCAGCAGCGTGGACGCTCTCTTGCGCAAAAAAGCCTCACAAAAGCGAGGTGCTTTGATGTGTGGACATGGTCTTGCATAAGAAGCCTTTGCCCCAATAAACTAGCACTACGGACTTCTTGCGCTAGAACACTGCCGTGAAGACGTAGCCGTGGAGTATCTGTACGGGCTAGTCAGCCACCAAATATTCAGAAAGACAATGTACCCCAAAGACAACACATACCCACACTTGAATACAGCCTTTTATGGGAAGTTAAAATAACTTTCTAACTTTCTGGTGTGGTTTTACATACGCAATCCCTTCTAGGTAATTGAATGTTGGGGAAAAGTCTGGTTTGTGCTCGGCAGGAAAAATAAAAGCATTCAAACCAGCTTCATGTTGTTTGTGGGCTAAACCAAAGTACCAGGACTTCTATGTAAAACAGACATGAGAAAAAAGGGGAAACATTCTAAAAAAATCACAGCAATGGAGTCTGAGGGACCCAAATCAATTCACATTATTTATTTATTTATTTGTTTATTACTATACGGTTTGCCCTGCATTGCTCAAGCCCTTAATTAATTTATTTTTTTCTTCATTGAAATCAATGATCTGGGGTGGAGCTGGAGATGAGGGATTCAGGATGCAGGCTGGGGTCTATGCCAGCCCTCTCTCAGCACAGCAGGTTGTGGCCAGGTGAGAAGCACCTTTCCATGGCCACTGCAGCTGCAAAATAAATCACTTGCCCAATTGATCTGTGCGGGAGTCAAGTCGTGAATCCTGCTCTCCTGCATTCATTGGTGACTTAGCTGCAAGACCATCCTTCCACGCAAAGTCATGTTATCTAAAAGAGGGGCATGTCCCTCTCTCCCCACTGGAAGTCTGCTTAATTACTCAGAACTCTGATTGCCTGATTTTAAGCTACAGCTCCCATGTGTTTCCACAGACAAGGTTGTATTCCATCAGAGAACAGGACCTGAATACAGCCATTGTCACCCTAATGCCTGACTGTAAATGTAAATAAACATTAAACGAGATCCAATGGAATAGTGCGGTTTTTTTCCTCACAGCAGCGTTGAGAGTGTTTTCTGTGTTGTGGTTTGTGGTAATTACCCAGAGGCTAATCACACAGTAGGATGACCACTACTGTATATACAATTCCTGAATGCAAAACTCACAGAGGCATTTTTAAAAGCTGGGCAGGGCCAGACAAGTGGTACCGTGGTATGTTCAGCACATGGGGATGCTGAAGGCTGAGTTGGGATTGTGTCTCCCTTTCTCTTGCTTGGCCAGCAGAAGCTGGAAATGCTGCAGAGGCAAGGCTTTCAACCCTGGAAAGGAGGGGAATGGCTAATCCAGAGGTGAGGAACATGAGGCCTGGTGGCCAGATCTGGCCCCTGGCTTGCCTGGATCCGGCCCCCAAGGCTGGGGGCAACTTGCTCCTGCACCCACCCCTCTGCCCAGACCATGCTTCCCCAGCCCGCTCCTGCACCCTCCCTCCCCCTCAGACCCACACCTCAAGCCCACTTCCCAGCAGCACCCTCCCACGCGGTGAGCCCCTCATTTCTGGCCCCACCACAGAGCCTAGGGGGCCCTCAAACTCTACAAGACCCCTAAGCTCTGGGGTTCAAGGAGAATGTGGGGAGTATCTTTCTGCTTCTCTGTCAGGGGCCATGTCAGTGAGGGCTTGGGGGCTGGTTGGTTGGCTGGTTGGTTGGTTGGTGCACTTCTCACTTTTGTGCAGCCCCTGACTGATTTTTCTGTGGGTCAGAAGCTCCTGACCCAAAAAAGTTCCCCATCCCTGGGATAATCCATCTGATTAAGCAGAACTGTAGGCTCACCCATTCCAGAATCCAGAGCCACAGAGCAACTGGCCAAGCAGCATAATTTTCTGTACTGAAAGCATTCCCATCGTCTTAGCATCAAGGGCAAAATCTTCTCGTCTGGACAAGATGCACTCAGCATAAGAGCAGAAGGCAAGGTGAAAGGGGATTTAAAGCTACTTCAACAGTTTCATACTCTAGGGCCAGTTCTTCATAGAATAATGGAATCATAGAAACATAGGGCTGGAAAAGATCTCAAGAAGTCACGTAGTCCGGTGCCTTGAGCTGCAGCAGGACCAAATAAATCCAGACCATCCCTGACAGGTATTTGTCCAACCTGATCTTAAAAACCAGCAGTGATGGGGATGCCACTTCATCCCTTGGAAATATATTCCAGAGTGTAAATGTGCGTAGAGCAGTCCCCAAACTTTTTATCTCACACCCCTTCACCTCTGTTCATTCCCCTTCTCCTCCGCAGCCATGGCTGGGAGCAGAGCCACTGTTGGGGCCATGGCTGTGGCTGGGAGTGGAACCAGGAGCCAGGGGCTGAGTCTCTGGCTGGGAGCAGGGCTGGTGCCAGGAGCAGAGCCACATTCAGGACCTGAAGCTACGGGTGAAGCTAGGGCAGTGATCAGGAACAGAGCTCCTCTTGATCCCAGCCCCGCCTCGGCCCCCATCTGCAGCTTCACTCCCAGCCCCAGAACTCTGAGAAACTGCAGACAGTTCCTTTCTGCACAGATTTATTGGAAAGGTCTTAATAAACACAGATGTTAGGAATGGATGGCTACTGTGTAATCATGTGCAAAAAAATCCAGCGGAGAAAGTATCTCCTAATAGAGAACCACACACCATGTAATATTCTAAAACAAGTGGTGAAGAAATAAGTAGTACAAAAAGGCAGCTCGGAACAGCTCTCTCTCCCAAGACTTTCTTACTCTTTTGTTGCTTGTAAACTGAACAAGTGAACCAGTGGCTTGGTCCAAAAACCATAGATTTCAATGGAAAGACTCCCATTGATTTTAATGGCTTTGGATCAGGCCCCAGAAGGTATTACAGTTTCTTAAAGAAGATTTAAGGTTTATGTACGTTAGTAAAAACTTTTACCACTCCTAATTTCTCTATCCTTTCCCAACTGGTCCCAAAAGAAATATGTGTGCACTTGCACACGTAATAATGTGTGCGCGAGGCAGAGAGTGAGACACCTGATCTTGTTTTGGTTCTTTCCACAGAAAAAAAATTACACGAAAATATTTCTGCAACAACAAACCAAAAACTGGCTGTCGAAACACCAGCAGCAATACAAATTTCTGGCCAGCAACAATGCTAAATTAGTACAAAATGCGATCCGTACAAAATGCGATCAATTCTTCCAAAGTATAGAGGAGAGGGAAATATTGGACAGTGAAGCAAATCACATTTCTGAATTCCTGGCTTTTAACGGTTAAAACCACAAATTTAAATATTGTAGAACTAACTATGTAATATACTGGCAAATTATCAAAGAAATAACAATTTTACTGAGACTTTTTTTTTGCCCCGTTGGCGTTTTCATTTGCTAATCACAGCTAAATAATCCTAGGGGAGAAAGTCGAATATCCTCATCATGCCAGTGAGCTTTGCTGAAGAGTCCAAAACTCAGGCAGTTTATTATTTTTATTATTATTTTAATATTACAAATATATTCATACATTCAGCACATGCCACAGGAAATAATAATCAGATGATCTCAGCCTCAGAAGTATTTCACTGCTGTGGAAATGCCAGGTTGGAGAGTTCATGTGGAAAAGGAAAAGCCTTGTAACATCTCCAAACATCAGTCATCACTTCCAGATACCTCTAAATACTGCCATTCATTTCACACTGCAGGATATTGTATTGAAAAGCAAGGCAGGGCCAACACAGTACCTTCTACAACTAAATATGCACTGCACAAACCTCAGCTAAGTGTGTTTTTCCTATTTGGAATAGAGCTCTCTCGTTTAAAAAAAAAAAAAAGACCTTTATGGAACCATGCTTCTCACAGAACACAATATTTATAGCCATGTGCAAAAAACATAAAAGAGGATGAGCCTGAAAAGGCAGAGAGGCATTCCAAGACAGGTATAAGTCAAATATAAGATGACTCATTTGCCTCTTTCAATAAAATGTTCATCCCAGAGAGATCAAAGGCACTAAATACACCATCCTCATTTCACTAAATGTGGCCAAAAAATGTAGAAAGATTTTCAATCAACCACGTAGTGGGAGGTCTATGGACAAATGACATCCAGAAGATTCTCACTTATGAAAGAGGTCAAATCCTACAATGTACAATCAGGACAAAGCACATCTTTTAAGTAGGAAATGCAAAGGACAGAAACCTGGGTTTGATATTGTGAAGCTGCTCTATGATATCAAATGGATCTGAGATTAGCAAGCAACACATTATATCTGGTGGCAACTAATACTGTATTCTTTCAAAGATCTTCCATGTTGCCTAGAAGTTTAGATAGCTACAGATCCTAAAACTGTGACAAACCAAGTCTGACTTCTCATTGCATATTTATTATGAGCACTGAGACACACACTTTGCACTGAGCTGTACCTGCTTACAATCTGCCCTTTATAAATTAGTCTTTCCTCACTGATATATGCCCCTTCCTCATGTTGATCTTTACCACTGGCATCCACTCCTACCCTCCTTCATATTCTTAAAAGCTGTTAGCGGGGGAAGGGAATCAAGAACCACCCTCCCCCCCCAAAAAAAAATGGAAAGTGGAATGTCAAAATCTAATGTAAAATCATCTTGACCTACCTACTGCAATGACAGCTTGCAGGGTAAGAACACAGAGCTAAAGACTGTCTTGCACAGTGGAGGTTTGTATTTCCATACAGCTGAAAACTTTATTTTCTATGTAGCTCTGCTTCCCTGCACATTGTTGCTTATCCCATAAACCTGGAAGAGCGGATGGTGGTCAAAGGAAGAGGAATGAGAGATCTGTTCCCTTGCTGCCATCATGTGGGAGAATGGTTTATCACAGCGCTTGAAAGCTGGGGATGCTGCTAGCCACATGGTTCTATTGCTGCTTTATAGTTATGTTCCAGACTGAATCTGAATCATTCACAGACAAAGATAATATTACAAATATCAAAGGTGCAGACAGTTTGTGACTCAAGTTCAAGCACAGCTGAAAGCAAAACCTGTACTTTAATTCATAAGATGGTCAATGAACAGCTTAGGGAACAGACCTCAAAGACAAGAACCTGCTTCCTTACTCATCTAAAACAAGTCCAGTGGCACCTTAAAGACTAACAATTTTAGTATGGCATAAGCTTTAGTGAGTTGCAACACAGGAAAGCTTATGCCATAATAAAATTGTTAGTCTTTAAGGTGCCACTGGACTCGTTTTTGCTGAAACAGACTAATACGGCTACCTCTGAAACCTGTGACTCATCTAAGTAGTTCCATCTTACTAATTATGTGGCTAAGAAGATCAGGATTTGTCTTCACCTCATATATGATTTGCTACCCCAAACTTAAACCCCACCCACACATGGAAGCCTTTAATTTGAACACAGTGGTTGGCTGACACCGGGAGTGTAGGCGACAGCTAGAGTTAGCCCAAGTCTCAGCTGCTAAAACGATCACGGTTGCAGTATCATTATCCCTTCGGGCAGTTCCAGTGTTCTTTTTTAGTGTGGCTGCCTTTGCTCAAGCTAAGCTAACCTGAGAGAAGTTCCTTGACTGTAGTGAAGACATAGGCAAAGAGGCTTGGGCCAGTTGATACGTAACAGCTCAACCATGAAATAATGAACTTGCCCTTATTCCCCTGTCACTCCAGTGCATTAGATAAAACTAGCAAATCTGCACCAGTAAGTTGATTAAATAGCAATAAAGTCACTGTCTGTAGGACAAAGGCTACTGCTCAGAGTGAGATTCTATCTTTCAATGCAGCTGTGCAGCTTCCTTTGAATTCAGTGGCTCTCATGTCTGACTGAGCACACCCCCTTTTCAGTAGGTGGGCCAGATTCCCCCGCTTCCCGTTGTTATACAGTGCTTACCACAATGGGGCTCTGCTGTTGATGCTATTAATACTGCAATCAAGTAGTAATGGGCATCTCAGGAAAGAATGTTGCATTGTCACAGGTTTGATGTTTCCAGGCTATAAACTTAAACATCTCCATTTCCCCTCAATGTTTATTTTTTGCTAATTGCCTGGATTTTACTTCCACCATTTATGCAAAATTAAAAGACCATTATCCTGTTGCAAAACTCTTTTCTACTGGCATCTTGCTTTCTGAATTTTTTTCTCTGCTATGGAATGTTTTCAGGCCAACAGACCCATTTACAACCTAAAATGAGGCTAATCTGTAGCCAGCAAACAGCAGAGGGCCAGCAAAACACAGCTGGCCAATTCATTCCCCATGTAAAGAACGGGCTGTCAGGACTACTATACACAGTCTCCCACTCCATCCATAATGCAATACTATGAACACCAAGTTCCAAGGGCTACACCAGCCTGACCGAAGTGTGGTGTTTCCATCAGTGTAAATAGTTACATTCCGTATAGACATCATCCAAGTCGGGGCATTCAAGCCCAACATGCTAGTGTGGGCAATTTCTGCTTTTGAACAGAAAGTGTTTTTAGGAACCTGACACTTCATTGTGAGACTGTAACACTGAGAAAAGCCAAGTTGCAATATTTTTGGCTCAATTCTTATAACCTTTTTTAAATATTAACTGTGCCAAATTGTTTAGCACAGAGAGGGAAATCCTGACACCAAAATCCTTCATACTCATGAAGGGATCATGCGTTTTACCCCATTTTGAAACTATTAACAGAGTTGCAGGGAACTATGTTCATGATCTTCACACTTGGTCAGTACTGAAAAGTATAAAAATTTCTTGGAGCAATGGTTGTCTGCAAAGCACTTAAAATTTATAAACTTCTCATATAGTGTCTGACATTTATCATTGCTCCAGTAAATGGAGCCAATGGAACTGACTATGCATTGCAAGTAGTATAATGCAATATTAAAGGAGACCCTATGGAGTACTTTAGGAGCTCGGCATCTAAATCATACATTCTGTGCTGGAAAATTGTATAGGAAAATGTGCAGCACCATTTACTGGTTGACTGTAGCCGTCACTGGTTAGTGTTATGTAAGAGCCATATTGCATGCTGATGCTGAGTGAGCATTGTATATAACTGACTCAGTTATTTACAGTTTCTGTGAATTAGAAGCAAAAGGAATTGTGGAAAGAATTCCTAAGGAATGATCACAAGTATTTCCACAGGCCTGCAACAGCCTCAACTCAGTAACTTACTGTAAGACACAAGAAGCAGAATGAAGACAGAGGGGAACTAATGTGTGTACAGTCAGCAGGATTTCAGTCTCCCAGTCAGGTCGACTAAAGCCTTTCTGTCACCTAGCTGTTCACCTAAATTCTCCTGCCCTGAAGGGCAGACAGAGACAGACATATGGGTGATCCATGAGCATGCGCAAGTGGGACTGTACTTCCTCCTTTAACCCCTTCATCTCTTTTCCCGGTTTCTCTCCCTTTGCTCTTCTTTCCTTTATCCTCCACTTCAGCCCTGCTCCTGCCCTCTTGCTACTAAGACACAGGATGCCCTTAGCAGGGCATAACAAAAACTTTATTGAATCTACAGGCTCTTTTTCCATAATTGACATACCGCTACATTTTCATGGTTGAGAGTTTCAAATGATGATTAAGCCAAACATGAGAATCTTGATTGTGTTACTATAAACCTGCGATAAAATGGACTCTTAAAATAATTTATTTGGAGATGTTTTTAATACAGGTTGGACCTCCCTGGTCCAGCACCCTTGGAACTCAACCTGTCCTAAAGGAGGGAATTTGCCTAATCAGGAGAGGCCCCCTGCCACCAACCCAGGACGCTGCCCCTCCCTGTGGCTGGCTCCACTCCGACCCCAGTGCCATTGGGCTCCAGCTCTGCTGCCGCCAGCTGGCTGGGGGTCCTCAGGCACAGAGCTCCCCAGCTGTCACAGCCCTGTTTCTGCCCCACCTTGACGGGGCTCCCCAGGGACAGGGCTTACTGGCTGCCCTACTTCTGCCTCCTGCCAGGGATCCTCGGGGATAGGGCTTGCCGACTGCCCTGCTTCTGCTGAGCCCCTCCGGGGCTCCCCAGGGACGGGGCTCGATGGCCCTGCTGCTGCCCCACCTGGCTTGGGCTCCCTGGGGATGGGGCTTCCTAGCTGCCACCAGCCCCAGTGGTGGGGCTCCCCCATGCTGGACTCCTGGCTGGCTCACACTCCTGAGTGCTGGGCTCTCTGGACCAGCAAAGTCCCAGATTTAGGAGGTTTAACGTGCAATACTTGTGTATCAACAAGATATAGACTCCCATCCAGTTTGCTTTAAGATTCAGCTTCAGAAGCGCAAAAATTAAAGTGAAATTCAAGGGCCACAAAGAAATGTGAACTGAAACTGAACACCAGCTCACTCAATCCCATGAGAATTGATACTTCAGTTTAGCATAGCTGTTACACTACACTCAATGTAGGGGTTGTCTACGCTTGCAGTTATTCAGGAATCACTATTCTGCTTTAAATTGGCACCCGACTAATCTGGACTTATTTTTATGTGTAGAGAGGCCCTTGCACCACCTCCAACTCCAGTGTAGAACATCAGCCAAGTAAGGATGTAAAATCCCATTCATTAGGTCGACCGGTTACAAATTCTGTTGAACCAGTTAACTGATTAAAGGGCTCCATGGTCGGGCTGGAGCGGCCCCCCCACCTCAGACAAGGGCGGCTCCTGACAGCCAGTCAGAGCCCTGCCTGCAGTGGCCTCCAGCCCCTACCAGTTAACTATTCACATCCCTACAGCCAACAGATAGTAAAGCTATAAGAAGCTGTGCAGCAAGATTCCCTTAAGTGGAATAAGCAGGGTCCTGCGAACTCAGTGATTTCATGGCCATGAATTTTGAGTTGGAGCCCATCCTTTGCCACAAAAACACGCTCCTAAATCCAAGTTTATCTAAGTTCTAGACCAGTGAACCAAGTCCAACACCAATGCAGTGCTTTCTGCCTCAGTCTGCAGGCAGCCTGAAACAACAGCTCTGAGAGAGAGGTGTGAAGTGCCTCATTTATCTCAATGAAGTTGAAATCTAATGATGCAAGTTTAAATGTCAACATTGTTAGCTACAGTGGTCTGATTATTTTAACTTCCAACTATTGTGTTTATCCCACAAATCCACACTTCTTCCCACATTTTCACAGGGATCCAAACCCCAACATCCATCTACCAATACTCAAATAATGGGGGCGGGGAGCTTAATGGGACTAGTTCCCTTTCCTACTTTTAGGGGATATCACACTTTTGTCTTATGGTCCTCTGACTTCTCATTACTGTTTAAATTAAAGCAAGCCCCTTGATATTCAGAGCCCCCTCTTTTTTCAATCAATCATTCTCCCTCCACAACTACCATAAGTTCCATCTTCCCAGTGAGAATTCCTCTAGTACAATTACTAATTTTCCAATGTCAATTTCTGCAACAGATGGAGATTTAAACATTCACAGGGTAGGATAAACAAATTATGTTTAACGTGGAATTAAATACATAGTGGGCACTACACAAATTGTCTGTTTTATTCTTTTAAATATTTTATTCGCTATGATGTTAAAATGTTCAATGGGTCCAGGGAGTTACAGAATCTTTAGTCTGCAGTACTAGAGTGCTACAGAATACAGAGGCCTGGACAGAATTTAGTTCATGCTTCATGCAGGGAACATGGTATCTTAGATACATGGACTTCTGGCATGCATGGAAAAAACTGACATTGTCAAATGTTCTGTTACCAACTGTTGTGATTTTATTGCAAGTCTTGCAATATTTGCTGTGTTCTTTTTAAGGCCCCAGCTGCTGGAATTGAGGGACTGCATGAGAATTTAAACCTTCATGTTTAAAACAATAAGTTTCTAGGCCTCATGGTTGTAGGGAAAAAACTGAAAACCCAGAACAAATGCAGCCTGAAAGCTCACAAACCAGAAGGTAATAAAATGAATCAAACATTTGGTTGTTATTTGGGATATTTTGTTTTGTTTTTTAATCTCATGATTTTTAAGCTACGCTCATGATTTTGGGGGCAAGACTCACAATTGTTGAATGCTTGCACATGAGTTTAGCTGTTCCCAGACACTTCCGAAAATCTCTGGAAAAAAGAAAGAACAAGCAAGAAAGAAATGTTCATCTATCACGACTGACCCCTGTGTGTTCCATTTTTTATATTTTATAGCATAAATATGTAGATATTTAAAGCCAGGAAAATGTTTTATTAGCTAACAGATAACACACATCATGCAAGGGAGTCTGCAAACACACTTGCCCAGAGAGATCACAGAATGAAAAGGAGATGTAAATGGGCTAGCGTTATAGTTCACACACAAGAATGTATGGAATCTTCCCTTCTAATTACAGTGGTGCCAGGCTGGGATGGGCATGGACCCACCACATGGCACAGTTTGGACACGTAAACACAGCTGGGAGTCCCAGGTCCAGTAACCCAGGTTTACAATGTAGGGTGGCCAGTCAACTGCAGATTTAGAAATTTCGAGTCCACAAACCTGAAAGCCATAGACACAGGCTTAGTGTGCAGAGTATACAGCAGGGGTGGGCAAAAAATTTTTGAAGTGGCCCCGCTGTCCTGGAAGGGGCAGGGCCTAAAAAAGGGGTGGGGCCAGGGTACTTCTGGACTTCCCCACCCACAGACCATGATTGGTCTGGGGCTGGGGGAGCCCCTTTGCCCCCCCCCTTCCCACTAAGCATCCATACCCCAATTAGGGTCTGGGGGCGGGGAAAGCGCACAAAATTTCCTCCGCCCTGCCAGGAGCATGTAGCACTTTGAAGTGCCGCATGCTCCTCGCAGGGCGGGAGGAGACTTCACACGCTCCCTTGCCCCCAAGCCCTGATTGTCCTGGGAGCGGGAGGAGCACACAAAGTTTCCTCTGCCCTACCCCCACCCTGCGAGGAGGCTTTGCACGCTCCCCCACCCCCAGGCCAATCAGAGCTAATTGGCCTGGGGGCGGGAAGCAGCAGGTCCTCTGCAGGCTGGATCCAGCCCACACAGGCTCTTTTGCCCACCCCTGGTATACAGGGTGACCAGATGTCCCATTTTTAAATGGACAGTCCCATATTTAAGCTCCCCTGCAGCTGTCCTGACTTTTTTTTTTTTTTTTTTTAAATGGACAAATTGTCCCATATTTTCTGTCTCCTATTAATACTGGTGGGTCCTACTGCTGGATAGATTCCTGCTCACCAGCCACTCACCTACCTGCAATGAGTGGGGAGTCCAGTGGCTGATGATGGGGGGGGGGGTTTGTAAGGCTGGCAGTGGGGCAAATTTGCAGCATGTGGAGCCGGCCGCTCCCCCCAGTCTGTCAACACAGCCCACTGCATGCTGGCTCTTGGACAGCAGGGTCCTGTCCTCCTTCCCATTTCCAGCTAGCACTGGCCATGCAGTGCAATCTGCGATGGGGTGCCAGCCGCTTTCGTGTCCCCTCTACTGCCCTCCCATCAGCCCTTTACACGTTCCACCTCTTGTTGTCCTCTCCCTGCTTTGCCCCTTGGCCTTTCCCCTGGGCCCTGCTGCTCCTCCGTATCACCCTTGCCAGTGCGTGTCTCACTTCCATGGCTTAGCTCACCAACTGCCTGGCCAGCAGGCTCCCTTCCCCCCCAGTCTGGCTGAGCCCGCACGCAGGAAAGCCCAAAACCCTCCAGCCCAGAGTGCTGGCCAGGAGTGGGGGCAGGGAGGAGAGGGTCAGTCAGTCACCTCCCCTGTGTGAGAGATGTATACAGGAATGCATGTGTCTCACCTCTCCCCATGTAAAGTCTAAAGCCTTAAAGATAAGGTAAATAAGAAGAATCCACCGACACAGTATTTCTTTTTTCAGGGGCTCAGTCAATTTGATGTTAATTTGAACACTCTTATTGTACAATTATGATTGATTGCCACTGAACTCACATGAATACAAGTAATTTTATTAGGTGTCTCTTATTCAACACAGGGAAATATGGTCACCCTAAGTGTAGACAGACCCTGTGATCTCACTACAGAAACTAAACATTTCCCCAGCCATTGCCATTGGATCCTGCGTTTTTAGTAGTTGCCAACGTCTGTGATTTTAATGTGATATTTGCTTTCTTAAAACCCCAGCTTCTGGAGTCATGTTATTTGATTAGAATCTCTGCTTTCTTATAAAAAACAAACCCAAGTTTCTATACATCATGTTTGCAGAGAAGAGCTTACAGTTTCAAAAACCAGAAGGCAATTAAGAGGAAACCATTTTTTTTTAATTATATTTTTGTGGGCTTGAGATACCAATTTCCCTTCATTTTCTGTACTAAACTCCTCTGCAGTGTGGATGAGTCCTGGTGCTGATGTTGTATTTGACCCACCTAGATGATAGCTTTCATTGGTGGCTGACATTTTTGATACATAGTGCAACCAGGGGCGGCAGATTTGCAGAAATTTTGCTGGTGCCCAGAATGTTCAGAGCCCACACCGCTCCCTCATTCCAAGTCCCTCACCCATCTGCCGAAGGCTTTGGGAGGGCATTTGAATGCTGGGTGCAGGCTCTGGGCTAGGGCAGGGGATTGGGGTGTAGGAGGGGGTACAAGCTCTGGGAGGGAGTTAGGTGCAGGAGGGGGTCAGGGGTGCAGGCTCTGGAGGGAGGTTGGGGGCTGGAGGAGGGAGTTACAGGGGGGGGGGAGGTGTGGGAGGTGGTGCAACTCATCTCCTCCCAGAGCCTGCACACTCTCCCACACCTTCTGTCCCACCAGGGCACTCCCCACTGACAGCAGTTCCATGGCAGGGTGGGGACAGAGGTCTTCATGCACTGCTCTCCACAGATACCAACCCCAAATCTCATCATTGGCTGCAAGGGCACTTGGGGCAGGGGCAGCACCAGGAGACACTCTCTCCTAGGGGGCCACAGGGATGCACATGCTGGCAGCTGTGCAGAGTAAGTGGTCAGAAGCTGCTCTAGCCCCTCTGTGCTGCCAGTAGTGGTGGCAGCCCCAGGCCGTTCTTAATCACCCAGGAGCGGCGAGGGGGCTGGGAGATGTACATAGGGTGGCAGGGAGGTGAGGAGAGGAGGGGCCATGGGAGAGACTCAGCCCTGAACTTTGGAAGAGCCAGGCCCCAGGCCAGGAATATTCCCGGTTCCCAGGCATCATGGGCCCATAGAACTCACCGCTCATGAGTGCAAGTGGTATTAAGGACTCTTTTCCACAGGCAAAACTTTGTCTTAAAGGTGATAAGTTAAAAAAAAATGACAAAAGGCCTTCCCCCTCCCCCCCACTTCTGTGTGTTATGAAGAAAGCATGAAAGGTTTGTTCCCCCCCCCCCCAAAATTATTATTTTTTTTTCCTACTTGTTCTGCATCTAAAAATTCAAACAGTTGTCTGCCAGAGAAGTCTCTATTACCATGGTGTCCAACATGCTAGCCACTAGGCATATGTGGCTAGTTAGCCGCTTGAGTGTGGCTAGTTCGCTAGAGCAGGCTACTGCTTCAAAACTGGTTGGATGCCACAGCTCTATTATGATCTGATCACCTGAGTGAGATATCACAAATATTATTTGAATGTTTGTATTTGAGAAAACATCAAGATGTTTATTTTTAAAATGTAATGCAAAAACCCCACATTCTGGTCTCTAATTTTAGAAATGCCCAGGAATCCAAACCAAAAGAGTGGAGATGAAGATTGTACTGTTCAGGCATTGACTACGTAAAAAGTAGTAAAATACCAGCACAAGAACAAAGCCCATCCTTTGTGTTTTTTAAGCCCAAATCCATCCTCACTTATCACACTGCAACCCCAGTCATTTCAATGAACAGAATCTGACCTTCAAATGAAGGGGAATTAAAATGAAAGCAAAGTGGATCTTGTCCTATGACTCATTTATACATTTTCACAGTGAACAAACTTGGAGACTCTCCCTGCATATCCTTCCTTGCCCTGTGGGAATACTCCAGATATACCCCACAGTATAATTTAGCCCCACAAATTCATGTTTTAAAGTTTGGTTTGTACTTAACCTGCTATCAGGTAGTTTTCTCCCAGTCTCCTTGTGTCACTTTGCACATGGATCAGAGGTGAGACCATTTCTTTGAATTAAAAATATATGAATGCATCATCTGGCTCACCCTTTCCCTAATTCAGCCTCAGAGCCTGGAGAGGTATTACAAAATGTTCGGAATGCTCACCAAGTAGGTTTGGGTCACATCCTTCCTCCTCTTAATGAAAGCTGCTGTATCCTCTTATGGGCCAGTTTATGTAAGCATTTGATGGGAAGATTAGGGCTCTGAAACCCTAACCATATTTGAATGTGTGTGTGTGTGTGTGTGTGTGTGTGTGTGTGTCGAAAAGAGCAGCTTATGCAATGAGGAATGGGAAGCCACTAAAATGATTCTGCCTCTAAATATTTTGACCTTTATTGACATTTATAAGTAGAAGGCAGCCTAATTACCAATTAGAGGAAGTTATTAGCTACAAAAGGAGCCTGTTCTATTTTTCTGTATGCCTTTTTCCCAATGCAGTACAGTTCAGACAACATTATTAAGGCAGAACAAGGCAAAGTAACCAAAGCACCTGGGTTACCTTTCAGCTAACCTGCAATGGAATCCTTATCTAAGTCAAAAGAACTTCCCCAAAAAACTACCATTCAGAGTCAAAATATGTAATACCTTCCATTTCTAAAGCAGCCTCAGGGACTGGCATTGTCTGTGTTATATGTGCCTTCCTATTGTAAACAAAGTCACTGGGTGGATATAAATTATTGGTTGTTTTGTCTTAGAAATACCCATAGTTCCAGCTGTCATTAATGCATTCTGCTTGATTGCGATGTGGAATAGGAAGCTGAGTATACATAGGACTTCAACTGGACATGGCAGTCTTCACTTATTCTAAACTGGGGAGTAGATATGCAATGTAGGGTAGATAATTGATAATTCCACCTCAGAGCTGGCTACATTCCAGTAACTGATGAAGCAATTGCTTTATACATCTAATAAGCCTCACACCTGCAAACATTTATGCATTTGAGTAACTTTACCTACATTAATGGTCCCATCTATTAGAATGGGGCTAGGTCAAATGTTTGCAGAATCAGTACCCTAATTCAAATCCCTCCAACAAAATATGCTTATTAAGAACAACAGCAATTATTAAATATAATAAGGCATCCTGTGACACTTTAGAGACTAACAAATTCACTAAGTCATGAGCTTTCATGGGTAAAACTCACTTCATTAGTTGAGTTGGAATAGAAATTACAGATGCAGGGGTATATATAACAGCAAAAGAAGTTACCTGTCAATTGTAGGACCAGTGTTAATTAAGTCAAGGTGAATGTGTCTCATTTATAGCATCTGGTGTGGAGATGTGAATACCAAAAACAGGGAAATTGCCTTTGTAGTGCATTAACCAGGTAAGATCATTATTCAAGCCTAAGTTGATAGTCTTAACAAAAGCAATTTCCCCACTTCTGATATTCGCATCTTCACATTAAATTCTGTGACTGAGACTCATCCACCCTGGCTTAATTAGCTTCATTAACACTGGTCCTACAATTGACAGGTAACTTCTTTTGCTGTTATATGTACCCTGGATTCTGTAATTTCCATTCCAGCTCATCTGATGAAGTGGGTTTTAACCACAAAAGCTCATGACTTAATTAATTTGTTAGTCTCTAAGGTCCTACAGGACTGCTCGTTGTTTTATAGTTACAGACTAACACGGCTACCCTGAAACTTTTTATCATGCACAGTAATTATTATTTAATAATAATTAGAAGTAGCGAGAGTATTCTTGTTGCCATCTATTCAGAATGTCATGCTTTTTAAAAGAAACACCCAGGAAAGCAGTGTAGATCCAGAAATTCTTTGTATTAACAAAGCTAAAATGTCTGATGCATTGAACTATGTGACATTTGTTATCTGAAGCAATGTTAATTTGGAACTAGGTATCACTGGAAGAAATAATTAAATAACTCTGCACCTCTGAAATGTATTTTTCAAAAATTTAGCATTACTTTCAGCTCCTTAGTTCATCCAGACATTGCTTCTCACAGCCCTTGAGGCCCCAGCCTTGAAATCCTTACTCCATGTAAATGGGATGTGTTTCACAGTACTTTCAATGTACATTAATTAGACTGGCCTCAGGCAGCCAGATTGTCAAAGGTATTTAGGTGCTTGAAAATGTAGATAAGTCTCTGGTGCGATTCTCAACACCGCCCGCCCCCCCTCTCCCCCTCAAGGAAGGCAGGTATCTAATTTCCATGGAAATAAATAAGAGTTAGGCACCTAACTCACCTTAAGAACATCTGCAAACCACACAAGGTGCCTAGCAGCATCTTCAGCCCCTAAATACTCTTGAAAGCTGCTCAATACTTTTTAACAAGGAGTCCCATTGACTTCAGTAACTCATACTTTGCATGGCTAAAGAATGCAGGATTGGGCTCCCTGAAAGTGTTTCCTCATTGAAAAATACATGGCAACCCTTCCTTAACAGCAACCCAAAGAGGCAGCCCCATTTCAAACACACTCTCACAGATACAACTGTCTGACATTTGTGGAGCTTTGGATTTAGTCTTAGCTTTCATGACAGTTCATTGCCATCTGGTCTTTGACTGGCTCCTGATTTTAGCAATAACATTTAGCAACCCTCCATGAATGCTCATGCAAGAGCATTCTTCTTCAGAAAGGGGCATTAAGATCGTCAACTTACCCATTAAAAAAACCTTTATTTTTGTCCAGGTGTCATTCATTCAGACAGGGTTGATGTTAGGACTATCATCTTGAGAAAAGACCATTGTCCAAGACATCAATGCCTGTCCTAACAGAGGACACCTGTAAATAAACGTCTCTTCAGTGGAACAGACTGAGGCCATGTCTCCACTTGCAGGAAGATCTACACTGCAGTGGTCGATCTTCCATCGTTTGATTTAGCAGATCTAGAAAAGACACACTAAATTGAATGCTGAGAATGCCCCTGTCAGCACTGGTACTTCTACTTCTCACGAGGAGTAAGGGAAGTTGACAGGAGTATTTCTCCCATTGACTTCCCACAGTGAGGATGGGGCCAAAGCTTGGCTTAAGGTACGTCGATTCAAGCTATTTTTTTTACATAGCTGAAATTGTGTACCTTAAGCTGACCTTCCTCCATAGTGTGGACCTGGCCTACCTAATAGACCTGCTCTTAGAATAAGACATATTAAGGGTAGATCTAGACTTGGGGGAAATGTTGACCTAAGGTACGCAACTCCAGCTATGTGACTAGCATAGTTGGAGTCAATGTACCTTTAATCAAGTTGCCAGGGGGTCTCCACTACAGAGGGGTTTCTCCCGTTGATTCCCCTTACACTTCTTATTCTGATGGAGTATGGAGTCAATAAGAGTGTGATTAGCAGTCTTTACTAGACCTGCTAAATCAACTCGGGGGTAATCGATAGCCACAGTGGTGATCTTCTGTTTCACTCTCTCGTGACCAGAGTTTTTCCAGGCTGTATAATTCCCTACCTACACTGTGTTCTCCAGCCAACTAGACAACCTACGCAGCCTGGTTTGCCTTTTCCTCAGAGTGCACATGCCCACAGTTAAGTTACCACACATTTCCTTCTAAGCAAACACATTTATTCATATGGGTTAGAGCAATTACAGAGGAAAGATTTTTTTTTTTTTAAAAAGGACCTAGATGCATGCTAATAAGTTCACCAGAGACCACTCCAACTCCAACAGGTGAATAGTCCTTCAAACCCTAGTCCAGAGTTTTTCTATGGTTCATAATTGCTTTCACTCGGAACAATTACTCCCAGAATCTGAGAGTCAATCCTTTACACAGTGTGGGCCTCCTGATGTAATAGATGAGCAGATAAAAGTTGCCTCTTCAAGGAGAAGCTTCAAAAGGCTGCATTTTTTGCATAACAAGAGGAGGGTGGAGTACATTGTTTAAAAGAGTCCTTCAAAGATCATAACATTTCCCAGGGCTTTCATTAGTCACATCTCTCCCACAACGTTTGCATTTTTGGTAAAAGAAACTTCTACAATACTGTAATTTTGTTCAGTAAGACCTAACTTAATTCAATAAGGTTGATGTTGCAGAAAATTGTCAGGTCAGTCACAGTAGTGTCATGTAATTGCTTAGAGACCACAACAGCATTTTAATAGTGCAATAGTTGTCCAATACAGAGCTAGATTTTCATTTCATGATCTAGCATACTAGACTATGTATTCTTACAACAAGGAAGACTGTAATATGCCATCCAGCTAGGGATATTCACAAGATATTCGTGAGAAGCAGTTCAGTACTAACTGAACTAACTGACCAGAAAACATTCTTTATTAGGAGAGCGCCTGAAGACCCCAACTGAAATATGGTCCTGTTGTGCTGGATACTGTACAAACACAGAGTAAGAGACAACCTCTGCCCTCAAGAACTAATCCCAGGTCTCCTGGCTGCCAGCATGACATGCTACCTGCTGGACCTTGCTACCTCTGTGAGCTATCAGTGCTCCAATCACAGAGAATAACTTCAGTGCCTTCTGCTATGTGCAAAAGTAAAACTTCCTTCCAAAGAATTGCAACGAGTCTCACAGTAACATGCAGTGTAAACAAATAAACTCAAAGGCAGGATACCAGAGCAGCCTTTGATTCACATTCCCACTCTGAGCTCCCACTGGCCTCCTTATTGTTTTGTGGACTTGATTTGTATGTAAATAATACTGATCATAAATGAACAAACATCCCCCTAGCATCTGCTCGTGGATCCCTTTGTGTAGATAGGCATGAGGGAGAAGAGGTGCAGAAAGTCCTTTTCAGCTTGCACAATTATACAGTGTGCAACAGAATCCTGCAGCTTGAGTAGTGTTAGTACAATCAGTTACCAGAGCCCCCCACAGAGGGCAGAGTCACTTCCACAGCCCCACCCACTTCCTCACTGACCATCCATCAAGGGCACTGATGAGGGAAGCCCACACTGTGCTTGTACAAAGTGTCATGTTGCCATCCCTGATTGTGCCTCACATTCTATTTGTCACCCAGGGGTGACAGTAATTTACATTTCTTACAGATACTGTCACATCACAACCTCCCCTTGGGGGAAGCTTCAGAGCAGAGGATGCGGGCAGGTTGTGATATGACAGTACCTGTAAGAAATGTAAGTGTGGGATGGAGTGCAAGAGGCTCATGTCAGGGTTGGGGGAGGGGGGTTCAAAGCAGGGGAGGAAGTGGGGGGTGCAGGGTCAGGGCAGGGAGTGGGAAGGTGTATGGGGCTCAGGGCAGGAAGGATACAGGAGTTAGAGCAGGGTTATTGGGGGGCTCAGGGCAGGGGGTTGTGTGTGGAGGGGAGCTTGGGGCTGGGAGTGCAGTCACCTGATCGCGGGGGCTATGGGGATTGATTCGGGGTCAGTGGGCCAGGGGCCTAGCACCCCAGCCTCCCAGCACGGGGAGCCACAGGAGGCTGATTTGGGTTCCATTGGGGAAGGAAGATAAAAGGGGAGGGAGGGAGGGAAAAAGGGGAGAGGTGGGCCGCCCATGCACAGCTCTGGCACAGGAACCTTACCAGTGTTACCAGTGTGCTGGCTTTCACTTTTGCTGCCACCATTCTTTCTGTAGGTCAAGCTTGCTGGGCAAGATGGGGGCAGAGCTGGCTCTACACTCCCAGGGATGGGGCCTCAGGCAGAAGAGGCAGGGCTGGGGGGAGTCAGCCCTCAACGCTGCCCAGAGAACCATGCACTGGCCCCCTTCACACCCCAGCCAGCCCTGAGAGCTGCCCAGAGCATGCCGTATCCAAGATTTAAAGGGCCCAGGGCTCTGGCCACTGCTGCTTCTGTGGAAGTGACAGCAGAATCGCCAGGCCCCAGGGCAATTGCCTCCTTTGCTCTCCCCTTTTCCCCCATATTAAGGGGCCTGGGCAGGCCTCTAACATGGCACTGACGTTAAAAAAGCTATGATATGGCCTTTTAGAGCAGAGGATGCATATTGGTAAGCAATAATGAAGTAACATTCAGCAAAAAGTACGCATAACTGCTCAGAGCACAGGGTCTATATCAGAAAGGTCTCTACATCATTTTGCTACTGCTCTTCACTTGGAATTGCCAAATACTCATCAGTATTAAAACTGGCTTGTATCACTCCCAGTATTAAAACTGGCTTGTATCACTAGGTGCTCAGAGTGGGGTCACTCCACAGTCAAGCTGGATCCAATCAGCTCAAATAACCTTGAAAACGAAGGATTCGCTCACCTCAGGGCATGGTTCCTCCGAGTCAGGGCTGAGGCGCATTGACTAGGAAGCAATGGGGAAGCTTGTCCTATTCATGGTGTTCCTGCTTCATGGATAAGCTGAGCTTTCCAGTCAATCCTGAATCTTCCATAATCTCTAAAGAAAATCCCCACGAAGTGAAGATCAATGCAAAGATTGCAACAAAGCAAGAGACACCTACAGCTTTCTCTCTTGGTCCTTTGAGATGCAGCTTTTGATTATCTAAATAAATCATTCAGTAGGGAGTTACAGAAATGATAGGAATGGCCTGCATCATATCACATCATAGAGCAACAATTTTGGCCACGAGCTTCCTAGCTTTACAATAGCCCTCCCCTTGCTTAAATGAACATAAGAGGCCCTTTAATGCCTTCAGCTTGCCCCATACCTTATTCTTCCACACTGCTAAATCCTTCATCCCAGGATTGTCACGATTAAAGACGTTTAATACTCCTCTTGCCCTATTCTGAGATTTTTGGCCCAGCCTTTCAGTGCAGCGTCATGCACAAGCCAAATAAGAGACGAATCCTGCTCCCAATAAAGTCAATGGCAATAATGGCACTGAGTTCAGTGGGAGTTGCATCAGGCCCTAATTTCTTGGATGGTATGTTCTTAATCAGGGGTCCTTCACTCTGAAAAGGAAATTATTTGCGCTACATTAGTATTCATTGTCCACCTACACAGGGTGTGAAATTAGCAGTAACAAAAGAGTGAAGTGTTTTTGCGCCAAAAGGGCATGCTCCTTGCAGAGGAGGTCTCAGTAATGATAGTGCCTCTTGGATTTACTCAACTGTACCTGTTCCAAGAAATTACACAACACACACACACACACACATACACACACCCCTCCCAGCATCCTGTGGGTTTTGAGGGTTCTAACCTGTGCTGTTTGGAATTAGAAAGCTCAGTGGAGAGATCTGTGGATATTATTTCATCCCACAACAGACTGAGTGTCTGAAAAACAAAAATAAAGGCCGGAGGCTAAGTGAGGAGGCTGCAGCCCATCTGATCTGGCTTCCTCAAGTAGGTTACTTCAGTTAAATAGAGAAGAGTCATCCTGTAAAGCATCTCTCAAGAGGCACAAGAGTTCTCTATGACCATGAAAACAAAGAGATATGATCTTCCCATATAAGGTGGTTCATTCAGTACTGGTGAAAGCCACAGACCTGCAGATTGAAGTTCACTATTTGGGACTAATCCAAAGCCCATTAACATTAATGGAAAATGGTCATTGACTTCAATGGCTTTAGATCAAATTCCCAATCCACGCTACAGGTATGGCACAAAAAGCAGTAGAGCAAGCTTCCCCTCCCATCCGTTCCTCTGCCAAGAAGCCCCAACTCTGACATGGAGAGACCAACTAACAGGGTGAGAGGGTGGTTGGTTTCCAAGTCCCACCTCCAGAGAGACTTCCAGCAAGGTCAACAAAACCCAGACTGAAATGACTGGGTTTCAGACTGAAACCTAACAAATATGCCTCTAAAGACTGAAACTGAATTAACTGTAGAGAAAAACATAGCCTTTCTAATGGGAGGAGAGGGAAGAAAAAATAATTAAAGTTACATTTTAGTCCCTCTCAGGACTGAATGGCTAGCCAATGGAATGACACGATGATGGACAGCATGTAGTTAGACGTTTGCTATATACCCATAGCCATTAAATTAGTCAAAGCCACAGTGAAAAGGAGGGACTATACAAGATCCCATATCATTATACCCAATCCAGCAAAAAACTGGTCCAGAAAAGGCATTGGATTTTCTCCATCTTACCTACCCCTCTTGAGGACACAAATTTTCCTATACATGGTGCTTTTAACATAGCTTTCCCAGACAAGTGATTACCAACATCAAGTCTGTACTCCAGCACACAAGGAGGTAAATGAGCTCAGATGACTACATGAATTAACTATGGGGGCCTTCACAGGAAGGTAGAAAAGGTCACATATTGTATGAATCTGCCGCTAAGCATAATTTTGAGTGGGAGCAGGTGGCTACCTATCCCATACTTAGTCCATACAAGTTGTAACAACTTAAAAATTACTCCCTGATTTGGTGTTTTGTTTCATTTGCAAGAGGTTCACAAGCAACACAAAACACAGCTTTCTCCCAGGGTTCCTGCCCCACAACTGCTTAGTTCACACTAGGTCCTCTCTCTAGAGAACCACTCCCAGCTCCCTTATAATCAAATAAGGGGCAACCTGCAACAACTAATCAATAATAATCAACTGCTAACAGGTGAGTTTTCAGACAAACACTGCCAGACTGTTATGAGAGGCCTGGATGACTCAAGAGATTAATAATGATCTATAGAGATATTCATCTCTATGTTTGCCAGTTTTAATTCAGCTCAGAAAAAGCCTCAGTCCAGTTCAACATGGACAAGCGTCTCCATCATTAGAACAGCCACCCCAGATGGCACCAATTGACAATTTCATTGGAATACTCAGAAGAGAGACGAAGCATAAAGATAGAGGAGAACAGAGATCATGGAATCTGAACATCTCTTTTTCTCATCTCTAGGCCAGGAGGACTCAGGCTTCATCAGATATGTGGCTAAGATGAGACTTTGGTTTCCAGAAATGTCAATTCTTGTGTGCAGTTCTGTCTTCATACAAGGATAAAACAAAATGACACTAACTACCGACCATCAAGCGTGGGGTAAAACAAAGTGAGGTACTGTGCATGGCCATTAACTGGGCTTTCTCGTGGAGCTAGGAGCATATTGCATCAAGTCCTCAAAGCTTTCTTCTCCGTCAAAACTTTCCTATGGAAATAATCCAACAATGCTCATTGAAATAATTGGAAAGTCTCCCAAAGGGGTTTGGCTTAAGCAATGGATGATGGAATGAGTATGTTGAGTACTATTGTACAAAGAGACAGCTGGTAGAGGGTCTGTTAAATAGTTGCACTCCCAAAGTCAATGCAGAGCAGAAGTCATGACACAACATCCCTGCTAATCTGCTTAGATTTAACGGTTATTTCGACTTGTTTTGTACTGTTTAAGAATTCTGCATCCTGGATATATTTAGTAGCATGGCTAGGGAGAAGTCTTAAGAGCTTGATTCTCAAAGATGCATAGCCTTCCAACATGGATTGATTTCAAAGGAGAGCTGTGGCTACTCAGCCTGTCTGAAAAGCAGACCTTAAAATGCTTTTTAACGACTGGAAAATATCCCAGGTCTGACCCTATGCCTTTTGAATCCAATAGGAATTTTACCACCAGCTTCAATGGGAGCAGATTTGGGCCCTATCGCCATAAATATACATGAAAAAATAATTTATAAAGCATATGTCCAAAAGGTTAAACACAAATGAAGTGTGCACAAATGTCAGTTGTGGGCAGTTGCTGATGTACAGCCGTTGAGAAGTCTGAAAAGTGAAGCAAGTCCAACTATGTATCTGTAAACAGCTATTTGCAGGAGTGAAGTATTTTCCTGTATTTTGATGACCAAGCAAAGTTTAATAAATCATATCACGCCACATACACAGTTTGTTAGGAGTCAAACAGCTGTAATGCCCTTGAGAACTATGCAGTGGGTTCTGGGAGGAAGGAAATCGCTGCCACATGCAACAAATAAAAAAAATTATAGTTCTGCTGCAGAATCATTCCATTCAGCCTAGCTAGAAACACAGACAGCTACAAACCGATCATTCATCTCCAACATAAACACAGATTGGGTTAGACGAGCTGTAAAATAGGTTGGGATTTTTAGTAGATGACATAAATAAATGTATTTTTATATTTCCTGACCACATTAAGCTTGAAATCAGAGCTCTGAAATGCAAGGCACATGCTATAAGGCTCCTAATAGTCATTAAAGGCCAATAGTCACAGTGAAGCAATGTTTTCTTCTTAGAAGTATGCAGTGTGTACATACAAGGGGGTTGTTATGCATTTGAAATTATATGTCACGGAACACAACAATTCAAAAAATTTAAAGTTCTTCTAGGAGGACAAGATGAAAACCACTTCAGAAAGCTACTTTGTCAGATGCATGTGACATGTATCTGACGAAGCAGGTCTTTGCCCACGAAAGCTTATGCTCCAACACTTCGGTTAGTCTATAAGGTGCCACAGGACTCCTCGCCGCTTTTGCAGATTCAGACTAACACGGCTACCCCTCTGATACTTCAGAAAGCTAGAAATCAGATTCAAAATATTACTCTGATAGGAAGAGATGGGAGGAGGGTTATTTCTACCCTCCAAGGGTATGTCCACATTATGAAATAAGGTCGAATCTACTATGGTCGATTTCTGGGCACCTGATTTTGAGAAGTCGAAAGTCCATGTCCTCACTGTGAGGAAGAATAGAATGTTGTCCAAAGTACAGCATCCCCATTAGGGAGCCTACCGTCAACTCAGAGAGCGAGGCACCATGGGTAAAATCTTTGCCGTCTGGGCTATGCTTCTTGTACCCACTCGGTCCAAAACTGCTGTGGTTGGTTAGAGGGGCTCATGTCGGCTGTGTCCCATAAGGCACTCATCTAGTCCCTCCCCCCCATGCAAGATAAAGGGGACATAGTGTGCTCGTGCCTTTTGGTGCCCTGGTTGCCCGCACAGATGCCAGAGCACTGTGAGGCTGGAGCCCAGTGTGCTGGAAAGCATTGTCATGCTCATGGGTGTTGAAGTACAGCACCATGAGACGCACCACAAGACTGTACACATGGCGTTCTGTCAGGAAAAGGAGGAGGACAAAGCTTGGCATGACATGGAGGCGTTGCTCAGGCAAGGCCTGGCATTCACGCTAGCGCACCCACCAATCAATCCTCTGGACACAGTGCAACGCCAGTTCTCGTGCCATGAGACAAGCTTAGACTGGTAGGACCACATCATGATGCAGGGATGGGATGATCAGCAGTGGCTGCATAACTTCTGCATATTCATGGAACTGTGCGAATGGCTTTCCCCTGCCCTGAGGCTCCAGGATACCCGTGTGAGACCCACTCTGACTGTGGGGAAGTGTGTGGCAATTGCCCTGTGGAAGCTTGTCATGCCAGACAGCTACCGGTCCGTGGGGAATCAGATGTATGGTCGGGGCTGTTCTCATACAAGTAGCCAAGGCCATCAATAACATCCTGCAATGGAGGGATGTGATGCCATAGATGCACATCCTCACCTTGGCCCCCAAATGCCGTGCCTTGAAGTATGGCAACCGGAAAGGGTACTTCTCCATGGTGCTACAGGCGCTTGCAGATCAGAAGGGCCATTTCACATCAGCATGGGATGGTCAGGAAAAAGGTGCATGACACCCACATCTTTTGGAACTCCTGCCTCTTCTGAAAGATGCACGCTGGAACTTTCTTCCCAGACCGGACAATCAGAGTCGGAGAGGTGGACATGCCTATAGTGATCCTGGGTGATCCAGCCTACCCCTTTCTCCCGTGGCTCATGAAGCCCTACATGGGCAGCCTAGACCCCAGCAAGCAGGAATTTAATAATAGGCTGAGCAGGTGCAGAATGGTGATGGAATGTGTGTTTGGACATTGAAAGGGGAGGTTTAAGAGTCTCCTGACCTGCTTGGACCTCAGTGAACACAACATTCCTTTTGTGGTGTCAGCCTGTTGTGTGCTCCATAATCTGTGTGAGAACAAGGGGAAAATTTTTCTGGCAGGGTAGGGGGGGCTAAGGCAGAGCACCTAGCCAGAGAGTTTGAGCAGCTGGACACTTGTGTCATAAGAACAGCAAAGGGCAGTGCAAATCAGAGATGCCTTGAAGGACAGTTTTATGCAAGGCCTCTTTCCAGTCTCTTCCCTGTGGCTTTCCATAAGTTGCTCCTTCTTCCCCTGTGTTTCCCTTTAATTCCCCACTCCACCCCTGCAGTTCAACCAATAAAGAGTCCATTGTTCAATGAATATGAGTGTTTATTAGGGGAAAACAATAGGAAAAGGACGGAACTGGAAGGGGAAAGGAAGGCTCAGGAATGGGAGTGGTACTGCCTCCTGCCTCCCAAGGGCCTGGAGGCTCTGACTCACCTTGAGTTCCATCCCCCTGCCCCTGCTCCACACACACACACTGGGTACGTCTAGACTGCAAGCTTCTTTCAAAAGAGAGCATCCACACCTCAAAACCAGATCGAAAAAGCGATCTGCTTTTTCGAAAGAGAGCGACCAGACTGCATAGATGCTCTCTCGAAAGAAAGCCCTGATTGCTATTCACAGAATGGCCACCAGGGCACCTGTGCTTTTTTCAATTGCCTCTTCTTTCAAAAAATGTCTCTGTTCTGCATCCACACGTGCCTTTTTTCAAAAGAGCTTTTTCGAAAAAGGATTTCTTCCTTGTAATTTGACATTTAACAATGTTGAAAAAAAACCTGCATTCTTTCGATTTAATTTTGAAAGAATGCAATTGCAGTGTGGATGCAGGTGACGTTTTTTCAAAAAAAGGGCAATTTTTTCGAAAAGACAGTGTAGTCTAGACATACCCACTGTGTCCTGGGTCCCAGCAGCCCTTGGAGACCCTGGAGGTGGAAGCCATGGGGCTGGTGGAGGAGGGACCAGGGGTGTCATCAGAGTGAGTGGGGTTCTGGGAGGTGCCCCATTTGACGCAGGTCGCCATGCACTACACGACAGCGGTCAGAGTGAAAAACACTATCTCGTGCTGCCGCGCCAGCTGCTCACTGGCGGCGCTCCTCTCCTGTTGTTCGGCAATCTGATCCTGCTGCTCCGCCTGGATCTCCACCAGAAGGGTATACATGCAGTCCATTTGCTCTCTGAACATCTCCTCCCTCGTGCATTTGCACCTCCGGATCAGAGACAGGTGGGCAGATTCATTAGGAGGTGGAGACGCACCAGGCTGGCTGCTGTCGCAGCTGCAAAGAACAGATTCAAGGACAGACATTACAGGAGATACATTGTGTGAAGCCTAATACTAATCTCTTAGCATATACTGAAGGTCTCTCTGAAGACAATGGAGTAGTGTTCCGTGCAGGGCCAAATGTTCACTTTAAAGCAAGCACTTTACAGCAGAGTAGGTGCCTAGACATCTCAGTATGGAGGCAGGCAGGCATGGTAAGAGGTTTTCCAGGCCAGAATCCTGAAGGCAGGAGGGAGGTGGCAGCAGAGGGCAGCTTCCCACTGTGTCTGGCACACACCAGGTCTGGCATAGAGGACCTCCCAGGAACACTGCTACTTTCCCAGCCAGGGCAGGAGCCTGTGGGAAGGAGGGGGGTGGTGGCAGAGGGCAGTTTCCCGCTGTGTTTGGCACATGCCAGGTCCGACACATGCAGCCTCCCAGGGACAGTGCTAATAGCTTCCCCCTCCAGGTTGCCATGAGAGATATCAGTCATCTCTGAATCACACAGATTGATCAGGAGCAGGTGCTGACTGAATGTGGCCATAAACCTGGGCCTTATGCTGCACTGCTTTGTGGTTCCATGATGTCAGATCACTAACTGGTGATTTGGTGTGGGAAGGTGTCCTACCGTGGAGGATGGCATAAGGCTGGCCTCCCCAAAAACCTTGTTACAAGGATTAAAGAGTCCCTATGTGAGAGCTTCATGTAACTGTGCAAACAAGACTTCCACTCTGTCTGCAGACACATGAACAAGCTGTTCTGCACCCTCCACAGAGCGTAGGCACAGAGAGAGCACGCCACATCTCACACCCCATTGCTGGAACCTGCTGGAAAGTTTGTGAACTCACCAGAAGTGCCCTGCCTGGGGTCGTCGATGGACTGGGAGATGTCCTTGGAGGTGGAGGACCAGACCCATGTCATGATGAGCTCCAAACTCTTGGGCATAGATACCTGGCTAGTCACCTCCTCTTCCTCATCCTCATCCTGTCCCTTCACCACCCTGCTCTCCTCCAGGCAGACACCAAGCATGTCTTGTCCAAACTTAACCATAGTAGGGGAGGTGGCCACACCCTCCTGCCCAAGAATGGCATTCAACTGGTCATAGAAGCAGCACCTGTGAGGTGCTGCCCAAGTGCATCCGCTCTCCTCTTTCACCTTATGGTACGACTGGCACAGCTTCTTGATTTTTACCCTGCACTGCTGGGCATCCCTGGAATAGCCTTTAGCCGCCAGGCAGGTTGCTATCTTGCTGTAAATCTTGGTGTTCTGCTTGCTGGTTCTGAGCTCATGCAGGATGGCTTCATCTCCACACAGTTAGATGAGGTCCAAGATTTCCTGGACACTCCAGGCTGGTGCTTTTCTGTGCCCCTGGAAACTGGAGCCCGTGGGAGCAGAAGTACTCACAATCATTGCAGTGTCTGACGGAAAGTTGGAGGAACTCATCTCCACATGTGCCACGGGCTGCTACTCACCTGCAACACTGGCCACATGGGACAGGCCATTTTACTGTTCCCAGATCTTTTTGAGCTCAGCAGAAGAGCAGTAGAGGCAGAAGCATCGAATTTCTGGCAACACTGTGTCTACACGAGTGTAACTTTGACCATGCACGGTCAGGAATAGCATTACTCCTGGTGAAAAACAAGAGTATAGAAATTAACTTTAGCAGCCCCTAAGGGTGACACAAGAGGCTTGGTAGTGTGGACACATCACTTAGAAAATTGACCATAAGGGACTAAGGACAATGTAAAGTCCTAGTGGAGACCAGGCCCAAGAGATATTATTTAGAAGTAGAGAGTTATAGTTTGCAGCATTTGGAATTTGAGTGCTAATCCCAGTTCTGCTGCCTTTCTCACTGTAAAGCCCTAGACAAGCCATGTACCTTCTCTGTGTCTCAGTTTCCCCACCTACTAAATGGGGATAATAGTACTGTCACCACTTTTGACTCAAGCGGCTAGTCAAAATTTGGGGTCCTGCTGGTTATTCCAGTTGAGAAGAGATATTGACAGTAGAGTCAGGTACTTTGATTCATTCTTATTCTGCTACGAAGTCCATTTCCCCAGACACAAGAGGAAAACCGAAACAAAATCAGGAGGCAGTTCCCTTGCTCACAATACCAGCACTTTGACTCAAAATCATAGAATCATAGAACACTATACCTGGAAGGGACTTCGAGAAGTCATCAAGTGCAGTCCCCTGCCTTCATGGCAGGACCCAGTACCATCTAGACCATCCCTGATAGACATGTATCTAACCTGCTCTTAAATATCTCCAGAGATGGAGATTCCACAACCTCCCTAGGCAACTTATCATTCTCTGTAGGCATCTCCAAGGGATCCACCACACTTCTAAGCTGTGTCTGCTTGGCTTTCTTTCGACTTCTCTCTTTGTCCATTTTTGTCTCTCCCCATGCGCTGTGTCTGTCTCTCCAACACATACGCACACACACCCTTTCCCCAAAAAAGAATCCTCAGCAAACACCTTCCTTATCAGTCTTGGCTTTGCCTTGGAGAACACTATTGTTTCTTACACTCAACCTGAATAAAGGGCAGTAACTGAAGGGGGTTTAACCCAATATATAACTGTATTAAACTTCCTCCAAGCAGTGTTATGGGAATTAATATGCTTACAGAATTAACAGAGGTTCAGAATTACAGTTGTGAGCATGGTATAAGAATGTATATAGGTTACTAATAATACTTGGCTGTTAAAGGTCGCTTTCTGACTGTAGACTTCGAAGCACTTAAGAAAAGCAGATCAGTAGCGCTACCCCCATGTCACAGATGGGGAAACAGGCAGAGGGAGATGAAAACACTTGCACAAGTTTCTAGAGCAGGTCAGTGGCAAAGGAAGCAATATAGAACCCAGACTCCCAGTGGCTAGCTGGATTATGCTGCTTTCATTAACTGCCTGTAAAATACACTGAAGATGAGACGTACCGCCTAAGGCCCCGATCCTGCAAAGACTGATGCACATGGTTAACTTTATACACTGGGAGGAATAGAGAGTTCAATGCTGTAAAGATTAAATGTTAGTACTGTGCAGGGGAAGATCCACTAAACAAGCTACTTGAGAATGGGAGAGTTTGTCACATTATAGGTCTGCTTTACTTCATTATTAGCCACACTGCAGGAAAGACTGGCTGAAGAGCATAACTACAGAGCAAAGATCCTCCTAGTAAGTCCTTCAATATGGGGCAACTGTCAAAACCAGTTAATATTTAGAACTACTAACTTTCAGGGGGTCTTTTCAGGAGACGTGTTTGCTACAAGGGAGGGGTAATAAAAGTCTGTATGTACTAGCTCTATAGAGGAGGTGTGGTTGGACTAGCCAAGAATAGATGTTTGTGGAGTGATGTCACTGCTCCAATTCAGTTACTTTGGATGAGATTCAGTTTTCCTTGGGATGCCTGTCCATTTCAGAAGATTTGTTGATCGTCGACTGACAGCTGGAGTTTTATGATCAGAGATGAGGGAAGATGGCAGCTATGAGCTTTTCCCCTCCCATGAATAAAATGGTCCTTTTAAGATGGGGGTTGTGATTATTGCTGCACTTTTGCAGAGTGGTTTTTGCGTCTATGTGTATGAACTATATTAGCAAGAGACTATTTTAAAATACTTTTAGATGCAACTTAGCTACATTAAAAACCAAAATGCCTACATTAAGGTTACAAAGCCACACACTCAACAGTTGGAAAATGCCAGAATTAAGGTTCCTTGCGCACAGGATGGACAGAGCTTAATGAATGGGAAGCTTTCCAATATTCCATTTTAGCCACATCATTCACTATATGGCCTTTAGCCTATTAACAGTGTACAATCTAAATCCCAAACTGAATGCAGAATTATTGATTTCCTTGTGGGGTGTCCCATGACACTCACCATTGTACTACCCTAGTGCTCCCAGCTACTAAAAACAAAAGGTAAAAACAGAAAAAAAGGCAAATAAGAAAATGGGCAGTTGAAAACACTTCTGGACTCTCACATAGCAGAAACTGGAACTGCAGACCAAGAGATACGTAAGTTCTGCAGCCACATAGCTTCTTGCAAGCACACCCCTATGAGAGCAGAAAGAAATGGGTCAAAGTGGCCAGTTTGTTGAGGTCATGATTTCCTCTCCCCAGAACGATCGCAGTCATGGAGATTTTGGAAAGACATTCTTCCCTCCACTCCTTGGTTGGCCCAAAGGCTTCTCAACCGTTCCCTTGGTTCTTATCATTTGAAGGACTTCAGACAAATCAGATATAAGGTCTACCTTGGCGCCATGCAACTTGGTCCAATAAAGGTTTGGATAGGTCATCATTAGCAAGCATCTATTTGGAAAAGACTATCTTAAGTCATCAATTAAAAAAAATATACACCATTTACAGTAACCTTTCTAACTTTGAGCTAGGCTATCAATCAAAGCGCTTCTCTTCTGGAATCTTCATCCTGGTAGAGAAAAGTTTCTTTAAAACCTATCGAGCATTCTGAAGAACCTGCATGCCAAGAAAATCTTAGACTTACTGTGTTGGCATCCCCATTCAGTCCTTGAAGCCCACATCTCCTGTCTCAAGCTATTTCTCATTGATACCATCTTCACACTGCATATAGTTTAGATCCACAGGCCTAGACATTTGGCATATTTGGGACCTTTAGCATTATTATTATTACATATGTATTGTGGAATTTGTGCTTTGGGCATAACTGACAGGCCTAGTTGTAAAGAATGCATTTTTTTCCCCTCAGATGATTTAGTTGGTCTTATTTCACATTGGAGTATTTTATACACAAGTTTTGGCTCACATTTTTTTTTGGCTTTGTTTAAACCAAGCAAGTGACATGGTTTTTAAAAACCCACAGAAATTATATAAAATAGCTGTAAGCAACACTTAGTAACCTTTTTTTATAAAAAGCCCACGTTTTTCTTAAGATGTGAATACATCAGAAAGTTGTACCACAATAACCTGAACTATCTTTTTAAATTAGTTAGTCAGATTAAGAGTAATTAATTCTGATTTGAAAACAACTCGTAGTCCTCTGGAACCTTAAGGTATGTCTACACTAGCCACCCTAGTTCGAACTAGGGCGGCTAATGTAGGCATTCGAACTTGCAATGAAGCCCGGGATCTAAATATCCCGGGCTTCATTTGCATGTTCCCGGGCGCCGCCATTTTTAAATGCCCTGTAGTTTCGAACTCCCTGCCCGCGGCTATACGCGGCACGGACTAGGTAGTTCGAACTAAAGCCCCGAATTCGGACTACCGTTACTCCTCCTGCAAAAAAACACGTTAGCAGCCGCCTGGCTGGCACAAGCCCTTTAACTAGAAGCATTTGAAAGGGCTTGTGCCTCCCCAGAGGCTCCCAGCCAACACGCTAGAGGGGCTGGGAGCTGCAAGCCCTTTCAACTGCTTCTATTTAGAGGGCTCGCTCCTTCCCGGCAGCTGCTAAGGTGCGAGCCCTTTAAATAGAAGCAACTGAAATTATTTACTTGTTTTCATAACACAAGAACTAAGGGCCACCAAATGAAATTAATAGATTTAAAACAAACAAAAGGAAGTACAGGTTGGACCTCCCAGTCCACCACCTTGGGGACCTGACAAGGGGATTTGCCAGACCAGGGGAGGTTCCTCCCCTCCTGGCCCATGCTAAACTACAGACCATCGCCCGGCTTCCCACTAGCGCTCCAGCCCACCCCCCTGATGCCTGGCCAGCCATCACTCCCTGGGCCAGAGCTCTCCAGCTCCCACTGGCCCCACTGCTGCCAGGGCTGAAGCTGTACTACTGGGGCCAGGACTATGTGGCTGGGGCTGGAGCTCCACAGCCAAAGCTTCCTGGCTGCACCAGGGCCAGAGCTCCGCGGCCAGTGCCAGAGCTCCACAGCCAGGAGCTGCATAGTTGCCTGTTACTGCCCAGCTGCTGGGACCAGATCTCCCAACTGTGGCGGCCCCCGGCTGAGTCACCAGCTCCCAGTTGAGTCGCCAGCCCCCCTGCCATGCTCCTGCCCCACAGCCAGGCCTCCCTATACCTGGACTCTGTGGTCCAGGATCATCTGTGGTCCTACTGGACCACGGATGTTGCCAGACCAGAGAGTCCCAGTTAAGGGAGGTCCACTCCAGGGACATGGGGCACGTCTAAACTACGTTTGTTTGTTTGTTTTTTTAAAGAGGATATGCAAATTCCATGGTAATTTGCATATCTTCTTCCAATCTCACTTTCGATAGACGATCTTTCGAAAGTGAAAGTAGTCTGGAAGTGTTTTTTGGGGGGGAAAAAACTGTTTTTTAAAAAAAACACGTAAACCTCCTTTTTTAAGAAAAAGGGTTTTTTTCCCGAAAAAAATGCATCCAGACTATTTCACTTTCAAAAGATCCTCTTTTGAAAGTGAGAGCCGAAGAAGATATGCAAATTCCCACAGAATTTGCATATCCTCTTTCAAAAATTCTACGTAATCGAGACATAGCCATGGCCATAAGGGGTGCCTGACCACTGAGTTGAAGGCAATGACTTTGGCTGAGAATCTCATTGCATCCATTGAGGTGTTAGCTTCAAAAACCATTGACAGAAAAACATTCACAGCTGCAGTCAGAATGGTCTCTATCCTGGAGGGCTCTGAGATCTTTCAGCCAGGAGAGAGATGTTCTCAGAAAGGAAATACCTGCTAGGGGAAGCCCAAGAGAGGATGAGGAAGCCTCAAAGTCTTTTCTGAGAGTGGCCTCAATTTTTCTATCTATAGGAGAGAATTGCCTATATGAGGGGTGACACTATCTCTTGCCAGGGACGCCAGGGCAGTGTCTATCTTTGGTTTCTCAGTAATCAGATACCTGGACTTTATAGAAACAAAGAGCAGTTTTGTTAATGTACTTACCCTTTTCTGGTATGTCCCATTCATCCCTGATTACCTCGTTCGAGGAGGAAAGTAAGGGAATCATGACATGAGGGAGAATTTTGAGGGGAAAAATTTGCTCTGAGGCGCACTTTCTGGGGTTTATTCAAGCTGAATCTGAATAGAGGATCAACTTTGTTTTGCACATGGCCTCAGATTCCTCAGAGGGAGAAAATCTTTGCTGAATCTTTCCCTGATCCTGATCGGAGTCAAGGCCCAGCTATTCACCATTCTCTCTCGAAGAGGGAGGCAGGAGGAGGAGGAATGATGAGACAATTCCTATCACCTCACCCTTTTATGCTTTTTCTTTCCCTTTTTTGTTCACCTAGGCTACGTCTACACTGCAGTGCTATTTCAGGATACTGGACTATCCCGAAATAGCTATCCCATGTCTTCACAGCAAGCCCATTATTTTGAAATATAACAGGATCACTATTCCGACGTCCCAGTAAACGTCATTCCACAAGGAGTAAGGGACATTTCAGAATAGCGGGTTATTTCGAAATTTGGTGCTGTGTAGACAGCACCAAAGTATGAAATAAGCTATTTTGAAATAAGATACACAATTTGTGTAGCTCAATTTGAGTATCTTTTTTCGAGCTACGGTGCAGTGTAGACACTAGAGGCTGAGCATACGAGCTCTGGAGAAACTCTGTTGAGCCTTTTGTCACTAGACTTCCTAAGAGCCAGACATCCTCTTTCTGAGTCCTGACCTCACCTGCAGGGTCCCATTTGCACAGGGAGAGGGGAAAGCAAATGCTTCCATAGCCCTGCTGGCTATGGGGCTGCTTCTCTTTCCAGGACAACCAGGATTAAGGACCCATTTTAAGGCAAACATGAAACTCCACAAATCTGCTCTGTATGTTTTCCAGGTGCCTCTTGGGGTCCTCCTTGTCCTTGGAGGCTCTCGCTGCTCTGACAAGAGACTCCTGGTCTATTTTCACACGGTGGAGCTGTGACTGCTCTGCTGGAAGGAAATCCCATGGGCCTGTTCAACTCATAGTGCCAGTACAAAACAGAGCTAGGGAAAGAAGGCTGGATGCAGGCTGGGCACAACTCAGGCTACGTCTAAACTGCAGGCTTCTTTCGGAAGAAGCTTTTTTTGGAAGAGATCTTCCAAAAAAACTTCTGAAAGAGAGCGTCCATGCTGCAAAAATGCATTCAAAAAGCAATCTACTTTTTCGAAAGAGAGCGTCCAGACTGAATGGACGCTCTCTTGCATGTAAGCTGTGATTGCTGTGGATGGAATGGTCACCAGGGCACCTGTGCTTTTTCCTCTTTCCTCTTCTTCCGAAAGAACTCCGTCTTCCCTGTCCACACACACTTTTTTGCAAAAGAGCTCTTTCACAAAAAGGCTTCTTCTTTGTAGAATGAGGATTAGCAATGCCGGAAACCACCCCTGTTCTTTCGATTTTCTTGAGGAAGAACGCAATTGCCGTGTGGATGTTCCGCAAGTTTTGTCAGAAAAACGGCCATTTTTCCGACACAACTCTGTCGTGTAGACATACCCTCAGTCTGCATAGCCCAGGAAGGCTGTCTCCTAGAGGAAGCACAGTTTGTATTTTGTGTGGTCCTATTTAGGCTGTTCTGCCAGACCTAGAAGGCGCATAGGATCCAGCAGAGAAGCACGATAGATGGGGCTCCAGGTGGATTCCAGCACCTGACTAAAACCTGATGCAGAGCAGGGGAGGCTAGAGAGGGAGAACACTGCTCACCGTCGCCTGCAAATTAACAGTAATAGTTATACAGGTTGAACCTCTCAAATCCAGTGCCCTCAGGACTTGACTGGTGCCGAACCAGAGAATTTTCTGTACTACAGGAGGTCAATATTGTCTAGCAGCATCACCAACACTTCCACTGCTTGCTGGGCTCTTAGCAGACCGTTAGGGGTAAAGAACAGCACAGAACACTGAGAGCCAGGACTGGTGGCTGTAAACAAACTTTATAGGACCATGGGAAACTTGGCCACCCCCATGATAAGTGGACATCCAGCTAACTAAAATCATGCTGGATCATGGATGTTGCCAGACTAGTCATAGACAGTATTTCAACATTATTTCAAAATAACGGCCTGTTGTGTGGACGTGGACTAAGTTATTTTGAAATAGTGTTGCAGTGTAGACGTACCCAAGCAGAGGAAGGCATGGCCAGAAAGGCAGGATCTAAAGAGCAGTAGGAAGTATGGCTCCCATGAGCATCCTGACTACCAAGATTTGTGGGAGATACTGGACTGGAGAAAGGATGGGAGCTCAGGATTAGAATCCTGATTCCCAGATGGATTCTTTAATCTCTATACAATGCTATCTCATCATGGAATAAAACTGAATAGTCTAAAGGGGCCTAATCTTCCCACTGAAGAAAAAATACCTAGTAACTGCAATGGGAGCAAGATTGAGCCCAATACCATTAACTATCAGGGTATTACATCTTCCCTGTGCTGCTTATGATTGCTGTCAGGATATCAGATGGCTTGCACAACATTCATTATGAAATATATTAACGTGATACAATGAAAGAGGATAACAGGACACAGAAGCTACAATGTGCAGGGTGATGTAGTATACAATTGATTTGTAGATTGGACAGCCACAAATAAGTATAAAACCTGTGTTTCTGATTAGCTTCATTGAGTATGCGGTACAGCAGCTTTCTACTACCTGAAGGGGAGTTCCAAAGAGGATGGAGAAAGGTTGTTCTCAGTGGAGAAAGATGACAAAATAAGGAACAATGGTCTCAAGTTGCAGTAGGGGAGGCCGAGGCTGGATATTGGGAAAAATTAGGAGGGTGGTGAAGCACTGGAATGGGTTACCTAGAAAGGCGGTGGAATCTCCATCCCTAGAGGTGTTTTAGTCCTGGCTTTACAAAGCCCTGGCTGGAATGATTTAACTAGGATTGGTCCTGCTTTTAGCAGGGAGCTGGACTCAATGACCTCCTGAAGTCTCTTCCAACTCTATGAGTCTCTGAAACCCCTGAAGAGAAGAATCTGAATGTTCTATGGGTGATTTGTGTCAGTTGCATCAAAGCCAGAGCTACTGCTTAAGTTATAAATCACTGCTAGAATTTGTATTTAGATTAGTTTCTACACGATCCTCAAAGACTTACAGAAATTAGTACTTTATTATTAAGTATTATTATTTTTGTTGATATTGGGGACAATGTGGGCAAGAGGTGCTGAAACAATTTCTATAGTGGGGGTATTGAGAGTCACTGAACCAAAATGTAAACACTGTATATAATGGAACCCACTTCAAGCCAGGGAATGCAGCACCTTCCCCTGCACCCTTAGTTCCAGCTCCTGACCTGTGGGGTGCCCACAAAAACATTTCTAGCTATGTCTTTCTTTTCAGAATCATAATTAGTGAAGGGAAAACAGACAAAGTTCTTAGTATTTTGCAGCTGATCAAATCATTTCATTTTCTCACATTCCCAAGTTTCATAAGTATCCTTTGTCTGATCACAAACAGATGATGGTAAGAGTAGGGAATTGGACTTCAACAAAAGCAAACTCAGACTGGTGAATTCAGCAGCTTCTCAACATTTATATAAAAATGAGAGCAATAGCTAGTGTAAAACCATGAAAAGGAAAAAAGTCAAATTCAATTTTTAAGGGTGAATGCTTAGGATGTCTTCTTAATTTCATTCCATAGTGTCTACAATAGCCATCATCTACTATATTTTTAAAGGTCAGATTTTCAAAACCAGTTACTAAAATCAAAAATCTGCTTGGAACTTTGAAAATGTCAATGAATCAGTGCAAAGTATCATTATAAGATTAAATCCTCTGGAAGTCCAGTATGGATAGTGTAAGATGGAATTTGTGCACCACTCTGTATGGATAAAAGCATTTTTTTCCACAGTCACAGCATAAGAGCCTGTTTGAAAATGTGCCCTGAAATGCTCATTTTAATTCAAATGAAGTTGAAAGTGAAGCTGAAACAGACTACAGATTTGTCCATATCCTGCCCGGTCATTACTGTTTACTTCTCCAAAAGGCTGGCAAGCTCCCAAATAAGCTGGTCCTTCATAAGCAGCCCAGCTTAAAAAAATAGGCTGGAGATAAAACAAAAGATGTTTAATGCTACAGATAACATAAAACATTACTATGCCATTAGCTTTCATTAAAATTTAAAAATTTGCGAGGTGAATAAGAAATGAGCTTTGTCACTCAAAGTTCAAACACCAGATGTAACCAACTCCATTTAGCTACGACAACTCTAACCAATTCAAATGAATGTGTATTTGTTGCCATCACAGGTCATTACTTAAAAACATATCACCCACCATGGAAAAATCACCATTTAGCTACAAGTGAGTTCCAAAAACTGGTGAGCTTTTGAGCTAGAGTGATCACTACCATGTGTGCAAATCTGACATGCATCAGCAGAACAATGTGGCCCACAGATTCTTCAGACAGGAATGAGCCTTCAGCACACTCTCTCGCAAAGATTTTTAAGGCAATAAAATGCATCCCCACATTTAAAAAATACCCACTTCCTTCGTCAGAATGCACTCAGCCACAAGTAGTGGTTCAGAACATCTTTTCTAAATTAACACCTATGCTCCTCCAAGTGCTTCAAGTCAAAACAACATGATTTACCAGGAAGCAAGATATCATCATTAAATTGCTTCCAGAGTTCCCTTTTTTCTTACAAGCAAATCTAAACCACTAGCATGGCTCAGTGTTAGGTGAAAAGCCTCTTAAAAGAGAGAGTAGGATGCAAAGGTGGTAATTCTGTGACGCACAAAAATGTTAATCCAGGTCCAGTTACAGAGGTGCTCTCAGATTCTTGCTCTTATTCAAAGGAGCAATGATAAGTGGGTTTTCGGAATATCTCAAGTATGTCAGGGCTGTTGCAGAAGCTGAGACCACACAGTGGGAACATTTACATGCGTTTTCTGTGCTGTATAATCAGAAGGAAATCACAGAGATAAAAGGGGCCTAACCAAGGGCAAAGAAGGAATATAACACCGCCATTAGTGCACGGGACTAAGAACCAAGAAAGCATGGTTTTGTTGCTGATACTAAGAAGGGAGTGTGGTCTAGTTGTTAGAACAGGGAGCTGGGAATTAGGCGTTCTGAGTTATGTGCAATCACTGACTTGGACAGCTTTTTTTTTTTTAATTAAATAAAAAGTATCTACTAATTTTGGATGCCTCCATGTTTGGGTGCCCACTGGAAAGACAGTTTTGAAACAAAAGGGAAAGTTTAAAAAGAAGTGTTACAGTGCACAAGCAAACACAGACTGGGTGGCCTCAGACAGCAGAGTGTATGCGTGGTGTGAATGTGTGTACATATGTGAAGCACATTGGAATTGCTAGCACCTCAATTTTTACATGTCCGTGTGACCCAAATGCCCTGCCTGAGTCCTAGACAAGTAACTTATGGACGAACCTACAATGGGAGACAATCATGACTTTCTCCTCATGTCACAGCACTCTGCATTATATCAATCAGATAATTTGCTTTCCAGTATATTATTTTACAGCAGTCACAGGACATTTTTGGGTGAACTCCACTGGGTAAATATTTTTAACATACTTTCAACTCACCAATAAAATAAAATATTTTTAAATGATTTTATAGTCTTAATGTGTTTTCAGTACACTTTTTCAAAATTGTGGCTAATAAAACTTTTGAAGATCAAACACAGTAAGAGTGAAAAACGACAAATCGCTAGTGGTAAGGTAAATGGCCCATCATTACTTAAGTTGAGGTGGTTTAACCCGTAAGAGTTATATTGTAAAAAACTGGATTTTATACAGTGAAAGCAAGAAAAAATACCTTGAGATAAGAACAGGTTAGCAGGGATCCAGATACAGAGTAACATGCAGAAATGAAAGTAGAGCATGATGTTTTGGACAGTCAAGAGTTAAAAGAGATTTGGCATGGCCACATTTCTGTTAGAACAGAGCAAAAAACATTTTTTGATTAATAGCAAATTTGCCAAAAATGTATTTTTCAGGACAACCGAACTATTTACCAGGTCAGTTAGAATTTGATAAATAATTTTAGCTGAAAAAAAAAAATCAACACAAAGATAGAAAGTCAGAACAAGTTTATTTCATCCAACTTGAAACATATTTTGACTTTTTGCATCCAAACTGTATTTTATTTAGAAATATAAGTATTTTTAAAAAGGTTGAAAAACACCCAAAAATGACCCAAAATGAAAACCCAATTTTTGTCTTGTTTCAGCTTGAACAAACTGTTTAGTTCAACCTGAAATTAATTAGTTTTCATTCTTTTCACTTCAATGAGAAATCCCCCAAAAATTCAGTTTTGGTTTGAACCAAATCCCATCTTTTCTTTTAGCTATTTTGATGTAGTCCCTAACCCAAGAAATCAAACATTCACTCAACTCTAATTATACGCACAATAGGACCTGATCCTGCACTTATCAAAGTCAATGACAATGCTGTCAATGACCTCGATCAGTGATGTAGGATTTAGTCTGTGAAGAGGAAGACTAGTTTTGCATTTATGGAATTGGACAGAGCGCTGGAAGACCCCAGACCCCAGCTTGGCTACAGACTCTTTGTCTGGCCTTTATAAAGTCATTTAATTTCTCTTGGCCTCAGCTTCCCCTCTATGGGATGAGGATAATGATCCTTCGTGGAGTACACACAGTGGGAGAGGCGGTCAATCATCCCTGCAGACACTGTCCCTGAGGCCGTGCCCTCCACTGTGAGCAGTGACCAACAGTCCGCAGCCCAGAGGAGGGGGATGTCCCGGGTGCAAGGCCATGTGGGGCCTGCACATCAGGGCCCATCTCACAGGGGCCCCAACGTGCCCAGAGGACTGTGCTGCTCACTTCCCACCCCACCTCCCGGCCCACGGACATGTAGCCAAGGGAAGTGTCTGGCCACAATGGGATTCCCTCATGGGCGGCAGAGGAGCCAGGAGCAGCCTGGCCCTCCCAGGGGTCTGCACATACAAGTGCGGCTCGCTGGGCTGCCTGTGGGAGCGGATGCTGCCTCGCATGTGCAGACATACCTGCGTGCTGTGTGCAGCACTCCTCGGTCTGTGTGGGGTCGTGCCTGCGCCCTTGTGGCTAGCCTGCTTCCAGCCAGGGCATCCTCCCCCCCGTGGCAAGACGTGTGTGGCCTCCCCTGAGCCTGGCAGCAGGATCCCACCCATGCTCGGGCTGCCTGCTGCGTCCACGTGCCACACAGTAATGCAGCACATGGGTGCACATGCATGGAGCACGGTACGATGTCCAGCCCGAGCAGCCCAAGCGACACTCGCCCCCTGTGTGCCCACCTCCCCTGCCCTGTGTGTGTGAAAGTGAGACCACTCACCTGACGATCCCTCCCAGGCATCTGAGGAGGCCTGGGAGACGCCTTGGCTCACAGGAACCGGCTTAAGAGAGAGGGTCACAGTGCCCATCTCCTCCTCCTCCGTGGCCAGCTGGCCCTGGCTCTCCTGCTCCTCCTCCAGCTGGCTGATGACTGGGGTCTCCAGTCTGGAGTCCACAAGGATGGGTGGGGAAGACGTTTGCCCCCCCCCCCCCAAGATTTGGTACAGTTCCCTGTGGTAGGGGCAGGGGTGGGGTCCTGCCCCTGAGTGGGAGCTGCGCTCGGTGGCACGGACATATCTCTGGTGGAGCTCTTTCACCTTACTCCGGACCTATTCCAAGGTCCAGGGTAGGTGTCTGCACTCCACCAGGGAGTTGGCCATCTGGCCATAAATGTCCGCGTTGTAGCACTTTGCCCAAGGATCCTGCAAGGCCTCCTCCTCGCCCCACAGTTCAAGGAGGGCCTGGATCTCTGGGCCTGACCAGCAGGGTGGGTGCCTCTTGCTTCCCTTGGGTGGGACCTAGGACCTCTGGGGCTGCTCCCAGAAAGGGCCAGGGGAGTTGCAGGGAGCTTCAGGTGCGGACATGGCTTGCAATGCCTATGGCAGGGAGAACCGTGCTGTCAGGGTGCTGCTCTCTGGCTGGCTTCCTGCCACAAGGCTTGTCCAGGGTGCCTGCTGCTTTAAAAGGGCCAGGAGACAGGAACTATAGAGTTGTGATTACTTTGTATGGAGCGGCCACAAGGGCACCTGTGCTTTTTCCTGGAGGCCTCTTCTTCCACACAAAAACCCTCCTCCCCGTCCACATTCTTCCTTGTAGAATGAGGATTACCTCTGTTGGAAAAAGCCCTCTGTTCTTTTGATTTACTATCGAATGAACGCAATCGCAGTGTGGACGTTCCTCAAATTTTGTCGGAAAAACAACCATTTTTCTGACAAAACTCTGTAGTGTAGACATACCCTTGGAGCCCAGTCTGGAAGCCAGCCACTGCTCTCTGTCAAGCATCAGCAGTTGAGCAGAAAGCAGCTCCTCTATGTGGCTCCAGATGCAGCTGCTTCCCTTCCCACCCTCACTCCCAGTAGCAGAAGCCAGTTACTGAGGCCAAAGGGACTTCTACAGTCCAGTCAGCTGTGCTGACCGGATGCGCCCAGGTTCCCTTTTCAGCCAGAAATTCCAGTTGAAAACCAGACAACTTCTATTTTGCCTACTTAGATTGCCAGCTCTTAGGGGCAAGGACTGTTTCTTACAACATGTTTGCACAGTGCCTAACACAATGAACCCTGATCTTGGTTGGAGCCCTTAGGTCAAACTGTATAGATTATGCAGAGGCTTTATGCGGGTCACCCCACATGAATGCTAGTAGAACCTTTAGAATTCAGTGGCACCAGGGTTTTAGCCCATTCTACTAATGTTATAGGGATGTTTTACTAATGCTCTACCTCTATTGGGGATGAATTAGAGAGCTGGGGGAGCCAGACAGAGTTGAGAACAGCTGTATAGTCCCTCAGCTGCTCACAGACCCAAGTCCAGCCTGTTGAACTTCCTACAGTCACCATTCCTCCAATTCTTTGTGTGGAAATGAAGTGTGTAAAAAGCACAACCAGTATAAATTATCTGCCTAATGGCATAGTATAAAAATGATCAAATAATAAGGGTTGCTCAGGAGTCCTCCCATCTCCCTTTCTTTGCAACATACTGTGAGTGGTATGACCATGGCCACTGCCTTACACCCCAGAAGTGGCTGCATTTGTGGGGCACTGTATGTACATTATTTCAGTGCCCTTTGAGCACTTCCAGGAAGACAGGCAATGTATAAACATGCAATATTATGGTTTATTCCAGGTTTTATCCACCAGATGACAAATTTTTACATTAATTTTCTCCTTTTAATTAGCCCTCCAGAGGGAGCCATTACAGCTTCAGAAATACAAAGCAGAGCAGAATTTACTTGCAGATTTTGTGGCTGCAAAGTTTAAAAAACAGCACTGTCTAGTTCATGACATGCTACAGAGGCATGAGTCACTCCTCTCTTAGGAGCTCAGTATGGAATAGCAGCCAGCACAATCCCTCTATGCAAGATGTATTAAGTGGTGGGGCAAGCCTCCCTCTGTGCCAATATCTGCTGGCACAGCACCCTTTCTGCACAGGCAATTCACTGCCCAAGCCTCCCCCACCCCGACCCCTTTCCAGCCTCACTGCTTTTGCATGGGCCCTTTGCTCCAGGGTCCCACTCTACATGAATACTAACATTTCATGAAGCTTTATCTTCACATCTGCCTATGGAGATCTGTATGCAGTAAGGGAAATCAGAGTGTGATTCCCCCGCTCCACACTCTCCCATTTAATTACAACTTATTTAAAAAACCAAAATGAATTTTTAATTATTTAAAGCTCAAGTTCTGCAGGATACCAAGGGAAAGCATAGACCCTGAAATACCCAGTGAACAGCAATTACTGTAAAAAAGGATGAGTTTTCACTTTTCAGACCCAACCAACAAGCAGTGTTTCCTGGTCCTTTGACATTTCTTTCAGAGTTGCCCTAATCCTGCAACAACTTAAACATATACATAACTTCTCTCACACAGAGTCCCAATGAACTCAAGTGGGATTATTCACAAGCTTAGATTTAAGAATGGCTGGGTTTTTCCCCACCAGAAACATGAGCCAACCATTTTTTCTCTCCTGCAGTTCTGTTGATGAAATCCAAATTAAAATGTATCTTTTCAAAAAATATATTCTGAATACATGTACTTGCCACATCATTCGAAGCCCTGCTTTATTGCAAGTCATGTTAAAAGATGCCTGTGCAATAAAATCCGTTTGCGTTTCTGCAGCTGCAATATGACCTTTAACCCAGTAGATGGCCCTGGTCTGTGTTTATCACATACCACTAAGTATTATTAATATTTCTTTGTATTATCATACCGCCAGTCATGGACCCAGAATTCCATTGTGCTAGGCACTGTACAAACATGGAACAAATTTTTTTCCATCCATGTGCAGAATACATTTTGTTATGTGCACCTAGCCATATGCAGATGTGCACCACCAAAAGAAACACATGCTGCTGGCTGTGGGTGCTCTGCTAATCAGCTGGGTGGCATTTGAATCTCTCCTGGGTGGCTGCCCAAGCGCTCAGCTTACAGGGAACACTGGCCCTGCCCCAAAAGAGCTTATAGTCTAAGTACAAGCCAAGAGATGGATTGATGCAGACAGACACACAGGGGACTACTTGTACAAGGAAACAATGAGAAAATATGGTCAGGATATTAGGCTGCATTTTAGCATATGAGCAGTTTGATATCAATAGTTTGGAAGGCCTCAAGCAAGGAAAGTTTGACAAATGGTTTGGAAGGAGGATAATGAGTTAGTTTTGTGGCTGTTTACAGGCAACTTTCCCAGACATGAGGGGCAGCACTGGATAAAGCATGAAGGGGTTTCTCTGAAAATTTAACAAGTGGACAATGGAAGCTGACATGAGCCAGTCGGAAGAGGGAGTCAATAGGGAGAGTGGGGATAGATAGTGAAGGGCATGACAGGTGATGACACGTAGCTAGATACATGAGAGAAGAGGGAGCTTGGGAAGAGATTCAAACTGAGGAATGACATGAACAAAGCACTGGGACTGGAAAATGATCTTTGCACAAGGATTCTTGGGCCAAATGTGGGCTCTGAAGTAGCCACACACAGCTCTCCTGAAGTCCATAGTAAAAGAGTTAGCTCACAGAAGAATGCATTTAACGTTGATTTCAGAGACCTTGGGATCAGGCCATCAGACAAAATATTCATGGTCAAGAGCATTGGGCTTATGTCATGCGGTGCAATTTATACTCTAGAGAACTGACCCGCTAGAAATTGAACCAGTGGTAGCCATATTTTGGTTGTAGTTTTACCCTGATTCTATAGTTTATTACTAATTATTATTATTATTATTATTTATTCTCATCTCAGTACCACCTTGAAGCCTCTTGTGAAGAGCAGGGTCCCACTGAAGAGGCAATGTGCTCTAGGGGGCAGAGCATTAGACCGGGACTTGGTACACCTGGTTTCTATTCCTCATTCTGCTGCTGGCCTGCTGGGTGACCTTGGGCAAGTCACTTCCCTTCTCCATACCTTAGTTTCCCTCTCTGTAACAAGAGGATAATAATGTTGACCTCCCTTTGCAATGTGTTAGGAGATCTATTGATTTTAAAAGTGCTACATGGAGGCCAGATATTACTGGGCTAAAAACCATACACCAATATAATGAAAAAGAACACCCCACTGTACTATCAATCTAGGTAGAAGACAACAGGATTCAGTCAGATGGGAGACCACAAGGCAATAATCAGACTGTAGTGTCCAATGTAATAAACACAGGTCACTGAACACCAGTGAGTGCAGTGGCACTACCCTGCATCCATACCTACCCATCAGTGACCCACACAGCTCCCTCATGCAGCGGTGTCTGGAAGAGCTTAAAAGGCCTTTGATCTTCAGAGAGCCCTGTGGAACTGTGGGAGAATGGGAGGAAGCTCCCATTGGTCCCTGGGTGCTGGAACCATTTTCTAGACCTTTTCTCAACAGGCAGAGCAAACAATTGCTCTCCTCATTGTCCTTACTCAGCAAGAAAGATTTATTTTGAGAAGAGCCAATAGGGATCTAAGGAAGCTGTGGTGAAGCTGGGCCTGTGGGCAGCTGGAAACAAAAGCCACAAGCTAACAGCTTTTGCTCACCTCCTGAGAAGCTGTCCCATGGCATCCTGGAGTATGATGTTCACAGAGGTAGGCTGCTGCTTTTGGGTTAGAACCAAGACCACAGGACCAATTTGATTACAGCTCCTGGGATGAGCTTCAGAGGCTGCATAGTTCTCTCATGAGAAAGGATTGTACACATGAGGTGAGCTTCCCCTACCCCTGCACTGCCAGGCCATCAGGATGAGATCACTGCTCCCACTTGGAAAGGAATGCAGTGTTTGCCCTGTTGACATTGGCTACCCCAGAGGCACTAGTCACTTGAGCACCAGCTTGTGGTCAGGAAGTCCACAGTGGGTGGTGTTGTTAGGGAGGTGCGCATAGCAAAAGCAGTGTGTTGCATGTGACAAAGGCAGCCAGCATGTCAGAGCTCACTGTAAGATTTACAACCCCAAAGAAAGGGTAACTACTCAGCAGCAGTGCAGCCTAAGGGTACATCTCCTGTGGCAGGACTCTGGGTACATACATAGGGTGGGGTCAGGCAAAGTGCACAACATCTTCAAAAACTTTAGAATATGAAGGAGTGGACAGTGGGGAGTTCTCTATCCCCAGAGAACAAAATTATTCATTCTATCTTCAGCCCTTTTGTGATTCTGGGGGACCCCACAAAACCCTCTTTTGCTCACACATAAGGCAAGCCTTTTACATATTATACAAAACCTACTGCTGACCTTCTGTGAGACTTTGGGCCACTCTGTTTCTCTTCCCCAGAAAACACATTAGCTATAGGCAAACCAGGCAGCCGCCTAAGGTGGCAGACTCTGCCTAGAGCAGCAGGGGACAGCCAAGTCAAAACTGAACAATGCTGTGGAGCTCCAGATTGCAATATCTCTCATGAACAGGTAGTCCAGCTGCCCCCAACCATCATGAAGGAAGGGTAGCCAGGTCAAACTGGAGTGAAAGGCACTGCAGCCTCGGGCGTGGTACCCCCTCACTTGTACCATAACCACTAAACTATCAGAAAGCTCACTGCATCCATCCCTAAAAGTCTGAGGGGCTCCCCAGAGGTGTGGGAGGGACACATCGCTCCAGGATAGAATCTCTGTTCTAGGTGGTTGGAAGGGGGAGCCACATTGAAGCTTTGCCTAGGGCAGGAGAGTAACTTTCCTATCTAAAAAGACAAAACAGAAAAGGGCAGAGGCTGCTCCAGACAACTGGAACAAGAAAACCTAACTATTGAACAATAAACTAAGAAAAAACTACAAACAACTCTAACTATCTACGTGAGAAGAACAAACACCTAACACGAGACATGAGCTCCATCTGTGACCAAGAGCAGTTAATGAGGAACTGAAGAGGGGGAGCAGGCCATGCATGTGAGGTGCCAAGGCATGAATGGCACAAGATGCCTTTTGCACATGTGCAGCCCAACTGACAACAGCTGGAAAACCTCCGACCTATAGCGCCGGGATGACCCGTCACCAACAGTGGAGTATGCACGGGGACATCGCTTGAAGAAGAATAATTCTTTGAGATGTGTGTCCTTGTGAATGCTCCATTGTAGATATCGGGTTGTTCCGGTGCCACAGATTGGAGTTTTCCAGAGCAATAGCCGGTTGGGTCGCGGACACGCACCAGGAGCCTTGTGCCATGTGTGCCTTGCACTTTGCATGCATGGCCCAGCTCCGCTCAGCTCCTTGTATATGCCCAAGTATCTGAAAAAAAGAGAGGAACGGAAACCCTGAAAAGAGGGGAGGAGGGTGGGTAGTGGAGCACCCACAGGGGGACACATCTCAAAGAACTGTGATTACTGCACAAGGTAACTTCCCTTTCTTCTTCAAGTGATATCCCTGTGGGTGCTCCACTGCAGTGATCGAAATGCAAGATAGGCAGATTTCAGAGTCACTGTTTATTAGTGGTTGATAATACCGCAGCAGCTACTGAAGTATCATTGTGAGATGCGGCAGGATGGTGTAATGCTTCATACGAGTATGGTTCAATGACCATGTAGCAGCATGGCAAATGTCCTGAAAGGGGAACCCTCAGAAAAGCTGTGGATGTTGACACCATTCTTGTGGAGAGTGCTCTTGGCGGAACAGGAAGGGTCTTGTTCTGTATGGAGATATAGCCTTGTAATTTTGTAGGTAATAAGTTAGTTAGTTTTATAATGAATGTATGTTATAGCAAAAGGTTTGGATTAAACTCCAACACAAGATGTAGGCTTCAGACAGGCCAGGCAGCTTTGTTAACTTAGTTCCAGCTCTGTTTGATGTTAGCATCTTCTGATGTTAAAGCAAAGGGATGGAATATTGTAATACATAGTGATGTTAATATTTGGAAAGGCCTTGTAATAGATAGAAAGAATTTTAATGTTGAAAGACTTTGTAACTTTGTTCAAGTGACTAGAAGTACCCCTTTGTTCCATGCTGCAATTCTGTAAACGTATTGTTTGTGTGAATGAGAGAGAGAATGTTTTAGGAGAGATTCGTGTGAAGGCCACTGTATGCTCAAATGGTCAGAGGAAGGGCTGGAGACTTAGAAGCACCAAATAATTATCAACTAAGTGAAAGCACATGGAAGACGCAGACTACTGGGGCAGAATGATGAACCCTGAAGTTAGTGGCAAGCAACAGGAAACCAATAACAACTTTCACTGGAAAGACAACACCCCCAAGGGGTCATCAGTGTATGGATATCAAATGACTGTGAGAACAACTTCTTCCCAATAAGCGTATGTCGTAGGAAGATTGATTGTGATGCTGAATGACTGATTAAGGCCTGACAAGGCAAAATGCATAGACTTGCATGGAAGGAAAATCCTGTAAAGACTGGGGTGTCTTGTATGGTTCTTCGGGTTCCCGTCCTGCCAAGTGGAGCATCAGTCCACTGACAAGAACCTGGCTCCTTCCTCGCACCCGACCTATCTGGCCAATAGGTTGGGCCGAGCAACAGACTGGTAACTATTCCATCAGCAGGGTGTATGTGTGTGTGTGTGAATGCATATGCTACGTTGTTATAAGTGTTGTCTTATCCCCCTGAAAAAGATCCCATGTGCTTTTAAGCATGACAGAGAGACAATAATTCTTGATATGCGTTGTAACAAAATCAGTCCTCCCCTTGGAGCGTTCTGCTATTGAAACAAACAGGTGGTGTGATGTACACAAGGACCTGGTTCTGTCTATATAAAAGGAAAGCGCCCTGCGAACATCCAAGGTCTACATGACAGCGTCTTGTTGGGATGAATGGGGCTTGGGATAGAAGGTAGGGAGAACAATAGGTTAATTGACATGAAGACAGCACACACTCTAGGCATAAAGGAGGGGTGAGGGCAAAGTATAACACTGTCCCTAGTGAAGGTAGTGTAAGGCAGCGTCACCATAAGGACTGCAAGCTCACTCACCCTGCGAGCAGATGTTATAGCAAGTAGAAAGGCAACTTTCATGGTCATCAGAGACAGCAGGCAGGTTGCCAATGGCTCAAATGGGGGCTGCGTGAGAGTGTCCAACACCATCTCCAGGTTCCATGGAGGTTGAGATTGTGCAGATCTTTGATTAATCTTCTCCTGGTGGGGTGTACAAAAATGGAATATCCATCAATCCAGGGGTGGAAGGTGGTAATAGTGGCAAGGTGGACTCTGAGAGAAGCCAAGGACAATCCTGACTGCTTTAGATCAAGGATGTAGTCTAAAATTACTTGGAGTGATACCACATATGGGTCGATTTCATTTTGCATACACCATGCCACGAATCTGTTCCATTTTTGCAGGTAGGTAGGTACGTGGTCTGCCGCCTACTATGCAGTAGGACATCTTTTACCTGATCCGAGCAGAGTGTTTTGGACACTTGAAACCATCAAGGAGCTAAACCGTCAGGTGTAGGGTCTGAGGTTGGGGGTGCAATAGGATTCCCCCATTCTGGGTCAACAGATTGTGGCAGTTTGGGAGAAGATGAGGTCTTGGAGAGACATCTCAGGAAAATAAGGAAACCATGTCTGCCTGGACCAGGAGGGGGCTATGAGGATTATTCTAGCCCCATCTCTCCTGACTTTCTCGAGGAACCCCGGGATGAGGGGGATTTGTGGAAACGCGTGGAGTACCAGCCCGTTCCAGTTGATTAGAAAGGTGTCCCCTAACAATCCGCATCCCACACCCGCTCTGGAACAATACTGAGGGCATTTGGCATTGTCGGGGGAGGCAAATAGATCTATGTGGGGAAATCCCCAACAACAGAAGATGATCTGGAGCAATTGGTGATGAATCTCCCACTCGTGGTCTAAGGCAAAGTGCCTGCACAAAGTGTCCACTATAGTATTGTTGATGCCAGGTAGATAAGATGCAGTTATGGTTACATTGTTGCAGATACACCAATTCCATAGCCAAACCGCATCTACTCAAAGAGAACGGGAGCAGGCTGTCCCTTGACGACTGATATAGTACATTGTTGTCATGTTGTCGGTAAGTATTCTGACTGTGCAGTTGTAAATGCATGCACAGAAGTGTTTGAAAGCGTTGAACACTGCTCGTAATTCCAGAAGTTGATATAGAGAGCTGTTTCACAGTTGGATCATCAACCCTGGGCTAAATGTCCATCTAAGTGGGTACCTCATCTAAGGAGGGGGACATGGTGTGATTTGCACAGAAGGTTGATCACAGTGGAATGGGACCCCCACCAGGAGCTTGTCTGGCTTGGTCCACCATTTGAGGGAATCAGCCACATTGGGTGGAAGAGAGACGTGCTTGTGAATACATTTGCAAGGGATATATACTGATATCAGCCAACGCTGAAGGCAACGAAGGTGTAGGCAGGCGTGGCACACAACATAGGTTGTTGCTGCCATGTGACCCATAAGATGCAGACAGTTAAATATTGGTACAGTGGGGCTCATGGAAACCATTGCGATGAGATCCTGTATGGACTGGAATCTTTGCATAGGTAAGTAGGCACGGGCAGTAATGGAGTCTACTTGGGCACCTATAAAGTCCAGAGTCTGCATTGGAGGAAACGTGGACTTTTGCTAGTTGATAATGAGTCCGAGCGACTCAAATAGATTCCTGGCTGTGCCTATCATGTCATGTGTTTCCGTGTAGGATAAGCCCTTTTTGAGGTAAGGGAAGAGCATAATGCCTTGTCAACATAGATATGCTGCAACTACTGCGAGTGTCTTTGAAAACACTCTGGGGGCAGATAAAAGGCCAAAAGGGCAGAATGCGATACTGGAAGTGTTCTGATGCTATCGTGAAATGAAGGAATTGTCTGTGGGCTGGATGGATGGTCACATGAAAACATGCGTTTTGTAGGTCGAGGGCTGCAAACCAGTCTCCCTTGTCCAATGCTGGGATTATAGATGTCAGGGTAACCATTTTGAACCACTGCTTGTGTAATGTTTGTTGAACTTGCGAAGATCGATGATGGGTCTCCAGCCCCCCGTTCTTCTCTCTATGAGAAAATAATTGGAGTAGAAGCCTTTGCCTCTGAACTCATCTGGTACCCTCTCTACTGCTCCAATGGTGAGGAGACGGTGCACCTCCTTCCTGTCTTAGCAGCTCCTTGTGAGAGGGGTCCCTGAAGAGGGATAGGGAAGGTGGAGTGGTTGGGGGAAGAGAGGTAAAGGGGATGGTGTAGCCAGATGTCACGATCTCGAGAACCCAATGGTAGCCCATTGGTGATAAAACGGGGGCATGTTCACAGCGTGGATGTATAGAGGAGAGATCGGGCAGATCCTCGACCAATGTCTCAAATTTGCTGCTTATTAGCCTGTTGGTTAGAGGAGTGATTGTTTTGTGGCTGCTTCCTCTGAGCTCGTGGTCTAGACCAAGACTGGTCAAATTCTCTCTGCTGGTTCTGAGAGTACGAGAAGTCGCAATGCAGTTGGTAGGGCTTGTAACATTTGCGGCAAGGTGGTGTGTACATACCTAGGGTATGTAATGTGGTTGGAGAGTCCTTACTTGTATGGAGGACCTCATTTGTCTTCGCCACGATTAGTTCCTCCTTATCAAAGGGAAAATCTTCCACTTTATTCTGTAACTCTTTAGGGACTCCAGTGGCTTGGAGCCAAGAAGCTCTCTGCATCGCTATGGATGTTGCAGTAGAATAAGCTGCAGTATCCATGATGTCAAGGGCCATTTGTAAGGCAGTACAGGCAGTGGTATAGCCCTCCTACACTATAGACTTTGAATAGGTCTTTTATTGTCCCGCTCATGAGCTTAGAGTAATTGTCAAAGTCATGATTGGCTCAAAGGGCTGAGTAATTTGCAATACAAAGTTGGAGAGTTGAAGAAAAATACATCTTCCTGCCAAACAAGTCCATGCCATTACTCTCATTATCCTTTGCACCACATTCTGGTATTGTGGTAGTTTTGACCTATGATGTGCTGCGCCCACTACCAGGGAGTTTGGTTGAGGGTGTGAAAAATAGAAGGTCCATGCCCTTGGCAGGAATGAAATATTTAGCCCACTTGTTGGTGGGAGGGGCAGAAGCTGGGGTCTGCCAGATCTCATCAGCCACTTCCATGATTGCCTCATCAATAGGTAATGCAATCTTCGCACAATGGGAAGGCTGAAGATTTTTGATGAAACGTTTTTGTTTCTCCTGTCCTCTGTAAGTTGTACCTCCTAACCGGTAGCTACCCTCTTAAACAGTTCTTGGAACTGTTTCAAGTGATCTGTTGGTGAAACATCACCTGGAATAATTGCCTCATCCAGGGAGGAGGAGGACTGGTTCGTAGGGGAAGTGTCAGGTTATTGAAGGTCATCTTCATCTGATATTTGACCTTCCTCTGCCTCAGGTTGTTCAGTAGAAGGTAGGATACGGGCATGGTGTGATGGAAGAGGATGCTTTGTAGCCAAAGTGGAGGAAACTGTAGATTGGTGCCTAGAGACTAAACAGTGACAGCATGGAGACCAATGCCTGGAATAAAGTGGTGGGCAATGCCACTGAACCATCCAAGAAGGTGGATGATCATAGGGTTGTCTGTGTTTAAACTGGTCATAATAAGAACTTGTAGGTGAGGAGTGTCGCGATGAAAAGATGCTCCTATGGTCATCCTGGAAGTCACTGTGTACCAATAGCACAGGAGATCTTCATGATTGAGCCTCATGAAGAAGGAGGCAATGGAGAAAGCTGCACAGTTGCAGTACTGCTAGATGATCTGGGCTGCGGCATCAAAGCATGCAGAGAAGTGGACCACTGGTGTTTCCTAGGAGCTTGTGTGTTATGTCCCGAAGGATTCTCCATTGGCAAGCATGGTGCCGATGATGGTGATATTGGTGCTGGCAATGAACATGTCAGCTCCGAGCTGCAGGCCCAAGAGGGCCCCTTATTGGTTTTAGCGTGGGCCTTAGTCAGTGCCAAGGGTTTTACAGGCACTGGTGATGTCGGGGTGGTAGACTGTTTCTCCACTTTGCACACCCTCACCGGTGCTGGAGCTGGTGCCAGCGGCGTGGCAGTTCGTGCTAATGGCATTCTGTGCCAGGACCTAGGTTCCACAGCACTCACGGAATGGGTGCTTATGGTGCCAGATGTTCCTGGCTTATCCCCAGTGCTGGCGCAGGCCAATGAAGTGCCTGGGAGACAGCGTGTCAGTGACGCCCTCTTCTTGGTGGATGTGTCCGGTACCCAGGAGCTCGCTTGCTTTTTTTCAGCTCTGGGAGGGTCCAAATGAGAGGGAGAGGCCCTAGAATCCGATGGTTGAACCTCCTTGTCAAACAGGAGCATGCGGCTTCAAATCTCTGTCTCGGCACACCCTCGCTGTTAGCTTGCAGCAATGAGGGCATTTTTGCGGGACCTATGCCTCTCCTAGGCACCTAATGCACGAAGAGTGCCCACCTGATGTTGGCATCAGTTTGCAACAGCTGTTGCATTTCTTGAAACCAGGTGAGCCCGGCATGTTCAAGAAGTATCTTCTTTCTTCTTTCTCCCATTTTTTTTTTATTGAGGCATGGCAGCCATTAACTGCAGCCTGTTGCTTCCTTTTTTTTCTTTTTTTCCCTTCTTTTTTCTTTTTTTGTAAAGAACTAAAAAAAACTGAATAAGACTAACAACAGTGAAATGACGAACTAGCAAGAAGCTCTGACTAACTTGTCTGACTAAACTAGGTAACTGAGGATACACACGAGGTCAGCCTGCGACTGAGGGCAGCAACGAAGGAACTGAGGAGAGCTGGGCCGCACGTGCATAGTGCAAGGCGCAAACTAAAAAGGTACCTGGAGTGCGTGCACAGCCCAACCAGTTACTGCTAGGGAAAACTCCGATCTGTGGTGCCGGGGTGACCCAACACGTACAGTAGAGCACCCATGGGGACATCACTTGAAGAAGGTTAAATTCCCGGGGGCAGGACCCTATTTCTCTTGGTGTACGTATGCCCCCTAGAAGTCCAATCTCATAACTAAATGGGTGCTGAATGGTGGTGGAGTGTGCACTTTGGAGCCTGAAAAAAAATGGAAATAGCAGCTGATCCATAATGACAATGCAGTTGCTAATATTATGATTATAATATTGGAATAACATATGAAAGGTGACATATCCTGTGAACAGTGAAAAGAAGCCGCAGGAACCTTTCAAATCATGGCGAGGAACTGGAGTTGGATCAGTGGAATAAATGTTATCCTTTGGTTAGTGGTAGTTTACAGCAATGCTAGTGGTGGGTTTCATATAATCCTTAATTGTCTGACTCTAGCTTTGCATGACAAGAGAGTTATGAAGGAGTGAATTGGTGGTGTACTGATAAAACTATAATTACAATAAATTGTCTTTCTTTCTTTAAAGGCAGTGGAGTTATACTCCTGATAGTTTTATCCTTTATTTATTTTGTGACTTATCAATATTGCTTCTTAAGTAGTTTCCGCAAAAGTGCCTTCTTTTGCATTATCTCATTCAGTTAAAGTATGGCAGTTTCTACAGAACTTTTTAAAGAGACAAAGATACTGCAAATCCATAACTGGAAACTACCCTTCTGCAGAATCTCCTTTAGTATTAATTGCTAAAGCACCAATACGATTAAATCACAAATCTATGGGATACATTTACAGGAAAAGGCCCTAACCTGAATTCGAATTTTATGATATGACGAAGGTGTTGAATATGAGGAATAAAGCCTTGGTTTATTAACATGCTAGATCCCAACAGGCATCATTACAAAAGTCCCTAATCAAATGGGGACAGGGGAAAATACAGTTATTCTGGAAAGAAGCTGTTTTCCACAATAAAGAAAAAGTCAACTATCATTTTATTTGGAAAATACTATTATTTTTGCCACTTTGTTTAGAGGTGGGTGGATGTCTCACATAATTGAATTACTTCTTCTCAAAAGACCAGGCCTATGATATCAGATTTATCTGAGCTACCAAGCTGACATGTCAAAAGCAAACATGTTTTTTGTGGGAAGGCCTTTCACTTGGAAGGATTTGGTGGAGCCAGGCATCAGCAGTTGTAAAAAGAAGACATTCTTTAATGTACACATGGGTGAAGCAGCACTTGGACTTTGAGAGTTGACACTGAGATCTTCACAGCTAATTCCACACCCGGTTCCCTTTAAAAACTTAAAAAACAATGAATAGTCTAGCAGCACCTTAAAGACCAACAAAACATGTAGATGCTTGATACCATCTACACATTTTGTTAGTCTTTAAAGTGCTGCTAGACTATTCGTTGTTTTTTAAGTTTTTCCAGTTACGGACTAACACAGCTACCCCTCTAAAGCAGTTCCCTTTAGTTTGAAGGAGTTCCAATGACAGCAGAGAGCATCCTCTTCTGAGCATATTATCAAAGATACGTTCTAATGGCATAACAACAATAATAAATCCTACCTACAGTATATGTAGATCTCAAAATGCTTTACAAATGAAATCAGTATCATTAACCCCATTTTACATATTGGAAAACTGAGTCACAGAGAAAATTGACTTGCCCAACACTACCTAGCATATCAGTAAGACCATGTCTACATTACAGATAAGCTCAAAGCAGCCACAGTCAATCTTCCGGGGTTCGAATTAGCGGGTCTAGTGAAGACACGCTAATTCAAACTTAGAGGAGTGCTCCCATTGATGCAGGTAGTCCTGCTTCTACGAGCAGCAAGGCAAGTCGAAGGGAGAGTGTGCTCCTTTCAACTTCCCACAGTGTGGTCGGTGCCAAAATTTGACTTAAGATACTTGACTTAAGCTACGCAATGAACATAGCTGAAGTTGTATATCTTAATTCAAACCTTCCCTGGTGTAGACCAGGGGTAACAATCTGAAATAGAACCCAGGTCTATCCAGTAACAAGGGGCAAAAATAAAGTATATGTGCTCTTAAGAGTGCCCTCTGAAGGTCTTGAATCAAAATGATTCAGTATGAAAGGAAAAGCATGACCACACGAAATTCTTACAGTCAGATACCAAATATAAGTTCAGGATAAAGATGCTTGCCTAGACCTCCCCAAATCATGGGCATGCTCTGTTAGGTGGTGATCATTCTAATCAAATTAACTTTGCTTACAAAGTAAAATCTCCTTTGCAAAAAGATTTGTCTGGTTAAGCTAAATCTTTTCCTGCATCATTGATTTTGAATAGAGAAGGACTGTTCTGTTTTGTTGTGGCTTTAAATCAACAGAACACTGTTTTCAACTAGATGTTTCTCCTAATGTTTTGTGACCATCAGATGAATTGTGTGTGATTATTTTGTGAAGGTAAATTTATTCTAAATGCTGTGGTAAATTTCTGGCAGTTTAGAGGACTCTCCCAGTCAGAACATATGGACAAGGAAGAGGGACAGGTAAGCCAGAAACAACAGAAAAATAACCCAGTGCTGGGGTTTACCTAAGTCGGGTGTCACACCTTGTGCATGCTACACAAGCTAGATCATATTTAGAAGGCTACAGTAGAGGAAATAGATGAGTATTTTAGGAATTAAATTAGTATTATCTAAACTAAACAGACTTATTACTTATAAGTTTCAGAGAGGTAGCCATGTTAGCCTGTAACTGATAAAACTTAACAAACGACAAATAGTTCTGCAGCACCTTAGAGACAAAAAAACCCCCAAAAACCCGTAGATGGTATCATGACCTTTCGTGGGCACCACACACTTCTTCAAATGAATTTGAAGAAGTGAATTGTGCCCACAAAAGCTCATGATACCATCTACTTTTTTGTTAGTCTCTAAGGTGCTGCAGGACTATTTGTCGTTTGTTAAGTTTTTACTTATTGGTTGGCATTGATAAACTAGCTGCTTGCATTGCTATGGTTGGAAAGGCTATTAAAATAGAACAAAAAGTAATTTTAACAGGAATCTAATTCTTTATAAAAGGTAATTTATTCAGTATAGGATGTTGTGAAATCATAAATGTTTGTATAAAAATGTACTTCTTGTATATTATATTGAGCAGTGTGTTTATTTTATAAGCTTATGGAGTTTTGAATCTTAACTGGCTTTGATCTGATGAAAAGAAAAAGATACTGATTTTGATTTTGATTTAATGGCTGTCCTTAGCTCCAGGTGAATTGTTAGCCCAAAATAAGAATCAGCTAATTACAAACATATCACACTATTATATACAATTCAAACCATTGTAACATCTAGCCAGACACCCAGAAGACCAACTTCCTTATAGCAGCACAAACTATTACCCCTGCCAATGCAAGAGGACAACTAACTTCTTGATATCACACATGCTCCACTATTATCCCTGCTGCTTCCTCACAATACTCAGCTCTAGAATCAGAGAAGGGACCTCGAGAGATCATCAAGTCCAGACCCCTGCCCTCACGGCAGGACCAAGCACCATCTAAGATCATCCTTGATAGATATATGTCTAACCTGCTCTTAAATATCTCCACTGATGGAAATTCCACAACTTCCCTAGGCAATTTACTCCAGTGTTTAACCACCCTGACAGTTAAGAGGTTTTTACTAATGTCCAACCTAAACCTCCCTTGCTGCAGTTAAGCAGCAAGTTGTAACAAACTGTTTTGCAGTCTTAACTATAATGGGCACAACTGAGGACCCCCAACAGGATAGCCTGATTCTGCAGCCAAGAATCATACCATGTAGAAATAACTTCATGACATGAATACTACTCTTTTAAATCCATGCTGGAATATGTTTAAAGGGATGATGGCAAAGCAAGAGCTGAGATTTTTACAATTGCAACTGAAAAATCTAAAAAAATCTTATGAAATTAGTTGCATATTTTATTCAGTGTGGACAATGCAAGTCTGATGAGTTTCACTTTCTGGTTATCATGCACTAGTAGGATATGGGTTACAGACATGGCAGAGGAAATTTAAAATCCAAACCAAAAGGAGTTTTCAACAATGAAACTCCCCACCCAGGAAGCAACACTGATAGCAGGGATTTTGTACTTTGCCCTTTTCTCACCCTCAGAACCTTGACAGAAGCTAAGATTGATCTTCCACCTGCTCTGTATCAGCCTTAAAATCCCCCTGAACCTGCAGATTCTAAATCAGGGTTCTTTGCCAGCAATGACAACATGCTTCTCTCTGAATTAGATTCAACATTCATCAACGATGCTTCTGTTTTATCAGGTGGGGTTTTGAAGTGGACATTTTGCAGTGCAGAAACTAATAGCAATGAAGACATATGTTTTGAGAGTGTGGTATGTGCATGTGTTGGTGCTGTGTCTGAATGCAGCTGAGGATTTCCAATGGACAAAGAATAATCCTGGCTCCTTCTATTATGGCACTTTTCCAACTGGTACTTTTAATCTATATCTGTCTGTGGTTTTATAATATTCTAGACCCATTCCTGTTTGGTACGAGGAAGTTGGTAAAAAATTCTCCATGCAAAGAGAGATTATATTCATAACATAGAGCCATTCAGAGCAGAGAGAAATGGCAATAGTGACACTCCAGCCTCACCAGAGCCCCTTGTAGAATGCACATTTAAACACACTCTGTTCACTATTGCTTTGTATTTTGTAGTCACTTATACTAGAGCAAACTGAGTGTAAAATGCTAACACTCTGATTTGACAGTATTTACATACAGGCTTTCCTGACTGTAAGTGACAAGGTACAAGGTTATGGTGAATCAGGCACTGAAATCCTATCATTTTTTATTATTCGCAATTAATTTGGAAATGCAGAGCTATATATTAAAATGCTATCTTACCAATCCAATTTAATTAAATGAATATGAACTAAATGAAAAGGGCCAGTGGCAACAGCTGGGGAGGGCCACAAGGGGGGCACCGGCCACATGACCATTCCCCCTGACTCCTCTGTACCCAAGCCCAGGAAAAAGCCCCGCTTCTTCCCACCCTGTCCCCACTCCATCCCTTCCCCCAAACACAGCCCCCATTCCATCCCATCCCCTAAGCGACATGGTCCTAGGGACTAGTGTGTGTGTGGGGTGGGGGAGAACCTTGCAGCAGGGGGAAGTGGAGTGATCTGACTCCAGCCTGCTCTGCTCCCTCGGCTGCCAGCCACATCACTTCACTTCCCACCACCTGTGAATGAGGGGGCACTTCCACCCATTTCCCCAATTCCCTTCCCCAGGCAACATTGCTTTGGGAGCCTGGAGTGGAACAGACTGGGACGGGTTGCTCTGTTTCCTGCCACTGAAGGCTAATGCGAGGGAGCAGGAGAGCGACTCTTACTGCCAGTGCCAAGTCCCCACTAAACCCCTGTGCCCTATGCCCCCACCAAAACACTGGGCTTGGAGCAATTGCATGAACCGTCCATAGGACTGGATGGCTCTGCTCACCTGCTGCTAGCCCCTCGCTCCACCCCCTATAGCATTTTGGGGGGCATGTGATCCTTCTTCTCCTGCATTCACATGCGTCGCCCCTGACAAAGTCCCTCACCAAAGGCTCTTAAGCAATGTAAGCAGTGATGGGATAAGAGGAAAGGTCCTCTCATGGATCAGTAACTGACTCAAATCTAGGAAACGAAAGGTTGGAACAAATGGTTCATAGCAGGGTCGCCAGGAAGCTGTACTATTCAACATATTCATAAATGATCTGGAAAAGGGGTGTACAGTAATTGCACAAAATTACTCAAGATGGTTAAGTCCAAAGCTGACTGCAAAGAGTTATAAAGGGAGCTCAAAAAACTGGGTTCTGAGCAACACAATGGAAAATGAAATTGTTTGTAAGTGCAAAGTAAAGCACATTGGAAGAAATAATCCCAGCTATACATACAAAGTGATAGGGTCTAAATGAGCTGTTACCACTCAAGACACTTTGGAGGTGTCATTGATAGTTCCTTGAAACCATGTAAACAATGTGCAGCAGCAGTCAAAAAAGCTCATAATGTTAGGAACCATGAGGAAAGGGATAATATAATGCCACTATACAAAAGCTTGTACACCCACATCTTGAATGCTATGTGCAATCCTGGTGCCCCATCTCAAAAAAGATCTATTAGAATTGGAAAAGTGCAGAGAAGGGCAATGATGATTGGCGTTATGGAGCAGCTTCCGTATAAAGAGCAATTCAAAGGATTGCAACTGTTCATCTTAGAACAGAGACAACTAAGGGGGGGCTATGACAGAGGTCTATAAAATCTCCACTGGTATAAGGACAATGAATAAGGAAATGTTATTTATTCTTTTACATAACACAAGAACTAGGGGGTCACGCCATGAAATTAATAGGCAGCAGGTTTAAAATAACGTAAGGAAGTACTTTTTTGCCCATGCACAGTTGACGCATGGAACCTGTTTTCAGGGGATGCTGTGAAAGCCAAAACTGTTGCTGGGTTCAAAAAAGAATTAGGTAAGTTCTTGGAAGATAGGTCCATCAATACTTATTCATCAAGATGGTCAGGGCAGAACCCCATGCTCCTAGTGTCCCTGTCTCTAACTGCCAGAAGCTGGGAGTAGAGGGGATGAATCACTCAACATTGTCATCATCTGTTCATTCCCTCTCAATCATCTGACACTGGTCACTGTCAGAGACAGGATAGTGGGCCACACAGACAATCTGTCTGATCCATTATGGCCATTCTTATGTAATTTGAATGAATCACTTGGGGAGGTTGTTTGAAGATGTTAATCACATCTGATTCAAAAATAGGTCCATGAACATACACACTTTTTTTATTCAACCTCAAGTGTTTTAAAAACAAACAAAAAAATCTAGGCAGAATTTGTCTTCATGTTCACTTTAAGTAATTTGTGAATATGAATTAATTGCACTGAAAAAATAAGTTTAGCAGTTATACAATTACAAGCAAGGAGGCTGGCCCCTTTCTTATGTTTTATATCAAAATAGCTAAATACAATTTTCACCTAACTAAATATATTGCATGAAAAAAGATTTGGAGCCTGATTTTATTCTACAGTAAAGCCCTTTTTATACACCACTGAGCCAATGCAAAGAGCCCCCCTACTGGGTTTATGCCCACTTTAAGGGATAAAAAAAAGGAGGTCTTATGAGACTCGGATCCATTATAATTAAACCTTTTTTGTTATATTGGAAAACTGGTATCTTACATAGTTAAAAAAGTAACTGTAGGGCCCAATTTCTAGCCATTCACTATTAACAGACCTACAAAATGTACAGGAGTACTTGCTTGCATATGCAAAAACATGCATATTTGAGTCTGTGTAAAGTGTTTAATTAGGCACAAAGCCACCTACTTTGTATACACATGCGATATTCTGAAAGCCTCCCACTTACTTACACATGAAAATTAAGCCCTTAAAGCCAGGTCTCAGTTTTAGTCTTCTGATTGTCATCAATTTATTTACTTCTTGTTAGGATTTTTATGGGGAGTTGGCAGTTCTGCCTTCCAAACTGAAGGAGCCTGGGACAAAGATGGGAAAGGACCAAGTATCTGGGATGCTTTTACTCACAAAAAAGGGAAAGTGTTTATGAATGAAACAGCAGATTCATCATGTGAAGGCTACTACAAAGTTAAGGTATGATTAAAACAGCAGAAATACCCATAATACAGAAAAAACACGGCACCATTGTTAGTTACAACTGAAAATGCAAATATGACAGATGCTTTAATCTGCTGCTCTTGAAGTCTGCAGCTAGCTTCCTATAGCCAGCTGTTAAGCTTTGGACTGTTTGCTATAACAGTGAGTGGCCAGTTTTCAAGGTGCTAAGGACAGTCTTTTAGAATTGTCCCAGTGAAAAGAAAACACATCAAGAGAGATTCCAGATGATTATTCTATGCTGAGTCAGAATTGGAATTCTGGTGAAACTATGGATGTTAAAATGTGTTTATTTTGGTAAACGTGTAACCACTGAAATTTTCAGCAGTTATACATTTACACGCAAGGAGGCAGGCAGCTTCACAGGAGCTGGTGCAGCTCCCTGTGAGCACCAGCTCCTGCCTGACGCCCTCTCCCCACCCCCATGCTGCTGCCTTCCATACAGAGGCAGGAGTGTGCGGGGACAGGGGGTGGCCTGTGCGTAAGCATGAAGGTTAACCAATGAGCCCAGACTCAGCAGTTAACCATTTAGATGCTTACACTATCGTATGCCTAATTATTAGTCCATTACTTAAGTAGGGCCGATTAAACTTTAAAGTCTAGCAGTAAGTGGGGAGGGGGTTTCATATGTAAAGTTAAATTATAAATAAACCTTATTGACTCACTATTTACCCTGAACATGTGGACAAGATCCACCAAGCAGATACCTAGGAAAAAATTCTCTGTAGTAACTCAGAGCCCTCTCCATCTAGTGTCCCATCTCCAACAGTTGGGGATTTTTGCTACTGGCAATCACCAGTCATCATGCCATCCCCTCCATAAATTTATTAAGATCAGTCTTGAAACCAGTTAGGTTTTTTGCCCCTTTGAAAGGCTGTTCCAGAACTTCGCTCCTCTGACAGGAACCTTTGCCTAATTTTGAGCCTAAACTTGATGGCTAGTTTATAGCTCTTTGTTCTTGAGTTCACATTGGTACTAAACTCATCTCCCTCCCTTCTATTTATCCCCTCTAAGACTACATCTATACTGCAATCCTCTTCTACAAGAGGAAACGCAAATGGAGCACTCATTTGCATATGGAGAACTCTCATTTGCATTTCCTCCTCAGGTCCCTTTTGTGCAAGAGGTTCTTGTGCAAAAAAGCGTTGTGTAGATGGCGCCTTTTTGTGCAAAAACTCCCTTTTGCGCAAGAGCTGTTCTTCCTCAAAAAATGAGTAAGAACGGCTCTTGCACAAAAAGGTTTTTTAGCGCAAAAAGGCGCCGTCTACACAGCGCTTTTTTGTGCAAAAACCTCTTGCGCAAAAGGGATCCGAGGATATGCAAATGAGCACTTCATTTGCATTTCCTCTTGCAGAAGAGGATTGCAGTATAGACGTAGCCTAACATTTATAGAGAGCAATCATATCTCCCCTTGGTTAGGCTAAATAAGCAAAGCTCTTTGAGTCTGCTTTCATAAATTACGTGGGAACTGAAAATAATCTGTAGTCAGTTTCACTGTCTGGTTTTCAAACATCAGCACCAAACCAGGAGACTCCAGCTCAGAAACTGCAGAGGAATGTTTATATCAATCAAAAACCCTTTTTCTCTAGAATTTAAGATGAACTGACAAGCTGTTAAAATGTATGCTGTCTATAGGTCAGGTCATGAATGTCCATCTACAGTAAATCCCACTCTAGGGGAGGATATCTTCTGTTCCTAGAATTTTCCTTTTCTGCAAGACACAGGTTATACACCAGTCTTTCTCCTACAACCAGAAGACTGCCACAAAAACTTGTGGACCTGACCCATCATTCTTTTCTCGCTCTCAGGCAGCAGTTGCCATGACTCCAGTTATCTCCAGAATCGTTGGGGATGATCTTTGCAGATTGCATTATAATTTCTGCAGTGACAGATTATGTTTAATGTGTCCTCCACTAGCCTGCCCTAAATTCAGCCTCTCTTCAGATCATTCTCTGCATGGAAGGGGCAGTAGTACCTTTTGGCTTCCCCATCTGAGAACAAAGCTAAGTGTGGCTCTCAATGTCAAGGAAGTAGGTAGCACAATCTATACCTAAAGCAGCAACAAAGTAAGCCTATTGCCTAAAACAGACAGCAATGTACATCTGAAATGCAGCTAATCCTTTTCTTACCTACAAATATCATAGTCTGGAGCCTTTTGTCCATCCAACAGCAAAGAACATTCTTACCACTTAGAGAACAATGGAAAGCACAAGTCTGTAAACAGCTTAAAATGAAATTAAATTGAGACCTTCTAGACTAGGCATGTCAAACTCGAAGCCTACTGAGGGCCGCACAAATGAAAACTAATAGCTTTCAGGGCCACCTACGGTTCCCAGATGGTTTGACCAAAAAAGAAAAAAATTATTGTTGAGCAAAAAAAAGCATTTTAGGTGCCAGGCAGACAGCACCAATACCGGACACCTGGCAACCCTAGGGCCACCAAAGAAAATGTACTTTGTCAGAAAGTTATAGTTATTTATTTTATAGATTATGTTTTAGGTATATTTTATAATATTACTATAATTTGATGTGTAAAATTGTTATTTGCTCATATTAAATAATTTTAAAATTAATTTTACATAATTTTTAATTTAAATATAAATTTAAGGTACTTTTAAATTTTGTATATGATACATAACTTGTTTTGTTGAAATAAAAACAAGTATAGATCATGGTTAATCAAATAGAACACGCTTCTGTGAAAATTTCAGATATTTTATAAGTGAGATTTTGCATAAAGATGTAATTATTCATGCAAATGCAAAAAATTTGACATTTATTGATATAAAATTAATATACATTTTGTGATTTTATTTGGGAATAAATAAATAAAAAACAAAATATTAACAAAATAACCCCTTCCTCTCCCCCAGAGCCAGGCACTCCCATACCCCTGTTCTAACCCAATTCCCCTCCACTCCCCCAGAGCCAGACCGCCACAAACTATTGCTTCCCCTCTCCCCCAAAGCCAACCCCCCCCCAACCTAATGCCTCCCCGTCCCCCAGAGCCAGACCCCCCCCCAACCTAATACCTGGTCCCGCAGTCAACATTGCCACCTGAGGCGCTGGGGCAGCGTGCACACAGTGGCCAGCTGAGAACACCTGCTGGAGAGCCCAGCGCAGGGCACCCAGCTGGCCGTGAGTGCATGCACAGAGCAGCCCAGCTGGCTGTGAGTGGGTGTGCAGGGCAGCCCAGCTGGCCGGGATCAGTTGCTGTGGCACAAAGCAGCCTTGCCAGCTGCAAGCAGGCACTTGGCCATGTGCTCTGAGTTGCCAGTGGACCACACTTCATTCTTTTATAAAAATGTTCTGGTGGGCCACAAAAAATTTTGATCGGGCTGCATGCGGTCCTACAAACGCCCGTTTGACATGCTGGTTCTAGACACTACCAGCAAAAAGAAACAAACAAAATCTATGTATAGTTCTACTTCTGGGAGTCTTGAAGCTGCTTTGGGGAAGGAACTCATGTACATTAGCTGGCCTTTTTCCCATCTCAGTTTATTCCTCAGATATCAGGGATGACAGTAACGTAAACATCTCTTTCCTCACAACAGCAAATAGCTCTCCAGATGTTACCCAACTAGAGCTGGATTAACTCCTGTGTCATAAAGGAGAACAAACTTCTCTCTTTATCTTTAGCAATCATATAGTCCCAAATACCAGACTCTGAGTCTATCACAATCTAATGGATTAATTTTCACCTTGTGAGGTAGGAAAGTATAGAAAGTGTGCAAGGCCAGATTTTAAAAGGTATCTAAGCACCAAGGAGGATTTTCAAAACCATCACTGGTTTTAGGAAGTGTATGCCAGAGCAAAGAACTGAAGACAGGTCTCCTGAGTACTATGCTAATGCCCTAACCCAGTGGTTTTCAAACTTTTTTTCTCATGACTGAGTTGAAGAAAATGGTTGATGATCATGACCTAACAATCTGACTAGAGTGTGGGCTCTAGAGTGGGGCTGAGAATGAGAGCTTTGAGGTATAGGAGGGGGCTCCAGTTTTGGGTGTCAGGGCTGTGGCAGGAGGGGCTTACCTTGAGCAATTCCCAGTTAGTGGTACAGTGGCAGTGGTAATGCAAGCTTCCTGCCCCTCCTGTCACTGCAGACCATGCTGCACCCCATAAGCAGCCAGTTGTAGACAGCAGGAGTACAGAACTAGTGCTTGGGGCAGGGGCAATGTGCAGAGCCCTGTGTGCTTTCTCCCACTCCTCTCATCTAGAAGCCAGGGCTATTGCCAGCCACTTCTGAGGGGCAGTGCAGTCTGCAGTGCCAGGACCAGCAGGTAGCCTGCATTAGTACCCCCACTGGTCTCTGATCACCCAGCAACAATGAGAATCAATGTCTGACATTCCACCACCAAGTGCTGGGTGGCTACATAGAAAAATTGCATCTAAAATCACTCCCTAAAATTATTAATATTTATACTATGTAATAAACGAATTCCCATTTATAACTTCATGGAAAATTATAATGAACTAGATGCTATTTTCTACTAAATAGTCAACAATTCCTCTCTAACATTTGAGCTTCCATACCTGCACATTATATTTATGTAATGCCCTAGTATTCGCAGTCCTGATTTTTAAACCTAAAAATCTGAACTGCCTCCAAATTCATGCCCAATAAAAAGTTAAAGGCACATTTTATGGCATTGAGATATATGCCTATGTTACATATCTGAGCATAATGCATGCTTAGAAGAATCTAAGTCCAAGAGGTTGCTGGTTTTCATTGTGGAGCTGGTTCCAGTTTAAGACAGCATGGAAATTAGTAATTTAACTGTTTGTGGTCAGTATGTACTAGTCTAACATGGAAACAGATTTCAATCAGCCTCTACCATCTTATATTTGAAATCTTTATATCATATCCTTATGCCAGCACGCAGTGAAATAGGGCCTGCCCTTTATTACCACAATGGTATTTTCCTGCAGTTGGAAACAACACTATATCCAACTTTCCCAACAGTTCTTGCAACATGTAACTAAAATGTCAGACATTTGAATGGAAGAGTTTACTGGTATGACAGGGAGTAGACTGCAAATTTCTTTTTAGCAAATCCAGGTGTCAAATGTGAGAGTTTTGGAATATGGCGGCTAGAAAGTTTAGATACATTGTAAATTAACAGCACCTTGTACAGAAAACTGGGAGACAAGTAGCATGGGTGATTTTTTTATTTGTAGATCCTGTATAAAATCCTTATATTCCAGAGTTCCAGCATGAATTTTTTCTAGCAAAGAGTTAATATGTTTGGGGCCAAATTCTTCAGTCTAATTTTGCAGACATATACCAAACTGTATTCATAAATATGGGTGACCTCAAATTGCATGTGAAAATAGCTATTTGAACAAGAAGACATATAGGAGCAGTAAGTTATATAGGCAAAAGTAGGGGGCATTGGCAGAAGCCCAGAGCTGAATACTAAATCTTCTTGGCAATTACACAGACATGGAAAGTAACACTCCCAGATATCCCCACCTTCGCTTGCAGCTAGATCTCGTGGGCATAGTTTCTTATTCACAGGTAAGTGAATAAGACCAGCTGCTCTTATCCACAACCCTCACTATTTATTTATTTAGTTTGAAAGGAAGGGTCAGTTAAAAACATTAAGATGATGCTAGGCGCACACTGTAAGAAAACTTGTTCCTTCACAAAACATTTTCTTTCCATGCTTGATTCCACACTGAAGTCGATGAAATCTGAATTTAACATTTCATTCACAATTTCTATGGCAGTAGACTGAGGTAAAATACACAAGCATAGGACTTCTTTGTACTTTAATAAAATCATGCCCCACCAGCTTCTGCAAATAGTCATTTTTTCAGAAGAAACACAGAAAATAACTGGCAGAGCACATTGTTTTTGTGCAGTCCTCTCTTCTTTCATATTTCCTCAACTCAAAGTTTTTGTTAAAATTACTTTAATTTATAGATTAATTATATGAAGTATTAGTCTACTGGGATTAGTGAGTAATATTTTAACTGAATTTTCTTTTTGCAGGATGATATTCAGTTACTGAAGGAGCTGAAAGTTAATCACTACCTGCTTTCTATTTCATGGCCTCGTATTATGCCCACTGGTATTAAAAGTAAGCATAACTAGATATAAATCTAAAAGAACATATAGGCAAAACAACTTTGCTACATTTGAGAATACCATGAATAATGACATGGTATATTTGTCACGTATTACTTGTAAATAGAAACCTATTTCTTTATCAGGGTCCTTACGGTATCAGGCATTTTTATGGTATACAAGTGCCTTTACATACATATATACACACATATATACATAACAATTTTAGAAAACATTTTCCAAGTATTAACATCTAAATGATGTAAAAACAATTACTTCTCTTCTACATTTGTTTCCCCAGAAGAACAGGTGAATGAAAAGGGAATAAAATTCTATAATGCTACAATTAATAGTCTTTTGGAGAACAAGATTATCCCTATTGTGACCCTCTACCACTGGGATCTTCCACAGGTCTGAGAATATTTAAATTTATTATGTTTTCTAATCTAGGGTTTCTGGTAGGTAATCTGTTTGTAAAAACAAACACTATGAAAATCATGTTAAGAAAATATTTTAAATATTCCAGCATGCTTTTGAGTTATCAATAATTTCTTTAAGCTATCATTTTTTGCATTCACACTACGAGTCACTGAATTGTGCCTCATTCAAACTGCTCAGTTTCATTAAATAAGTGTACATCATAGCCTAGCTACTATCTATACTGAGTTACATACAATCTAACCTTTATCAAAGAATAATAGCATATTGAATTTCAAGCTAGATATTGGTTAATTCTTATAATTATTACTTATACAGGTGCTCCAAGAAAAGTATGGTGGATGGCAGAATATAAGCATGATAAGTTATTTTAATGATTATGCAAATCTGTGTTTTGAGAAATTTGGTGATCGTGTGAAATACTGGATTACCTTCAATAACCCTTGGGTAAGTTACTGATGTCTTCCTGAGTGGTCATTTGGGCTACATAAATTTGGTTCCCAAACTCTATAGTTATTTTATTTTATTTTATTTTTTTACAAATTATAAAAAAACTAACCCTTAAGTTATTTTTTTTCTCATGTGCTTGTAGGCAATTGCTGAAGAGGGCTATGAGACAGGAGAGCATGCACCAGGACTGAAGCTCAGTGGAGTAGGGGCATACAAAGCAGCACATCATATAATTAAAGTAAAACTAGAAATATGTTCTTTCTTGTATTCTCATTTTATGACTGAAATAATTGGGTCTTAATCCCCCTCCCCACACACACAGGAAAATACGGTTTTATAGCATAGATTCAATTTCTGAACAGCATACCAAAGAGCATTCAGATGAGCTAATTTAAATGGAATTATAAACTATTTGTGTTGAGATCTTACCTACTTAAGTTGTATTCAGTGCACAACATAGCACTCTGCTGCAAAAATTTAGAGGACAGGTGTTTTTTTTACTTCTGTTTAAGTGCCTCATTGAGCATACTGCCAATAGATCAGAAGAAAGAATTTTAAGGTTGCTCTATAAACAAAGGGTGAAATCCTGTCTCACTAATTCCAATGGGAGTTTTGTGACTGACTTCAAAAAAAGCCGGGATTTCACCCAAAGTGAACAAATTTGACTTAAACAAAGTCTCTCATTAAATACAGACACACAGTAGAACAGATCTGCTGTAAATATTGCATGTCACCTTCACAAGGTCATCTTGGGAGCTGCAAATGACTCTCACATAGATCTGGTTGACATCTTATGTAAAACAAATACTTCCATGAGAAACAGGAAAGCTTTTTGAATAACCTACAGTAACAATTTTCAGACATGCATTTGTGCAACAAGTTTATCCTCCATGCTTGTCACAGTTCAAGACAATTGTGTCTTCTATCCACTCTCAGACTTCCAGCACCCTAGGCGTCACATCTCTTGGGTGCAGACATGCACTTCTCTCCCTCGTGACTGGGGTGTAGCCAGGCTGCACGGTTCCCTACTCACACTGTGAATTCCCCAGCAAAATACACTGTCTCAGCAGTGCTTTAAACAGCATAATTGTCTACCAGTGTTTGTTACCACACAGCTCTAAGCAAGTACATTTATGCTTAAGGTGAAAACAATACAGAGAAAACATTTTAAAAAATTAAAACCTATCCACAAGCTAATAAGCTTCCCAAGGATCGCCCCAATGGCAAGAGTGGCTTTAGACAGTGAACCATCCTTCAAACCCCACCATGGTTTTGGTTGATTTTTTTTTCCCTATTCATAACCACTTTGGCTAAGAATCACCACATACATGAATCAGAGAATCATTCATTTATCCAGTCTGGGCCTCTGATCTTGTCCTCATGTAACAATTCATCAGCAAACCATGGGTTTCTGCTCAAGAGGAAGTTTCCAAAGGTTGGGTCAGGAACTGAAAAATTGCCTACCCACTCCTTCCAAATATTTCCTAGGAATCCTACTTAGCTTTGTTTGTCTAGCACATTATTTCAAACATATCTTTGAAACTCATAACATTAACCAGAGTTCATATTAGCCATGTTTCTGCTCTAGAGACATTACACACCATCCCACAATAATACATACATATTAGCATTTTAATATAATGAACTCTGAAGGTATTGAAATTTAAATTAGTAAGGTTTAACTTAATTCAGTAAGGTTTGTAGCAGACATTGCCATATCTATCACAAATTCATTGACTCCTCCTGTCCTGATTACTGCATGATAGCTTAGCATATATAGATATATATGTTCTTTTAATTACAGACTCACGCAAAGGTGTGGCATTCTTATAATAAGACATGGCGTAGCAAGCAACAAGGTAATGAACATTTATTGTGTAATTATGGCTCTACAATAAGGGCTTAAAAGATTATGTATAACTGCAGAACTGTCTGGTTTTATTTTAAGGTATGGTTGGAATTTCTTTAACTAGTGCGTGGGGTGAACCGGTTGATCTAACAAGCCAGAAGGACATTGAAGCTGCTGAAAGATATGTACAATTTTACTTAGGATGGTTTGCCAATCCTATATACAGTGGAGACTACCCTGAAGTTATGAAAAATTATGTAGGTAAGTCATGCTATTTACACCTTGAATAAATGATATAGTTATAACATTTTATGAGACAGTGGCATAATCTGATTAATGAGTTTTTTAGTGTAAATTAAAGATAGGCTTTGTTAATAAAAATAATTTCATAAAGATTACGGAAAAAGGCAAAACTATTATATTTGTTGTTATCCCCATTTTATATATAGGTTGGACCTCGCTGGTCCAGCATCCTCAGGACCTGACTGGTCCCTGACGAGGGGATTTGCCGGATCAGGGAAGGTCCTTCCCTTCATGGCCGTGCTGCCACTGGGCTACGGCTCCAGCCTGTCCCTGCTGCTGCCCCACCCCTGCTACTGCTAGGGCCCAAGCGCCATTGCCAGAGTTCCACAGCTGGGGCAGAGCTCTGCTGCCGCCTGGCTCCATGGCTGGGCCCAGAGCTCTGCGGCCAGGGCCCAGAGCTCTGTGGCCAGGGCCCAGAGACAGGGCCGGAGCTCTGCAGCCCAGGCCAAGGCTCCATGGCTGCCACTGAGGCTGGAGTTACCCAGCTGCTGGAGCCAGAACGCAGCTGGAGCCGGACAGGGGGCCAGAGCTCTTTAGCTGCTGCTGGGGTCGGAGCACCCTGGCCTGGGCCTAAGGTTCATGGTAGCAGCCAGGCTAGAGCTCCCCAGCTGCTGGGGCCAGAACTCCCCACCATGCTGTCCGTCCACCCCCTCTCCACACACACACACTCTCCAGGCTCCCAGCTGAGTCACCAGTGCCCCTTCCGGTGCTCCTGCCCTGCTGCCAGACCTCTCTCTTCCTGGGCTCTGTCGTCCCGGACCATCCGTGGTCCATGCCAGACCACAGATGCTGCCAGACCAGATAGTCCTAGTTAAAGGAAGTACAACTTTTATGAGGAAATAGAAGAAAAGTTATGTGCCCAAGAATACATGGCAAGTTAGCAATGAACACCTTGACTCTTATTATGTGTTTTAAGGCTGGGATTTTCAAAGACCACTATGGGAGTTAGACAATTAAATTCCTGATGCAACTCTGAAAATCCCAACCTAAAAAAAAAAAAAAAATCACATTTCTTCTGTCTTAGCCACATCAAGTAAAGATAAAAGAACGAAGAGTGTTGTATTCAAAGAAAACACTCATTCAAGGCTTCACAATATTAGCACTTAGAATTTACGATAGTTTAGTTTAGCTTTTATGATATTAAGAAAAGCAGAAAAATTCAATCATGTGTGGACGATGTATTTACTTTTTTGTAATTGATTTAATAGGTAGAAAGAGTGCTCAACAAGGCCTGGGCACATCAAGATTACCATCCTTCTCAGTACAAGAGAAAAGCTACATTAAGGGTACATCTGATTTCCTGGGAATAAGTCATTTTACTACTCGTTACATTATAGAGAAGAATTATTCTGCCTTCCAAGGGCCCAGTTACCACACTGATCGTGATTTGGCAGAACTGGTTGATCCAAAGTGGCCAGATCCAGGATCTAAATGGCTATATTCTGTGCCCTGGGGATTTAGAAGGTTACTCAATTTTGTTAAGGTAACTTTAAATTAAGTCTTCTTTAAAGGAAGTTAAGAGTCTTGATTAATATAGGCTATGAATCTGTATCTCAGTGTCAGTCATAAATACACATCCATCAGTTTTCTTATCTGTATACTGAAGGCTTGTTTTTTATCATATACCTAGCAGAAATGGACATCAATCTCAGTTGGGGCTTCTTTCCACAATAATATTAACAATACTTTATTACAAACTTCAGCTGACCCAAAGAAAAATGTTAAAATTTAACTACAGTTTTCTTTAAATGTAACCATAGTAGGGGGAAAAAAATCTAGTAAAGATATTTAAAACAATTTTCTAGAAATTTAGTTTTGTTTCAAAAATAATTGTAGTTGTATGAAGTATATTATTTCATTATTCCAATATGAATGTTTTTCTTTGTAGACACAGTATGGAAATCCTCTGATTTACATAACAGAGAATGGAGTTTCAGAAAAGCTGCAGTGTATTCAGTTGTGTGATGAATGGAGAATGGATTATCTGAAAGGATATATTAATGAGCTACTAAAAGGTGAAGTTTAAAAAATCACAATAAAATGTGTTTCAAAATATGTTTTAAGCACTGTAATTTTTTAACTCTAAATTCTAACATATACTGGGTTCATTACTGTAACAGTTTATCAATTTCCATATTTACAAAGCAAAAACTGCACCTAATAATATACTGTAATTATGCCTGTGAAATCTTCCAGTGCACCTAGATAAGAATAATATTTTCAAAAGTGCCGAAGTGACTTAGACGCCTAAGTCTATTGACTTTCAGTAAGAGTCAGGCGCTTAACTGACTTAAATGCTTTTGAAATATTTACCCCAAATTTTTCCTTCATTTTTGGATAAAATAGGGCACTATATTTTTAGTGAAAACATACATTTGATGTTTTTAACAAATTTGAAATCTATCTGCAGCTATCAACGATGGTGTTAATGTAAAAGGTTATACTGTCTGGTCTCTGCTGGATAAATTTGAATGGAATAAAGGTTATTCTGAAAGATTTGGGTTATACCATGTTGACTTTAAAAAAGGGAACAAACCCCGATACCCAAAGGCATCTGTTCAATATTACAAGATGATCATCAGTGCAAATGGATTCCCAAATCCAAGAGAGGTGAGTCCAAACATTAAAACTGCTTATTCCTAATTCATGAACAAATCCGCATGGAGTTTGATTAAAAAATGCATGAGAAAGGTATACAGGATTGGACTTTAGATTTCATGATTCTTTTCTCTCCCTCATTCCCCTCCCATAAGTTGACACAATCCTAAATTAAATAAGTAGGCATACTATAGTAATTTAAACTTACTTGTATTGTTCTTTTATAACACTTTCAATGTTTTTGATCAAATCAAATTTAGTAAATTAACTATTTAAACAAAACTTTGAAATCATAACACCCACATGATTAATCTACTGTGTTTAGAGACATTGTCTTTTATACTTTCCAGACATGGCATGTGCATGATGTCCAAAAACCTGGAAAAGAATACGGAAACTATGGAGTGGGTTTTCCAGTTAATTGTTTGATACAATACACAATTAACAATATGAAAATATATTACTAGAATATTCATCATAATATGTACAATGTAACAGAAATTCATACAACTGTAGTGTGAGAATAAAAGAGTACTAGAAATAATTATAAATGACTAAAGTTCATTTCCATATTGAAAAAAGTGCTAATAAGACCGAGTATATTCATAATTTAGTGAAATCATTACTATCACATCAAATAATAATGTTAATTTTGTTAGGTGAAAAGTTGGCACCAAAAGGCCATAGAAACTTGCTCTATCACAAACCAACTCCTTGCTGCAGGTAACTACATTTAATCTGTTTTACTCATTCAGTGAACATATTACATGGGTGTAGAGGGAAAATATTTCTGTGACTGATAGTACATTAAAACTGGGTTCTTGAAATATTTTCTCCTTGAAGACAGAAAGCCAAATCTTTTTAAAATACGACAAATTTTAGAATCAAGCAGTATGTCTTAATTCACTATTAGTACTTCAAAATAGCGCAGCTAACAGGATTATATTACAATTATTAATATTTCTGAATGTACTTTAAGAATTATATTAAAACACTGTGGTCACAGCTATTAAAAACTTATTTCTGCATATATTTGTATTTCTCAGAAATTGTTTGCCCTTTCCAAGCATAAAGCAAAAACCAAACCCAAGCCCAAGGCAATCATGAAAAAAGGGGAAAATGGCAAATGTGTAGCTTTTGAATGATGAACATAAAAACTAAGGGTGAACACTCACAGCCCAGGCAGAGGCAGAACTAAGGAGTCTTTAAACCACCTTTGTGCTTTGTTTCCCTAGGGATCAGCATAAATAACACAAGGTTTCAGAACCTAAATGTAGGCACAGCACTGCCTGGAATAGCCACAGTGATGTTGCCTAACTCCATCTCCATCTCCCATGCTGGGACTTATGAAAAGCCCATCAGTTCCTGAACCTGGGGAACACTCTATTGGAGTGAAAACATGAAACCATTAAGGAAGATGGGATGAATATGGTACACTGGTGTAGCCCATATTGTAGGATTAAGCTGGGGGTCATCTCTATGAATTAAAATGACAGTATAATTTAAGTGTGTTTCTTATTCAACTCTTTGAGGGCTACTATCATATATAGTATGCGTAAAAATAATTTGTACTACAATCATTAAATAAAAGTTTAAAGAAGTAATGTCACTTTAATTCTGCAGATACAATGCAGTCCTCAAAGGGTTAGAGTGCTTTCCAAGGATTTTTATTTGACTACTTTCTTTTTCCCCTTCTCCTTGAAAATTAGAGGAACAGCGGAATGCTGCTGCTAATATACTGAGGCTAATTCATGGTAAGCACAATTTTTTGTAACCCTTTGAGCACTGACATGTTTCAAAATTTACCACAAAAGATACAGATGAAGACAGCCTAAAACTTGCTGCAGATTTTCAATACAGGTTGAACCTGTTTCGTCCAGCACCCTCAGGGCCTAATAATCAGTGCCAGAGAACTTGCCAAACCTCAGGAGATCAATATTGTATAGCAGCATTACTAATACTTCCACTGCTTACTGGGCTCTTAAAAGACATTCAGGAGTGGTGGCTGTAAACAAACTTGATGGGACAGCAGGAAACTTGGCCACACACATGATAACTAATCTGGCTAACTAAAATCAGATTTTTCCAGACCAGAGAATGCCAGACTAGAGAGGTTCAACCTGTATATATAAAATATATTTATTTTTCTTTTTTCTCTCTGTTGTTTCTTCTTATGCCAGTTTTAAGAAGATGCCAATATGTAACAAAATGAATTTTAGCTTTAAACAAATGATGTTCAAAATGATTCAAAGCTATGTATCTCTGCTTAAAAAATAGAAGGAACAAATAACTAAAATTATTCCATTAAAACAGATCTCGTCTGTTATTGTTTCTTTTCTGAAATTTCAGATCCCTTGACTACTCACATGGAAATGGTGACTGAGATTGTGGTGCCAACGGTGTTCACACTATGCATACTTATCAGTGCCATTCTATTAATGTTTCTCCTTCGGAAGCACAACTAAAACTACAAGTTTACATAATATCTTCATTTTGCATAAGCAATAAAATGCCATTCTGATTCTTACACTGTTCAAAGATTTCACATATGCTTCCTTTATGTAACATTGTAATGTTAAAAAAAATTCAGCTTTACTATTGTGTACATATTGTTGCTTCCACATTTTATTTAATTTCAGCTATAAGACATAATTTAGAAATTTTACAAAGACAATTCAGATATCTCAGTATTATTTTCTATCAAAACTCAACTGCAAGTTTTATCTTCCTTCATGTTGTGCACGGTATGTGTTTTCTTTATTAAAACAACAGTTAGCTGAGATTAAATTGTTTCAAAGCTTGCCAGGATATATTTCAAGGAAAGGCAGATTGCTGCAAAGTTCTGTTTTCAACCTGTTCATCGCTGTATTTTTAATTTACCGTGAAAGTGCTAATACAGAAATTTGAACACAGAATACTTACCGCATAACATACTTCAAAATCTTAATGGTATTGCATAAATATCAACTAATTTATTCATACACAAGAATAATTAGGTATTATTAACCCAAATTTTGCATGCAGGTGTAAGAAGATGTGATAGGCTAACTGACTTGTTCACAAATGGTCAGAGCCAGAACCAGAAGTAAGGAATCTAGGCAACTAGACTACCTTATCATTAGGGTCCTGCGAAACTCAGTCCATTTTGGTCAATTTCATGATTGCAGGATTTTAAAAATCATAAATTTCAGTTTCAGATATTTATAGCTGATATTTTACTGCTGAAAGGTGGGGATCCCAGCCCAAAAAGAGCTCGTAGGAGGGGAGATCGCAAGGCTATTGTGGGGGGGGTTCACAATATTGCCACTGTTTCTTCTTAACTGGTGCTTTCAAAACTGGACAACTGGAGTGTGGCAGCTGCTGACTTGGAACCCAGCTCTCAAGGCAGCACCACTGCCAACAGTAGCACAGAAGTGAGTATGGCATGGTATGATATTTCTCCCTTACTTCTATACCACTGCCAGCAACAGCGCAGATGTAAGTGTAGCAATACCATACTGTGCCACCCTTACTTCTGTGCTGCTGCCATCAAAGGTGGGTGGAGAGAAAGCAACAACTGCTGGCCAGGAGTCCAGCTCACCACCAGAAGTACCGCAAAAATGAGAATGGCCCGATATAGTATTTCCACCAATACTTCTGAACTGCTGCTGGTGACGGTGCTGCTTTAAAGCTGGACTCCCCGCCAGCAGCAGCAGAGCTTCCTGCAGCCAGGGGAGGTTCCTGGAAGTGAGGCTGATCCAGCACTGGGAGCAGCCCATTGTAGGGGAAGAGGAAATCTGATCACTCCTTTGCCTAGCTAGAATTAGCAGCTGTAACCCAGGCACTCAGTACCCCTGACTGGAGAGCTCCCAGCCCTGCTACTGGCTCAGTGCTCAGGAGTTAAAGGGGCTTTGGGCTGACCATGTGTATGTGGGGAGTGACCACAGTGCCCCAGGGAGTCACAAGCATCACCCAACCAGCTCTGCTCTTCCTCCCACCCCCACAAAAGTGACAAACCCTTTCATACCTTTGTACCTTAATGTTTGCACTGCTGTTGGCGGCAGTAATTCCTTGAGAGCTGGGCACTCTCTGGCCACCCAGCTCTAAAGCTGTGCTGCCACCAGCAGCAGCGCAGAAATAAGGGAGGCAGTACTGTGACCCTATGACAATAGCCAGATTTCCAAGGGAGACTAGATTTCATAGTCCAGGACACATTTTTCATGGCGATGAATCTGGTAGGACCCAACTCATGATACATCTTTCTTTATTAAAAAATGTTGCACACAAAAAAAATATAAACTATGTGATCCAAAGACTTGGACATATAGATTAATCTACCATACCAAATTCAATCCTGCTGCAAGCACAGCTTAATCAAGATGCACCCACTTTTATAAAACTAAACTAGTTCCAGAATATGGTTAGCAACTGCCATTGCTTGGCCTGAAAGCATTCCTCGAAGGCAAGACACAAAGCAAACTTTATGTTCACAACTTTTACAAAAATTCCAAAACACAAACTCATGTGGGGATCTCCGGTTAACTATGCACAAAAATGGATAGAATTCTAAGCTTCTACTCAAGAAGGGTGAATAAAAATCAACGACAGCCTGGGGCTGGCTGCAAAGCCTGGCAGCAGTGGCCCCGGACCCTGGGGCTGGCCAGGGAGCTCGGCAGCAGCAGCCACGCCCAGCAGTCCGGGGCTGGTTGTGGAGCTCAGTGACAGCAGCCCTAGGGCCAGGGGGCCCGGCCCAGTTGCCAGGAGCCTGGTGTCAGGGCCAGGGGGCCAGGAGAAGAGCCCGTCTGGATATGCTGACAGATACCGGGAGAGCCCATGGTCTGTCAGCAGAGCGGCCAGAATTGACCTCCCCGATCCAGAAAAATCCCTCCTTAGGGACTGTTCCCGTGTAATCTATTAAAAATAATTTAAATAAATCTGAATAAATAAAAAATCTCATATACTGATTCAGTGAGCCCTTTTCAAATAATTAGTGAAAGGCTGTTTATCTGGCATGTAAAATCAGGGGGGAAATATAACTACATCATTTTGGGGTTAAACTTAACATGGTACAATCTATACTATTTTCAGTTTTAATAAATGCTAGCAGTTGTTCTTCTGCACAACAAACTGCAAGTACTGACATCTGGAAAAAAATTTTAGCCTCAGATTACTGAACAAACGTATATTACAGTATATAAAAAGCAAAAAGTACCACCAAATATAATATAAAGGTTATATTTAGTTGTAAATAATCAAATCAGTGTGTTTTAATGGTTATATGAATATTCTTTATGAAAACAACTCAAAAGTACGAATGAAAAAAATGATTAAAAATTAATTTTTTTTTTTTTTTTGCATTTGTGGGAACGTTGAATTTGGACTGGATGAGAAGAGCTACTCCAAAATAAAAGTAGAGAGACTTCGAGAAAACTGAAGTTATTTTACAAAATGTATATGCTACTGGAAGAGCAGCTCTCCAAATATGTCTTATTCATGTAACACCAGTAAAGATTTATAATATGGTTTGCTCTTGGTCAATTACATTGTACAAGAATAAAAATTAAATTTAAAATGTAAAAAAGTAGACTATTCATAAGCTATCAAAATTAATTTTTAAAGAAATAATTTTATATATTTTAAAACAGCCTGTTACAATAAATCTAAACAAACTGTACATGTACTGTTGAATTAGAGGTACATCTAAATTCCTACTTTAAACACACATTAGCAAATAACATTCTTCCAACCACAAAATATGTTTAGATATGCTGAGAGGGAAACAGACAAGCCGACATTTTCAACTTACTGTACCTCCTAAGTCTCTATCTGTACAACAGCAGTCTTTTATGTAAAATGCACCTGACTGCAGTTAGCTCTGGTAATAAAATACATACTTTCTTCGGTGTTTCCATTAACTGTTGTATCACAAAGTACTCCTGCAATACAAAATAACAATGTGTTAACAGGATATTCTTACAAATTACAGCTCACAAAAAAATTTGATATGACTGTTTCAAGATGTTATATGCATCAAGGTCCACTGAAATTAACAGGCTCTCAAAATTATTCTGAAAGATAAGACAATGTCCATGATCTGTTTTGCTACCACCCTAAGAAAGGCAAATCAAATTTACACTATCCTATATTTGGAATTCTTCCCTAGCTTTTTAAGGAGTTTTTTAAAATGTTACTCCAGCCAACATGTTACTCCAGCCAATGGTGAGTCTGGACACCTGCTCTTCATGTTAATACACTTAATCTATACTGGACTGAGCAGCAGGATACCAAAGTTCAACGACAGTTATATTTAGAACTAGGTTTCCATTAATTTTGAAAGTAACTGGCAAGTTGGGGTGGGAAAAATCACCACATTCACAAATGTATATCTCATATCATTACAACGTACACAACCAATAAATACTGTAATGGAAAGGTTTTTTCTCACCTCATTTGTTTACTTTGTATATACAGCAACAATTTACATATAGCCAGTTTCACTTATTCTACATACAATTTCTCCTCCTCTGCTAAAGAGATTCTTATGCATAATAAAGGAACTAAAAATATTTATGTCACACTGTTTAAAAAGAGTACTATATGAGAAAATGGAACAAAACAGCCCATCACTATTTAATTTTTAAAAGCTTCAAGCTGACCGTGTCACTTTAATATTTTATACCAGAAACTGTTTCTTACCTAGGTTGTTTGAAGTCAGATGTTCAACAGGTGGTCTAGTGCTAAGCTGCCAAACTGTTTTTACCATTTTATGACCGTGTTCACTACTTATTTCCAATCTCCATGTTTGTACATGATCACTGAGGGAAAAATCAAACAGAACAAAAACCCCCTAATAATTATGTACTTGATAAATATTCGATTTTCTGTATTATGAAAGCTGAGGTTTGGCTTACTTTTGATAGAACTTCTTAACAATAGCTGGTCTGATTGGTAGCTGAAACACATGCTTCTCATTCAGAGGATTTTCTTTGTAATATTTTATGCAGGATCTGTGATAAAAGCAGTCAAATACTGTTACTTATTACTTCCTGGTAAGTGTTTATGCAATTATTCAACCCCAGATCAATATACATGCAAAACTCACTACATTTTCATGCTTTCATGGCAATAAATCAGTAACTCTTATAGAAGCTGTGTAACACTGAAAATAAATCGGTTGGGATTTTGTGCTAGTTGAAAGCTAAAGGGATGAAAGACTCAAAAAATTGCAAGGTTTGGAAGAATGACTTGAAGTGTCTGATATAAGGCATACAAGAAAGAAGCTACAGAAACAAGAACACTAATGTAAAAAAAATAAACTAATTTTTTTTTCTAGAAGTTACTCTGAAGGTATGTTCTTATGAATATCTCTTTTATGTATTTCAGAATGGAGGAATGGCTGAGATCTGTTAGCTCACAAAGAAAAAAGAGAAGAAAATAAAAATTAGGGTTCTAATGATTTTTTGAGCCCCCTCATAAGGTGATGGGGGAAGTATAAATCAGGGCAGAAAAACTGAACAGGAAGATCCAGTGCTTTCATTGGAGTCCATGTGCCTCACAATCATATCAATAATATACAGCTTATAAAAAATTACGTTTGACTATATCTAGTTATTTTAAAATAATTCATTTATTACTGACATTCAAATATTAAAAAAAATTAAATAATTACTGCATTAAAGGGAAAAGGTTCTCATATTTGAAGTGAAGAAAGACTGTGCAGCTGACCAATATTTCTAGCACATGATGAAGTTTTTGAACACGATGAACCTGCTCCTGTAGGTCTACTGATGTGGAAATGAAGTAGTCCTATAGAAGAAAAATAGGGACTTGAAAACAAGAAATTAACAAAGCTTTTAAAGGGAAACTGTTGGTGTTGGGTGAATTAAATAAACTAACCAGACAATTTGTACATATTCTGAAGATCCTCTCTTCTATGTACAGAGTACTGATTTATAAAAATCCTACTCCCAGAATGCTTAATTAAGCAAATCACTTGTAAATTAAACAAAATGCTTTCTTGCAGCCAAGAGAGGTAACAATGCATGCAAACCTACAACCCTGAACCAACCCTAGAGCATGTGTTGTGTTCGTATTGAGTCAAATGCCAGTGTGTTAAAATCTCATTCCCTTCCCTACTTATAAAATAAAGTCTAGTGATGGTGAAAAAAATACTGGATTATACAAGGGACCTGTATAAAATAACTAGCAAGAGTTTAAAATCGCTCTTAATCTGCAAATACACCCCTGCCTTCACCTGGAAAGTCTATCTCTTCCATGAGAAAGTAGTTTTACCTCCATGGCTATGCCATTTTTGGATTTATGCTAAAAATACCCCCAAAAAATGCTAATTGGGATGGTTTGTGCTGTCGTCAATGATTCTGGTTCATTATTAATTTATTGTGTGAGGTTATAATTGTTATAGCATATATATTCATTGTATGTCAATTAGAGTTAATTTGTTGGATTATAAAAGTATATGATAGTTTCTCTAAATACCAAACTACGTACTCGACATGAGTAAGATGAGCTGAAACACAAAAACCTGTAAGTCAAACCCTACAAGACTTTAGCTTAGCTATTTTAGGCCTAAGCTATTTTAGGCCTTGAAGACAAGAAATAATGATGTTAGTTCCAGGAAATATCTGGATGCCCTAAGAATGTGGGAAAAGAGGTACCAAGTGATAATATTGCCCAAAATTATCCTGAAGATTAATATTAGATCATAAAATACCATAAAGAGACATCTGCCTCAGACACTGTCTTAATCAAGAGACACAGGTTGTTCATCAATTCTAATGAGAATAAAGGAAACTTACCCAGCCTATACAAAATTGGGGTCCCTTAAATTTCTAGGGTACACAGACCAGTAAGAGAAAAGAGGGCTTACACTTTTATGGACATGCGCAGAAAGTACGTGTAGACCAGTGTTTCTTAAACTGTGTTCCGCGGCACGAGGCAGTCAAAGGTGTGCCGCAGAGAACAACAGAATTCAAAATGGCTGCCCTTAACGGGGCAGGCTACCTTTTATTGAGGGAAAAAAAAAATCCAAACAAAACTTTTCCGACCCTTTTTTTTCCTCAATAACTTTCCCCTGACCCGTTTTCCCCACAAACTTTTTTCCCCCCCCCTCAACAAAAAATCCTTGGTGTTCCTCATAAAAAAAAATTGTTTGGTGTTCCTCAGACTTAAAAAGATTAAGAAACGCTGGTGTAGACAGAGTCACATTATAAAAGGGGGATGCTCAGAATGGGAAAGTTGAGCTCCCTCTGGGAGACTCCAGCAGGAGCCACCCCTCCACTTATGATCACACCACGAGAGATCCATCAGACCCTAACATTACTGCCAAGGATGTGAGTATAACTGTATTTGTAACTTGTGCATAGGTCTGTATAGAATTTCTATGTGCTTGGATAATTGCAACTTTAATTGCAACTTTAATAAAATATACAATGTAGACTAGATTTTGCACTTGTGAATGTATACATGGTCACAACATTCAATCTGTGTGTGTTCCTAGAGACTCTGAATTTGAAGCAAGTTAATAGAAGCGAATCTCACTCTGTTAAGCTTGAAATGGTAGCCGCCAGAGCTGAATCCACGCTTATGTAACACCATGTTACATAATTTACTTTAAATAAAATGAAAGGCTATAGTGCAATATGAGTCACAGTCTATGGGATATAAAAAATGGTTTAAAAAAAACATAAAAACCCTAGTGGTTACACTTAGCGCTCTGCAGTATAAGGCTTATACTGTAGAGCCTGCATTCCACGAGGATTAACAGTAGTTCGAATTAGGATCTTTAATTCGAACTACCTAGTCCGTGCCGCGTGTAGCCGCGGGCACGGAGTTCAGACTAAGGGGTATTTAAAAATGGCGGCACCCGGGAACATGCAAATGAAGCCCGGGATATTTAAATCCCGGGCTTCATTTGAAACTCCGCTTGCCCTCATTACCCTACCTAGCTCGAACTAACGAGCTAGTGTAGCCATACCTTTACATCCTTAGTCTACACTATCAATTCTTTTTCCACAGATCAAACAGCTGTAAAGTGGTGTCAACTTTATCAATTATTTCAGCAAGTTTGAATCAGGGCCTTGGTATGGTTTGAACCAAAGAGCTGGAAATGAAATGTGGAGGTGTCATACTAACAAGAACACTACCCCTTTGCATTCATGGTTTTCATTCAAGCTTTTTTAAAAAGATCGGCAGGTATTTCCATTTTACAGATGGGGAAACACAGAGAAGTTAAGTGATTTGTGCATATGTTCACACAGCAAGTCAATGAAACAGCCTGGAGGAGAATCTAGATTTCCTGACCCATAATATAATACCCTATCCATGGGACTAAGCAGCTGTTACCAATCATGTCAGCTATTAAGCCCTCACTTAGTTTCCTTTAAATTAGCTGGCTATATGGATTAGTGACAGAATTTCCATGATCAAGAACATGATTTGGAAGAAAAGGTGTTTTTAATACAGTAGAACCTGCGCTACCCGGAACTTAAGCATCTGGAAACTGCAGAAACCGGCAAATTTCTGACGCTGGGAAAAGCAAAACAAACAAACTAACAAACAAAAAGGAAACTGGCCCTTTAAGTGCTGGGCCGCTCCTCAGACAAGTGTGCAGCACGTACCTGGGGGAGGGGCGAACGGCAGCCAGAAGCAAGCAGCAAGCATCTCGGCTCCCCCTGCAGCTCCTGGCACTGCCGGCAGGCCAGCCCCCCCACAGCTCCCGCCACCCCACCCCCGGCAGGCTGCCCCAGCCATCTCCGCCTCCGCCTCCCGCCCCCCCCACCAGGCCGCATTTCCTTCCCCTCCTCCCCACAGCTCCTGGCCCCCCTAGCAGGCCACATCCCGGTCCCCGCATGGCTCCACATGCCCCCCCTTCCCCAAGATAACCAAAATTTGTAGGTTACCGGCACGTCCTAATCCCCGGGCATGCCGGATAACACAGGTTTTACTGTAGTAGATTTCTAGGACTGTCAGCGTTGACGGTGTTCACTTCAAATACATATGAAACACCAATTCAGAGTTGTACCACAGTGATAGACAAGCAAAACTTTCAGGGTCATCACAAGGCAACAGCTATAAAACCCTATTTCTAACCCCAAGCCTTCCGCAGAGTATGCCTTCACAGTTGAATGTAAACTTTCTCTACTACTGAAGTAGAAATTTTGTTTCAAAAGCTGTAGGCACTCTTTTCCCAGAACAAGACCCAAATTAACTGACAGGATTTCATAGCTCCCTACAAAATTCTGGACATAGCTCCTTCATATTTTTCAAGTGGAAGTAGCTCTGTAGATAAGGACATGGAAGGTGGTACCTCAACTTTGACCTAATTTCTTCCTTTCTGCCCTCATCAGAACTTCAAATAAGTGTTTAAAATGCTCACTTTTCAAGGCCGAGAACTCAGAATGCATGTCATAGTCCTGCAAATAGGCTTTATGAATTTGGAGAGAAAATTAATCCACAGAAGAATGTATCAAAACTCTATGTTGCTTTCAAAATAAGAAACTAAAATATCTCACCAGATAAGTTAATGTTCCAAGTTCCTGGCCTGCAAAACAAAATAAAGATTTTTTTAAGAAACCAAAAAACATGCTACACAGTGGCAGTTTCAGGCATAAGCAAAACACTCTTAGAGTGAGTCTACACAGCACCCTAAACTCAAAATTAGATAGTCAATCTGTGCTACACAAATTGCGTATCTTATTTTGATTGAATTTCTAAATAGGCCATTTTGAAATCTGGCGCATCTACATAGTGCCAAATTTCAAAATAACACACTATTTCAAGACATCTCTTAATCCTCGTGAAAGAGGGTTACCGGGATGCCGAAATAGCATGCCCGTTATTTTGAAAAATATTTCGAAATAACGGGTGGCTTGTGAAGACAAGGGGTAGCTATTTCGGGATACGAGAGGTATCCCGAAATAGCCGAGCAGTGTAGACGTATCCTAAGTGAAGAGTGCAGTCTCACCTCACCTGTGGTCTTGTTTGTACTCATTGCTGTTAAGTACAAAGAGAAACACGAAGCGGCTCCTCCAGCCAGGCTGAAGCACCCCCCCGCCTGCAGTGTGCTGCTTCAGACAGGCCACACTCGCCATGGACAGGGGCTGCTCCAGCACAGCTGGAGTACCCCTACCCACAGTGCACCGGGCTGAGTACAGCATGGGCAGAGGCTGTTCTAGCTGGGTTTGAGTGTCCCCACCTGCAGCATGCTGCTCCACCCAAGCCCACCAGAGGCGGGAGCTGTTCTGGCCAACATGGAGTGCCCCCACTGGTGGCACTCTGCTCCAGCCGGGCCCAGTCAGCTGCAAATGGGGACTTCTCTGACTGGGCTGGAGCAGCTCCCTGTCCATGACAAGCACCTCCGGGCCCACCATGGGCGGTGCTTCTCTGGCTGGGTTGAAGCAGCACCCCTGTCCACGGCGGGCTGTTCCAGTCTGGAGCAGCCCCTGATGGTTAACCACAACCATTAAAAACATCACCAGGTAACCATTCACATCCCATTCTGTGGTAAGAACAGATTTTTCAGGAAACAAGGAAAAAGACTAACATGACAGAATAGTATTTAAGTTAAGATAAACAAAACAGAGGTAATGGACTGTTTGGGTTAAGAAGAGTTTTTTTGTGACTGTCAAGTCATGCCTTTAAATAACAGGTTTACCTATAAAACAACTGACATAATCTTTCTTCATTTTGTCCAGCCCAATCTCCAGAAGCATCTGAATTGGGGCGATACCACTCAAGGAAATAGCCTCCATAGCTCCATGGTAAGATTGATGAATCAATTTGCTTAGTAAACTGCTACTCCCTTGATGAATCTAAAAATAAAAGATGCTTTCTTGTCTTGTAATATATAGATGAAATACAGATGGTATAATTTACAAGTAAGACATTATTTAAAAAGATAAACTATTATTCGCTATTTAATAACTGAATTTAAATATTGTCAATATGGAGAGCAATTTACAAACATTTAAAAGAACTTTACCCTAATTTATTTACAAAATCAAAGCTGATATTTTTATCATCAAAACATATTCAGGTTACATATACATACCCATGGCTGTATCTCACCATTTTCTAGAGATCTGATGACCAGTGTGAAACACTCTACCAAGTCTTGATAAGAAGAGACACCTTGATAAAAGAGTTATTCTAATATTTAACTTATAATGGCTACAAAAACATGTCTGCCTTTATCATGCAGATAAAAAAGTTGAATACACAAATTATAAGAAAACAAGAAATCCCATAAACTTATTGTACACAAAAGTCCAAAGACCAGTTTAAGTGTGCAACTAAACCAAGAGGTCTTACATTACACCATGAAGTTTTATAAACTCTGGTTCTGGAAAGAGGCCTGTGAGAGTAGGTTCCAGAGAATGGTCTTTTACTGATACTGCCTAACCTAGAATTCAACTCCAAGAGCAACTGGGAAAGCAACTCGGCAGTTTATAACTACTATTAATTAGGGATGTAAAAAAAGCATAAACACAGTAACTGTGTAACCGATCAAAATTCTATTGGTTACATGGTTAAATGTTTTACCCAAAGATGTAAGGGTAACGAGGGAAGGATCCTGGAGGGGTGCCTCCACGCTCAGGATCCCATTCCCGGGGTTCCATCTGCCTGCCCCATGCCACAGGCTCTGCTGCCAGCAGAATCCCAGTGTGTGTGAGGTCCAACTGCCAGCCCATCTCCAGGGGTCCCGACTGTCAATCTGTTTCTCAGGACCCTAGCAGAGTTTATCCGTTAATAGAAACCGATAAGCATCACGACTCGGGGAAAGAGAAGTGATTTCTCAGTTACCTAATTCCTAGACCATCAGGCTCTATAGACTACAATACAAGGTGTTTATTACAAACTTAAAGTAAACAGATAACAATTACAAACTTAAAGTAAACAAATAACAAAGCTTCATGCTCCACAGAAATGAATATATGCTCTTAACTGCTTGTCCTACTTAAGAGACAAGGGGTCTGCATTCTGCACCTGCAAAACCCTTCAAGTACTAATATACCTGAGAAGGGTATATAAGACACATGTATAGAGTGTATTTTAGTCATCTGCTCTTGATGTTGCAAAGGCATTGATTAATATGTCAATATTCACACCAAAAAGAATGATCATGACTTCCAAGCCAGCACTACATGTAAAAATAAAAAATGCATTTGTGCGCCAAAACTCACTTTGCAAACAAAAAGCAGTAATGGCTCAAAGTAACAGGACCCCAAGACTGCAAATATTATTTGCAAAGTTAGACACCTATAACATTTTCTAAAGTAGTACTTACTTAAAAATAGTCCATAAGCACCAGTAAAGTCTTATTTTATAGATAAATGGCTGTCAATAATAAACATTTATTGCTAAAAAGAACCAACAATCTGGAAAAGAGAAAATATGCACATACCACAAGTCACCATGCTTTCCAATAATACTGTAAATAGAGCATGTTATCTTATGATTAAATGAGTAACAATGAGTCTGAGACCTGTTTATGGCATAACCATCCTGGAGAATTAATCAGTTCTTAAAACTTGGATAAACTTATACCAATTTCTTAAAATAGATATCAAAAAGTGGTATAGGAAATGTATGAAAGTTATAAGGCAGTGAAAAAAAGATAAAACACTTACTCCTTCTCATTTTGCACCATAGCTCTTCAGCAAAATCCAGGTCTCCTCTCTCACTAAAAAGTGATTTTATTGAACTGTCCACTGCAGCAGAGTCACATTTGACTTTCTGAAAGAGAGTTTTACTTGAAAATGCTCCTTCAAAATAAAGTCAAACATTTGTCTTAACATTCAAAAGCAGCGGCGTGCAAATGTTTCCAATAGCACCACTCTTACCACTCACAGAATTTATCACATCCTGCCTTCCCTTGCCATCTTTACTTCTGCACTACTGCTGGAAGCGGTGTTGCCTCAGAGCTGGATTGCCAAGGAGTGGCAGCTGCAGGTCAGAGTATGTGTGTTGTTTGCAGGATGAGGGGACTATTTTTCTTAATCCCACTCCCGTCCTGTCCTACAATACCCACTCTATTTTTATCGTGTCCTAATATCTTGAGAGCAGATTCCGCAGGATTCCATTTTCTTCACACCTCCCCAGATTATCTCGTATGCGCCCCATTATGCCCCCCAGTTTGCACACCATTCTAAAAATCCACAGAAATCAAATCCTCTCCAATAGCCAAATATTAATCTGAAAAATTAATATTTCTTCTCTCTTCAAATCAGCAGTTCAATGAATACATTTCACACTAATTAAGAAACATATTTTTGCCAAGCCTTTAACTAGTGAGAGGCTACTGTCCTAACCTCTTGAGAAACAGCTAATTCCTAAAGATTATGTGTCCACAAAGGAAAACTGATGTTGGGAGGAAGGATTTATGGCCACTGCAGCGCTTGACCTGAATGCTTGCCTAGAATGAGTAAAAATTGACCCTGCCTTCATCAAGCCATTCTTTTTACTCTGATTTACAATTTGCTATGCCAGTATAGACAGAGAGTTCTGGCATAAACAACCTCAGTATAGAATCAGAGAAGCACCAGTAATGAATATGACTAGCACTGCATAGATTCACAGATGACAGTTACATGATTTTTTTTTTAAATGCATTGATGTATTGCATCAAATACAAAAAACATTCTTCTGAGAATATGGTTTTCCCATGATCTTTAATGCAAGACTACAGTTTATGATTTTGTTGGTGTACATTAAATCACAGACTTGAGATCAAAATGGAAAAAAATAACTTATTTGACTTTATCTCCCCACAAAAAGAAAAAAAATCTTAATTATTTGTGAAGGAGAAAGATAAATATTAGTAAAAAAATTAAAATCTCTACAAAATTGTTTGAAGTTATGCAAGGCAGGAAGATACCATGGTGATGTGTGTATGTGTAAAGAGCTAGTTAAGTGTGACAGTTTCCAGACCAGTAAGCTACAGACCACTGGAGAGTCAAGCAAGTGGCAGAATGAAAATGGCACAGAGACCTGAGTCAGGGATGTTAGATATTGTGTAATTAAATACTCATGTAACTGCATGAAATCTTAGTGGTTACATGACTATTCAATAGTCCCCAGGGGCAGAGCCAGCAGCCAGTGCACTCAGGGCCCCAATCCCGGGAAGCCCCGTCACCCCACACTGCTGCCTCTTACCCAATCCACAAAGGGAGCCAGTTTAAAAACCAACTTCGCTCGCGGACCGACTGCTTGCCGCCCTGCACTGTTGCCTCTGACACTGAGGCAACAGCACAGGGTGGCAGAAGTCCCTGTCCGTGGAGGGTCTGAGGTCCTTATCAGCGTGAGGGCAGGCAGCCCTTATCAGCGTGAGGGCGGGGACCAGGCAGCACCACAGATTATCCACTCCAGCCTATGCCCCTCACACTCCACACTGCTGCCTCTCTACCAGAGGCAGCGGTGCAGGGAGAGAGGGGGGGAACAGGCTTAAAGCCAGCTCCTCATGGACACCAGCTCCCGCTCCCCCCTTCGTTGCTCTGATACAGAGGCAGCAAAGGGGAAGGGGAAATATGCATGTAGTCGACAAGATTAACCAATAAGCTTAGGCTTATTGGCTAATCATATAGTCAACTACACGTTGAAGTGACTCTGATTAGGGATGTCATGAAAGAAGGTGAAATAGCAGCATGTGACCGGTTTAGGCGACGAGAGGGGGAATATTAAGATGATGAAAGGTGATTGTGTGCGGAAGAAATCAGATCTCCAACCTATAGGTAAAGAGGGAGAGAGAGAAAGAAGCAGATCTTTGTGGAATTAATCCACTCCCATCCATCAGGGTTGGTGTTGTCTGCTGGATAAGATCACGGCTACTTCTCTTGGAACGCAGCAATCAGTACTAAAAACTCAGTAAAACTCTAGTGAAAATGCTAATATATAAAACACTGAGGGAGATTCTGAAAAAGTACAAATGACATTTGACTTTCAGCTAAGCGCCCAGTGGCTTCATATGCCTTTGAAATAATAAATCTCATGCTGTTCCTACTGAATAAGGGCAATGGGAGATTTCCAAACTACTGCAGAAACAGTGAATGAAACAAGAATGGTTGAAAATACACATACCTCTGCAGCATTTTTGTGTACTGATGCATTAAATCCATCCAATTTATTCTTTAAATCTAAAGGGGCAGGAAAAAGAATTGTGCCACTATGATAAGCTATGCATAGCTGAACAACAACATAAGTCCCAGATATGTTACAATTTTGGTACTAATAAAAGACATTAGCTATAAGGATAACAAATGTGGACACATTATCTTTCTTGGTGATTCCTTCTAAACACTGTTTCTACTATTAGATAATAGAACTGAATTAGAAGGGACCTCAGGTTGATGATCTGATCAGACTTATGAAAAAAATCTTCCCACACTAAATAGGAGTTAATACAGCCGGCCCCCAACTTGGGACGCGATTGGTTCCTGGGGAAGTGTCACAAGTTGGGGGCGTCATAACTTGAACCCTCATTGACAAAAGGCGTCATGCGCTGTCGTAAATGCGGGCCAAGGACATAAGTCAGGAGTTTTCGGCCCCTTCCACACTTACAAAAATGGTGGTAAGTGCGGGGAGTCACAAGTCAGGCCGTCGTAACATGGGGGTTTCCTGAAATACTGTCTTGGATTCCTTGCCTTCCCCAAGAGTGGTGTGGAGTGAAGAGAGAGTGGGTGTATGCACACTGAAGAAAGTCACAATAATCCTGCATTTAATACATTCAGCTGCATAATGGAAGGATTTGTTATCTTATTTAGTCTAGTACAGTCCATTCTTGTATATTTTTAAAGTAAATTGTTTTATTCATTTCTCACACTTTTACTGTAGTCACTTGCCTAGGGATAATTTGTTAATACCTATCCCTGCTTCTCTAAAGTTGAAACAGTGGTTTTACTGTTTATCAATATCTCTGGTTTTCTTACATACATTTTTTCCTTTTCTCTGTTAGTCTATACACTGATTTGTGGATAATTTCAATTTCACTCTGAAGTTCTCTGTCTTAAACCTGCATGGATATAGCCTTTACAACAGAGGGGAGCAAACTACGGCCCACAAGCCAAATCCAGTCTGCTGAATCCTTCTGTCTAATCATCCAAGCTCCCGCCGGGGTGTTCTGGCCAGGTGGTCTGATTGCAGCACTACCTGCCTCAGAACTCCAGGCAGCACGGCTGTGGCACTGCCATCTGCAGTGCACTAGGTAGCATGGTCAGAGGGCGGGGAGTCCCAGGGGGAATGGAGCAGGGGGTTAGTTAGGTGATCCTAGGAGGGCAGGGAACAGGTGGGGTTAGCTAGCGGGCAGAGTGGGGAATTATGGGCGATCGGGGGCAGGTGCATTGGATAGGGGGTGGGAAGCAAGGGTGGTTAATTAGGAGGCAGGAGGTCCTCAGAGGCTGGAGAGTGAAGAGGGAATTTGGATAGAAGGCAGGGGTCCCTGAGGGAGCATGGGGGAGTTGCACAGAGGAATGAGGCCAAGCCATGCCTGGCTGTTTGGGGAGACACAGCCTCCCCTACCTGGCCCTCCATACAATTTCTGATCCCTGATGTGGCTGCCCTCAGGCCAATAAATTTGCCCTCTTCTGCTCTAAGCCAAAAAATTTTTTTTCATAATGGCCAGAATTTTGAGAAGTGACTAGTTATTTTTGGTTGCCTCAATTTGAGACACCTTAGAAAGAATACAGAAAAGTTGGCATATTTAGCACTAGCTGAAATTCAGGATAATTTAATATAGCACAAGTTGGGCACACAAAGACTGGGAAACTGAAATCACTAGTCACTGAAAATCTTTGCCACTATGTTTACATGTGTTCTTTCCTGTCAGCCTGTAAACTGTTGTAGGAGAGATTTATATTTGTCTCATTTAATTTTTTTCTTCCTATTTTCAACACTACAGTTTACCTGTTTCACAAGATTCTCAAGATTTCACCAGGAGAGTTAGAGGTATACAAAGTAACTTGTTTCAGGAACACTTTTGGTTGATTATTGTGCCTTATAAATTGCCATCTACAGTGCCAATACTATCATAACCTTACATTGCATTTTCATGTAATTCATGTGAAGTTTTAAGTCTCTTGCCATTTTTTCTTAACTTAAATTTTGATTACAAGATTTGCCCTTCTCTGCACAATTTCATCCAATCATAGCATCTCAAATTATTAATTACAAATACCATTCAGAAGTTCCTGAACAAGCTCAACCGCTGATTCAGCTACCAAAGGCTCAGGCCAATCCGTCACTCCAGTCTTCAAGCCTTCAGCCAAAACCTAACAAAAAAATCCAGATACTTATTTGTGCACAGGAATATAAAAATCTATTTAACTTGTAAAAAACAACAAAAATGAACCACTGTATGAAAATTCCACCAAGAAATGGTATGCAATACTGCCAAACTAATGTTGTGTTAGAAATTTTAGAATGTTGTGACTTGTGTATCCTTTATTTCTCAACTTTAACACTGCGTTAAAAGTTATTTGCATTTAATATAGTCATGTCATTTCAAAGAACCTTATAAATAGTTACCAAAATACTCAACGTAAAAATACCATTCCTGGTATGTTGGCAACCAAACTCATAAAACTGGAAGTTTCACATTCATACTTACAAGGAGAAACTGCAGTTCTCTATGTAACTCGAACACAGGACTCCTTGGGTCCCCAGGTTCCAATCTAATGTTCTGAAAATAAAAACAAAAACAAAATAAAAAAAATAACGCACACGCATCAGACTGTCTCTGGAATACAAATTTCTAAAACCTTAACAACAGAAATCAGGCTGATGAGCTATTTATTATGGATGTTAACAATATGCTATATTGTTACTACCACAATAATATAATCAGCAAAAATTAGCATACTTTCTGTGAGCCACAATACTTAATATAAATAGGAACAAGAGTTTTTCTCCTACCAATGTTGCCACTGCAGTGAGTGGAGGTGTCTCCAGAATCTTATCCACATTATTCCATGTAATATCAATAGATATATTACTCTCTGATTCAACAATTGTATCCTCCAATGTAGTGGATCGAACAAGCTCATATTGAGCAAAGCCTTTGGTTGCCACCTAGAATGAATTTTAAATGGACTTTTTAAACTGAGATTACCAATCTAATGATTATTTTCAAAAGAATATTATGTGATACTTTCTGAAGCCTACAAAAGAGCCCTAAAATTTCAAATCAACATAGTATGGACAGGTGTTCCACCAATCAAACATTTTTCAGAGACCTTTAAAAAAATCTTACCACTATTTATAAACTAAACCACTGTTTCTCAAACTGTGCTCCGCGAGACATCTCCATGGGCTCCGCGAGTTTGACAAACTGGAAACATTGATAGGTATGAGACATACAATCAGTGAACCGCTAGGGCTCCACATAAGTACAACACATACAATCAGTGGACCACTGGGGCTCCGCATAAGTTTTTACGCATGTAAAGGGCTCCGGAGCCCAAAAAGTTTGAGAACTGCTGAACTAAACTAATTAAAATTTATAATACTTTGAAGGGTGAGAAAAATATGAAAAACCTACAACAGATGAGTGATGTCTGATTGTGTGTGCCATTTTAAGATCTTCTAGATTTTCAAAACAGGTTTTATCAGCTGTAGGACCTGGGAAAGGAAGAGAGACTTTCAGAAAATTCTAACCACAAGTTGAATTTAGTATCAGATGTAATTATTAAGTGATCAGCATGGAAAAAACATAAGTGGTGGAATTCTCCCAAAATCCAGAATGAAATACTATTCACAATAGATAACTCTATTCTTCAAAATGCAATCATCCCTTTATTGATTTTGTATAAGTAGAGGCGAAAGTATTTTTATAATCAGGGCTCGCCAGCTGCGTGCTACCGCGCACTGTGCATGCGCTGACTGCACTGGGCTAAAATCTACTCGCCACGGGCAAGCAGATTACATTAATTGTCGAGCCCTGTTTATAATGCTCAGTAGAGTTCAGTCTCAGAGGGGTAGCCATGTTAATGTATATCTGCAAAAACAGAGGAGTCCTGCCACACCTTAGAGACAAACTTATACCTAATAAATCTGTTATTGTGGGTGAAACCCACTTCATCAGATGAATTGGAATGGAAATTACAGAAACAGGAGTATGTATAATGAAGAAGTTGCTTGTGTTAATGAAGCTAAGTCAGGGTGGAAATGGGTCATTCACAGCATTTGGTATGGAGATGTGCGAGATGAATGGGAGAAATTCTCACTTCTCTAAAATTATTGTGTCAGACTGTCTGAAGAGTTCAGAGGAGTAGCCATGTTAGTCTGTAACTGAAAAAACTTAAACAACAAATGGTCCCGCAGCACTTTAGAGACTAACAAAAATGTAGATAGTATCATGAACTTCTTCAGATGAAAAAATGGGTTGTGACCATGAAAGCTCATGATACTATCTACATTTTTTGTTAGTTTCTAAGGTACAGAAGGACCATTCATTTTGTTAACTTTTTTCATGTCTGAAGAGCTGTAAGACATCACTGCACTGATTGCATTCCGTTCACGCTTTGAAGGTCATTTTTTATACCGCTTGAGCTAGAGACAATTTTTAAATGAAAATTTAGGTTAAAGAGTACAAGTGGACTGCCATCGTGGGAATATAGATTGTTAGTGTATTAACTGTTACTTATTTCTTGTTCTTCCCTCTCTCAACTTTGGTGAAGCGCTGATCGTGTAACATTATAGGCAGAAAGCACTTACCATTACATGTAACTATATGGAGACTGATCCCTGTGATTGTGTCCTGATCTTTGAGAGGCTCAGCTCCTAGCCAACAGGTATGTTCAAAGTCAGAGCAGTCACACCTTACCCAAAGGGGAGGAAGCACACATCGTTTGCTTATGTTCAAATGGGTCATGTTAGGATTTTGTGACATTGTATAGAGTGAAATCAGTTCCCTAGAAATAAAAGTATAAAAGAATAATCATGAACAAAATTTATCATGATACCAGTTAACTTCTCTCTAGTCACACTACTTTAACATCTAGTCTATTAAGCAACATATAGAAACTTAGTAACAAATATATATATTCACAATTAAGAGCGGCACTTCAAAGGGGCTTTGCAACACGGAGCCGGGGATCAGCTAGAGTCCCCAGCTGATCCCAGGCTCCTAATGCGCTGCCCCTTTAAAGTGCCAAAATGGCACTTCAAAGAGACAGTGCAAGCCCCTCCGGTGCCGCTCCAGTGCTTCAAAAGGGCTTTGCAACAGCGGAGCTAGGGATCAGCTGGAGTCCCCAGCTGATCCCAGGTTCCTAATGCCTGCCCCTTGGAAACCTTCCAAAGGGCAGTGCTGCACGGAGCCCAGAGTCAGCTGGGGACTCCAGCTGATCCCGGGCTCCATGCAGTGCTGCCCCATTGAAACGCTGCCATGGCATTTCAAAGGGGAGGCACGCGTGATTAATTGCCATTAAATGTTTTAATTGCGATTACATTCTTTATTCGCCTGACAGCCCTACTTTGTAGCAGAGGCAACAGCAGAAAGGAACAGGCGGGACTGTACACATGGTGAACCAGCTTTTAAACTGGCTCTCCGTGAATGCTAGCTTCCATGGAGCCGCCTACGCCCTCCCCTCGCCACTGCCTCCCATGGAGGCAGCAATGGGGGGGGACAGGTGGAAGCCAGCTTAAAAGCTGACTCCCAACAAGCACCAGGTCCCATCTGCCTTCCCCTGCATGTAAACATGTAACCGCTAAAAATGTCAGCAGTTACACGTTCACTCAAACACACGATTTTTAACATCCCTAGATTTATCTGGTGTCTTCTGATATATATTAAAAAATTGAAGTCAGTTTTTCTTGAAAAAAATGGCCACCACTTTAAAGTCATAAACCAAGAAAATATTTAAGTCTCAGTCCTGCATACTTACACATCTGATCAGTCCAATTTAAGTTAACGGGATGGCTTGTAAGTGCCTTTGCTATATCAAAAGTTTATTACTGTTTGTTATTAGTATTTTCAGTATATGAGCTACTTTTCCATGATGAAATATAGTCAGTCATCCACTAATATATGGATACTAAGAAGTGAATAGTTTCATATGATCAAAAATATTCAGAACTTGTCCAATATTAGAAAGAAAAAGACTAGGGAAGTAAAAGGTTAACCATTTAACCAGTTACCCAGAAAGCATTAAGCTTACCAGGTAACCAGTTAGATGACCAACAATGCCAGGCTGGAACAGCAATGGCTTAGTCCTGCCAGCCATCTGGAGGAGGCAGGCAGGACTGCACCTACATCAGCTCCCTTAACCCCAGATGTGCTGGAGCAGCTGGGACAGCCAGGTGGGGCCCCAGCACCAATCACGCTGGGGCAGCCCAGGCTGGCAGGATCCTGGCCATGCTAGGAAATGCCAGCTGGACCCCATTCCCGGAAGCGTCAGTGAAACACTTTCCTTGGCCATGCTGGAGGGTCCCAAGCAGGCAGGTGGGGCCCCAGTTGCACTGACGTAGGCAGCGACTCTAGCCATGCTGCACCATCATGCATGACTCGGCCCCTATGACATGGCTGGGGAGGGCGGGCAGGAACCCAGACCCATACACCAAGAAATGGTTAACTTTTTACATTCCTAACCTTCTTCTTTCCAATACTGGACAAGTTCTGAATATTTTTTGATCATATGAAACTATTCACTTCATAGTATCTGTATATTCGTGGATGACTATTTCATCATGGAAAGGGAGCTCATATATACTGGAAATATTAATAATTGAAAGAGTAATAAATTTGATATTGCAAAAGCACTTATGAGCCATCCCATTAATTTAAACTGGACTGATCAGGTGTGTAAGCATGCAGGACTGAGACTTATTCTTGGCGTATGACTGCCATCTGCCTGCCTGCCAGCAGTTAACCAGTTAAACAGTAGAGTTTTATCCATTTAACTGGTTAATTATTTTAACAGTTTTTTGCATCCCTAAAAAGGACACTTTGCTGCAGCTTGCATAAGAGGTGAAATTCACAACAATGTAAAAAGATTATGGAAGATCCTTCATGGGACAATCTTCTTTTACTCAACCTATTAATTTGTGTAACAACTATAAGTTGCCTTTTCTTCACTAGGATTTTACTTCAAGTTAATTAGCTCAAATTGAGAACATACTCTTCCTCCTTCCCCCCGCAGTGAAGACAGACCTATAGGTGTTTTGTGCCATTAATATGAAATCTGTCCACTCATTTGAACTTATTTATATTTGAGAGAATTTGTCTATTTGTTCAAGAACTCCTCCTAAGCAGTAAGAGCTAAGACCACCAAATTTGATATATAGCTTCCTCTTATCATAACTTAAAGCAACGTGAGAGGTTGGTTGTGCCAGGAAAATGGGATAGAATCATAGAATACTGGGACTGGAAGGGACCTCGAGAGGTCATCGAGTCCAGTCCCCTGCCCTCATGGCAGGACCAAATACTGTCTAGACCTCCCTGATAGACATTTCTCTAACCTACTCTTAAATATCTCCAAAGATGGGGATTCCACAACCTCCCTGGGCAATTTATTCCAGTGTTTGACTACCCTGACAGTTTGGAACTTTTTCCTAATGTCCAACCTAAACCTCCCTTTTTGCAGTTTAAGCCCATTGCTTCTTGTTCTATCCTCAGAGGCCAAGATGAACAAGTTTTCTCCCTCCTCCTTATGACACCCTTTTAGATACCTGAAAACTGCTATCATGTCCCCCCTCAATCTTCTCTTTTCTAAACTAAACAAACCCAATTCTTTCAGCCTTCCTTCACAGGTCATGTTCTCTAGACCTTTAATCATTCTTGTGGCTCTTCTCTGGACCCTCTCCAATTTCTCCACATCCTTCTTGAAATGTGGTGCCCAGAACTGGACACAATACTCCAACTGAGGCCTAACTAGCGCAGAGTAGAGCGGAAGAAGACTTCTCGTGTCTTGCTCACAACACATCTGTTAATGCATCCCAGAATCATGTTTAGCGTCTCATAAAACTGTACAGAAAAGGGACAATCACCACACAGGCAAAAAGGGCAGGCTGGAGGTGTGCCCCACCCCCCTTAGCCGAGATTGTCCCAGTCTCGAGACTTCCCCTCCCCGCAGTGCCCTTTAAGGAAGGCAGAGGAGGCTGAAGCTCTCCTGCCCAGCCCACATTCATTTGGGGACATTTCTGGCTATTACCCGTTTTCAGGGAGATAGGAAAAAATGCAGTTTGCTGCATTCCTCACTCTGGCTGGCAAGCGCAGAGAGCAAACAAGCTGTGCACTTTGCTCTTGCTCCCTGACAGGGACAAGAAGGGGAAGAGCAAGCAGCTCTGATACTAATTGGAAAGGAGACGGCTTGGGACACACCATGCCTTGTCCAGAACCCCTCCACACTCCCCAATCCTGACTCCTCCCTCCCTCAGATCTCCAGCCCCGAGCCACTCCTTAAGGACCGGAGCAACACGGGGTAAATGTGCTAGTATATACATAAGACACACAAAATTCTATCGGGTTTTCAAATTCCTATGATTAGTTAGAATATAAGAACAGCCATACTGGATCAAATCAAAAGTCCATCCAGTCCATTATCCTGCCTTCCAACAGTGGTAGCACCAGATGTTTCAGATGGAATGGACAGAATAGGTAATCATCAAGTGACCCTCTCATTGCCCATTTAATTTAACTATACACAGCAGTGTTGCACAGAACTTACTTTTGTGTTGAATAAGGTCTAAAACTGCTTTTAAACAAAAAGATAAAACTACGGAAACTTACTTTGCTCTTCCAACAGATAGAGCAACTGGCCCAGAACCCATCTCTGGTATAAACTCTGAACTATTAGTGGCATCATCTATTTGTGATTCTTCCATTTGGTCAGTTAGTTCAACACATCCCTTTAAAAGAAATGCATACGTAGATCTGAAAATCAGAGTATATTTGAATATATCCAGATGTTAATATAAAGCTCTAGTTTTAAAACAAAACACAAACAACCCACTTAACTGTTTTCTGCATAATGAATATCATACTGTTTCCATTCCAAAAACTTTCTAAGGGACTTCTACAACCCTCACCAATCAAATGTACTTGGACATCAGCCTGGCAAAAGAAAAAAAAAAGGTTAATGTACTGAATTTACATGTTGTGTTTAGAAAACGTTTTTATGATACAGATTTCAAAATCAACTAATTACACAACCATTTTCTACTATCATTTCAACCATTCATTAATTCATGCCTCTCTCACTTCAAGGTAAGACAGCTGTAATGTAGTCTACATGGAGATAAAGTTTATCAACTAAAAAATTTAAGACGATGCAGAATGTTGCAAGCCACTTAAGAGTATATCATGAATCACAGTTCTGGAATCCGCTGGCTGCCTATTGGTTTCTAGGGGAAACTTATGGTTTAAGTTGACCTATTAAACCACAAACAGCTTAGGACCAAGAGATTGCAGTTGCAATAGTAGGACATGGAAAGATGGCAATCAGCGAAGGTACTCAAGATTTAGTCCCCGAGGGTATGTCTACACTTGCATTCTCTTTCGAGAGAGGGATGCAAATGAAGACATTCGAAATTGCAAATGAAGCCAGGATTTAAATATCCCGCGCATCATTTGAATAATCGCGTTACGGCGCTATTTCGAAATAACAGATGCTGTTAAGACGCGGTTATTTCGAGAGAAAACCATTCTCTCGAAATTACCAGTTATTACCAGCGTCTGTTATTTCGAAATAGCGCCATAACGCAATTATGCAAATGAAGTGCGGGATATTTAAATCCCGGCTTCATTTGCAATTTTGAATGTCTTCATTTTTATCCCTCTCTCGAAAGAGGGTGCAAGTGTAGACATACCCCTAGGTATGAAAGAGTGTCTCATGACAGTTTCTTTATGAGGGGTTCACTCCTTGAGTTGGTCCCAAATAGATCATATCTGTTGCTTTCAAGACATACAACAACAAAGTGCAGTTCTTTACTTAGGTATTTTAAAACAAAATACAAGAAAAAGGAAGACATTGAATTTGTCAGTTCTATTCAGCTATTTATTTTCTAGTTTTGGAAAAGCTGGTTTTAAATGTTATTGAATGTTTATAATTATGCCAAATTTGCCTAGATCCGAAGTTCAGATGCTTCTCTTCTATATACCTGTTTGTTAGAAAATTAAAAATAATGATCTTTTTTAATATCTTTAGAAATTTTTCAAACCATTTTTAAGTCTTAAGAGCTATTTTTAAAAGAAAAAAATATTTACCTCAAAGGGAAATGGGTCTTTGGGGATACCTTTATTTCCTTCATGATATACTCTGAAATAAAACAAAGTATTCACTGGGGTTATTTTTTCCCTACCCAAATGAGATACTGTTTTTAAAAACTAGAATGAAAATGAGTATTAGATCTTATTTTAATATATGGCACACTACTAATGCCAAATAATTAATGTAATGTAAATGTAGTTTTATCTATTTCAAATCTAGTCAATTTAAAAACTTTGAAAAAGTTAAAAGCTTCAAGTTCATCTGCCTGTATCTCCTTAAGAATTCTGTGGTTTTATAGTCATAGGCCCTGATCCTGTAGGCTTCTCCATGGGGCAGACCCCCATTTAATTTAATGAAGGTCTTACTGATCCACCTCAGTTTGCAAGATCAGGTCTATATTTTCCTATTTTCAAAAAAGTGTTTTACTCTCCCCTGTTGCCATGAGACACAAATAGAACAGAAAACATACTTTACTATTTCTCTTGCATAGTCAGTGATTTTACACAAAGTTGGGTCATGTGAATAGAGTAAATACAGTCCAATGCAGAGAATGTTTTATTTTCCAATCTCTTTCAGTTATATCAATCTGAGGGGATACTTGCAACAACAGTGGGTAAAAAATATTCAGATGGAGAGTAGGGATGTCAGCATGTAGACAATTACATGGCTAACCGATAAGCCTAGACTTATTGGTTAATCCTGATGACTACAAGCACTTCCTTGCTGCCTGTGATATGGGGGGAGGAGGAGTTTGAGGGAGCACCGGTGCCCATGTGGCTCCCCATAAGCACTAGATCCCATGGAGCTGCCTGACCCCCTGCACCCCTACGTTGCTGCCTCTGATAGAGTCAGCAGTGTTGAGGGTGAAGAGACAGGTACCAGGACATGTAGGGAGATGGCTTTCAAGCCAGCTGCCTGCACATATCATCCCCAAGGGAGCCACCTGCCTCTCCCCCCCCCCCCCCACACTGCCTCCCACAGAGGTAGGGGGGCAGACAGGAACCAGTGCTCAGGGGGAGCTGACTTAAAAGCACAGGTGAGGGAGGGCAAGGGAGCCTGCTCCTTGGATGCTGGCATAGCCTCTGTCCGTGGCGACACCGGGCTCATCTTGGACAGAGTCTGCTCCATGGATGCATCAGAGGCAGCAGCGCAGGGTGGCAAGTGGGAGCTGGTCAGCAGCAGCGTTGGGGGGACAGGGGACTCCCTGGCAGTGGAGCTGGGAGATCACTGGCTGCCGGCCCAAGCCCCTGGGGACTATCGAATAATCATGTAATGGCTAAAACTTAATGCGGTCACATGACTATTCAGTTACACGCTCTCTAAGGTCCCTGACAGAGAGTAATTTTTTGCCGATAATGTATTAACTTCTTTCACCATGAGGCATCCAAATGCACTTTACAGGAAATATGAATATGGATCACTAGCGTGCTACTGAATGGCAGCAGTAAAAATTTAGTTTTAGAATGGGAAGTGAAAAATAGTAGGAATATTCTAATATTAGTATATTATTACGATTCCTGGTTAATACTTGTAACGCTGACAAGCAACGCAGAGGTCTTTTAGTGACCAAAACTGATCAAGCTCACACGTTTAAATGCTATGGGTAAAAGCCCAATAATTATAAAGGAGAAAAAAAAAGCTCCATTCCTATTCAGGCTTTTTTGCCATACCTATTACTGGGCTATCAGAGCATCTAATGCAGGGATGGGGAACCTAAGGCCCAGCCGCTGGCTTGCCTGGATCCAGCTCCTGAGGCTCAGTGCTCCTCCTAGCATTGGGGAGTCTGCACTGGCATTCCAGTTCTCCCCCTCCCTAGTCCTGGAGCACACAAAATCTAATAGCCTGGGATCCTCCTAGGTGCTGGCGTACAACAGGAATGTGAGGCATGTCTTTCTCCTTCCCAGTCAGGGGCCACATCAGTGAGGTGTTTTCTTTCTTCTCAGTTGTGTGCGGCCCGTTTTCTGTGGGTCAGTGGCCCCGACCCCAAAAAAAAAAAAAAAAAGTTCCTCACCCCTGATCTAATGCATCACCGATACCACTTCCCGCAGCATATAGATTTCATCTGGAGAACTTATGTATTGTCAGAGTTGCACACAGATCTATAGCAATATGTTTTAGAAACGTGCATCCGTCTGTCCATCCGTGAGTCTATTTATTCAAGAACTCCTCCTACATGGTAAGAGCTAGGACCATCAAATTTGGTATGCAGCTTCCTTTTATCCTAACTTAAAGCAAGGTCAGGGTTTGGTTGTTCCAGGAAACAGGATGTGCCTGGAATGGGACTGTTGTCCATAACAAGAAAAGGGGGGAGGCTGATCAGAGGGGAAGCTATACTGCAGACAGCTACACTGCAGAGTGACCAGAGGTGGGGGGCAGCAGCACCAGGAACACAGTGGCCAGCTGGGGACAGTCAGTGTTTTCTCTGCCCCACATTGCTCTCCCCAGCTGCAGTGCTGGACGGGAGAGAAGAGGAGCTCCATTGGTCACCAGTCCAACTGCCAGGGCCCTGGCACCACTGCTTGAGGCGGCACAGGCAGCCCAGCTGCAGCTTCTCCCCTCCCTGAAAACCCAGCAGAGGGGATGAACAGCCCAGCCCTGCCCCTCAAAAGACCTGTCCAGGGGGGGATAGGAAATCAGGTAGCCAAACCCAGGCCCCTTGCTCCCCTGAGAAGCTGCAAGCCACTCTGGCCCCCCAGAAGGAGCCGCTAACCCCCCCCCCACCTGGGAGGAGCCACCACCAGACCAGTATGGCCATGGTAAGTTCCCTGACCTCCCAGCCCATTGGCCTAAGCCCTCCCTGAATCCTGAATACCCCCCTACCCTGACTCGTGAATCCCCTGTCCTGTTTCCATTCCCCCCCCCCCCATCAGTTGCCAGGGGTGACATCAGCGGTTGATTTAATAGGTCCTTATTAGACCCGCTAAACTGAACCCCAGAAGTTGATTTCCAGACCATTAATCTCAAGATAAGTGAACTCTGGCCTTAGTTTATCTGAGGCGGTTGCAAAGTCAGTGGAAGAATCCTTCCAACAACCACGCCACATCTACACCACATCTCCAATAAACACTCTTTACACCTTGAGCGACCTCGTGAAGTCAGTCTGATTTTTTCAGCAGACAGGACCAGGCCTCAGAAACAGATCATAGCATAAATCCTGCTATGAAGCACCTACAGGGTGAGGAACCTTTTTTGGGTCAGGGGCCACTGACCCACAGAAAAATCTGTTAGGGGCCTGCACACAAGTGAGAAAAAAAAAAATACCACCCCACCCCCACCTCCCTCCAAAAAAAGTTCTCACTGACATGGCTCCCAACTGAGAAGCAGAAAAACTTGAAAAACAGGTAGTCTAGCAGCACCTTAAAGACTCACAAAACATGTAGATGGTATCATGAGCTTTCGTGGCCCTTACCCACTTCTAGTGGGTTGTACCCACGAAAGCTCATGATACCCTCTACATGTTTTGTGAGTCTCTAAGGTGCTGCTAGACCATTGGTTGTTTTTCCAGTTACAGACTCACTCTGCTCCCCTTCTGAAGCGTTTGAGAAGCAGACAGACCCTCCCCGCATTCCCATCACACACCAGAGCCTAGGGGGACCCAGGCTAGTAGACTGTGTGTGCTCCAGCCCCACGGGAGGGTGGCTGGAGTGCCAGCCCAGGCTCCCAATGCTGGGGGAGGGGGGGGGGGACGCCTTAGGTCCCCCACTCCTTATCTACAGCTGCGGGACTGGGGTTTATTGAACGTGGACAGGAAAATCCTCAGCCGCCCGCAGAGCCAGCCCCGCTACAGCTCTCTGGCAAGGACTCCGAGACCCGCCACACGGATCGTACGTAGCAGCGCGAAGGCAACTGCTCCGAGGGCGCTACCCATCTCCAGGACAGCAGCGACCATCAGAGTCCCCCGGGCCCAGGCAGGGCGGCTTCAGCTACCGCTCCAGGCTGCCCCGCCTCGGAGGTGACCCACTCCGGCGCGGGCTGCCACGGCGCTGCTGGGGGCAGGCACGGCCTGGGTGCCCACTGTCGCTCCGCGCATCCCCCCGCGGTCCCTGTCAGCGCCCCGGGCCCCCCAGCGGAAAACCTCGCGCCCTTTTCCTCCCTCGAGCCCGGCTCCCTTTCCCGCCACCGCCCGGAAGCTGCCCGGAGCGGGGCCGCTGGCAGCAGCCCGGGAGAGCCGGGCCGAGGCGGCACTCACTGCAGCAGGCACTCGTACAGCCGCACGGCCGCCTGGTGCCTGTGAGAGGCCATCCCCCCGCGCGCTCCGGCCGGCCGAGCGAGCGAACGACGCGCCTTCCCGCCCCTTCGGGGTCACAACCCCTCCAGCCGGGACTACATCCAGCACAGGCCGTGGTCAGAAAACGCTTTTTTTATTTTATTGAGCGCTCACGGTTCATTGTTCATTATTGTTTCCATGTTATAATCGTGGTTTTATTTTAAAAATGCCCTTTATATTACAATTTTGGTCAGCTGCCCTCGAGCCTCGCCTTCGAATCCATCCGCCAAAAAATAGTCCTCAGTCTCATTCCACGACGCTCCAGTCTTCCCATCCCTCCCGAGCCTATCTCCCCAACCTCAAACAGAGGGCGGAAGGGAGAGTAGAGCACGCGCTTTGGGACCGGCTTGTGACAAGTTTGTGTGGGATGGTTTAGGGAAGGGTGCGGTGGAGGGTTACACTTAGGGAGACGGGAGTGATAGGTCCTTCCTTTTCCGGTTGGAGCCGTGGCGGAGTGAGGTGCGAGAGCTCGAAGCTCCTCCGCCAGCATGGTGAGGCGCGGCCTGTGGGGCTGGGTGGCGGGGCGACAAGGGGGTGTCGCAGGCGGAGAACGGGGCGAGCAATGAGCCGGGGAGCGGGAACAGGAACCGGCGGGCAGAGCCGGGCCGCCCGCGGTCGGAGGGGAGCGGCAGTCCGCCGCCATTTTGGGGCCGGTTGCGTTCGGCCTGCCGCGTGGAGCCCGCATGCGGCAGGGGAGCAGGCCCGGGCGGAAGGAAAGACGCGATCGGTGGAGCAGGCCGCTGGGCGGTGGGAGTATGGACACGGGCCAGGGCTGAGATCCCGCAACTCGTCCGTCGTTTAGCGCTGGGCTCTGCCGGGGAGGCTCTTCATTTGGGGTTGGAGGGGGTGGGCATGGTTGGGGACAGGTCCAGCCTGGCTCCCTTCTTAATCCGCTTCCCGCCCGTGCAAAGCACGGAAGGTTGGACCCTGCTGTTAAAATGGCCTATACAGGCCGCTGCTCGCGCTCATCACAGTTCCTTCCCCAGAACAAATAAAAGGTTTGCTAAACGGGATGAAACCAGGTTCCGATTTTCCACATAGTGGCATAAGGCAAGATTCTGTGTTAAAACAGCCTGTAGTTCCATGTATGCCCCCAGCCCACTGATTTAATTGACTGGTCATAATCACTGTCATGATACCGTCGTCAGTGTTAGAAATTAGTATAATTGACACTTTGGTTATTAGGAATTCTTGTCATATAAAGTATGTATATAATTATAGTTGAATGTTCATATGAATAACACTGGGGAAGAAGGCTAGGAGAAACCTTTAATATTGCCACATTGTGTTTAGTGACTTGAAGAAGTGCTATGTGTAGCTCAAAACCTTGGGTTTGTTCATCAACAGCAGTTGGTTAGGATAAAAAATACTGAGATATAGTCAAGGCCTTTATTAGACAGTGGATGGGGAAGCAGTACTGAGCCTCATTGGTTTTTCAGGTTTCCAAGATAATTTTTAAGTGAAATAACTGTTTAAGTTACTCGTTACAGCACCAAAACTCCTGTGGAGGATAGCCTGTGCATAGCAAACTCTAAAGTTTGTTTCCTGTGGAAGCTACTATAAAATTACAGTCTCCATGTAAAGATACATTTTGTTAATTTATTTTAGAATTCTGTAAACTCAAGAATAATTTTTGATTAAATATTTTGTACATCAAAAATAGGTGTCCTGCTTGAAGTCATGTTTTAACAGTGGCTCTTGAGTAATCCATGAGATTTAAAAATTTAACAGCAAGAGTAGTTCTATGTCCTTGATGAAGCTGAACTGCGTTGACCTCCCAAGTGTGTTTGTGATTGCTTGTACAGGGTTATGAAGATGTTGGTATAAATTGAAATAGTGATTGCTGTGATGATATTAGTATAATGTTCAGTGACAGTTGCCTGCTATCAGCATGCTAACACTGTTCAATTGAAGAAAATTCACTCTGAGCAATGTATTTCCACCTTTTGAATCTGAACCACTCAACTTATTGATTCTGAAGAAAAAAAAACTCTTGTCTTTTTTCAGGCTTGTACTCGTCCTTTAATATCTGTGTACTCCGAAAAGGGGGAGGTATCAGGCAAAAATGTCACCATGCCTGCTGTGTTTAAGGCTCCTATTCGCCCTGATATTGTGAACTTTGTTCACACCAATTTGCGCAAAAACAATAGACAACCTTATGCTGTCAGTGAACTTGCAGGTATGATTTGTGTACATAATTTCAATTTTATTATGTTATATATTACTTGTGAACTTACTATATACATGCCACTTAATATTTTTATTTTAGCTCTAAAATTACTGGGATTCAATTTATATAGTACCTTACAAGTAGGACTCGGAACTGTTGCTACCTCTGGTGTGGAACCAGGAATGTATAAAGTACATTAGCCAATTAGAACCACAAGGGAAATTTATGTTAGGCAAAATCAGTTAACACCCCTGTTATGAACAGTGCCATAAAACTGGTTCTCAACCTTTCCAGAGCACTTTATCCCTTCAGGAATGTGAAGCCCAACCACCACTGCCTAGGGGTTAGAAGGTCCCACAAAGTTATGCCTGTGGCATAGGGATCCAGACAGTTGTCCTGCTTGCCACCCCTTTTTGATAATGTTACACTATGGTCCCAGTTGTTGGAGGGTGTCCCCTCCCCCCACAACTGGTGTTCAGGCTGCAAAATCTGTCTTAATTCATTCACTACACAGAAATGATGAGATTCCACTTCATTGGTCCGTGTTTCTGAACTACATGATATCAGTGGAAGTTCTGATTCTTTTGAATTCTTTATTCCCATAATTTAGTGAAACAGTGTATTTTTTTCTTTTTCTGGACTTCTGATAAATTTAAAATCTTATTGTTTCAGGACATCAGACAAGTGCTGAATCTTGGGGTACTGGAAGAGCTGTTGCTCGTATTCCCCGAGTGCGAGGTGGTGGAACTCATCGCTCTGGCCAAGGTGCTTTTGGAAATGTATCCTTTTGATTTTGACCATGACTATTAAGTCGGTATAAAATTGAACTTTGAGGGGGCAGATACCTTCTGAATTAATTGCCAGGATTATCTAAATGCGAAATGTGAATGAAGGTTCTTCCTCTTTAAAGTAATAACCACTTATTGTAGATTGAGCTCTTTATGGTACAGTCCCATAGTAATATGAAGGCTCAAGTTCCACTTGTTTGAATTAAAATATATTTTAATGTATAAAACCATTAACTAGTAACTATGAGGTGAGAATTTTTGAGATACACATTGCTGTTTGTTTCACTTGCCATGATGTCGTAATTTGCGTCTTACTCTGTATTCAGTGACAGTTGCCTGCTGTCAGTGAGCTGGTACAGGTGGTTGACGAACAGCTAATGCTGAGCAAGACTTTAAAAGATCTTGTTTTCTAGGAATATTTTAAATGGTTTTTTAATTCTTAACTATGGATGCATAGATGTGTCGTGGAGGCCGTATGTTTGCCCCAACCAAGACTTGGCGACGTTGGCACCGCAGAGTAAATACAACTCAGAAACGGTATGCCATCTGTTCTGCTCTGGCAGCTTCTGCTCTCCCAGCATTGGTCATGTCTAAAGGTGGGTATGTTGAAAATCCAAGAATGCTGGCTGTCTACTACTTTACAACAATGTGCCAACAGCTCATTATTTTAGTGCCACTGGTATAAACTAGGGATGTGAATGGGTGACTGGTTAACTGGTAAAAATCACCCTTACTGGGTGATGCTTACAGGGTACCAGTTAACCAGTGCCTGGGAGCAACTTGCAGCCTGTCATAAATTATGGGCTGCCCCAATGGGGCTGGGAGCCTCCAGCAGCAGTAGTTCCAGTCGTGAGGCCAAAGATCCCCCTTAGTTTGTTAACCAGTTAAACATTAAGTTAACCTAATATTTAACTGGTTAACTGAATAATTGAGATTTTACTTCCCTAGTATAAACCAATGGATAACATAGGCTATACGATAAAGTGAGAAACACTTTATCATGGGATAATTCAGTTTACTCCAAAGAAGTTGTCATACGGTATTGTAATATAACTTCTTGTAATGGAAACAGCCTGTCATTTATATGAATCTTGCCTTGGTAGTTTATGGTACTCGGTTGCTTGAAGAACCAGTTTTGAGTCATATTCCAGATCGCTGCTATGATTGTTACTCTTTATTAGAGGCCAAAGATAGGTTGAACTAACTTCAGCCCTAGAAGTGTGCGTTGAGGGGTCACCAGTGCAGTCCTATGGTGAACCTTGCATTACTCATTATTACATTTAGATCTGTGTGGATAAAAAAGGGAATAGATAATTTATAATCAAGTTCTCATAAAATCCTTATCAGGCCATCGCATTGAAGAGGTCCCAGAACTTCCTCTAGTAGTTGAGGACAAAGTTGAGGGTTACAAGAAAACCAAGGAAGCTGTTCTGCTTTTGAAGAAACTTAAAGCATGGAATGACATTAAAAAGGTGAGGTGATTATTGTTAGTGAAAGTATTTTTTTCCCAAATCCCTTTACAAATTCCCATTAAAACTGTTGATGCCAGACTGCATTTTAGTAGATTAGTATGTTGGCTCTAAAGTCTTCATTTGCTATAACTTAATTAGTAAATAATATAAAAAACATGTTTATTTTATAAGCTCCAATTAGAGCATGACTTAACACTTTGCCAAGAACTAAATACTTGACAAACTATAGTAGATTCAAAGCAAATTATAACCAGTCAACATAAATTTCCTTTTCACTATGTTGCTTCATTTCATTGCCTGCATCGTTTTAAGATTCTTCATATCAGGGTTGCATTGAAAAGGACTTTTTAAAAGCCTAATTTATCTAAAAAATGATGAACTTTTCACTGGTCCGTGTTTCAGATGAACAGTGATGATGGTGAAGTTCTGATTTGTTTGTGCTACCTCTTAATAGTAGGAACTGTATTGTTTGGGTATCTACATATTTTATTTCTATGTAGGTTTATGCCTCTCAGCGTATGCGTGCTGGGAAGGGTAAAATGAGGAATCGCCGTCGCATCCAGCGCAGAGGACCCTGCATTATCTATAATGAGGATAATGGCATCATCAAAGCTTTCAGAAACATCCCAGGTACCTTTAAATTACTGAACAAATGGCAGAATGTCTATTACCGCTAGGCTGTGATCCTCTGTTCGGATGAGATTATCTAGAATGATGAGATTCCACTTCATTGGTCCGTGTTTCTGAAACGCATGATTTTGTGGAAGTTCTGACTATATTTGAGTTCAGTGAATGTATATACCTCTGAAAGAATGTGTTTAGTACGTTTTTAAGGGTATTGTTGCACTGGTTAGAGATCTGCTTCATTTATTTGATAAAATATTCACACTGAGCAGTAAGATACTGCTGATGCTGATTGTAGAATAAAGACTTTTATTAATACTTGCTTTTTGTGGACTGAGCTGCTGTGATTTTGCTATTGTATTAAGTACAATACAAAATTGTCTCATTATAGGAATTACTCTCCTCAATGTAAACAAGCTGAATCTTTTAAGACTTGCTCCAGGTGGCCATGTTGGGCGTTTCTGCATTTGGACTGAAAGTGCCTTCCGCAAGCTGGATGAGTTGTATGGTACCTGGCGCAAACCTGCTACTCTAAAGAGTGACTATAAGTATGTATGTCTAGAATCTAACTTGGCTAAAAATTTAGTAAGGTGATTCTGACAGGTGATCTGGTACTAGTGAACACTAGGGATATAAGAGGACTTGCATTTCCATCCCCCATACCCGGACCTGGGATAAACCAGCTGTTCTGGGGGGGGCTCAGACAGGACTCCACTCCCTGACTGTCCACTGGGCTGGCCCCGCTTCCGCAGGAGCCCTGCTGACACCTGGCAGGCAGGGAAGGGGCAGGCACAGCGCAGCAGCCAGGTGAGCTCAGCACTCCCAGGCTGGACTCAGGAAGATGTGGGCTCACTTGCTTGGCTGGAGCAAGCCCAGGAGGGGCTCCCATAGCAAGCTGGGCTGATGCCGCTGGCGGCGCTGTGCAGAGCCCTGGGCTGGGCAAGCAGGGGCAGCTGGGTGCTCAAGGAGCCCGGCTGCTCCTGTAGGCATCTAGGAGGAGGCTCCGGCAGCTGAGCCAGGAGGACTGGGCTCGCTCCAGCCGAGCAGTGAGCCCAGACTGAGTGCTGTGTACCAGTGGCAGCAGCCCACTGGGCTCAGACAGTTGCCAGGGCTTCATCCCAGGCAGATGGGAACTGTGGCCCCGCCCGGGCATGCCACAGCCTGAGGGGGGGCAGAGTAGGGCAAGCAGCCGCATGGGGTTGTGGCCAAGTCTCTGCTGTCTTCCTGGCTGGGCTCTGCCTGGTCTGCGTGGTGCCTTCGTGCCACTGCTAGGGATGTAATCAACTAGTCAGCTATCGGATAAGCAAAAGTTTATGGGATAGTCAACACACTAGTCAACTAGTCGTTCCCTTCCTTTCCCTCCCTCTTCCCCCCCATCAGAAAGAGGCAGCAAGGGGGGGAAGCGGAAGGGGTGCTGGGGGGAGCCAGTTTAAAAGTCAGTTCCCCTCCAGCTCCATGGCAGGGGTGCAGCGGCAGCATTCCATCTTTGAAATGCACAAGAGCTGGGGGGGGGGGAGAGGAGAGGAGAGGAGAGAAGAGAATGGAAGCCAGGGTCAGCAGTGACTCTTGTACATTTCAAAGCCGGAAAGGTGCGCGGCACTTCTGTCTTTGAAATGTAGCAACAGCTGGATGGGCTCTTGCTACTTTTCAAAGCGGAAGCACCCTTATCGACTAATCAAATAGTCAATGGAAATTCCATCAATTATTCAATTAGTTGATTAATCTAATTTTAACATCCCTTGCCACTGCCCAGCATCTTGGGCAGCCAGGGGGAGCTGCCCCCCTGAAATGGCTTCACAGTTTGCTACATGGGGTGGGAGGTGTGAGTAGGTGGGTCAAGTGCCTCTCACCAACCCAGTGCTAACTTCTTAGAGCCCAGCCAGCTGCCGTGGTCCTTCGGCTTCCCCTCCCAGCTGCAGGATGTGCATGGCGGGCAGCACTTGCTGCAGTTCCCACCCCGAGCCACCAGAGCCTGAATGGGAAGGGGAGCAGTTAAATGGGATGCACTGGGAAGCCACATCCCAAATCAAACCCACCCGCAGACTGCCCCTTGCCAGGCTAGCCCAGTACGTTCTGCTGCCCTCAGGGCTGGCCACAGATGGGGGCTGCTGGACCCAGCTCAAGCCAGGACTGAGCCAGCTCTGTTCATGCCAGGTCCAGGAGCAACCCCCTGCTGTGGTGCTGCAGTTTAAATGTAGTAGGAGCCAGACTGTCTGCACGTCCAGCTCCATTTAAACTGCAGAGCCACAGCAGGGGGTAGCTCCCAAAGGCTTCCAACCCTATCAATTACATGATTAGCTGATTATTTGTTTCTTAACATCCCTAGTCAACACAAGCTCAGTAACTTTTAGATGAATATTGACTCAGGATATAAGGTTTCTAAAATAGTTCACTTTTCTGAGTACAGACAAAATATCCCCACCTAACCTGTGGTTCTAAATGTTTGTTTGTGTTTTGTGTAGCCTACCAATGCATAAGATGACCAATACAGACCTTGGAAGAATCTTAAAAAGCCAGGAGATCCAGAAGGCCCTGCGTGCACCAAAGTAATTGTTTTTATCTAATTACAAAGTGCAAAGATTTATTTTAACACTACTTTATCTTTTTGGGATGATTGTGTGCGAGGGCACTCAACATGGCAAGCAAGAATGCTCTTCTCTTTTCAGTTTCTAGTGTGAAGAACTTGGCTTTATGTAGATTAGTCCAATTTCCATGAAGTACACTAATTGAGAATTGTTTTTACAGTAAGAAGATTCATCGTAGAGTTCTCAAGAAGAATCCTCTGAAAAATCTGAGAGTCATGATAAAACTGAATCCATATGCCAAGACAATGCGACGCAATACTATTCTGCGCCATGCTAAAAACGTGAGTCAAGTTAGATGTCTAATCTAAGCATTATTATACATTCTGTACATATTTTTGAAGACCTATCTTTTTTTTCCCTCTACAGCACAAAATCAAACAAGAGAAGAAGTCAAAGGCTGCAGCATAAGATGAGGATTATCCACTTAAGTTCAAAAGGCTGTATTGTGGATTTACAACAAATAAATATTCTATCAAATTGTTGAGCATAAGTTTTGTGACCACTACTGCAAATGCTTGGGAGGGAGGGTACAAGTGAAAGTAAATTAAATCATTGATTAGCAATTAGAATAATGCTGGGCACTAAAAACAAATATCAGAGCATAATAGGGGGTGCAAGTGTAAAGTCCTTTATATTATTGTAAAACTTAAATATAGCTAAGCTTTATAAAAGGGGGACTTGATAGCAGTGCCCCTCCTCCCCTCCAAACTGGGTTAGGGCTCCTAGAGTTGCTTCTGGAGCCAAGTTGGCATTCGCTCCAGTGGGAAATTTGTCTACAATGGGGGCTTTCCCTTTCCAATGTGTGGATAAGCAGTTTCATTCTAAGGAAGTTTCACCTCAAAGTTGAGCTCCATTTTTCTTTTAATAGTACTTGAATGGACTTCAAGAGATCATCTTGTCCAGTTAAAATATGGAGAGGTATTAATTGCCAAGCTTTTGGCTGAAAGTGGAAGTGTTGGCCTTTAACAGAAAATCAAGCTCCTTAGAGAAAATCAACTCTACAGTAAACTTGATCAGTATTACTTTGCACCCAGGAAGTTAGTGAGAGAACTGATGCTTCTGTGCCTAAATTAAAACCTTTTTAATGGTAAAAACTATCTATCTTAAACATTTGCATATTGTCAGACTTGCTTTGCTGCACTAGTGACATAGATTGTCCCTCACAGTTGGAATATACATCCTACAAAAAGATGTAGAGAAGGGAGAATTGAAATGAAGAGTTGAATTTAGATTATAAATTCTACATTGTATTTTTAATGAAAGTTAAAAATGGAGAAATAGACTACAGGACTGGTGATCAACTATGAAAGTTAAATGATACATTGGTGTGGTTCAAGGGATTTAAAGAGTGAAGATGCTGGAGATGAGATGCAGTTTTAGAAAGGAAAAGCCTGAAGGAAACCAGGAGCAAAGAAAGACATAATGAATTGGCTTACTCTGAGACTAAAGAGGTAGAGTTTAAACTTTATTCAGAAAGACATTGGTGACTGAATAACCTCACAGTGGAGATAATATGGGTAAAGTGGCAATATGTTTGTCTTCAGCAAAGCCTAGGAGTATTCTGATGCTATAGATGGAATGAGCTTGATACTTTTTTTCTCTTGCTGAGTATGTAACATGCAACTGCTTGTGTTAAATAACTGCTTTTTTGAAACTTAGGATAGAAATAGGATCTTCTGTTCTTGGGACAAACAAAGCAAATACAACATGAAATTAGAATCATAGAATACTAGGACTGAAAGGGACCTCGTGAGGTCATCGAGTCCAGTCCCCTGCCCTCATGGCAGGACCAAATACTGTCTAGACCATCCCTGATAAACATTTATCTAACCTACTCTTAAATATCTCCAGAGATGGAGATTCCACAACCTCTCTGGGCAACTTATTCCAGTGTTTGACTAAATTTAAAAATGGTTTCTCATATTAACCTCTTAAATTCTCATAGTTCTTTGAGCAGGTGCTAAATTAAAGGCATTATGCAGAAGAACTTCAAAATCATAGTTTTTTCTTTTTTTAGTGGAAGTGAGTTAAATAGATACAAGTCGTAGCTATAGTAGGCAGAAGAGTTTGAAACTTCACTATGCGATAGTAAGATTCTAATTCATCAACCTAGCATGGGACCACAAAGACTGAGCTAACTGCAAAAAGTTAGCCTAAGGCACACAGCTTAGGGATGCAAAGGATTAACTGCTTACCTGGTAAGCATCACTCTATAATCACTGGTTAGCCAACGGTAGGAGGGAGCTGCGGGATCCCAGTTAAATGTAACATTTAGCCAGTTAAAAAGGATTTTACATCTCCTAACACAGTTCCCAGTTCTGTGAATAATATAGCTGAAGTTGATGTACCTTAGGTCGAGTTAGAATTAATGAGAGACACACTCCCATTGACTTTACATTACTCTTGTTAAACTGCTGGAATGCTCAAAGCCCTTTGCTGCTGCAGAACCACCTTAGGATGAAGGGAAATTATATTTACCCGCTGGTTTAGTGACAAACAGAATTTTAATCCATTACTACTGCATTTGAGATGAGGGGATTTTTTTAAACTTGTGGGTTATACAGTTCACTTTAGCTTTTCTTTAAATGTCTGCTTATTTAACTTATTCCTTGGTAACTGTAAACATGATTCTGCTAGTTGAGATTTGTTGCATATGAAATCACAGCTATGATGCAAATAATTTCTGGATCAAAAATAGTGAGGTTACCCAGTATGGCAGGGGTGGGCCAGATCTGGCCTGTCTAGCATTTCTGTTCAGCCTGCAGCAAAGTGAGCTGCTCAAGCAAGCCACCTGCCTATTGTGGCCCCATGCTATTCTGGAAGCAGCTAGCTCAGCGGTTCCCAACCTTTTCCAGATGGGGACCCATTTTGACAATTCATGAAGACTTGATGACCCAAGGCAATTCAAAAACGGGAGGAGGGAGGGCAGAGCCACCTGGGGAGACACTTGTCGACCCTTTTGAAATGTAATGGCAACCTATATTTGGGTCCCGACCCATAGGTTGGGAAACCCTGAGCTAGCTGCTTTCCTCATGTCTCTATGTGCCCCTTGGGGGGAGGGGAGCAAGGGGTTGCTTTGTATTCCTCCATCCCATCCTTACAGTGAACTGATGGGGAACTGGCCAGTGGGAGCTGCAGGAAGGGAGCGGGGCAGTGCATGGAGACCTGCTCTTTCCTCTTCCTAAGAGGCACAGAGAGACATGCCAACAGCAACCAGCCACTTGCCAGAGAGGTGTGGGGCCATGGCAGGCCACCAGCCTGACTGGGAGCCACCTATGGTAAGCATCTCCTGGTCAGAGCACCTAGCACCCACACTCGTACCCTCTGCATCAAGTCAGCACCCCTCATCCTCTCCTGCACCCCAAGGCTGTGTGCTAGCCTGGATCCTGTAACTACACCCCTTCCGTTTATATAGTAGAAATGTTCAGCCCATGACAATTTACCATTATCTAGGAAGGAGTATGGCAGAAAGGGATCTAGGGGTTATAGTGGACCACAAGCTGAATATGAGTCAGCAGTGTGATGCTGTTGCAAAAAAAGCAAACCTGATTCTGGGATGCATTAACAGGTGTGTTGTGAGCAAGACAAGAAGTCATTCTTCTGCTCTACTCTGCGCTAGTTAGGCCTCAGTTGGAGTATTGTGTCCAGTTCTGGACACCGCATTTCAAGAAAGATACGGAGAAACTGGAGAGGGTCCAGAGAAGAGCAACAAGAATGATTAAAGGTCTAGAGAACATGACCTATGAAGGAAGGCTGAAAGAATTGGGTTTGTTTAGTTTAGAAAAGAGAAGATTGAGGGGGGACATGATAGCAGTTTTCAGGATTATAAAAGGGTGTCGTAAGAAGGAGGGAGAAAACTTGTTCATCTTGGCCTCTGAGGATAGAACAAGAAGCAATGGGCAACAAGGGAGGTTTCGGTTGGACATTGTGAAAAAGTTCCTAACTGTCGGGTAGTCAAACACTGGAATAAATTGCCCAGGGAGGTTGTGAAATCTCCATCTCTGGAGATATTTAAGAGTAGGTTAGAGAAATGTCTATCAGGGATTCTATGATTCTACCACAATTCATGGAGTACTTCTCACCCCTGTGAAAGTTACTGCTAAATAGTGCAGTGTGGGAACCTTGCTGGCTATTGAAGATCTCTCTGTAAATATAAGTAAATAAAAAAACCAAAAGAGTCACATGGCAGCTGAGAAGTAGAAATCTGTGGCTGTTTAAACAACTTACTCAAACTAATTTTAATAAAGGCAAATATTGTTCCAAGAGTATTTCCAGGATACTAAATTTTTAAACCCAAAACCCTGTCCCAAAGAGTATCATGTAAGATAAGGTGCAGCAAAAGAACAGGTGAAAGTAATAGTGATAACCCATGATCAGACTGATAGATGTGCAACTAGCCTTCAACTAGAAGAATACGATAGGTAATGCATTAGGATTGAAATGCTACATTACAGTACACTGCCTATTTCCCAGCTCCCTTATGCAGGAATGCTATTGTGAGTGGGTATGGGTAGTAACAAACAATACAATCTACTCGCCCGTGGCAAGTAGATTTCAGCTGTGCGCCCCGTTCATTGGCAGTGCACGCATGCACAGTACAGGGCTGGCGAACAGTTTTTGCTGCTATTCGCCAAGCCCTGTTCATACTATATTAGTTATTCTGTATGCAACACAATTTGCTGTAATGGATTTGACATTTACATCCACGACTATTACCTTATTTACCATACACAAAAGCTACTGAAAAGCACCCTTAACTTGCATCTGTTCACATAGTGGATATAGCTAACTACAAGAGCTCTATTAGACTAAAATATTGTAAATGGGTATTTTGTAAATTCTCAATAGGTGTATAATCCTAATATCTGCAGTAGTGTGTAGTTCACTAAGTTACATTAGTAGCTAGAGTCAGTTAAGATTTGATAAATGTTTTTATATGAAGTTGGGTTGAATCAGTATTCAGGTTTTTAAATATTTCAAGTTCCCTCTAGCTTATTAGATATAAAAGTTCAATAAAAAAATAGTTCACCTCTTAAATTATAAATAATTCAACTCTTCCCAAGCAAAAACCTAAAACAAAGGGACCAAATATAGATTAATCTGTTCAATATGCTCATTTAATAAAATTTCTGATGACTCCCAAAGCTAAAAGGGAAAGTGAGACTAGTACTCATGTATTTAAAAACAGCTCAGTGTTTGGAAAACCTGTTAACTTTAATTAAATACAGTAGACCTCAATTAACACTTGAGTTACAAATTTACCAATCAAGCACACTTTGGAACTGGATATACATAAGAAGAGACTGTCGCACCAGCCCCTGGGAGCATTGCTGCCCAATGGCACTGAGTCTCAGTGCCAATGATTCACTCATGGAGGCTAGTGTGCTGTGGAGGGAGGCCATTGAAGCTATTTTTGACTAAAATACTGGCTCCATGAGAAGTTTTAAATGGGTGTCCCTCTCTAGTTTGAGGTTTGAAGCCGTTGCAGATTTTGCACCTATCTGCCTTTAGACAGGAGTTGCATGGGTCACCATGATGACCACCAGAAGTTTGGGACAGTAGCAGAGGAATGCAAGGTGGTTTCTCACACAGCCCTGCAGGCTGCGCTGGAGTCAGCTGGTTCAGCAGCCTGTGGTATGGCTAGAGGCACAGTCATGCATAGAAACTCATGGCTGTAGGTGTTGGGGATCCCACAGGAGGGCCAGAACGCAATTCAATATTTGTCCTTTGAGGGGTTGGGCCTTTTCTCAGACCAGATGGACTCCAGATTACATAACTTGAAGGACTCCAGCGTGACCCTTAACTTGCTGGGCATCCACATCCTGGCCCTTTAAACCCCAGCTATCCCCATGCCCATATCAACCCAGGACCAGGCAGGATTTCACTAGGTGCAGGGACAGGAGTGGCAATAATTGTAATGGGAGGAGACACAGGAGATCCTCTGGTCAGGGGCTGGGCTCCTTCAGTAAGGCCCAAAGGCCCCAAAGTGGGGTTTTGAAAGTGCTCCTAAGGACCATGTCATAGTCATCCCCTTGGCTCTTCCCTTTGTCAACTGTCTATCCTGATTCCACCATGCCTGGGCACAGATTACATTGGATGGTTGGATCCTAGTCACAGAATGGCATATTCTATCCCATTCTCTCCCTCCCACCTTCCCTCTCCTCTTCCCCACTCCCACTGAGGGATCCCTCTCGTGAGCAACTTCTCAAGCAGGAGACAGAGTTACTCCTTGCACTAGGAGCAATACAGGAGGTTTCTTCAGAGTTCAGGGGCAAAAGGTTTTATTCCCAATATTTCCTAATCCTGAAAGCTTCAGTCTAGACTTTAGAGGTCTCAATGCCCTTATAAGAAAGAGACAGTTCAGGATGATAACTCTGGCTTCCATTATCCCGTTCCTTGATCCTGGGAACTGGTATACTACCCTTAATCTAAAAGACACATTATTTCACATATCGATCCAAGTGTTTCCATACCTGGACAACTGGCTTATCCAGGGCCCATCAGGAAGTCAGGTGGTGGACATGTGGCGTTGGTGAGAGCTGCATTCCTCCAACTGGGGCTCATGTTGAAAGAGGTCAAATCCACCCTTATCCCCATGCAGTGGATAGAGTTTGTGGGCTCCTTGTTGGACATGACCCAAGCCAGAGCCTCTTCCCCCCCCCCCCCCCAGGCCCAGGTTCCTAGCAATAAGGGACATTGTAGAACAGTTGCAATTATCTCCTATCATAGCAGCCAAAAATTGTATGAAACTGCTGGGCCATGTGGTCCATGAACATGTGTTGTGCAACATGACAGACTCGGTTCATACTCACAAGCCAGCTCGCCACCATTCCTCCCCAAATCGTGGACTATCCGACCTGCTGGCTACAGGAGGAAGGTCATGTGCAGCGGAGTGCTTTTTCACCAAACTGCAGTCATCAGTTCAGCTGGTGATGGACACTTTGGCACTGAGCTAGGGAACGCACATTGACAATTTGAGGAACAAGGTATGTGCTCCCAGGGGGAATTATCACTGCACAGCAGTATCAGGGAATATTAACATAAGAACGGCCATATGGGGTCAGACCAAAGGTCCATCTAGCCCACTATCTTTCTGCTGACAGTGGCCAGCACCAGATGACCCAGAGGGAGGGAACGCAACAGGTAATCCTCACATGAGCCCTCTCCTGTCACCCATTTCCATGCAAACAGAGGCTAGGGACACCACTCCTACCGATCCTGGCTACTAGCCATTGATGGACCCAACCTCCACGAATCTATCTAGCTCTTTTTTGAACCCCGTTACAGTCCTAGCCTTCACCACATCCTCTGGCCAGGAGTTCCACAGGTTGACTGCGCGCTGAGCGAAGAAAAACTTGGTTTATTTTAAACCTGCTGCCTATTAATTTCATTTGGTGACCCTTCGTTCTTATACTGTGCGGACACGCAAATAATCTTTCCTTACTCACGTTTCCCACACCTGTCATGATTTTATAGCCCTCTACCCTACCCTCCCCACCCTAGGCGCCTCTTTTCTGAGCTGAAAGGTCCACGTCTTTTTTAATCCCTCTTCACGTTCCGAACCCCGCATCATTTTTGTTGCCCTTTTCCGAACCGCTTCCAGCGCCAAGAGGTGTATTTCTGAGAGGGGGTCAGATGCGGGGCACATGCCGCCTGCTCTGCGCCTTCCCCTGTACAGCGTCCTCCTCAGGGGGCGCGCTACGGGGCTTCTCTCAGCCTGGCGGCCGCGGCGCGGGCCCGCCGCTCCCAGGAGCGCGCAGCGGAAGAGCCCAGCTCCGCCCCCCCCTCTCCCCTCCCCCTCCCCCTCCCAGCCGCACACTCGCCGCCTGCCTGGGCTCCCACGCGCGACGCTAGGGGGCCTCCCCGCCCTGCCTCGGAAGGGGAGGGGGCCGGAAGCGGTTAGAGCACTTCCGCTCGCACGCGGGGGCCGCCTTTCCCCAAGCGTCTCCACGCCCCGCGCGCGCGGCGCCTCAGGGTGGCGTCATCGCCCTGCGCCGCCGGCCGGCTTGCGGTGGGGGCGCTGAGGTGGGGCGCGGGAAGCGCCGCCGCCAGGGGGCCTGAGGGGAGGATGCTAAGCCGCCTGCAGGAGCTGCGCAAGGAGGAGGAGACGCTGCTCCGGGTGAAGGCGGCGCTAAACGACCAGCTCAACCGGCTCAAGGTCAGGGGGCCCGGGCCCGAGCCGGACGACTGTCCCCTGCGGCGTCTCCCTCCGCCCCCTGCGGCCCTGGCGCCGGGCCCTGCCCTTGTGCCGCCCACTACCCCCCGCCCCGGCTCCTCTGAGGGGAGGGGAGGGGGGGGCGTCTTCCCGCGCGCCCCACTCCCAGCTTGTGGCCGCAGCCTCCTGGGCGGCGGGGGACGAAGCCGTGGCCCTCCCCAGCGCCCGTCTCTGGACGCCGATGCTGGAGGAACAAGGCTCCCCAGAGCGGGTGGCAAGACTCCAGCCGTAGGGCTTTGGGCTCCGACTGTACCGTGATGGGATCCGTCCCTGGCCGCAGGGCGTTGGGTTTGGCCTCAGGTCGTAGGCAGCAGCGTGGGGCTTTGGGCTCAGCTCCCCAAGCTCATCCCTGCCCATCACCCGTGGCCCCTGCTGCCTACAGTGCCCACCTCCCCATCCAAGGCTGAATTTATCTCTGGCCTGGCCAGGGCTGAATAAATCTGCTGTGAAAAGGGGTGTTTGTATGTTTGTTAACATCACGTTTCACAGCAGATAGGCTAACTAGCTGGGAGGCTCTGAAAACTGACACCAAGCAACAAGTGCTTCAGGGGGTAGCCGAGTTAGTCTGTTACAGAAAAAAAACAGTAAGCAAATGGTCTGGTAGCACTTTATAGACTAACAAAACACGAACGCTCATCATACCATCTACATGTTTTGTTAGTCTATAAAGTGCTACCAGACCATTTGCTTGCTGATTTTTTTTACCAACCTACAAGTGTCAGGTTTCATAGTAGTGATTTGAAAGGTTAATCGGTAAGTATCACCCTTAGTGGGTGATGCTTATTGGTTCTGATTAACCAGTAGAGGCTGGAGCCTGCTTGTGGACAGAGGCTGCTCCAGCCTGTGGTCCCCCCAGCCTGCCCCCTCTTAATCCGTTAACTGGTTAAACATTACATTTAAATGATTAACTAATTAAACAGGATTTTGCATCCCTATTTCATAGCAGCAGACTTACCAGCTAGCAAGTCTTAAAAAAAAAAAAAAAAAAAGGCAGCAGAAATGATAACAAATCTGAGAATGTGCAAAGCACCTTTTTTGTGTTTCTATTCTGTTTAGGTCCAGTAAAAAAATAGAGACCACTGTACTAGGGATGTTAAATATCGGTTAACTGAATAGTCAATTAACCTCATTAATTCTTAGCGGTTATTTGACTATTCTGTAGTCCCCGGGGGCAGGGCCAGCAGCCAGTGCCTCTGTATCAGAGGCAGCAGCACAGGATGCCAAGCAGGAACTGGCCCGCAAGGGGAGACAGTTTAAAAACCAGCTCCCTTATGGACCAGCTGCCTGTCACCCCACACTGCTGTTCAGAGGGGGGGTCTGAGCTCCTGGACCTAGCACTAGCCAGGATTGAGCCAGGCTGCTTGCCTGCCCAGCTCCTAATACACTTTAAATGCAGAGCCACAGCAGGGATAGGTCCTGGATTCATCGTAAGTTGGGACTGAGCCGGGCTGCTGGCTAGCCTACTAAAAAATTACTGATGGAGAGGGAATGCATGTAGTCTATAGGATTAACCTATAAGCTTTTGCTTATCGATTAAACAATTATACTATTACATCCCTACACTGTACATTATTTTTATTATTGAGTCTGTGGAAAAAAACCCAATTACAATGATTTGTATATGTGTATGTGCATATTTAGTTTTCTAAAATGAATTATTTTAGGAAAAATTTTCAGAGCAGCCACCAAGTGTCATGGGCGCTGGAAAAATGTGTATTGTGGAGGTTCTGAGAACCATTCAGCCATGCTCTAAATCAGTGTTTCTCAACCTTTTTTATACAATTAAAAAAAAAATATATATATATATATGTACCCCCCAGTACCTACAGTTTTCAGACCCACAAAAACATTTTCTACCATTGCAACTCATTTGTTTAAACAACTTAGTCACAGCCGGGCGGACAATGAAATTTTTGGGTGTAAAAAGTACCCAAAAAAAGCATTGTAAAGCTTAAAACAAAAATTCAGTTTTCTCCAAATTTCAGTTGTGTTGATGTCCGTCCCCCCCCCCCAGACTTCTCTCGAGTACCCCTAAGGGTACGTGTACAACTGGTTGAGAAACACTGCTCTAAACCATGTATAAGATGAAAACCACTTCAAGCCAGGAATGCATTAGCACCTATGGCAAGAGTTGGTTGCTGCACTCCAAGGCCAATGGCTCTTTTCCTAGCCCATGAACTGGGCCTGGCCTAGCTCAGTGGCAGTGAAAGAGACTCAAAGTCTGCCCCTTTCCATGCAGGGGAGAGTCTGGCTGGCTTCCCATCAGTGGTCAGCCCTGTAAGGTGGCCATGGCTCAATGTGCCCCGGGGGGTGCCCTTGCCAGCTGGGTCTGCTCTGTAGAAATGGTGTTGTGTGGTGCGGTTTCCAACCTAATTGTCTTTCTAGTAGCCAGCGTTGGACTCAGTTTGAGATCTGAGGTCTCAGTTTGAGAGTCAAGCTGGGTTCCTTTAACTCTACAGACTTGACTGGGGGGTTTTAATTGAAAGCTGTGTTGGGAAGTCTCTCTCTTCCACCTGGTTCTGTTCAGCAGGAGTAAAATCTTGTTTTTGTCATAGAAGTTAGCTACCATGACTGAAATAGAACTAATTACAAGGTACTATTCCTATATGGTCACTTTTCTAACTATAATCACACTTTAATCTCTCTAAACCTACAATCTTTTCTGGTATGTTGAACAGAGAAATTTTAGAAAACCAAGCAGAAGCATATTATTTTGCATTTTTAGTGTATTCCTTTTTTTCTTTTCCTTTTGTTATACAGTATGCTATTTAAAAAGAAAGTGACATTCTGATGTAGCTAGGTAGATTTTATTTGTCTTGAATAACTAAAAACACTTTAAAAAATGGGAGGCTTGATTGTCTGGTGACTAGAGCAAGAATGTGGGAGTCAAGATTCCAGCATTCTTTTCCAAGTAACTCATTCTGCAAACTTGCTTTATGGATTCAGTCTCTTCGTCTTTAAAATAGAAATAATGTCTTTGTCCCAAGAGGATTGTGAGGCTTAATTCAGTTATTTTTAATGTACTTTAAGATCCTTGATTGAAAACGTTGTATAAATGCAGAACACTAACACATACATTATTTAACTAAGTGCACTTGTTCGTTGGGAATTTGAGTGAAGGCTCCTTTCATTACAGCACTCAGGAGATCTCTTGCCATGACCTATACAGTCTTTTCATAACTATTTCCTGTAGCAGTTGTTTGAATGCCATAAAGTTTTGCCAGGCAGAGTGTGACTGTGAGATGCCAAGACTGGTATGAAGTGACAAAATTATTAATAGGCAACTCATTCATGGAATGCACTGATCACATATCATTTCCGGCAAGGGATATAACATCTTTTAGAAGCGTGCTGGCATGTGCAGTTTTCAGCATCACAGTTTTCAGAAGTGATGTCCATCACTTTATCACCTTTAGATTTTATCATATTTTAAAAGATTTGATATTGTAAAATTAGCTTCAGAAAAAACATGTGAGCAGAGCAACAAAGCTCTGTTTACTTTACCATGCTTTTTTGTATATAACAGAAATAGATTAGACTTGTCAGATATCAGTAAGTGGGTCTAAGTATGTAGCAGAGTCTTTGGTGAATAGCTCATATCCAGACTTGCTTCCTATTTTCTTTGAATTGTATTAAAAGTAGGGATATTTGAGGGTAAACAACTAATGGTTTAACCAATAAGAGGATACAAGGGCTGTCCAACTCCACTTCTGGGAAGGAGACTTCACTGTGGCAGCAAAGCCTCCTCCCCGAGAGCCAGTCTGGTGGCCCAGCTCCTGAAGGAGGCTTCACTGCAGGCATCACAATATAAAGCTTAGCTTTATACTGCAGAACCCGCAGCACAGGTAACCGCAGCTTATCGGTTAATCTTGCCAACTACACACATTTCTCCCCTCCTCACTGCATCTGTATCAGACATAGCAAATGGGGCTGAGCTGGAGCTGGTGCCCATGAGGTGCTGGCTTTAAGCAGACTCCCCATGAGCACTGGATTCACACCCCCACCCGTACTGCTGCCTCTGATATGTGAGGGCAATCGGAGCAGCCCCTGCCTGTGGCGGGGAGGGACGATGCTCCAGCCCAGTCGCAGTAAGTGGGAGGTGCAAGTGAAAAGCGAAGTTACTCACCTTGGTGCAGTAACTATTGTTCTTCGAGATGGTGTCCCCGTGGGTGCTCCACTGTGGGTGCTGGGCTTTGCCCGGCGCCACAAGCCCAGCACCCACAGTGGAGCACCCGCGGGGACATCCTCAAAGAAGAACATAATGTTTAACTGGTTAACCAATTATGCGGGATTTTATATCCCTAATAATTTCATGTTTGTTCATGATACATAGCTTGCATCAAGATCATTACATGAGCTCCTAACAGTAGGTACTCACTGAGAGTTCAGTGTATTATCATTTACCTTCAGATGGCTACTTTGTCACTCTTCAAAAACAATAAATAGACCTTGAGTGTAGCTTGCTAACAGGTGCAAAGAAATAATTGCTGCAAAGATTTATTCCAATACCTTATTTCTAGGTGGAAGAGCTGGCCCTTCAATCTATGATTAGCTCCAGAGAGAAGAATGTCTCTCCACCAAGTATCACAGAGGAGACTCAAAATGTAAGGAACTCTCCTGCCTTTTGAAAGAAAGAAGGCTCACTCATTTCTCATGTAATATTACACAGATGTATATGTATCAAAGAATATGAAAGCAACAAAATATTGTCTGTTCATGTTTGAGTCTCTGTAGATGAGGAAGGTTCTGGTAAACATTTTACCTAAGGTTCTTATTCTGTTACACGACTCACCAGCTAAGAGACAATGAAATTATTTCTCCCTCTTTTCCTCCTAACACCATGTTGTTTCTGGAAGTTGCATTGCAAAACTTTACAGAGTTTTAATTCCCAATCAGTAAAGTAAGCAAGTATAAAGTTTTTGCTGTAACTTTGTTTAGCCAAGATACTAGAAGAGATGGAAATTTGCATTGTTAAATAGTAACTCTGCTAAATATATGATCAGGCCAGAAATAGTTAAAACGATACTGTGGAGAAGTGGCTGCTTACCAGCTTAGTGGGCTTTATTATTCAGCGAGTCTGGTTCAGAATGGTCTCCCTCTTAAAAGGTTGTTGAGGCTCTGAATGGTGACAAAGGATATTAGCATTGTGAGATCCTCAGAGGGAAGATGCAATAGAAGTGCTCAGTATTACTATTCCTCTTGATAACTGATAACTTAACCTTGTTGTTATACCAGACCCTTGGGCAGATGGACAATGAGGCTGCTATCAATCAAACTGAATTGCAGCTAAGTGTTCAAGACCATGAGGAGGAGGAGGAAGAAGATGAATCAGACTCCTGAAGGGATGGAAAAATGGGAAACAGATTGGTCTTATTTATCCTAGACTCAGGAAATTCCCTTCTGTTCAAGCAAAACTTCCCTTCAGATTCTGCTTGGTGCTGTACACAGATACGAACTACACAAATGAATGAAAATTATTTTTGGAAGGTTCCAGCAATGTTAGATTGGTGGCATAGATGACACAAGCTTGTAAGAATCTTGTTTTGTATGTTAAAAGAACGAAAAGTTGTTGCACAAATATGTAGCATGATTCCTTTTACATTTAAAGCCTAAAAAGTAGATTACTACTTGTTTGTATATTGGTGGAAAAAGTTAACCTAGTTAACTAATTTAGTGCACTAAAAGCAATAACTATTCCAACTGTTATTCCACGAAGGTGGAGATTTGGTGCATTACTGAATAATAAGATTGGACTTCAGAAGCTCACCACCTAAATAATGGTACTGTAAAATCTCATTTTTATAGACTGGGACTATTTTACTATACAAAAGAGGAAAAAAAAGGTCTGCCTGTTTGTTTGCTGTCTGATGAATTCTCATCTGTATGGAAAATGAAATGTCACAGTTTGTCTATAAATATGACAAGTGTAGGGACTCTTATATTGGGAGCAGGAGCTATTATCCTATTAACTCTCAATGTTAATTCCACTTTAAACTGAAAGTCAAAGTAGCCTTTTTCAGAATGCCTGGTGTTATCCTCATGTTGTGCTGTCGATCTAAATACAAAAGTGAAGGAAAAATGTATTTTAAACAAGACATAAAATGTGCACAATTCCAGAGAAGTTACTGGTAAAAAGGAGCAGCCAGTCAGCAGCATCTACATGTCCCTAGATTGTACAATAAAAGCTGTTTCACAAGAGGTCCCCTAAGAGGAGATAATATTTTTAAACTATTTTGTCTCCCTTTTCCCATAGCAGAACTCTCAGTCCCCATAAACGTATCTTCTGCTTTTGAGCTGATGCAAAAGGAAAGCTATAGGAAATTATGGTGATCTAGGCAACGAAAAATTATGGCACTTCCAGAATTCATGTAATGTTATACTAATAAATTAATGTTGAGCTTAGCAGACAAAGCATTTCCTCCGCCTGATGACTTGCAGGTATTAAATCACTGCAGCTGATTCTTGTATCATTCCTTAAATAGATGTTAGAACACACAGAAAACTGAACTTGTTACCCTGTTAAAAATAAAAGTAGTATCTTAATTCAGACACCCCTGCCAACCTCTCATAATAAGAAAATGTGTATACACTAGATTTTTTTTAAATCTGGTATATAAAACGTGCATAAGTATCTTGTGTTGATTATATGATTTGAAATTTAAAGTTATGTTGATGTCTCTCCTAGCAATACTAGCCTCACACAAAAGCTTAGTAGAAACCAAAATTGTCATTTTACTTATTTTACGAAGAGGGAGGGGGAAGTTTGCCATATGTTCTGTGTTCTAGGTGTGATTGTAAAACATGATCCAACTCTTAGCTCCTGCACCTGAGTGTATGAAAATATTTGAGCCAGTAGTTGATTGGCTCTTGATTAAAGCTTAGCTTTAGTTTGTAGTTACGGATATTAAGTTTTAGGAGGTAAGTATAGCATTATTTTCTGTTGCAGATGATCAGCCCAGCTCTGAGTAATTCTGTAACTGAAGTTTCAATCTTGTATTGCAGGATGAATTGCAGACTTGCCCCAAACTCATTACAGCTGGGGTTGGCTAGGCAGAATGTTTCTAGGTCAGAGATGCCCCAAGTTTAGGTTAGGATGTCAAAATAAACTGTTTTTAAAAATGTATTCTCTTGCACATGTAGTTTATAAGGGTAGCAGGACATGACCTGTGTTCCTTTGTTTTGTAGCAATGAGCATATTTGCTGGCACTTAATTCTGTTTTCTCCCTTATATCCTGAGACATTGACAGCTTTTTGGTTTCATTTTTCTAGTCTAAACTCAAAGTAAAACATGTTTTGTAACAGTTACCCTTAGGCCTCATTTACTCTAGAAAATGTTGACGTGTTGTTATTGTTGGCTTGGTATCTACACACACTTGCTACCATTTTATAGGTATGCTGTGTACTGTTTGTTAGCCTTGCTATGAAGAAGTCAAAATACCACTTGTTCTTAGCCTGTGCTTGCTGTTATAAAATTGAAGGGCTAATGTAGACAAACACTAGCTAATTAGCTTGCATGTTACAATTAGGCCCCCTGTCACTGTTCCACTGGGATCAAATGCATTTGAAGTGGTTAAGATGCTGCTGGATGTATAGATACATGTTGGCAAAACAGGATTTGTGTTCTGTGAGTTCTGGGCCACTGCTTCTGTACATATGGTGTAGTTTTCTACTATACACAGGACCTTAGCCCAAACAGCTTTTAAACTCCAGTTAAACATGCTGTGCACTGGGGGACCAAACAATCTGGATTTAAGACAGGCAAGTAGGTGGAAAGTGTGTTAGCAGTAATGATGGCTCATATGCTGTTGATGGATACAGGCAGACTGCCATCCTCCTGTAGCATTTGAGCTTATTGAACATGAGAAACTGATGTGGATGACATAAGTCCTGGGCATTGTGATGGAGCGGTTTGAATCCTTTCTGAAAGCATTGGCTCAAAGCCTTAGTGAGGGGGAAACTACTTCTTTGCCACCATTGAGTATCAACCAAGGATCAATATGCTTCTGCTCAATGTGTACTATAATGCCATTTTCAGCACGTTAGTGATTGTTAGTGACCAGCTCATGACTGAACACCACCTGGTTGAAGCTGAACCCTGGCAAGATGCATGATGCTGATAGTGAGTTTGCAGCCCCTGTCCAGTCTCCTTTGGTTAAAGATATATATCCATAGTTGGTCAAGTCAGTTTACAAGTGCTCCTGGATTCCTTGTTGATGCTAAGCTCTTAGAATGAGATGCTTGCTACTGTTCCCAGCTGTTAAGAGACTTCTCCATCTCCTGATGGCAGATTACCTGCCCTCAATAATACATGCATGTGTCACCTCTCAGCAGCTGGACTACAGCAATGCAGGCTACATAGGCATGAGACAATCAGCTTGCAGAAAACTGCAGCCTAGTATAAAACACAGCAGTGCAACTGTATGACACATCAGACTTGCCCTCAGCTTTCTACACTGGCTCCCCAAGGAATATCATGTCAAAATCATAATTCTAGGACAAGGACTATGTTCAACTTCAGGCACAATGTAAGTATCTCTAGTGAGGGTAAAGGTTAACTGTGCAGCAAGTAGAGCTTTCATGGGAGCCAGCCAAAGACTGCTGAGTCCACTCGCACTGGAACGAACCAACCATAAACCTCACCATCTTCCATGCTAAGCCCAAGGCAGATTACTAGTCATATTAATACAAAAGAAAAAAAATCTAATGTAATAAATATGGTTGGAGTATTTTCTTTGCTGAGCCAGAATAAATCACACAGGACTTATTTTAGATGTGTCATAAGGCACATGGAACATGCTCAGATTCTGATAGGGGTGAGCACGACAAATTTGAATGGGTATTCATATCTAAACTGAGTTTAATTGTTTCAGCCCAGTGTTGACTGGGTTCTACTTGGACAGTCAGTACCGTATGTACTTGGTGTTCATCTAACCTACAATTATCTGACAGGCAGAATAATAGCAAGAAAGGAAGCCAGTTTTAATTTGTCTCTTTGCTTTTAAAACCCGTGGGGAGAGATTCTTCCAAACTTCAGCCTGCCTGTATGAGAACTTGGTCAAAAGCTGTCTGAGCTTTTGCCATAAACCTAGTAGATTTGGCAAAACTAAATTTTTTAAATAACTTCAACAGATATTTAAGATCTCTTTTTCTATTTTTAGCTATTTAAATTTTCTGTTGTGGGAAATAAAGCAGGGTTCAGACAATTACTGAATGACAGATGGTGAATCTCAATAACACAAATTGTGATAATCATGTCAACATATACAGATTAAATATCCTCAAATCAAACTAAGTTCTCAAGCAGCTTTTCTCTCTCTTCTGGTCTGTAAATTTATCAATGGAAATATTTTTTCATCTGTGTGTATGGTGACATTGCTTGACACTTACTGATTAGCCTTCCAAGTCTGTGCATAGGATACATCTTATATACTGCAAACAGTTTTCATCCTTTCAGAATGTGTTTTTTAAAGGTCATATTCATTTTAAAGCAGACTGATGCGGTTCTTAAAATTGCTTCCAGGGAAAGTTATTACTAACATACCTTGATTATATCCCTACCATTCCTTGATTATAATAGAGTCCAGCTGGCTAAATAGGTTCAAATAAGATAAGGGATCTAAATCTTTTCCTGTTCCTCTTACCAAATCTCTCAAATGTTTGTAAGTGTAGGTGATCTTAAAGTTTACTTGCCTCTGCTGTAGGGAGCAGATGTGTGATTATGACAAGAAAGGCTGTCTGAATATTTTTGACTGAGCCAGGACCAGTAAGCTCTAAAAATCCGTCTGTTCTCATAAGATTTCCCAATGACTTGGGTTTCAGTGTTTTTGGGGGGGACGGGTTCCCTTTTTTGCTGTATTTCTGCAGAATGCTCTCACTGAATAGCACCAGAGGCTAATCAAAAGGGCATTTTTAAAACACAGCTGAGCAAATACTAAACATGCAACGCTCACATAACATAATAAGGTTGGCATTGCTTTAAGCTTTTTAATAGCCAGAACTGGCTTCTTAACAAGAAACCTACTTGAAAAAGGGAATGGTTCCCCCAAATGTTAAATGTTCATTATTTGTTTTTTGATAATTTCAGTTGGTGTGTGCTTGTCTATTACTCCACCTCACAAATGCAGGTTCTGTGCTATGTAATTTGGAAGTGGTTAGTTATGTATTCAGTACAGGATCCAGGTACTCAAACTATTGGACAATACTTGCAAAATAGCACCTGACCACACCCACTAAAGAAGGGCAGAAAAAAGTTCCTCTCCTCCCACAGCAGCAGGCAAAATGAAAGGGGGCACTTGTTAATAAGCTTACCAGCTACTACAATTGAATCAGTGTCTGATTTCACACAGCAGGTATAAATTGCAGCAAGAGGTACAGGTGGTAAAAATGGCCATACGGGTCAGCCCAATGGTCCATTCAGCTCATTATCCTGTCTTCTGGCCGTGGCCACTGCTAGGTGCCCCAGGGGGAATTAATAGAACAGGTAAGCATGAGTGATCCATCCCCTCTCTCACATTCCCAGATTCTGACACCATCCCTGCCCATCCTGGCTAACATATAGCCATTTGATAGACCTATCCTCCATAAATTTTAAATGTATCTAGTTCTTTTTTGAAACCTGTTATAATCTTGGCCTTCCTAACTTCTTCTAGCAAGGAGTTCCACAGGTTGTCTGGGTGTTTTAAGAACTACTACTGCCTTTTGTTTGTTATAAACCTGCCTACTGTCATTTGGTGACCTAGTTCTTGTGTTATGAGATGGCATAAACACCACTTCCTGTGGTACACATTAGCATCAAACACAGGCAAAGATTTAAGCACCGCTCTAGAAACAAATTGTAAACTGAAGGTCTGAGCCGCTGCCTCCTGTGTAAGAAAAAGTGCTCTGTTCAGGAATAGGGTATGTGATGCTCTTAGTCCATCTCTACACTAGGAAACTATTTTGAAATGAGTAAATTAGACTTAATTCCCACTTTAACAATCAAACTAGCGTGTCCACACGACTGGGAAGCCTCGAAATTAGTCCAAGGTAGGCTCTGTTAATGTGGACACGCTACTGTGACATAGAGCCCCAGGAAGCACTGGGGAGTAATTACTTTGAATGACTCTGGGGAGTAGTTATTTCAAAATAGCAACAGCGGAGCATCCACACTACTGCTATTTCAAAATAACTTTCAGAATTAGTGTTACTCCTGATAAAAAGAAGTATAGATTTCAAATTCCACGATCCATTATATTGAAATAATGGGCTAGGTAGTGTGGATGCTCCACTTATAAATTCAACCTGGGGGGGGTGAGGGGTTGTTTTGAAATAAAGTCCATAGACTAAGGCCTAGAGAGAAGCTAGTAGTGAACTCCTTTTTCAGCCTGACCCAAGTGAGTGCATTATGTACTGTATGTCCAAAAAGAGGATTAGATTCCAATTCACTTCAACATAAGACAGTGCATAATGACCCTTAGTAGCAGAGAGCGTACAGGAGAAAATGCCTGTATGGGCTTATGGTAATTGGAAGTGTGTTTGTGTAACATAATAGTATCAAACAGGTGCTTATTTCCTGAATATATTTCAACAGCTGTTTCATTTTGTGTGCACATGCACCCTGCAACAAAGCTGTGTGCTCTTTCAGTTAAATTCCAGTTATTCCCAATTTAAAAATACCCATCCTCTAGAGAAGTTACTTGATAATATATTTATTAGTATAAGAGATTCAACTGCTAACCATCTGAAAGAATAAAGTGATTAAAAGGATTTTTCATACATTTTAGACACTATACACACAGTTCTCATAAGTCATCTTTAGTTGGGTTAAAAGGAAGCAAGTCTGATGCACTTTTAGCTCTTGATTCTATAGGACATTCAAAAAATCTACTTTTAAAAAAATACCAATTAAAGGAGACATATCAATAACCAATC